>BSBN01000942.1:2400000-3600000 GCA_027924645.1 Cunninghamia lanceolata
CAATGGGCAGGTAGAGGTAACTAATAGGGAAAGTAAAAATGTTCTGACAAGGATAGTAGCAATGAATAGAAAATATTGGGCTAACAGATTACCTGAAGCAGTTTGGGCTTACAATACCACTTGGAAGTCCACAACAAAGTTCTCACCATATGAATTAGTTTATGGGAAAAAGCCTATTCTATCTATAGAATTTGAACTCCAGACACTTAAAACTGTATTGGATATTGGTCTACCATTGTCCATAGCTCAATAGAATAGAATTCTTCAGCTCAATGAGTTGGATGAAATCTAGACAGAGGCCATTTAACAAACACAACTGGTTCAGTATCAAAGGAAGCAGTGGCATGACCAACACATCAAGAGGAGGACATTTCAACAAGGTGATTGGGTTCTTCTTTATGATTCTAAATTCAAGGAGTTCAAAGGGAAATTACAAACTCATTGGATGGGTCCTTATCAGATAAAGGAAGTTTTTAAAAATAGAACAGTACTATTGGAACCTATTAATGGCAACATAGACACATTCTTAGTGAATGGCCACCAAATTAGACTCTATAAAAGGCCATCCACTAAAGAAGAGTTCCCCAATGATTTGTGCTTTGATACAAGGGATACCTCCTCTATCATAATTTTGATCTAAAAAAAAGGAAGGTTGAAAACCAACAAATGGCAGCTTTCTGAAAAAAAAAGAAGATGGAAAACTAGTAAATGGCTATCTTTCTCAACCAAGGGAATTGAAAACCAGCAAATGGCAGTTCCCTTCTTCATGCTAGTTGAGAATAATCAAGCTACTAAGGTGATCAGGTTTCAAAAGTTACTCAAACACACCTCTGGCGCTTCACAGTTTAGGAGCATCTCTGGCGCTCCACCAATAAAGAGTTATTTACAACCATATTAAGTGGGAGGGGACCCACCTCTCTAGGCAATAAAGTAGAAACATCATTTGATGAGGTCATCATAATTGATCCTCTACTTTATGGTAGAAATAAAATAAAATCAACATGCATCTCACGAGAAATCATTACTCTCATTTGCATAGGTACTTGCAAAGACTACACTAACATCACCTAGGATACATGGATTCTCAAACCACTCAGCGGGAATGATTGCAGGTTGTGTGACAATGAAGGTGATTGATGTCATCTCAAGTCTTGTCTAGTCTCATTAATACCGCAGCATCTCAGCCAAGTACATCGTGCCTCATCATTAAAAATGGTTCAAGTAATTTTATCTTAATTAAGCATTAAATAGAAACTGTCTTGTCATTCTATTTTTGGGTGCCGTCATTATGACACATCCTCCTACCATCAGTTTCCTTTCCAAATTCATGCATGCCGTCATCTTTGTTGTACTGTCACCATGCCTATGGAGTGTCCCATCACTCTGCTTCATTTATGACCACATAAATACTCTAACTAATTTTTAGTTCTTTCCCCATAAGCCTAAGCTATTAAGCAAATTGACATAATAATCCTCATTTAAACTATTGTTATCACCCAGATCTGCACCCTTGCATACAATTGTGAAACCTCAGCAATTTGGAGTAACATGGGAATGATCTCTAAGTGTGGGACTTTGCTAAATGAGATCAGACCTCCAGAGAAGGCTGGCTTCCTTAACTGGTTATCACCTAAAACTACTGAATCTTAAGAGGAAAAGAGAGAAGGAATGCTTTAAAGTGAAGGGCGAAACAAAAGCTTGAAAACAAAGGGTGATTCACCAAGTTTAATAAAAAAACCCTCACAATACTGAGGAAATGCACAGCATAACCAAATATAACAAGCAAACATACACATATTCAATTGATCCTAGCAAAGGTGAGAAACCAGACGATTGAGAGGAATAGAGACATTCACAAACAACCATATGAAGATTCACACAAGGCTAGAAATTAGTCCAAAGAGGCAAAAAAACTTGAGTATATTCAGTGGGAAGGCACAGTTATAGTATAGAAGGCTCTGTTTGGAAACAGAAAGCCTAAATGCTAAAAATTTTCCAACCTTATTTACATCATATGAATGCATACATATAGCATTCTAAACTAACCTAGGTCATTTACAAAAATGTGCTCTAAGAGCTGTCTCAGAAAATATCTATATTTAGTGACTATCCAGCCGCAGGAGTTATGGCGTCAAATATCTAGCACTGGGCAGATAAAAGATATTTTAAGTTTTCAATGCAAGCTGCTGCATCATCGATCCTCAGCAATCCATACCTTAAAATATCTGGAACAGGACGGTGGAGAAATATCTTTTACCATCAATGCAAGCAGCTTCCATTACCTGCAAAAATAAATACAAAAAATATCTGCATCCTGCCCCAAAAAGTCGCTAAAACGTCCATGGCCCAAAATATGCAAGGCCAGATCTGAAAATGTAAAGGTGACAAGAACTCCTAAAAACTCTACCAAATGAAAGAGGGGACCAAAATATGCATCTTTGTCTCTTACAGCATGTCAAAATTTGTCAGGACGGAGGAGATACAGGCGGTCAAAGTTTTGGTCAACCGCCTGTATATATCACTTTGCATCTGTGTATATATCACTTGCATTTGCCACCTAAATCGGCATCTAAAACCTTCTCTGCAACTCCTCTGTATATGCGTGGTGCCTTGTATATCGGACTTGAATTTGCCCTTTGAATTTCGAAATTGTATATGCATACAATTTCCTTTTGTATATGCGGGCCCCACCATTTGTATGTTAACTTGCATGTATGTCTACCACCACGTGGCACCGCCTGATTCATTGTTGAGTTGGTTCAAGGAGCATCGCTGAAAATTGTATCTGCCCTTTGCATATTGCAATATACAAGCACAATTGTACATGGAAGCCACGGACTTCAAATTTTATGAAATAGCCTGAAAAGACGTTGAAATCTAGCTTGTATACTTCTTTTGTCTGTTTGCTTGTATATCGCAATATACAAGCGCCAAATATACAAGCCACAGACCCCAAAAATTTATCAACTGCTTTGACTGCTGGGTCGGATCTGGCTTGTATCACTTTCTTTGTATATTTCCCTACATGTTCAAATATACAACACTTATACATATACAAGGCGGACCCGAGACCTGAAATGCTGAATTTGATCTTTGATTCAAGTCCAGCTTGTATATAACCCTTGTATCTCTGACTTGTATATCACAATATACAATCGCCCATATACAAGGTGGACCCCAAGACTTTATAAAACAAGTTAAAAATGCAATCGGGTCCGGCTTGTATGTAAACCTTTGTCTATCGGCTTTGTATGTGCGCAGGCCCCACCTCTTGTACATTCAGCCTTGTATGTTTCTCTATATATTTCACTTGCATGTGCAAAACATACAAGCGAAATATACAAAGAAACATATAAGGCCGAATGTACATTCCACTGTAGCGGATGCACTTGTATGTCAAACCTTGTATCTTTTCATTGCATGTGCAAACATACAACATAATATGCATTTGAAACCTGATATGCATTGAGGGAATATTCCTGTAATGTATCTCCTGCTTTGTATAATTTTCCTTGTATGTTTCGCTTGTATGTGCAAACATACAAGCGAAATATACATTCTCTTTTGTATATGCGCCGATATACATTCCACTGTTCACATGCATATAATCGGCCTTGTATATTTTGATTGTATGTTGAGTGGTATGTGCGAATATACAAACCCGATATACAAAGAAAATATACATTTACAGAATATTCTGGGAATCTACCTTGTATGTAACCATTGCATGTGAAGACATACAACACAATATGCATGCGGAACCCGATATACATTGAGGGAATATTCTTGGAATCTATGATAGATTCCCTCAATGTATATGCATTTCCTTGAGCCTGATATGCATTCCAAAATGCATACAACTTACCTTTTTCATCATCTTCTAAGGCCGATAGAGATTTGCAAGCCCGCCAATGAACATTTGAACTGTATGTTGACCAAAACTTTGACCATAAATAATTTCTTTATTTGGCCAAATTTTAGGGTGATGTAAAAAGCAAACCTGCCTATTTTTTCAAGCTCTTTTCAATGGTAAGGTTTTTTTTAGGCAAGGATTTTTAGGAAATTTGGCACTTTAAGCTTTATAGGAACATTTTCCAGAGGATTTTCAAGGAAAAGTACCAAGTGAACTATTTAGCTTTGGACAGGGGAAAATGGGTCAACAACTATAACATACCCTGAAGAACAGAGTCAGCTGAAACAGTTCTTCGGAGCCTACAGAGTGAGAAAGGATTGTAAGCACAAAGGATAGGAAATGAATTTAGAAATGGGGGTTAAGAAGAAATCAAAACTAGAAAATGCTACAGGCCTTTTGCAGGATGAAGTTGCAGCAGACATTCTGAGGAATGCAGGATGTATGGAATTTCTAGAAAAATTTGAGGGGTTTCAAGAAGATATTGTTGATTAGTTCCTAAGAAACCTAAAGGACAATTAGACAACTATAAGGGGAGTCCAAATCAATCTCTCTGCAATCACTATCAATCATATTCCTAGGTTGCCTAAACAAAGTGAGAGGTTCTATCATCTGAAAACCTTATATGCTGATTTGATTAGGAATTTATCTATTGAAGGTAAACCTGCAATACAATTGCATTTAAATAAAAATGAGGTTAAAGGAATTCTTAGGTCCTCACTTCCAAACCCTTGGAAATCTATAGCTATATGGCTGATAAAATATTTCACATGTGATGGTCAATTTTTCTTAGTTTTAGGACCAATAATGAAAATGTTGATTTTTTTGAGGCATGGGAATGGACACCCTAAATTCAGCATAAACATTCCCGACTTCCTGTACTTTGCCATTAGGGTAACTACAAAAAAATATTAGCAAAACAAGGGTCCTATGAAACATCATGGCCTCATTTTTTTGATAGTGAAACACCACTTTCTGTCTCAAGCTGATGGGGAAGAATTATGGCAAATATTTCTTGAACAAAATCTCCAGGTCAGAGAGCCAGAGAGGGCACAAGCAGAGGGTGAGGGTTCCTCTACCAAGCAAGAAGAAGAGACATAACCTTTAACCTCCTCTACAACTATTCAAAAAGGAAAGAAGTCCTCACTAGAGGCAACTTCATCTGCAGCCCCTATTTCTGGTAAAAAGAAGAAAGGCAAAGAAATTAAAGAACTTGCTCTTGAGAAAACTCCATACATGACTCACTTAGCCAAGAGGAAGATGACTCTGTCTGAGGAATCTTTCCCTAAGGAATTAATAGGGAAGATGTCAGGGCAGAAAGCAAAGAAAATCCCAAAGAAAGATGACTCTAGAATACACTACTGGGCTGAAGAACCATCCCATGATTCTGATGAGATCCCTCTAGTAAGGAAGAAAAGACTGAGAGAAGTTTCCCCAGAACCATCTAGGTTCAAGTCCAAATTTAGAACAATCTCCTGCTCTGGAAACAGAACACAGGCAAACTTTTACTATTTCCTCAGATTTTGAGGATGAGACACCTGCTTCAGAGCCACCTGCCCCACCTATGCTATGGAGAAGAAAAAGAAAAAAGGTAGCTCTCCCAAACTAAGAAATATACTTCTCTCCTAGATGAAGTGCTTCTGGGTTTCAAAACTTCTAAGGAGAAAGTTGGGCCTTCATCAGTGCCAGCACAAATAGAGAAAACCCTAGAAGAAACTCAAGATAGAGAGGCTACAGGGAAAGATGAAATAGAGAAATTGGGTGCAGCTGATAGTGCAGGACAGATGGCTATGGAAGATCCTGATGTGCAACAAACAGAAGAAGAAATAGGAACTTTCTCTCATCCCTCTAATCAAGAGGATATTGAGATTTCAAAAGAGCAGCAACTGTTGGAAGAAATTGATAATCTATAAAGATTACTTTGGGGAAAAAATTAGATTATCACTAACCTCAAGAAGGCCAGAATGGAAATAGAGATGGAGAAAAAACAAGTAATTGAAAAACTACAAATAGAGCTCCAGAGTAAAGACCAAATAATTCAAGAGAGGGAAGCAGAACTGGAAGCCTAGAAGACAGAGATAGCTAAAATCATGAAGGAAAAGGAGATAGAGGTAGTACAGAGTATCTCTGATCTTACCAAGGCTAGAGATAATGGTCTCATTGTAATTGCAACATTAATTGAGAGAGTACAGTACCAAGATAAACAATTGACTTGGGCCAACAACAAAATAGATGATCAAGAGGAATATATTCAAGAGTTGGCTAGCCCAAGGGCAACCAGTGAATAGGAGGTATAAACAGATCCATATGTGGGTCCAATCCCCATTGATATTCCTAAGACCCTATTTTATTAGGAAATGAGATGTAGAGAATATAAGGCTTCTAAGCCTATGTTGCAACTACAAAGGGAAGTTACTACCATGACAAAAAGAGTGGAAATCCTGGAGGAAAGAGTCATTTAGATATCCTCCATTTCTTCTGAGATTTTATCTTGCAAACCTCCAAGTGCCATTTATGCTATGTTTTTACAAGAAAGGGTCCTACAAAGAAAGCTATCTTTAGTTCTGTCTGATCTACCTGAGAACATAGAAACAATAGAGGGGTTCATGGAAGCCTATACAAGGAGCTTTGGTGAAGACAAAAATTTTCTGTGTGAATTATATCTGCATGGATTCTGTGTTGACGATATGACCTTCATTCTTAATTATTTTATAGGAGATTGCCAACTCAAAGCATTCATGTCAATGATGAGGAATCATCAGATTTGGAATGAGCAAATGGAGGCTCACCTCAAGAAGGATACAAAAACAAATCTTTTCATCAGAAAGGAGTGTCCAATCCCTCAAGCTTTTGAGATCCAATTCAGGGCATATGTCTATCAACTTGAAAGTTAGAACAAAATTTTGCCATTATACCTGAAAAATTTGCTAGAGTGTTCCATTGATTGTGGTCTTTTATGAACAATTCAGCTGGTCTAGTGCTTGCAATAGCAAATAAAAGGTGGAATATTATGACCTCAGAGCAAAAAATGAGAGGTGGTCACCCCTACAAACTTAAGGTTATTTATGAGGAAGGCAAGGTTAATATCCAAAATGATGGATAAGCATAAACAAGAGTGGATAGATGGGCATTTCAAGCCCCCTCTCATAAATAAACTATTGATAGGTGGCGACTAATCAGAAAAGTACTGTACACTAGCCATGTATCCTCGTTGACATAAAAAACCCTATTTTTGTAACCAACATAAGGCTTGATAAAAGTGGCTAAGGGTTAGGGTTTTGGACATATTGTATTGTAGCATTTGCAACAGTGTTGAGTTGCAGGAATTGCTGGTTGTAATTAGTTTGATTTACTGGATAATAATATTGGACTCTCTGTTGGTGGATGAAGCCCAAGTTTGGGTGAACCACATTAAAACTTGTCTCTCACTGTTATTATTTCTGTGTATTTTTTATTCCTCTGTTTAATCTTTATTTGCATTTAATTGATATCTTCTGCTGGCTAACCCTAACAAGTGGTATCAGAGCTAGGTTGTGTTTGATTATCATCTGTAGAAAGGTCTCATGATTGAGTGGGAGCAATGGTGGACGAGGGTAAATTGAAGGTCGATAAATTCAATGGGCAGAAATATCAGTTATGGAAGATGCAGATAGAGGATTACCTCTATCAAAAGGATTTATGGATGCTGTTAGAAGGAGTAGCCAAGAAACTAGAAACAATGTCTGATGAGGATTGGAATCTTCTTTATAAAAGGTATTGGGAACCATTTGGTTGTGCCTAGAACCATCAGTGGTATTCAATATAATGGAAGCGAAGACAATAGATGGTTTGATGAAAGCTTTGGCTAAATTGTATGAAAAACCCTCAGCCTCAAATAAGGTATTTCTCATGAAGTGCTTGTTTAATCTGAAAATGGTTGAAGGTGGATCTATAACAGATCATTTAAATGAATTTAATACGATTGTCAGTCAATTGACTTCTGTAAATGTAAAATTTGATGAAGAAGTTAGAGCTCTCTTGATATTATGTTCATTGCCTGAAAGCTGGAATAGTTTGGTAATGGCAGTTAGTAACTCTATTTCTAGTTCAAATACCTTGAAATTTGATGATGTTGTTGGTGTTATTTTGAGTGAGGAAATTTGTAGGAAAAGCTCAAGTGGATCCACATCAGATAGTGTTTTGAATGCAAAAAGCAGGGGCAGATCAAAGGAGAGAGGTAAAGGTTCTGGAGGTCATGGGAAGTCATGAGGAAAATCAAAGGATAAGAGATCCCAAACCAGAGGACAAAATGATTGCTAGTACTATGGGAAACTAGGTCATCTAAAGAAAGATTGCTGGTCTTGGAAGAATAAAGGAGACAAACAAGAAGGAAATAAGGAAGCAAATTTGGTAAGTAATAAATCTGAAGATGATGCTTTGATTCTTTCCCTAGATAATGCTGATGATTCATGGGTTTTAGATTCAGGGGACTCATTTCATGCTACGCCCCATAGAAGTTATTTTCTTGATTATGTCCAAGGGGATTTTGGGCTGGTTTATTTGGGAGATAACAAACCCTGTAAGATTGTTGGAAATGGAAGAATCAAGATTAAGTTGCAGAATGGGAATCATTGGCTACTACAAGAGGTAAGACACATTCCAAGGCTCAGTAGGAATTTAATTTTAGTAGGGCAGCTAGCTGAAGAAGGTTACATTGTTACATTTACTAATAAAAATTGGAAGGTTTCAAAAGGTGCCTTAATAGTAGTAAAAGGTGTGAAAGTAGGCACCTTATATCTTTGTACAGGTCATATTGTTCCTTCTACTTTAGCTATTGCAGAGAAAAAACACAAGTTCAGGAACAATTGCTACAGGTTCACAGGAAGAGACTGAAATAGTTGCTGCAAGTTCTAAGATAGCGTTGTGGCATAACAGACTTGGGCATATGAGTGAAAAAGGTATGAAGGTACTTCATTCTAAGAAAGTTTTACTAGGTTTGAAATGTATTAATATGGATTTCTATGAAAGTTGTGTGTATGACAAACAAAAGAGAGTCAGTTTTCTCAAGGATGGGAAGCAAAAGAAAAATGAAAAGTTGGAACTTGTACATACAGAGGTATAGGGACCAGCTCAGGTATCTTCTCTCGGTGGCTCTCGGTATTATGTTACATTCATAGATGATGCAACTAGGAAGGTATGAATTTATTTTCTCAGGCAAAAATCTGATGTATTTGTAATATTTAAGAAATGGAGAAGCTTGGTTGAGAATGAGATAGGTAAAAGATTAAAATGTCTCAGATCTGATAATGGTGGTGAGTATTGCAACAAAGAATTTGAAGATTATTGTTCCTTTAATAATCCGTAGGTAGAAAATGGTTCCAAGGACTCCACAGGAGAATGGAGTAGCTAAATGCATGAATAGGACAATAATGGAGTGTACAAGGACCATGAGATTGCATGTTGGGCTCCCTTTAAATATGTGGGCAGAGGTTGTCAACACTGATGTATATTTAATTAATAGAGGTCCTTCAGGTCCTTTGGGTTGTGGTATTCCAGAGGAAGCATGGGCAGGCAAGAAGATGAGTTATTTTTTTCTAAAAACCTTTGGCTGTTAAGTATTTGCATATATAGATTTTGAAAATAGAACCAAGTTGGATGCAAAATCAAAAAAGTGTACCTTCATTGGATATGGCATTGATGAATTTGGTTATAGGCTTTGGGATTTTGAAAATTAGAAAATTGTGAGAAGCAAGGATGTTATATTCAATGAGAAGGTGTTGTACAAAGATCAGTTGCAGTAGCATGAGAAGAAAGAAAAGGATTATGTGGTGCTGGATGATACTCCAAATAGTGATGTTCTAGTGGTTCCTCATGCTCCACAACAACAACCAGAAATACCACAAACTCCAGTGAATGTTAGACAGTCAACAAGGCTAAGTAGACCTCCTAAAAGGTTTTCTCCCTCTTTGTACTCTATTTTGTTAACAGATGCTAGTGAATTAGAATGGTATGATGAAGCTATGCAAGTGGATACATAGGTTCAATGGGAGCTTGCAATGAACGAAGAAATGGACTCCCTGCTGAAAAATCAGACTTGGGAATTATGTAAGTTGCTTGCAGGTAAAAAGGCTTTACCAAACAAATAGATTTATCCATGGAAAGAGGAAGATGGAGGTAAGAAAAGATTTAAGGCCAAGTTAGTTGTAAAAGGATTTGCATAGAAAAAGGGTGTTGATTTTGATGAGATATTTTCTCTGGTTGTCAAGATGACTTCTATTGGTACTATTTTAAGTATTGTGGCTGTTGAAGATTTGTATTTGGAACAACTAGATGTGAAAACTGCCTTTCTCCATGGTGATTTGGAGGAGGAGATATATATGTAATAGCCCCAAGGATTTTAGGTCAAAGGTAAGGAGAAACAGGTGTGCAGATTGAAAAAGAGTTTATATGGCCTGAAACAAGCACCTCGGTGATGGTATTTGAAATTTGATAGTTTTATGGCTGAGCAAGGCTATAGTCGGTGTAATTCTAACCATTGTGTTTATTTTAAGAGGTTGGATAATGAAAGATACATTATTTTATGTTTATATGTTGATGACATGCTTGTAGCTGGGTCTAACATGGATCACATAAGAGAGTTAAAACAATAGTTAGCACAATCATTTGATATGAAGGATTTGTGGGCAACAAAACAAATCCTTGGTATGAAAATTTGCAGAGATAGGA
Organism: Cunninghamia lanceolata; assembly: GCA_027924645.1. Lineage (NCBI taxonomy): Eukaryota > Viridiplantae > Streptophyta > Pinopsida > Cupressales > Cupressaceae > Cunninghamia > Cunninghamia lanceolata. The sequence goes on from BSBN01000942.1 coordinate 2,410,616, forward strand.
AGAATAGAAAATTGAGTCTATCTTAGGCTGATTATGTTGAAAAGGTGTTGCAGAGATTCCATATGGAGAATGCAAAAGCTGTCAGCACGCCTTTGTCTAGTCATTTGAAATTGACTAAGGAGATGTGTCCTAAGACTCAAGAGGAGGAAGAGAAAATGTCCAAGGTACCATATGCTTCAGCTGTAGGAAGTTTAATGTATGCCATGGTGTGCACAAGACTAGATATTGCACATGCTGTAGGAGTCGTTAGCAGGTATATGAGTCATCCCGGATTGGAGCATTAGAATGTGGTAAAATGGATTCTCAGTTATTTGAGAGGTACATCCAATACACATTTATGTTTTGGGAGCTCTAACACCGATTTAGTAGGTGATATTGATACCAGGTGGAGTACTACAGGTTATGTCTTTACTATAGGTGAGACAACAGTGAGTTGGATCTCACGGTTACAAAAGGTCATTGCTTTATCCACCACAGAGGCAGAGTATGTAGCTGCAACAGAGGAAAGCAAGGAAATGATATGGTTGCAATCTTGCATGGAAGAATTGGGCAAACAACAAGCTAATAGCTCTTTGTATACAAATAGTTAGAGTGCCATACATCTTGTAAAGAATTTTGCCTTGCATTCAAAGACCAAACACATACAGTTGAGGTATCACTTTATTCGGTCGGTGTTGGATAATGGACAGTTAAGGATGGAAAATATACATACAGATGAAAATCCAACAAATATGTTTACAAAGGTAGTGACAAGGGAGAAGCTAAGCTCCTCTTCATCTTCAGTTGATCTTCAAGACTGAAACAATAAAATTAGAACAACAGAGTCTAGGGTGCTTATTTCCAATTGGAGTTGCACGCGCAGCGGTTTCATCCAGGATTAGTCTCCAAGTGGGAGATTGTTTGGTGTGGAGCCTGATCAGTCTCCAAGTGGGAGAATGTTGATAGGTGGCGACTGATCAAGAAAGTATTGTACACTAGCCATGTATCCTCGCTGGGGTTCAGGGGCGACAACCCCCAAGAAATTTTTTTTAGAGCTGACATAAAAAACCCTATTTTTGTAACTAACATAAGGCTTGATAAAAGTGGCTAAGGGTTAGGGTTTTGGACATATTGTATTGTAGCATTTGCAATGGTATTGAGTTGCTGGAATTGCTAGTTGTAATTGGTTTGATTTACTAGATAATAATATTGGACTCTATGTTGGTGGATGTAGCCCGAGTTTGGGTGAACCACGTTAAAACTTGTCTCTCGTTGTTATTATTTATGTGTATTTTTCATTCCTCTATTTAATTTTTATTGGCATTTAATTGATATCTTCTGCCAGCTAACCCTAACATGAACCACTCCCTGTCTGGCCCGAGCAGATGGAAGATGAGAACTTGCAAGAGTGGTTAAAGTAGGTTGATCAGTATAGGGGAAATGGTAATACCAACCGCACCAATTGGTCTACCTATGCACAAGACTACAGCTTGACTGACAGGCTACTCCACCAGAATAAATCTAGATTGTGAGAAGCAAGAGGACCTACTAAACCTTAGGTATGGGGGGAATGATGAGTGCCAAGTAGCACCCATAAAATACATCTTTTTACCTCTCTTTTTCTCCTTTCTAATCCCATATTTCTTGATGTCTGCACCCAAATAGGCTAGCAAGATTGTTCTAAATAATAATTAATTGAAGATAAATTACTTAAGATCATGATTTTTGATTAAAGGACTAACGTGCATGGAATTGATGGAAATATGTGGAAAAACTTCTCTTTTTGAATCAATAGGTGTAGATGTTCATGATGGCAATTTTGTGCATCTCCAAAGGTAGTCCTAAATGATCTCTAGAGACAATACTAGAATACCACAACATCAGAAGTTTTGAAGTAAAGAGGAAAAGCCTCCCCAGAGCTGGACTGAAGTCTAGAGCATCTTTGAAGCTGAGCAAGAAGGCCGCAATTATATCTCTAGAGCTATAGACATATCTCCGGAGTTGCAGACAGAGACATACATTTCTGGCACCTCTTTAGAATAGGGTAGATTTCCAGCACAGCTGTCAGTCAGGCACTTTCAGCGGTGATCATGATACCCCTCATATTACTCAAATCATCACTTGAATGATTAAGGGCCATCTTTAGTTAACTGCTGGGAGTTTTTATCCCTTTTTACGTTTTTGCATGAGTTACTGATGAAACTGATTTAATATCTATATTTTTAGGGCCTCACTACCCAAATGTATTAAGACGCAAACTTAGATTCAGAGTGGATTTCTTTTCCACTCAATCTTTTTTTATTGCATGGTTATTTTTTCATAGTTAGACAGCTAGTATAATAAAGAGATGGATGTCATCTCATGGAAAAACTGGTAGATAAGATAAGTGATATGTCATCACTCATTTTATATATACTTACAGAAGTAACAGAAAATGAGGACTTTATTATTCTAATTTTCTGTAATCTCAATTTGGATATCAATATTTCTTTGAATGCAAAGTGAATGGAATTGGACCGAATTAAGTTGTGATCTTATTCTTTTGTGTTGATTCCTTACTGTAGCCTTCAGCCCTAAGGGTGTGGAGCAAGGGCCCACTCTCACCACCAAGGCAGAAGGCTAGTACCACTGTTTTGTTGTTTCATATTTTGCTTTATAGAATACTTACTAATTTTGATAGAATGCATGTTGTAGTTTATAGATTTGCTTTGAGTAATTTACTGTTTAATTATGTTTTCAACATTCTTTGAATTCATTTAGTAACTAGATAGATCAATCTCTTTAAATTAGTAAAATTCATTAGAATTAGCTAGAGAAAACTGGTAACTGTAGAATCCCTAATTGCAGATAGCTGAGGACACAACCCTGGATTTTGACATCTAAAATATGATTAAATGATGAGGTACAACAACCCCTTGTCAGGAACATAAGTCTTCAAACTTATAGTGTTTCTTTTGGGTTCCTAATTGAATGTTTTTTAGTGTGTTTTTCATCTCTTGCTATTTTTGATCGAAAGGGTTAGCAAGAGGGGGTTGTGATGTGGATTGAAGTGGATTTTGTTGTGATGATGATTGTTCTTGTTGAGGGGTGATGTATTGTTATTGTATGTATGGCAGTAGGCCTTTTGTAAGTAAATATGAGACACATATGTTTGTTGTTGTGGTATGGCGTTAGCAGATGCATGATATGTATGTTGTGTTTGGAAAGGTCGTTGTTGTTGTTGGGTGGCATATTGATTTTGCATGGAAGATCCATGGGGAGGTTGTTGATGTGTAGATGAGTGAGATGTTTATGTAGGATAAGTATAGCTCATTGAGGGATTTTGTGGTTGATTATGTGGTTGAGACGTAAATGGATTGTGTGTTTGGAGGGGTGTTTGTGAGGGTACCATAGGATGTAATGTTGTTTGGGTGATGACCGACCTTTGAGGGATATTCAAAGGGGGAAGGGATTATGGAATGAGATTAAAATTGGAAGCATCTTGTGGGACATTTGATGGAGTTTGTATGACGGGTATGCTTATGTTACTTGGTATGGTAGAAACAGGAACATCAGAGGGTAACATACTATATGGTAAGCCAAAAAGAGGGTCCAATCCTTGTGCTTGGGGAATATTTCTAACCCTTACATGTGGATCTATGGTGTGGATGGTTTTGGTATTTGAGGCGTAGTTGGCCCATGGATTGTCATAAACAGGGTTGTTGGGATTAGGGACATGTCCCCATGGTTGGTTGCGAATGGGTGAAGGTGGTTTGTCATGGAAAATGGTCTTGATATTTTCATGGTCATATGAATAAGGGAGCAATGCTCCATGCTTGATGAGGTGTTCAAGGAATTCACCCTTATGATTGTCAAGGAATTGGTAAAATTTTTGATGGAGTCCTCTTTCATTGATGAAATCAATGAAGGTGGGAGAGTTGGCATGATGACGTGTGGATGTTTCACCCATTTCAGGTTGGTTGACATACCCTTCCATATTACTCATGATAGAATCATGTGGAGAGAGGGGTTGATAGCGGGAATCCATATTTCTCTTAGCTTGTGATTGCATGATGGGAGGCATAAAAGGAGAGCTTCGATCAGATTTAGATGATGAGGTCCCAATGGTTAGGGATAGGGATTGTTCTAATTTCAAAATCTAGATCGCTATGGATTAGGATCAAATATTATCCCTATGTGCTTAGGGTGGACAAAGAGCCTAAGCAAAGAGATAATGGGATTATCTTACTTTGGGTAGATAAGACGCACCAAGCAAGATGGAATTTCTTGAAGTCCACTAACTTAGGAATTGTCTAAGTTCCCAAGCTAATTTATCTAAGGGGTATGATTTCAAGTTTACACTAAACTTAAGATAGACAAATTCTTAAGCCTAATATAAACAAGAGGATGGATTGATCTAGACTTCAACCTTAGAGAATTTTGGATTGGATTTGGATGGATGATTGATTGATTTTTGGATGAAGGTTGATTGGATTTGGATAATGGATGAGTTGATTTGATTTTTGGATGAGGTTTGATCACAAGCTAAGGATCAAAAGGACATGGATGATGATAAAATGGATAGATTTGGAGATGAAGTACTGTTGGATAATGTGGGCAATGTAACCTTGACAATCAAAATGATAAATACTTTGATTTTTGAGGGTTTCTATATTTGGGTGCTAAAACAAATAGTTTAGGCACTGATAGAAAATGATTGGGCATTGACAGAGATGGAAGAAGGTGCTAAATCAGGTGGCTAGGCATTGAAAGGGACGAGCTGGGTACTGATAGAAGCTGACTAGGCATTGACAGGGACTAACTGGGTGCTAAATGGAGGTAGACGACAGATGAGGACCAGGGCTCGACTAGGTGCTAATAGAGACTAGATAGGCACTGATGAGGATGGACTAGGTGCTAAAATGAAAAGTGGGTGCTGATTTGAGTGTAGTGGAATGATGATCAGGATAGATCTGGGCACCAACACAGATGAGTTAGGTGCTAACAAAAAGGGACTGAATGTTGATTTGTGGGAAATAGGTGGCAATTTGGATTGATTTGATTTAGAAAGTGTTTGTTTTAGGAATTTTAGAAAGATAATCATACAACAAACACAATGGCTATTTTGGACTGACTTGGAATTAGGTGTGAGAGGTTTTTAGCCTTCGTGGATTATAAATGGTTTGTACAGGTATAACACATGGAAGACATGCCAAACACTAATATACAACCTAGAAATTATTCAAGTGAGTGTGACATATCTTGTGGATCTCACAAAATGGTCATGGTTCAAACTCAACTAAAAATAGAACCAAGATTCCCACCCCCATTAATACCATAATGCTATAGCTTGGATAGATAAGGAAAATAAGGTCATGGACCACTTTACCCCTTACCTTGGAGACTTTTATCTTGCCTAGAGTAGACCCTATCTCAACTACAATAGTACAATGAGCATCTTCCCCTCCTACTACAGTGGTGCACCACAAGATATGATGGTCGAATGTCTTAGCTAGGCTTCACAAGGCTTCTAGGGGATGTCCCAATATACACGAGGTACAAGGGATGAGTCTATGAATGGGGGTGTCCCAACTTCTAACCTTGTGCAAACTAAATCAAGTCTTGGTGGACAAAGGATCTCGAGGTTTTGCTTGGCAAGAAGGGGTCCTTCCTTTAAAGTTAGTCTTTCAATTCTCACAATATTTATATCCTACGTTGGAACATGCAGTTGAGGTCATCCCTAGGGGAATGAAATCCCCTAGTAGGCCCCCTAAGAAGAAACTGCTTCCCACTTTTAATCACCCAAGATCACATGAAGTGCAAGGGGAGAGCATCTATGGTAAAGTAACCCCTTTGAGATACAAAGAAAACAAGAGAGTTTACAAATGGACTTTTGATACCCAAGATCACTCTAAGGCATGAGGGGAGAGCATGTGTCCAAAAGAAAACCAAAGGCATGACAAACAATGTTAATTTCCCCTACTTTAACCTTAGTGTGCAACTACAACTAGTGGAAAAAAACTGTATCTTTGACTACGGGGCTGCACAAAAGATGTTAGTAGTTTGATGATAGAGTCTTGGGCCAATGTAAAATTCTACAACACAAGTGTTAGACTAAGAAAAATGCCAAAATATGTGAAAATTGATCAACATAGAGACTTGGTGCTAAAATAGTTTACCCAAGCGCTGGCAAGGCCAGGCACTGAAGCATGGAGTTTAAGCACTAAGATAAGGAACCTAGGCACTAATGCAATAAAACCAGGTGCTAAAACATGAAAGGATATACCTTCTTCTTTCGGCATTGACATAGAATGTCTTGGAGTGACTATGTAATTTCTAGGTATTGAACTGACAGAGAGGATGTGATGACTTGCAACCTGATGTTTTCTTATGCACACAAAGGACTAAAATAGCCAAAAGCAATGTCAGCGGGTTAGATATACACAAAAACAATAGAGTTCATTGATTAACCCCCAAAAAAGATAGAATTCAAATACAAGTAACATCACGAATCTAGGCGCTAATCTATGTGAACTGGGCACTAAAACCTGCAATCTCAACATTGAAATGATTTTGGCAGCATGCCCACCTATACCTTTTTCTACAAAACAAAGAGCTAATTTGATGCAGGAGCATCCCTGGTTCACAAACAATCTTGCATCAACCAAAAATATTTGCATTTTAGTTTGTTTTCTTTTCATTTTCAGTTTAGTCAGTTCAGTCATAAGCAATTTCTATATTTTGGTCCACATTCTACTGCAGTTTCATTTCAGACCTTGTGGAGCTAGACTTACCATCTAGACATGTTCATCTACATCATATTCAATTTTTAGAGCATTTAAATCAGTTACCTAAAAGATATCGCCATCAGAAGATTAACTATTTTCTCATAACAGAGCATTTTGACAGTTTAGATAATTAGATAAAGGAGAAGACTTGTGGAGCATTTCATGACTTGTGGAGCCTAACAACACATCATTCAATAATCTATAGTTTGTGGCCGACCTTCCCCCAGATCCACACATCATTCCATTCATTTGGGGAGGAGTTCTACTTGATTAGGTCCAACCTATTCGTGTACACACGTTACACCTCTTCTTCGGAGTTTGTAACCTTCCTTGGCTGACATTGAGGAATCTTTTATACCGGATATGATATATATTGATGTAATAGATGCCTAGGAAAGTAGTAATTGATAGTTTACAAGGTTACAGTTTGAATTTGTGCGAAGGAGCTTCAAAGTCATATCTTGTGCATATTCGGATATGCTATAATCAGGCATGTGAGCCCTAATTGTAATCCCGTATGTTTCTGGTTGATCTATTTTTAAATTCTATGAATAATGAGTGACTGAATCTATATTTGCTTTATATCTTTGAGTTGTTTGCATTGTGTTTACTCTAGTTGCATGGCCTGGATAGTTCTCTTTGAGGACCCTCCTAACTGTGACTACACTACGTGGTATTAGAGTGAAATTTTGAATCTTTGGGAGTGAATTGAGTGAACTGGGTGAAGGAATTCCCTAAGATCTTGTTGTGGATAGATCACCAAATCTGAGGTAGGTTACTTGTGTCACAACCAATTACCGTTTGTGAGGCAGTTGTCACCTTGTAGCCCGATCACTAAATTTGAGGTAGTTTGTACTTAATCCTAGGAAGATGATGCCGAGGAGAATCCCTGGTGTTGGAACAATGGATGGAAGGATGGATGAGATGATGAAAATGATGAAAATAATGAAAATTTGATTGGATGTTGTCGAGGAAGATAGGCAAAGAGGATTGACACCTAGGTCTAATGTTGAAAGTGATGATGAAAAGAAATTTCAATCTATTGATCAAATTGGTGAAACCCTAGGAGGTGATGAAGAAGAAGAATAAGACCAAGTCAAGATGTTGCGAGCTATTTCAAAGATTAAGAAAAGACCTAGAGTTGATGTACCTACTTAAACTAGCAATTTGAACCTTGAAGATTTGATTGATTGGATAAATGACATGAAAGAATGCTTTGAGTATGAAGAAGTTGAAGATCTGGAGAAGGTGAAATTTGCAAAAACAAAGTTGAAAGGACATGCTACTATATGGTGGAAAGAAGTTCAATTGGATAGAAATAGAAGAGGGAAAGAAAGGATTACAAAATGGGATAGGATGGTGACAAAATTGAAGAATCACTTTGTACCTGCTGACTATGAGTTGGAACTGTTGAAGAGATTGCAGAACCTAAGACAAAAGGAGAAATTTGTGTAGTACACTGAAGAATTTCATAAGATGATCATAAGCATAGGACATAGTGAAGAAAGCAAAGAAAAAGTGGCTAGATACATAAATGGACTAAGATTGAACATTCAAGTAGAACTAAGTTTGGTAAGGATGACAATATTGGAAGAAGCATATCAGTTTGCCTTGAAAGTTGAAGAGAAACTAAGTAAGAGGCATGATCAAAGACAGAGAGGCAGAGGAGGTAAATTTTAGAGAAGTAGAACATTTTCTAGAGGAGATAGATCATTTGTAGAACAAAATAAATCAGAGAATACATTCAAGGAGGACAGAGATAATAATGCATACCAGAGAGATGATAGAAATTTCTACCGCAAAGGAAACCCTAGTCCATACCGGAGTGAAGGATACATAAGAGAAAGAAGAGGACCTAATAGGAGAACATTTAGAGGAACCTATTTCAAGTGTGGAGGTGAAGGACATAGAGCATTTGAATGTCATCAGGGGAGTGCAAGAAAGAAGACAGAGAACAATGGAAGAGTAGCCTACGTGGAAGAAGAAACTGTTGGATCACTGAGTTTAGTTGGTAAACTAGAGAAAGGAGAATCACTTGTGATGAGGAGAGCACTATTTCAAGAAGAGATAAATGAGGAACCACTGTAGAGGAAAATTTTGTTCAAAACCAGGTGTAAATTAGGAGGTAAATGTTGTAAAGTTGTAATTGATAGTGGTAGTTCTGATAACCTAGTTTCAGAGGAGATGGTTACTAAGATGAAGTTGGAAAGATTGAAAAACCCTAAGCCCTATCAGATAGTATGGATTTAGGATGATCATAAGGTATTGGTGAGTGAACAATGTTTGGTGAAATTCCATATTGGATCTTATCATGATGAAGTCTTGTGTGATATTATGCCTATGGATGTTTGTCATATTTTGTTGGGTAGACCATGGCAGTATGATAGAAAAGCTATACATGATGATAGAAAGAATACATACACTATAACCTCTAGTGGAAAGATAATTACTTTGATTCCTTCAGAAGATGATCCTAAGAGTAAAGTATGTGGAAATGCTAGAATCTATTTAGTAGATGGAAAATTTTTTTGGATGGTTTGAGACATGAGAATATGTGTTATGCCTTGATTCCTAAGAAGCTTGAAACATTGAAGAAGGGGACTGAAGAACCACAACCAGAGGAGATAAAAGAGTTACTGACAGAGTATGAAGACATCATATCAAATAATGTACTTGAAGGATTGCCACCAATCAAGAGTATTAGTCATCACATGGATCTTATACCTGGAGCTAGTTTTCCTAACAAAGCAACACACTGAATGACACCAATAGAGAATGAACAACTAAATAGATAGATATAAGAATTGTTGAGGAAAGGTTTGATCAGAGAAAGTTTGAGTCTTTGTGCAGTACCTGTAGTGTTAGCACCTAAGAAGGATGGAGAGTGGAGAATGTGTACAAACTTTAGAGCAATAAACAAGATCACAATTAAGTATAGATTTCCTTTACCTAGGATGGATGATATCATGGATTTGTTTGAGTGGAGCAAAATATTTCACAAAGGTAGATTTGAAGAGTGGATACTATCAAATCAAAATTAGAGAAGGAGATGAATGGAAGACTACTTTTAAGAAAAATGAAGGACTATATGAGTGGTTATTGATGCCTTTTGGATTGACAAATGCATCAAGCACTTTCATGAGATTGATGAATGAAGTTTTGAAGAAATTCTTGGGTAATTTGTTATTGTATACTTGGATGACATTCTAATTTTTAGTAAGACAAGAGAAGAACATCTGTTGCACTTGAGACAAGAATTGGAGAGACTGAGAGAAGAGAAATTGTTGGTAAACATCAAGAAATGTGGTTTCATGAAGGAAGAATTGGTATACTTAGGATTTGTGATTTCTGTGGAAGGATTGAAGATGTACCCTGAGAAAGTGAGAGCAATTGTTGAATGGCCTACACTAGAGAGCATTGGAGAAGTCAGATCATTTCATGGATTAACTAGTTTCCACTGGAAGTTCATTAGAAATTTTAGTTTAGTTTGTAACCCCATGACAGAGACACTGAGAGGTGATAGAAATAATTTTAAGTGGACATCAGGAGCAGATAAAAGTTTTGAACTATTGAAGCAGAAAGTGACAGAGCAACCTGTATTGGCATTATAGATTTCAATAAGATATTTCAAGTAGATTGTGATGCAAGTGGAAATGCAATCAGAGTAGTATTAAGTCAAAAAGGTAGACCAGTAGCTTATTTCAGTGATAAGTTGAATGATGCAAGAAAAAAATATTCAGTTTATGATCAAGAGTTCTATGCCATAATTCAAGCCTTGAAGAAGTGGAGACATTACTTGTTGCCTAAGGAGTTTGTGTTGTATACAGATCATCAAGCTTTGTAGTATTTGAGTAGTCAAGGTAAGTTGAATCATAGACATATGAGATGGGTAGAGTTCATGCAAAGTTACACTTTTGTATTGAAGCATAGGAGTGGTAAAATAAATTTGTTGATGCATTGAGTAGAAGAAGAAACTTGTTGACAGAGATGAGAGTTGACATGCTAGGTTTTGATGAATTGAAGCATATGTATGAGGGAGACACTGATTTTGCAAAACCTTGGAAAGCATGTAAGGAACCTATTGTGATAGATAGGAGTAAGTGGTTGGACTATTTCATTCAAGAAGATATGTTGTTCAAGGGAAATTAGTTATGCATACCTAGAAGTTTAATGAGAGATAACTTGATCAAGGAGAAACACGGTGGTGGATTGGCAGGACAGTTTGGCATTGGTAAGTGATAACTACTTTTGGCCTCAGATACATAAGGATGTTAGGAAATTTGTACAAAGTTGTAGAGTTTGTCAAGTGGCAAAAGGAAGTAGTCAAAATAGTGGATTGTATAAACCTTTGATAGTATCAAAGAGACCTTGGGAAGACATAACTATGGATTTCATAATGGGGTTGCCTAAGACACAAAGAGGACATGATTCAATATTTGTAGTGGTGGACAAATTTTTAGAGATGGCACATTTCATACCTTGTAAGAAGACAACTGATTTAGTACATGTAGCTGACCTATTTTTCAAGGAGATTGTGAGATTGCATGGATTACCTAAGAGCATAATTTCAGATAGAGATACAAGATTTCTTGGATACATTTGGAAGACACTTTGGAAGAAGATGAAGATAGATCTAAAGTTTAGTTCAACATTTCATCCACAGACTGATGGATAGACAGAGGTAGTGAATAGGAGTTTGGGAAACTTATTAAGATGTTTGGTTGGAAAGAAGGTAGGAAGTTGGGATTTGGTTCTTTCACAAGCAGAGTTTGAATATAATAATTTAGTGAATAGGAGTACTTTTGAGATTGTTACCAGAGTAAACCCTAGAGGAGTGACAAAGTTGAGAGATATTACCATGGAAGATAAGAGAAGTGCAGAAGCAAAAGAATTTGTAGGACATATGGAGACAATGCATAATCAGGTGAAGAAGCATTTGGAGGAGATAAACAATAAGTATAAGGAGAAAGCAAATGAGAAGAAGAGACATAAGGAATTTGTAGTTGGAGATGAAGTAATGGTATACTTGAGAAAAGAAAGATTTCCAGTTGGGACTTATAACAAGTTGAAGATGAATAAGTTTGGACCTTGTAAAATACTTAGAAAGTTTGATTTTGGAAATGCATATGAAGTAAAGCTACCAAAGACATTGGGTATATCACCTATTTTCAATATTGTAGACCTATATTAGTATCATAAGGTAGAATTTAGTTACAACATTAAAGAAGACTTCAAGCAACAGTTGCCACAGCAAGCACTGGAGTAGATTGAAGACATTTTGGATAGCAAAATTACACAAAGCACCATAGGAAAGTAGTATAGAGAATATTTGGTTAAGTGGAAAGGTAGACCAATAGAAGATACATCTTGGATTTCTTAGGCTGAGGTAGACCATTTTGGTTTTCCTCTAGCCCCATCAAAGTGATGGACTCACTTCCAAAACAACCCTGGGCGTCTAATGCAGGAGCATCCCTGATTCATAAGAAATCTTGCATCAACCAAAAATATTTGCATTTCAGTTTGTTTTCTTTTCATTTTTAGTTTAGTTCAATTGTAAGTAGTTTCTGTATTTTAGTCCACATTCTGCCATAGTGTCATTTTAGAAGATTGGTTGTTTTCTTAGAGCAGAGCATTCTGACACTTTAGATAATCAGCTAAAGGAGAAGACTTGTGGAACATTTCCTGACTTGTTGAGCCTAATGACACATCATTCAATGATATATGGTTCATGTTTGACCTTCTCCAAGATCCACAAATCATTCCATTTATTTGCAAAGGAGTTCTACTTGATTAGGTTTGACCTATCCATGTACACACACTACACCTCTTCTTTGGAGTTTGTAACCTTCCTTGGCCGATGTGGACGAATCTTTTGTACTAGAGATGATATATATTGATGTAATAGATGCCTAAGAAAGTAGTAATTGATAGTTTATAAGTTGACAATTTGAATTTGTGTGAAGGAGCTTCAAAGCCATATCTTGTGCATATTTTGATATGTTGTAATCAGACCTATGAGCCCTAATTGTAAGTCTACATGTTGCCAACCGATCTATATTTGAATTCTATGATATAATGATTGACTGAATCTACATTTGCTTTATATATTTGAGTTGTTTCCATTGTGTTTACTCTAGCTGCATGGCCTAGATAGTTCTCTTTGAGGACCCTCCTTGTAGGAGTCCAGACAACACTGAGAGGGGGGGTGAATCAGTGTTGTATTAATTTTCAAACATTATACAACTTTTTGCAAGCTTTCTCTTACAGAACAGATGGAAAGGAATACATTGAGTTTATATGCACAAGACTTACAATAACAAATGTAAACAAAACATGATCAAACCAATAGTATGCACACACATAGAAGAAATCAAGACACAACCTTTTTACCGAGTGGAAAACCCTCAGGGGTAGAAAAACCACTCATGAAGTGCCTCACTGGCTTAACTGAAAAAACATGCCTCACTGGCAATACAAATTGTCTCACTGACAAATATTAAGGTCTCACTGACCTCAAGCTTCACTAGCATAGAAAGGTCTCACTGACCATAAGCCACACTGGCATATTGTGCCTCACTGGCAAACCAAATGACCAACAAATGTAATAAGCAAATCATAGGGATACTCTGTTTCATTCAATACAAATATATGTCTGTCAAATACCCATTCTATTCAATCTGACATCCGGATACACTCAACAATCCTTTATTCTGATCCAATCAACACTGCATTCTAATCCATTCAACAACACTGCATATCAAATCTGTATTCTAATCCAACACTTCACAACACTGTATGTTTCATCTCTATCCTTCTTAAATCATCCATCAATGCACCTGGAAACAAAATTTATACAAGTTGAATGTCTTTTCACTGCCTTGGAACCTTTCACATTCCTTCATAAATTTCTCCTTCAGATCACATAAATTTCGCAACAAGACTTTTGAAATTTCACTTCTCTGAAAAAACACATTTGCTTTTCTCCTGCAAATAAACTCTTCAATTTTTGATTCATATTCCTGCAAAAAAACATTCTCTCATTGCAAACAAAAATAATAAATAAATCTTCAATATAATTTTCTCACAAGACAAATTATCTCCATTAAAACCTTTTCATATCTCTGCATGATGTTTCATATTCAACAAAAAAACTTCAATCTGATTATCTTTCCTTCAAATTCTTCTTCAAAAATAATCTTCTCAATCTGCCTTATTCTCAAAATAATCTCTTTAAAAAAAATCTCCAATCTCCATAAAAAATCTCCTCAAAAAAAATTATTCACATTCAATTTGTGAAAAGCACAAATCAAAAACATCAATAAAAACTTCCATTTTCTTCAAATCAATCTCCAAAATTTTTCAATCTGCCTTTTTAACTTTCATCTTCCTCTTTAAAAAAAATAGATCTTCAAACAAAAATTTCTTCATAAGTTTACTCAGATCCAAAAGCCTTCATAAGGAAATTAAAGATATTCTTAAACATAATAATATCCTTAAAAAAAACTCTTTCTAAAAAACACTTCTCCTTATCTGCCACGAGATGATTTAGAAAAAAATGGAAACAAATCTCATAAATATAGCACATAGATATGCTTTATCTTTACATGCCTAAATAAAGTCTTATCTGCAGTCCTTAGCAATAGACGGCTAACAACACATCAAAAATAATAGGCATGAGGAAATTTCAACATTTAAACTTAACCGTTGATACTCCCTTTCGCGCTTATGTCATATTTAAATTATGATCGTTGATTACATTTTGGCGCCCGAGCTATTAAGGATAAACCGACAGTGCCGGTAACACTAGAGAGAGGGCCGGTAACTACCACGACTGGAGAACCCTTCAAACGGTGGCATTTAAGTTATACACCTGCTGTCCCAAGTCACCAAAGGTTTAAAACATAAAGTGCATACTTAGTTGACAGGCAGAGCAAAAGCTTAATAACAAGAATTTAGGGATTTAGATAATTAGGTTTGAATAAACAAAACCTTATATGAATTAATCCCTTAGATCAATCTAAGTTCGAGAGAGACTTTTATGATTGAAGATATTACTAGGAGTTTGAGATAACTTTTAATCAACTCCATTTAGCCACCAAAATCAAACCAACTCATATCACTGCATGAATAATTGAAGTAAGGTGAGCTCCAAACAAATTGGCCTTAATATCTTATGTGATCAACAAATGATGTGATCAACCTAATCAAATAATTCCTGTGATTGAGAAAGAAGATGATGAATAATGATTACCATCATAAACCAAAACTGATAACTCCAAGGACCAATATGAACACTACACATCAAGATCATGAGAGACCATTTGAAGATATCCTTAACAACCACATCCTTGACAGACCTGACACCTGATGAGCAACAATGAACAACAAATGAACTTACCAATGTTACTGTCAACTCCACTGTTACTGACTGTCAAATGCCACTATATAAAACCATGTCAACCACATCATATGACCCCAAATGTATGACATCACAATTCTAAACTTATGATCAATGACATCCTAAAACAAGAAGAGCATCATAAACAAATCTCTGAAATTCACACTCTGAAATTCACTTCAACATATGACTTGTTCAATCAATCTTTGGATTTAACATTTAATAAAGGATATTATGAAGACCAAACTTCTGATTTCAACATTACACTTCTTGTTCTCAGATTACCTCTGTCACTATCAACAATAATCATAAAGAGAATATATGATGACATCCATAATGAACCTGATTAAATCCTGAACTTTTGTAATCATCTTGACAAGAAGCAACTCTTTACTTTCCCAACACCATCATATGATATCCTAAAAGCATGATGAAGATGATTGAAGCATAACCAATATGACATCAAACTTGAGAACACAACACCTTTTGGCATCAATGACAATCTGTCACCATCACTCCTAACCATGACTGCACCATAATTGCACCAAAAACATTGTTAGGAAGGTCAATTAACACGTGCATTTAGTGAGTGTTTCAAAATGGTGAAAAATGATTAAAAAACCACACTTTATACCTTCACTAGTGTTGAGTGCTAATGTACGAGATAGGACACTAATGCAACAAGGTTGAGCACTGAAAGGCTGAAAATGAGTGTCAAAAAAGGTATTGCCCGCTTGCAGATCTAAGCGCTGATAGAAAGCTGATGGGCACTGACAGAGAGCACTTTGGTGCTGTTATACAAAATCTAGATGCCAATTCAACCTGCAAGCACAAACAAAATGCAAATTGTAACACAAAAGATGGTTAAAGGGGTGGGAGACCCATCGGGCATGCCAAAAATCTCTACAATGAAGATGGAAACACTTGGGATGAGCTAACAATCTTAATCAACTATCCATTCCCAAATCCAAGGGACCTCAAGATTAGACTAACTAAAAATGCATAATTCACTACTTTGCACCCTATTTCTATGCACTAATAGTGATATGTCCTAAATATAATATACTATGCTATGTAATTTTCCTAATTACCAAAATTGTGAGTGCTCAAAGTGACATAATTTCCTTGCATACAAATTGCTTATAAAAAATGGAGGGGAAGGACTCAATTTATAGATTTTTGGGAATGGGAATGGAGGGCTAAGATTGAATTGAGGGATCAAAGGATGAGATTGCTTGAGGATCCTCAAGCAAGGAGAATTAGACAAGTGACATGAGGAGGTTGGATGAGGGAATTGCTCAAAGATTCAAGGGATGAGATTAAATGGTTGAATGGATGGATGGCTAGGATTGGGTAGGTGTATGACATGTAAGGCCTCATTTGTGGAAAGAAATGGCTTGGATTTTGTGAGGAATTTAAAATTATGAGGAGAGGACAAGTGGAATTTAAAATTGAGTGAATAGTGGATGCTACATGGAATTTAAAATTCCATGAATAGTGACACTTGGAGTGGGGTAGAAGAAATAGGATAAATGTACACTTTTATGGAAGATTTGTCCATGCTTCCAAAGTACCACTTAACATGTACATGCATGTACATTGAGTGACAAGTGGACTTCTAGAAACATGGGGAGTTGTAATTGTGAATTAATTTAAATTAATTCATGTGCACATGTTTTATAAGAAAATAATGGTGATTACTAAAACTAATCAAAAGTAGATAAAATAGGGAATTAAATAAATAGTAAAACTTGTTTAATTTTTTGGAATGGGATATGAACTATAGTTGTCAAAGTATTTAATTTTTGAACTATAGTAGAGGAAATTTGATTTTTGATGAAGCGGGATAGGTGATGAAAATATTAATTAAATTATTATAAATCATTTAATTAATGTGTGTATTGGATGGGATGATGAGAATTGTCAGGTTTGGAATACGAAAGATGGATGAAAGTGGTTGTGACCATTTTCAGGTGTCTACACCTTATTTGGCATGCATTGAAGGTGTGACTATTTCCCTTATGCTTGAATGCTATTATGTTATTATATTATGCTTATTGGTAAGTGTGCTACATGTGTTGCATGTATGCATTGTATTGGTAGTTGTGTCATGTGTGATGTGTGCATTGATTGTTGTGTATGCCATATGTTTCTATGTATACCCTAGATTGTGTGACATGATTCTAGTGGGTTTTCCTTGATCACCTTGTCCGTAGCTTAGGGGTTACCTAGAGTTGTGTAGCTATTGCACTCGATGATGACAATATAGTTGGGAGGCGAGGAACATTTCCCCATTGGTCCTTTGTGATGATCTTCAGATGTTGGATGGTTCCCTTATCTTCCTGTAGGTTTATTATGTCGTTCTTCATGTCTTGTTGTACCTTGGAGAGTGTGTTGGTTTTTGGATGGTTTATACAGTTGTATATTATCCCTATTGATTATCGTAACCTTTTTAAAGTATGTCTTTTGAGAGCTTTATAATAACGATGTAATTAATACTATGAGTTGATTTATGATTTTTAGTATATTTTGACATTTTCATGTCAAAACACGTGTTGGATAGTTTTAGGAGGTTTTTGAGTCATTAAAAGTCTTTTATGTTTTAAAAATCTCTTTGCAAAGGTTAGAAATAGTTCCGTGGTTTTAAAAAGGTCAAAAGAAGACATTTACCATGTCCAAAAGGACCCCTTCCACACTACATGCATCAAAGTAAGTTAAAAGAAGATGTCAAAAGTTTTTCTTATAAACCTTAAATGCTCTAAAAATACCTTAGTATCTTCAAAAAATGCCGAGCACCTTTGGAGGGAAGGCTTTCAAACCTTAGACACATTCTGGTCATGGTTTTAGGTCAAGGGCTAAAGTCTTGAGTTAGGGTTAGGTCTATTTAGGTTGTTGAGTCTTTGCAGGTTAGGGTTTCCACCTTATGAACAGTCCTTGCCATGAAAATGGAGCTGCATGGCACAAGAAATGCTTCCAGAGGTTCATACATTTTGTTTTGTGCCTCCAACTTTCTTCAAAGAGGAAGCATGCACATGAAGATTAGCTCTTGCAGTATTTAGTAGAGGGAACAATCACCATTTTTGGATTTGTTTTGTAGCAGAGCCTTCATCCATGTAGCAGTCAAGATCCATAAAGAAAAGGGACACAGTGAGAAGAAAGACAAAGCTTGAGACAATCCTAAGATAGAGATCAAGAATGATAAAGCTTTTGGGCCTGAGGCATGATGAGAATCTTTGATTGAGAGTCTCGAATCTATAAAGACAAGAAGATCTAGAATGACATCAAGAACTAGTGCATGAGCATGACAACACAAAAAATACAATGCAGAGGAGGCATGAAGAAGGCTGCTAAAAGCTATGGAAATGAAGAAAAGCCATGAGTCATTAAATAGGAGTATGAAAAACCCATGGGATCACTCTCATTCTACTATAAGGGTTTTGAAAGTCAAGAAGATATCAGTAGCGAAATATAGAAATCTTTGTTGAACCTTTGCGGGAATAAGGAGCAACATGGATAGATTTCAATCTTATCAAACAAATATGCATGGGACAGTGAACCTCAGATAGGGAATGTGGATGAAGCTTTGAGGTTTTATGAGATTGAAAGATACCCAAGATATTAATAAGATTAATGAGTCTTCATGAAAGTCTTCAAGGTATTCATCAACAAAGCTATTCATGATAGTCTTTAAGGTATTCATCAACAAATATCTTCATGAAAATCTTCAAGATATGATAGAAAAGTATATAAGGTATACAATAAGTGTAGAGATATGTTTTCCTTTATAGTGTTGCATGAAGCCTTTCAAAGATGGTTAATGACTTGAGGAAGATCAAGGGACTGTTGCAGAGTGTGTAGTGAGCCTAACCCTATAAGAAAAATCATGAGAGAATAGACTATGAACAGGGCTAATAAGACTTCAAGAGAACCATTCCATCATAGCACAAGTTTATCACCAAGGTTTGTGAATGGTTTTGAGGGTTTGTTCTTCTTAGATCTGTTGATATATAGGGTCTAACAATCACAAGAAATAGTGTTTAATAGCAAACATGAAGCAGTAGTAAAAAATAGTCACAAACCTATAAAGACTATAGTCTTACTAAGAAGCTACAGTCAAAATGTCTCCTTGAGCTCCATGAACTCTCATATGATCCTACACTCATGTATTAAACTTGTCAAACAATTACTAAATCTATATAGCAATTTAGGGAACTTTGAAGAAATTTTAAAATGCTATACTATTGAATGAAATGAGTCAAGTATGACTGAGTTATAAAGAGAGAGTTACTATCAGGGTTTGCAAGAATGAGGTCTAAAGAAGGACACAAGGAAACACACAAGTTTCAAAAAACCCTAATGATATCCAGGAGGTTTTGAAGTAGTCCAAGATGACCCTGTATCACTATTTTGGAACAACATGGACATGCCTAAAAATTATTGTAGATATTCTTAGGTCTACCATTATTTGTATAAGATCTATTTATACATTTGGAGGCATAGTTGATGATAGTTTAGGGTCTACATATATATCCTCATGTAGCCATACACATACTCTATAGATCTACATATTCTTCAAGCTTTGTTAAACTATTTGAAATCCTATCAAGAATCATTTTAGGTTTGCAAGCAATGTTAGAATAGGTTCATGTGGCTGTAGGGATGTCTGAGGCCTTGTACAAAA
Organism: Cunninghamia lanceolata; assembly: GCA_027924645.1. Classification (NCBI taxonomy): domain Eukaryota; kingdom Viridiplantae; phylum Streptophyta; class Pinopsida; order Cupressales; family Cupressaceae; genus Cunninghamia; species Cunninghamia lanceolata. The sequence continues at coordinate 2,430,441 of BSBN01000942.1, forward strand.
CAAATGACTATCAAATAGAGGGCATATCAGTCATAACAATGATTGTCTTGGTAGCTAAAAAATAATCATGTTATGACTATTAGAACAACAAAAAATCAGTCATGTTATGACTGTTAGAACAACAAAAAAATAGTCATGTTATGACTGTTAGAACAATAAAAAATCAGTCATGTTACGACTATTAGAACAAAAAAAAAGTCATGAGAATGATTGATAAAAGAGGTCAAAATGTAGTCAAATCAGTCATGAGAATGACTATTCTAAAGGTCCAAAATAGTCACAAAATGACTGTTTCAAATCTTATCTATCAAGGTAAATACAGTCATAGTATGCAAAAATCTAGAGGGGCCATCCAAGGTGAGTTAGGTCTTCATGAAGACTCTATAGTGTAGCATTCAAGCCTAAGTACTCAAACAGAGATAAAGTTTTTCAAAATCTTATGGATTCGGTTGGAAGTGTATAAGGTTGTGAGTATGTGTTATTAAAGCCATATATTCACCATGAAAGAGTTATACAAGATCTTAAGGCCTCTTGAAGATGTTACATTAGTATACCTAATTTTAGGATAGTGGTGCAAATGTCTAGTATTGTTCAGAGATGAGAGGGATCAGTCATTCTAAATCAAAAGATCAATGAAGAGGTATTAGACATAGTGACAAGAAATCATTAGACATAGTGACAAGAAATAGTGAATCAATAATAGGAGCAGCAAAGCACAAGCAATCATAGATAGGAGCAGCAAAGAAATCATTCTTGTCAATCAATAATAGGAGTAGCAAAGCACAAGATGAATAGGAGGGTAGTAAAATAGTGAACAAGGTTGTTGAAACTTAGAAGCTTTGGTTTTGTCTTCATATGAAGAATATACTAGGACTGCCCTTTTAAGGACCTAATCTCTTGGTTTTGAACAATTTATAGAGCTTTGAAGGCACTACATGGATAATACATGGATTAAGGGGGGTTTTGGAGGCAAAAGGGGACAATTGAGGACAATTTTGACCCCTTAAAATAAGGCTTTTTCACTTTGCATGTTTGAGAAAGCCAAACTCATACAAATCACATGCCTATCATGTAAAGGGATATTATGAGATAATAGCAAGTTGAGAGGCCTAAAACATTCAATTTAGAGGCACTATGCCCACTTAAGAATTCCACATGGTTATAACTAGAGTTGAGAGGAGTTTGAGGCTAAAATCATGCATTTTGGGATAGTTTGGAGTCCTGAAATAGAGACTTTTTTTCCTTGTATGCCCAACAACTTCTTGTTCATGAAAATTGATTGAAGACATCAATTTCAATCAATCTCATGCAATGGAGAGCAATTCAGTTTAGTTGAAGTTCACTTCCCCAAGTGCCTAGTTCAATCATGCAAACTCAAACTTCTTTGTAGAAGACTTCTTTCATCAAAACCAAGAACACAGGTGCTTTTTTCTCAATTCGTTTCTAGCTTTTCTTTGCTCACAACAAGAAAATATGGCATTGTAACTCAAAAAATAGAATTATTCATTGTTGAACAACATTTTTATGTATTTTCAAGCATTTTTCAAAGATTGTAAGAAAAAACTCCTTTTATCAATAAAAAGAAATATCTTGCCTTATCAAAATTCATGTGTTATGTGTTAAATGAGTGATTTTGATGCAGCATTTTTGTGATTTTAAAACAATCCTTTAATTTTATGTCTCATTCTAAAAGTTTAACACAAAAAACAACTGATTTATACAGGTCATAGGATGAGTTAATTACTTTTAGCCAGTTGTAATTGTAAAAACCATTAGTTTTCCTTCAACAAACATGAAGATTCAAACCTCCCTATGAAATACTGATATATGAGCATTGTTCAGATTGAGTTGTGTGAAATAAGCCCTTTTTGAGAGAAATTGTGAGTTGAAACAATAAGAACAAGTCTTATAAACTTGGTGCATGACCTCCTAAAATCTAGATTTCAGAATATAGCAATCTTTTTATCCCTTTTCCTCATCAATTTAGAAGATTCAGGAGGTCTATCAAGGGAACCAACCCTCTCTAGAGGTTCACCTTCATCATAGGCAACCCATAGTTTGAAGGTGATCCCATGTTTCACTAAATGGCTAAGTTTTACACTTAGCTAAGGTGCAATCCTTATGACAACAATGATGTTGGCTATGATTCATGTATGTTTAGGATGAAGCCATTTGAATATTGTAATTATTGGATATCGTCTTGTATTTTTCACTCCTTGGTTTGTGAGGACGTTGGCATGTTTTGATAGATTTTACATGTTAGAATCTAACTATGTTAGCATGTTTAGACTCAGTTATTTGATGTTCTATTTGATGTTTATGGATGTGTTTGTGTTGGATCATATTCATCCCACATAGGTGGTAAGGATCTTATCTTTTCTTTTGGCATGTGTCGATGTTGGTGTCAAACATGCATAGCCTTTTGTATTCCTTTTATCCTTTTTGACATGTGGACATAATTGGTTCAACACCTTATTGTTTTGGGTTAAAATGAATCCTATTTGATGTTGATTAATGTTTTTAGGCACCGTAGTTGTTTTGTTTGAAATCTGGGTTGTTCTGCTCATATCTAGGCATTTTTTGTGAATTTATACATTTTTAGAACATGGTACAGAAGGACCCAAGTGATGGGCATTGGAGTCCTAGGACCTAGGCGCTGGGCGCTAGTATCCCAAGATGATAGTGCTAGGCACTAGTGTCCTAGGCAGTGACTTTCCCCTTTGGCCTTAGCACTTTGTAAAGTTACTTGGTTGTGTCTATTCTTCTTGTTTGTTGAAACTATACCTTGAAACAATACTGTTTCCCCTTTGAGTTGACTTAAACATGAATGTTGGTAAATGTGAAATCTATCTTGGAAATTGACCTCTCTCTAATGTTTGAAAACCTAGTCAAACTTTGTGCAACATGTTTAGGCAACTTCCGTGATGTGCCACCTTGCTTAGTGCAATGGTGATGTCGTCATAGGTGTTGTTGTGTTTGTTACAACACCTTGTGCACGCATGAGTGCAATGCGACATGTAAAGGTCACACTTGCAAACACAATTTTTTTTTGGTTTAGTGTTTCTTCAGCTAATGCTTTGTGTAAAAACTTGGGGTATTACACTTGGTATTAGAGCTCATGTTGCAGCATTGGGAGCTTTGGGGCATGTGTTATGCTTAGCTTGTTCAATTATGTATGGGGTCCTTGTGTCTTTGCATGTTGTGAGTAGCATGCGTTTTCTTTCAATAGTCTTCCTTGCATGTGTGTGGTGAACGAATACATGGTTGTGGGGTTTGATAGACCCTTGTGGTTGCCGAGAAGTTGCTTCTATGTACATTTCCTTCTTGATGTCCTAAATGCTTTGAAATAATCCTTACAGTGTGTGTGTGAGTGCTTGAGTGACCTTTGTAGGGTCATGATTTTTCTTGTGTGACCACTCTTGATAGTGGAGTTATGGAAACCTTTGTGTGAAAGGAAATACCATGTTCTTGAGTGTGATTGAACTTGGTTTACTCTTTTTAAGAGTTACGCATTTGTATGCAAAAGAGATGATGTTTTGATCATATCCATGATATTTGAAGTATATTGTTGTGGTAATGCTAGTTTAAATGAACCTTGCATTATGCACCTTATTGTGTGTATGTTTGTTGCAAGAGTAGCATACCCTCGTAATTCTTGTTATATTTGTTTATTAATTTCCTTTGTATGGTGGTTAGAAATGCTTGCCAAAAATGCATCTTGCATTGTCTTTTTGAGTGCATGTCCCTATGTGTGGATTAATTATGTGGGTGTAAGGAAAGAAAGTGTTGCATTGCATTGCTAGAATAGATCATTTGGGTAATAACTTATGACCCCAAATTGTATTCTTCATTGGGAATCATGTGGTAACCTAGGTGTAATTATTGCATTGCATTATTTGAAAACTTAGAGAGAGAAAGGGGTTATGAAAGTCATTTGCATATGTCCATCTTGTTTTAGATATGCTTGTTATCATGTTGTGGATAAATTTAGCATCTTGTGAACGGAATGTTGGGTAATAGCTTGAACCCCAACCTAATTCTCCCTCATGTTTTTATTTGTGTTATATGAGAATGTTGCATGAATGCATTATCCTTATGATGGTGAATCCCTATATGGTGAGATATGATAACTGCTCTTTGTGGTGAGAATGATGTATGTAGATATCTTGGTTTGTGAACCTGATTATGCCCTAGCTTAATCTTGGTTGCTAGATGTTTGCTAGTGTATGACTTTATGTGTCATTGCATGGTGATTGTGATTCCCTTGAACGAGATGTCACTTTTGTTGCTTGGCATCGTAAGTGATGTTTGTATGGTTAAATAGAAATGATCTCATGTTTTGACGTGATTGTAATCTTAGAATACTAATTTGTTTGGTGTGTTTGAGTGTGTTCTCTTACTCACCTTGGATTTTGAAATCTAGGTGTAGTGTAGCATTGTACTCCCTCTCTTGTGGCTAGAATTAGTCAAGTAGTTCATGTAATGTGGAGATTTTGAATTTTGATACTATATTTAGTTGAATTTGGTGAATTCACTAAATGTTGTAAGGGCCTACATTGAATTTTTATTCTTGTTTATGAATAAGTATAGCCATCGAATTTTGATATATATTTATTTCGTGACCTTTATGGTCATACTTGATTTACTATTGAAATTGAGCTTATTTTATGTCTTATTGTTGGAATTGACTTTTCTTCCACTTTAGTATTTTATTTATTTAGTATTGGTGGCTATGCTTGAATGTTTTAAATTGTTGACCTCATGTATCATATTATGTTATCTATCATGTGCATGATGGGCCTCTGATAGATTGTATAAGGGAGTAGAATGCGGGGAATATACTAGTTCTTGGTGCGAGTGTTATTAGAACTATGGTAGATTGAATTTCTTGAATTTTTATTAGATGCAAGTGAATATTGTGTGAAGTGTTGAGAAGTTTTGAATGGTTTTGTGTTTCTGTGGATCACTTGATGTGAGTTATCTCACTGATTGGTGTGTTTCTCATGTCTGGGTGGTAGTGAATGATGTGAATTGAATTCTTGTATGAGATTAAATGTTTTTCCTTGACTATTGTTTATGGGAATGAGATATGTAGAGAACTTGATTTGGATTGAATCTTGCTTTTAGTAGATAGCATATGATTGGGTGTTGACTTAGTCTACCAACAATGGTTATTCTTGCATGTCTCATTCCTGTTAGTCTTGGTCATAACACCATGCTCCTAGTGTTTCAACAATAGTGGAGTGTATGATGTTGTGTCTTTTAGATGCGAGTTCCATAAATACACTTATGTTTTGACGTATAGTGTAGGGTATGATGGTGCATAGTTAGTGCATGAGCACATATTATTTATATATTTATTGTATTATAGTTGTTTTCTTGCTCTTGTTGAGTTTCCAACCTTGTGAATTTGGTTGCTTTAGGAGTGATGTTGGAAGGGATGAAACTCTTGTATGAAGAGGTTTCTAGCCTATGTATTCTATTTTATAGATACTTGGTGTTTAGCCCACGAGGAAGTCGTACATTGCCTAGTCGATCATGAATTTGTAACCGTGTTGTGTTGTTTGACCTTTTTGGTCTAGCTTAGTTAAGCATTGAAGTGGTGTTGCGAGTAGCCTTGCAACTTGGTTGGTGTTTTTTTTCTTCTTTAGATGTGTTGTTAGTGAGAAGTGGTTTGCTCAGCCTTGCTTGATGGAAGTGCTTAGGTTGTTAGAGAATGTGATTTAGACTCTTCCCTCTAAGAACCTGTTTGGGTGATCCTAGCTTTGGTGGTGAAGAGCTAGAGTGTTAGAGGAACCCTCTCTTTTAAGAGTGGAATGTGAGGAAGTACCTCTTGTAGTAGATCCATGTCTAGAGATGAGCCATGCTTTTGATAAGGATTCAGGTGAGGTAGTTGTGCATATAACCTTTTTGGGTTAGTTTTCCACGATCCTTGAGTTCTAATGTTGTGAGTAGTGTTTGTGAAATGATTGTTGAGAGTGTAACCTTGTGTTGGAAAATCTCCTTGGGTGTAGAATTTGTAGCTTTGTGAGTTTTCCTTAGGCTTAGTTGATATATTGAGAGGTTTTCCCATTATAGTTATGGTCCTGAGTTTTATAGGCTTGAATTGCTTGAGGTCTGTTGGGCCTTTTAGCTAGAGCCTCTTCTCATTGCGCTAGTAGTTAGAGGATGGAGGGGTGTAATCTCAAAGGAGTTGTATGCATGATGGTTGGTTTTGACCTAGTTAGCGCACCTTTGGATTTTTGTTTTGTTGTTTTGAGACCTCAACCTAGTGGTTGTTAGCAGGACTAATCTTTTGAGATCTATTGCTTTTTGTAAAGGATTTTGTACTGAGGGTACTTCATCCTTATGTTTTTATAGGCTTCCAGGAGTAAGCCTAATGCTAGTGGGGGAGGATGTAATGTCCACCCTAGTTTGTTCCTAGTGTGCTTTCTAATTCATGTGTTTTATGTTTTTCTGAGTGTTTATCAGTGTATAATGTGATTATTATGCTTTGATGCATTGCATCGAACTTGGCAATGAGGTCTATGGTGCCATCGATGGGCTTTGAGGATGTATTTTGCATGACCATTGAGGTGAATCCGATGGTTTTTTGCTTTTTTATTTGGTTTCCAACTATGAATTATGGGATGCATACATTTTGATTGTGCATGTTAGATTATTCTAGTGCTTTAACTTCACAATTTTCACTATACTTGTTATAATTGTGATTGTCGTATTATTCTTGCATTGTGAAATGTTGTCATTTATGCATCATGTTCCTAGATCACGCTAGTCATAGATGATTATATTAGATGTGATTATTCTATATCATGTGTGCTTATACCACATTGGAGTGGATTATGTTGCTTCGGCTATTATATGTGGAGCAGGTGCGCCTAATGGTTGACTTGAGTGTGAAGGTAATTACAAGTGTTAACTAATGTGGGAAATGTGGAGAAGGTTGACATGGGACACTAAGCCATCTCACCCTTATCCTTGTGTTGTGGAAACCCGTAATGTGTGATTGAATTCAATTGCATGTGTTTCCTTAGCATTTTGTATTATATTTTAAATGATCTCAAAAAATGTGTTTCCCGTGTTTTCAGATTATTTTAATGATTAATTATCTTAGTGAACATATATTGCATTAAATTATGCTAGAGGAACAAATTTAAATGTTTTCAAATTATTTTTGAAATTTAATATTTTTTTGTCAAAAAGATAGAATTGCATTAAATTGGAAAACAAAATTCCTGATATGGCATGTTTGGACTTTTCAGAATGAGATTGAGTTAAAATACAATTACATGTTTGGAATAGTTGCAATAAGTTCATTAGATAATTTTCTATTACTAAATGTATTACCTAAAAGGTATTTGGAAGTTGAAATATTGTTAAATCAATTTTAATGTTCCTAGGTATTTTATTAAGTTATTTATGTTAGTAAAATAAATGAATTAGATATATTTTTAAGTGGTGTGTTAAATGAATATATCTTATTTCATTATTGATTAAAAAATGATTATATGTGAATTTTATATTCTATTTTAAATTAGGGCTTTTGGGTGTTAAAAGGCAAAAAAGAGTTATTTTATTTGATTCTTTTTCCTCTCCATTTGCTCTCTCCTCTCAAACCCTCTCTTGTTGGAAATAAGGATTTTCTCCATGAATGAAAGAAAGGTTGAATTTATTGGATTTCTTGGTTGAAGTAGAGTGGATTTGAATTGTGGATGCTTGTGTGTGATTAAAAATTATTGTCAAAACCCTCTTCTCCTCCTTGGATTGCTTGTAGGAAAGGTATGATTCTTGAATCTTTCCTTTGTTTTAAATTTGTATGCTTTATTCATTGTTGTGCCACATTTATTGGATTTCTATGGCATCTTGATTAGGCAAGGGAGACTTAGATATGAATTTATAGTTATTTTATTTATTTTTGATTTGTGTTCTTGGTTGGAAACATGCAAAAATAGACAGGGTTATGGAAAATTTTACCTAGGATTACCCACCTTGTTTTTATTTCATAATTGGGATGTTGTGCATATATTCTACAATGGGTAGTTGTCAAATTTTCATTTGAGTTTGAAGCATGAGTTGGAAAATTGCTCAAGGTAACCAAGCTTGGAACAATGGTGAATTTGGGTTTTTATCGTTTTTCATACAAATAGAAAAAAATGAAATTTCGATTTTAAACTTTTCTTTTATTAATTTTAATTTGGGATGAGTAGCCTCCCATAAGAAATGATTTTTTACATCTTTTGAGAATATGTTGTGTTTTTGTCAAATTGTGATTTTGTCACCTCATAAACTGTGCCATGCCCAATCGGTTAAATTGGTGTTATGGGTGTTTAGGAGGAGGTCTAGGGTTAGGAAAGGAATGGCTTCCATTATGCACCATGGCCCAAAGAGGTCGTTGGAATTAGAAAATGAAAATTTTAATCAAGATTAACACTTAAACACATTGGGTAATAAAATTTAATAATGAGATCATCTACGCCAAACTGCATGTCCTTGTGAAGTGTCCGATATGCTTGGGTTTGGGTATAAAGAAAAATATTTGGTCTATTTTTCGGTTGCTATGAAGAGGTTATACCCTCATGTTTTTGCACAAGGTGAGTATTTCCCTCATTTAACACACCTTGTCCTAACTACCTAGCTCTCTCTTCCTTCCACTATCAGAGTTTGACTCTGTGTGTAATGTTACCATGTGATTGCATGTACATTGTGATGCTTGATTCATGCTTGTATGTTCCTATTATGGACTATGATTTATTCCTTGTTTTGCGTACATTAAAGGTCTGATTATTTCCCTTATGCTTGAATGCTATGATGTCATTTTATTATGCTTATTGGTAGTGCCACATGTATTGTTAGTTGTGCCATATGTGTTGTGTGCATTGATTGGTGTGTATGCCATATGTTGCTATGTATACCTTGGATGTGTGAGATGATGCTAGCAAGTTTTCCTTGATCACCTTCTCTGTAGCTCAGGGGTTGCCTAGAGTTGCATAGACAACTATTGTACTTGATGATGGAAATATGGTTGGGAGGAGAGCAACATTTACCCATTGGTCCTTCATGATGATCTTCATATGTTGGATGGTTACCTTATCTTATTGCATGTTGATTATTCTATGATTTATGTCTTGTTGCAATTTGGAGAGCATGTTGGTTTTTGGGTGGTTTATGCACTTGTATATTATCATTAATTATTATCATAACCTTTGTAAAGTAGGTCTTTTGAGACCTTTGTAATAATTATTTAATTAATACTATGATTTGATTTATGATGTTGGCTATGATTCATCTATGTTTAGGATGAAGCCCTTCAAACATTGTAATTATTGGATATCATCTTGTATTTTTTCATGCCTTAGTTTGTGAGGATGTTGGCATGTTTTGATAGATTTGACATGTTAGAATCTATCTATGCTAGCATGTTTAGACTCAGTTATTTGATATTGTATTTGATGTTTATGGATGTGTTTGTGTTGAATCCTATTTATCCCACCTAGGTGGTGAGGCTCATATCTTTGTTTTTGGCATGTGTCAACGTTAGTGTTGAACATGCATAGCCTTTCGTATCACTTTCGTCCTTTTTGACATGTGGACATAATTGGTTCAACACCTTATTATTTTGGGTTAAGATGAATCATATTTGATGTTTATTAATGTTTTTAGGCATCGTACATTTTTTGGTTGAATTTTGGGCTATTCTACTCAAATCTAGGTATTTTTGTGAATTTTTACATTTCTAGAATAGAATATAGAAGGACCTAGGCATTGGGTAGTGGAGTCCCATGACCCAAGTGCTGGGTGCTAGAGTCCCAAGACCTAGGCATTGGATGCTAGTGTCCCAGGATGATAGTGCTAGGTGGTAGTGTCTTGGACTTCCCCTTTGGCCTCACACTCTACCAAGTTGCTTGGTGGTGTCTATTCTTCTTGTTTGTTGAAATTGTACCCTAAATTAGTACTTTTGCCCCTTCAAGTCAACTTAAACATAAATGTTGGTGAATGTGAAATGTGTCTTGGAAATTGATCTCTCTCCGGTGTTTGAAAACATAGTCAAACTTTGTGCAACCTATTTAGGCAACTTTAGTGAAGTCTTCCACTTGTGCCACCTTGCTTAGTGCAATGGTGACATTGTCATAGGTGTTTTTATGTTTGTTATGACACCTTGTGTGCACATGAGTGCAATGCGACATGTAAATGTCACACTTCAAAACACAAAAAATTTCTTGGTTCAGTGTTTGTTTGGCTAATGCTTTGGGTGAGAACCTGAAGCATTACAACCTAACATATATTTGAAAGATAACAAATATATTTTCATTATTTATGGTGTTTAAGGGTTATCAACCTTGGAACCCTTTAATCTTGAAAATATTGTATTTGAGAGATGTAATTTTTAGGGAACTTAGAGTTAAGTATATAATTAAGTATGACCAAAAAAAAAGGAAAATAAAACTATGCATTTTGAAACCAAAATAGAGAAGCAAGAAGATGCACAAGTGGAAGAACAATGAGTTGGACAAGAGGATGTAGAGGAAGAAGGTTTAGATTCAAAGAGTTTAGAGGAAGAATTGGAAGAGCCACTTACTACACCCTTGTGCAAGTCCACAAGGAAACATAAATAAATGATAGCTATAGCCCACTAGATTTCCATTGTGTATTTGCTTTTTGTTATACTGAATATGAACCTAGATCTATGAAGGAAGTTTTTTCTTTGAATGAGCATGAGTCTTGGATGGAAGCCATGTAGGATGAGATGATGACCTTGAACAAATGTGAGAATTGTGATCTAGTTGAGATACTTGAGGGAAGTAAACATAGTGGTTATAAGTGGGTGTTTAAGAATAAATTTAGAGTAGATGGATAATTGGAAAGGTACAAGGCAAGTCTATTAGAAAAATATTACTCACAAGTTAAGGGAGTTGATTATAGTGAAATATTTTCTCCTAACTTATATTAGATTCCTACTTTATATTGTTGTTTCTTATTATTTAAAAGTGGAGAAAATGGATGTTAATACCACTTTCTTGCATGGGGATCTTGAGGAAGAAATTTATATGAAATAGTTTGATGGTTTTGTGGTAAATGGGAATCAGAACCTATGGTTTACCACATCCCAAAATCACTAGATTTATCCCTCATCCATCTTCTTCTAACATTAATTAATTAAATAACTTAATTAATTAACCAATCCAATCATTTATTTAATTAATTAATTGTTTCAACACTTCTTCTAATGTTCTAGCCTTTAATTAAATAAATCAGCATTTAATTAATTAAATTATACATCCTATGACCATTCCTCCAAAAATTAAATAAATAAATAGACAATGTTATTTAATTATTCTACTTTCCACCTCATAGTTAGTTGAATAAATAAATCACATTTATTTAACTAATTAATCACTTGCACAATTCTAAGCATCATTAGTTAAGTCAACCTTGCACATGGCTTAATGTATGCACAAGGCTCCATAAAATCCTCTCATAAAATATTATCCATCCATTCAATTTAGAAAATCTCCACCATACAAATCCTTTGAACCATGGACCTCCCCATGTGCACCAATCACAAGTTGGATCTTGGAGGCTTCTCATGCATTCTTGCCTCTCAACCAATGTCATCCATTGATCATCCTCATCCAAAATATATAAATGGGCCCTTACATAAGCCATTTTCATCAATCCTTGGAATGCCAGCATGCTGCCCATTTGAGAAACCAAATTCTTCCTCATCAACATCAAACATCTTTGAGCACATCCACCATTGGTACAACAAGGGTTTCTGTTGGTGAGAACTCTTTGTTTTCATTAATGCTGCAAATCCTTAACTTAATCTAGAGGCAATGATTAGATGTCGATTTAATAGATTCTTGTTTGCATGCTTTCTATGTGTTTATGGTTTACATTTCATCATATGCACATAGTTTGTAGGTTGAAATAGTCATTGTCATGTCTAAAGCAACCACTACATATGTGGTACTAGAAGTTTTATTCTTTCACATTAGACCTTAGGTTTTTTAGAAGTGAATGTGATCATTGTGTTTATTTCAAATTAACTGATTATAAATTTCTAAACATTGTCATGTATGTTGATGACATGTTCTTCATTAGAAATAGTAAGGGAATGATTAGGGAGTTTATTTGGTGTCTTTGACACAAAGGATTTAGAGGCTACGAAGTATGTTATAGGTATGGAGATCGACAAGGATTAGATTGGCAGAAAGATTTGACTCAGTCAAAGTAAGTATGTTTAGACTATTTTGTAGAAGTTTACAATTCATGATTGTAAGCCATCTAATATTCCTTTACCTATTAGTATTAATTTATCATTGGGTCAATGTCCTAAGTTAGATAATGATTTGGAGGATATATTTAATGTTCTTCATGCTAGTGTTGTAGGTAGCCTAATGTATGCTATGGTTTAGCAATGGGAGTTCTTAGAAAGTTTACGTCTAACCTTGGTAAAAGGCATTAAACTTGTGTGAAAATGATTTTTAGATATTTGTGAACGACTTATAATTATTATATTTTCTTTCATGGGACTGATAATGTGGGAAACTAGCTTGATATATGGGGCTTTGTTGATTCAAATTGGGATGGTGATTTGAATAGTAGGAGATCCACGAGTTATTATATGTTTACTTTGTGTGGAAGAGATATTAGTTGGATGAGTAAGCAAAAACCAATAGTTGTGTTGTCCACTACAAAAAGTAGAGCACATGGCTATGACACATCCATGTAAAGAGGTAGTTTGGTTACAAAGATTGTGTTTTGGTATTGGCTTTGAGTGTAGATTGGTCAAAATTGGATGTGATAACCAAAGTACCATCTATTTGGAAAAGAACTTAATGTACCATGCTTGTATGAAACTTATTGATTTGGTTGATTTCACAATAGTGTGTCGCACTTGTGGGACATCTTGGTTTTTTCCTGAAATCACATATTTTTTAGAAAAAATAATAATTTAATCCTAGAGGGGTTCAATATAAGGGGGTTTGATCTAACAGGCTTGGATAGAACCCCCTAGGCTTAAATCAAACCCCCAATGGAGTTTCCTTCTCACCTATCAAAATGCTAACAAAAAAGCAAATTTGATTCACCTTTTGGGGGATCAAATGAAGTCATTTGGAAAGGCCATTTTTAAGTATGTATCCCTTAGTATTACCTTTCAAAAAATTATAATATGTATTATGTTTCTTTAATATTATATTTTTTAAAAAATTATAATGAATGTAAGTCCATTACCAAAAACAATGACCTATATTCAAAACACTAGGAAAAATAACAAAAATTGTTAGAGAAATCTCAAAAAAATGTACTACATTCACAAATACTTTTTTTTTTAATAATAAAATAAAATTTTAATTTCAATATATATGCTAAGAGAAATGTGTTACGGAAAAATATAGGTTTGAATTTTTTATTAGTACTAATTCAAAAATTGATAATAAATAAAATATTTAATAAAAAATTACCAAAAAATATCCATGCACTAGATAGTGGAGTTAATAGTCTAATTCCAAGAAATCATGGAAATATTTTATTTGTAGTGAAAGTCATGCCTTATGGAATAATCTCACTAAATAAAAATGATAGAAATAATTCTTTAAAAAGTATAAAAAAATGATAGCTTTTGAATCTACATAGAAAATTACACCGCTCATTAGTTTACATCATCCTTAAATTCTTGACCATTTGTTCCCTATAATTGACACAAATTAAAAATGCTAAAAAACTTTAATCATCCCACTTAGGCCAAAAAGTGGGACACACTATTAGATGTATTATGCTTTTTGTGCTTTGTCTTCTTATGGGAATAAGTCTTGAGCTACTACTACTATTTTTGGAGATCATTTTTGAGTACTTGGCATGGTGTATTTTTCCTTTGTCTTCTCATATGCATGACTTTATTTGGAAGGATAGTTTTGAGGAGTGCAAGGGATGTTTTTTGAACACATTTCCTAGTGGTGGGAATGGTTATTAGTTTGATCTTCCTTCAATTGAGAAGATTACATTCTTGTTGATTTATAGATCTATTGTTGTTGTGTTTGACAGGGTTTGAACTATTGGATGTTGTGAAGGCTTTACTATTTGGAGTTTTAGAAGTGAGGATATTACTTGACACAACTAGATAAATTAATGGTGTTGGTAGAAGGACATGGTATGTGGTATGGTTTGTATCCTTTCGCTCTATGGTCTAATGTTTCTTCCTAGAAGGTTGACTTATATGACATTGGAGTTGGGATTTGTGTTGAGCTATTCTAATCAGTATGTTTGTGGTTATTTATTTTTATTACACCTAATTATTTTTAGTAACAATATTGGGGCCTTTTAATATTTTTCGTTTGTGATATGGAGGCATGGGAGAGTTGAAATCAGGGATGAGAGAGTGAGTAGAAAATTGCTGGAGAAAGTATGCTTTGTTTTGTATTAGTTTGGTTGTAATTTGTAAATCATTATGTCTATTCTTTGACACTAGATGGTTTTGATGACATGAGCCACAACCTTTATGTGGGTGTCAATGGTGGATTTTTGTGTTGTTTTGGTTAGCACCAGTCCAAACATTGCCCATGCAATGGAAGTCCTAGGATGTATATGTGTCCTTGGTGGACAAGTTTCTTTGGATTATGGTGTTAAGAGTTTTCAATTTTTTTTGCACATCAATGTGTTCACTACCAAGTAAGACAATAACTTTAAATGAGATAGTTCATATATAGGGATGTGAGTTGCAAATTGGATTGGAGAATGTCAAGAGTAGGAGCTCTACTAGTGGGTGTGTTTACCCTATTTATGGTGTGGATTAGTTAGATATGTGTGATCATTTATGGTTGTTATTTTAGCTAGAGAATGTGGTGCATAGTCAATCTTGCTTTGGAGGAGATTAAAATTTTATGTTTGTGCTCTAATAATGTGTTGAGGCTAGCTACAATGTTGTGTCCATCTAATATTTAGTGTGTCATCTTGGCTTTGGATTCTTATCTTTCATTCTTGGGCATGATGGAGAATGTGACAATTGTGGTTGATATGGTGGTCACTTGGAATATGTTGTAGATTCTTCATTGAATCGTATGAGTGCAAAGGAGTTAATTGGTACAACATGTTTATACCCTTGGTGAATAGTTCATATATTTGATGGAGTTTCCCTTTTCTCTTGTAAGGTATATGATAAGTGGGAGAATGTTGGGATTAGGTGTGTCATACACCTTGCAAGTCCTAATGCTCTAATTATTTAATTATTTATTAATTTGTAATATTTTATGTGCCTCGTGGAAAAGGATGTCCCACTTATGACCTGGTTATTATTCCATGTGTATTCCTTAGAGTGATGTGTGTGTAAGAATATGTAAGAGAATAATGTCATGTAAGATGTGTAAGAGCACTTATGACATTGTAAGATGTGTAAGAGATTTTATAATGTGTGTAAGAGCATGTAAGAGGAAGGTTACAAAGTGAATGAGGAATGTTGAACCACTTATGATACATGTTAAGGCGTGTCATAGAGCATCTTTGAATAGAGATAATGATTCCAAAATGGGGTGTGGGTCATGAGAATTCCAACCATGGTATCTTGGGACCTTTTTAGGCCCATGGTAATGCCTTTTGATGGTTTTCTAGACCTCCTTAAGTCTATTATAAGGGCTAAAGATGCAAGTATTATGGAATATATTTTGTAGGGTTATACATGGAGCAACATGTTGATCTCCATGTTAAGGCTCTGAGGCTGATATTATATTGTGACTATTTTATTGCTAGAATACATTGGTTTGGTGCTTTAGAGTTTAGGTTTTTTTTAAAAGGGTTTTCTTAGGTTATATTGGTGTCTCTTCTCTTTTGTTTATGCTTATATTCTTCTTCTCTCATTTTTTTCTTTCTAAGTGTTTATTTTGTTATCAAATATTTTTTTACTATATTTTATTTGTCAATTTGCCCAATGCACAATAACAAAACATTGCAACATTGGATAGATCGCCATTAAAAGGATGATCTTCCTCTACTTCTAAGAGGGGAAACTCCCTCATGTGATAGAATAATTTTGTTACATCCCCAACTTATGATTTAGCTTAATCTTTCTTTTGTGTGGTAATCAGGATGATTAATTATAGTTTAATGATTTGATGTTGTGGAGAATATCAAATAGAATCATTGATTATATGAATATTGACTAATGTTAGTTAGACATGAGATTACATGTTGATATGATTATTTAATTATAATGATTTGTGAATCAAATGATGATACACTAATCATGGTTATATGGTTGCGAGTGTAATCAGGGAAGAATCTTCCACCAAGATGGAAGGAGAGTGTCATCTAGGAGGAGATAGATGTTTGGAAGAGGTCAGATTGCCATCTGAGTATTAGAGCTAGTCCTTAAGAATCCTTATAGGTAGAGTGAGTACATCATACCTTGGTTAGTCATTTTCCAATTCTTTCAGTGTCATCTTGACAAGGTGAGATATCTCGACATCTCTCACTTCGATTCAGCTAAACAATGTTTTTAGAATGTTGATTCTAGTCAATGGGTGATTTCATTGGGTTGTTGAGTATTTCCTTATTCCCTTATCCAATCCCTTACTAGAATTTTGTGACTATTTTTATTATTTCTTTTAAATTTTTCTTATGGTTAACATGACGAAGAAGGGGAGTGGTACTCAACCCCAAAGTCACAATTTGATTGTGCCACCCTATTGATGATGTTGTCATTTGATGAAATTTTAGATTATTTTGTTTACCCTTAAACATCATTTAGATGCAAGGGAAACTTTATGCAATATAATTGTGCTAGCCCTTAGGATTAGACACCTTTATTATTAATAAAATAGATGACTTATGTTGATAGGCCAACCACCACCCACTATGAGTGGAGTGAGTGGAGGCCGATGTGGAACCAATATTAACTCCTACCCATGATGCCCACTCCATCATGGAGGATAGTGGACTGTTGGAACCCAAAAAGGTCATGGGGTGGCAAAGTTGGTTATGGGGTTTTACCCCTATGTGGAGTAGGAAAAGGTGGTGAACTATGTTGTGTGGGATACATGCACAAGTATGAGGGAAGCCTTTGTTTTTTGTTATGTATGGAGTATGCTCTTTCTTGAACAAGAATAGTAGGGATAATCAAAGTTTTCTATAGGAGAAGACTGCTATAGTAGTAGCTAGGAGGTGAGAACACACTGCTCAGGATAGAGCTACCGAAGGACATTCAGAAGTTGACCCATGACAAACTGACTCCATTGTTTAAACCTTAATAGGTATGAAGCTTAGTAATAATATTACTATTGCATTCTGTATGTGGTCGACTATGTCGACATTAGGTAGTAATTGGACATTGTGTTATAGTTATAGGCCTTCGAGGCCATAAGCAATGCTACATTTAAACTATGATATTCCCTAGACAATGCTATGCTTAAAGTATGACATCTTTGTAGCCATTGCTATGAGTAAACTACAATACCACCTACACTGTGGAGTTATCTTTATAGGCCCTCAGGGCCATATATGCATTAATAATGTAAAGACTATAAGCATTGTTTTATAAGTAAGCTGGCCAAGGCTATAAGGCTAAGCCTGTGCATTGCAAGTTGGATGCAAGAAGTTGGGTGCCGATATGGCAAGGGCTTAAAACTGTTTCTTTCATTCTTTAAAACTCTCATTGTTATTATTTGAGCTGATTGTACTCACTATGAAGAATATATTAAACCATAATGACTGTGTATGTGTATTATGAGGTCTATCTTGGAGTAGGTCAAGAGCCTCATTCAAACCTTGATTACATTACCATTAATCTTTAACCCTTGGCTATGCATGAGCCACTTAGTATTTGGTCATGAAGACTGCAAGTAATAGTGTTTAACTGTTAATGATAGTTAATACGATAACTATGGTGCAGCTTATGTATTTAAAAGATATGTTGACTCCTTGTTGAAGAAGGAGGAACTAGATAAGATGTAAATTGTATTGCCTCGTAGGCAACATTAAGTGCATGTCGGGTTTATTGGAGGAACTATTTCTCCTAGATAATTATGTACTTATGAGAATGAATACTATGGTTAGTATGAAACTCTTGCATTTTAATATAAATGAAATCCATCTTCTTTTGAATGGCCTTACTTTACAAATGAGGTATAAGATATCAAAACTCATGTGGATACTTGAGATAGAGTCTTTATAATAAGACCAATTTACTAGACTATTATGATATAAGTCTTGGATGACATGAATTGAATGTAAACCTTGTGATAAGGTAAACATGAAGCCATGAACCTAGAAGGTCATAAGTTGAAACACATGATTTGGCTATTCTCATTTTGAAAAGAAGGGAATAGAGTGATGAGGAGTCACAGGTTCCCCATTGCAAAAACAATGTAACATAACTAAATGTACTCCTAAGACAGGAGTTGATCATCTTAGACTTGTACTGAGAAAGAACTAAACCTACCTTTTCTAGAACTAAAGAGGCTGATCTATGATTACTATAGGATGAGACAACTTCTAATTCGAGTCGAGATGGTGGACATACGAAAATGTTCATTGTGAAACATTTATGTATGTAATCTTTGGCCAAAGTGATGCATCCATCTCTACATGCATTGTCAGTCCACAGTGATCCAGATGGCATAACGTTTCCAGTACTATCATACATAGTTAGAGTGGATCTATAGTTGTATGACTATGAGACATTATGAAGGACACAACACTAGATACTTAGATGGCAAACCTAACGGTTCCTTATATCTATACCCTTTGTGAAGAGTAGGGCAGCTTCCAGGTAGGAAGTTGTGTGAGGGACCGTCGGTCTGTGGTTGGCAAAAAAGCACTTGGGTGATGCTCTCCTTCCCAAGTAGAAGACAAGCTAAGACTTATGAAGATAGATGTCAAAGTTCCAGATACAATGCTTTTTCTTTATATGTCTTGATAGTCAATTATTATGTATATTTCTATATTTGATGCCATGAGCATAGCTTTGTACATGTATAGTGAAGGTCATTCACTAATGAATTATCCTTGGATATTATAAATCTAAGTTTGTTATGTTCTGGAAAAGAATAGCATGCATAATTATCATGATGTTATTATTTAATTCTCACTATAGGGTAAATGCACAAAGATGAGTCCACTTAAGCTGGAAGTTTCAGACTTAGAAAAAAACCTGAAATTGGGTAAACCAAAACGGGATCCCACTTTTTATGAAATGGGATCCTGAACCAAAAGCAGGATCCCATTTTCTAGAAATGGGATCCCGTTTTGTAGAAACAGGATCCCGTTTCTAGAACGGGATCCCGTTTCATAAAATTTGAATTTTTGACCTAATTTTTGTTATGGGTTTTGGATCAGAAAAAAGGCTTGGGAACCTGACCCTTAGCTTTGGACCTAGTTTGACCTGCAAGTTGAAGGTCATGTCAATGTCACAACAAAATAGTGACTTTGGGCATATGTCTGAAGGCCTTTTTGCACAATTTTTTGACGGAATTAAAACCCATTATAGATGAGACAGTGTAGATTCCAAATATGTAATTTTTTTTACAATTGGATTATTTTTTCTATTTTTCAATTATATTATGATGAAACAGGTCCATAAACTTGAATTATTAGGGTTTTTAGTATTTTAATAACTTTTTATTAAAATATTTTTTGTAAAAAAATTGTACGAAAAAATGTATTTTAGACAATTCTTTTCAATTTGAAAAAAAATTCAAAAAATGATTAGTTTAGGTCATCTTATGCGTGACGTACACGATAATTTTTTAAAACACGAAAAATGGCCAATAACAAATTAAAAGAAAAAAATATTCACTAAAAAATTACAAAAAAATATGGAAAATGTGCTTCAGTGAGTTACAAATCTTTTCCCAAAAGGATTTAGAAAAAATGATTATTTTGGTCAAAATATGGATGACGTACACATGCATGGTATAGTAAAAAAAAAGTGACTTTTAAACAGTGGTTTTTAGAAATGCCTATTAAAAATCAATTTGTATCATTTGGGTATTAAAAAAAATTACATAATTGGAAACTAGACTTTAAGTACTACATTTCAAATTTACTGACTTTTTTCAAAATTCCACCTTTAAGTGCTTCAAATTTTTAGGTCAAATATGACAAATTCTAAAAATCAGAGAAAACACTTCCACTTTTTGGCCAAAAAGTGGACTCAACTTCTTGCACACACCCTTAACTATGATTTTGTTAATCATGATGCATTCTTACTCTTAATTAAGATGGTTAATTGTGGTTATTTTTGGGTAATGTGAGATGTCATGTTACAAATTTTTATTTTATTTTTTATATAATTTCTCCTCAATAAAATGAAAATTTTGTGACTAAAATAAAAATGGATTATTAATATCACAAAGGCTAGTAATATTATTTAAGTATAGATAATATAGACCAATGAAATAAATTCTTGTAGATAAGAAACAAAAAAAATCAATATTAATAGGACATAGACTATCAATATCCTTCCAAATATATAAATAAATAATTCAAAATATTGATAGCACAAAGACTATCAATATCCCTCCAATTTGGTGATACAAAGCCCACTCTCATTTTCAACAGCATAAAGACTACTAGAAAATAAATCCATGAGGAAGAAAATATTTATTTGTCATCACAATGATATTCTCTTTCCATGATTACAAATACAAGATAAAAAAAATCCTAAAATCTAATTACATCCAACATGAGGAGGAGAGGAGAACCCTTGTTCCATGAAAAATCTCCCCTTTTATACATTTTCCTGTTCACACAAATAGTTTCACAACTACTTGTAACTTCCCTTTTCTAAAATTCACTCTTAACACTATTTTTCTCCCCTTTTCTTTGTACTTTCATAGACATTTTATAAAATTGTGTGCAATACTTTTTGCACTTTACAATATTAATTAATTCTTGAAAAAAGTTAATTTAATTTGACATGTAAAAATTACCTATGACCCACGTAACTCAATTTTACCCAACCTAAATTGGCACAACTTAATATTTAATTATTTTGCACAGCATAATAATATTTAATTCTTAAAAGGAATTAAATGTACATGGTGCAAAATAATTTCTAAACCCATACATTCATTTCTCCTTTGAAATGATTAATTTATCCCATCATGTCTTTTAAAAATTAAATCATTTAATTCCAAAAGGATTAATATGATTTAATTTATTTATTTTTAAAATTCAATTTTTACCTTCTATATTTACCTAATAGTGTGAATGATAAAGTCATCAAACTTTGCCCTTCATTTGGTTGCTATAATTATTTGATCTTTTGCCAACTCCTATTACCCTTTTATTTCTTGTGAAGCACAATGAGGAGTTTTCATGGATTGTCAAAATTAGGGGATAATAGTGGCTCTAACTAAGGACTGCATTCCCTAGGAGAATGCAAGTGAACTCCAACATCTCTAACATAATAGACCAACACCTTATCTATTGGATTTCTTCTCATCTATGCATGTTTATTATAGGGTTGTCATCTTAGAAAAATATGTTGATAGTGTATAGATAACTTCTTTAGCATTAGAAACATTCTTTCCAAGTATCTTAACTTCCTTGAATGAATGTGCTATGAATGCCCAGTCTAGAGAAGTTACTCAAAGCTGACAATGTTGTCTCCTTGGGAATCTGTTTGGGTCCATGTTCCTTGGCTAGATGGGCCAAATATCATTACTCCATTATTGATGGATTTGCCTTGGAGATATTCTCAAGTATGGATCTTGTCCAATATCTCATTCATATTTAGGTTCCCTTAGCCTTAGCTCCCTATCTAATTAATATCTCAATGAATAAAACTCTAGCAATGCTAGTATAGATGTTCTAGTTTACTTGATCTTTATTCCATTCCAATCCTATCTAAAATTAAAATTCTATCTTATTAAATTACAAGACAATAAAGTATTTTAGAAATATTTCCACTCTCTATTCACTTTTACCAAATATATCCAAAATAATTTGACCTCTACATAAACAATCCTTTGTGGTACCAATCCTTTTCATGAAATAATATTTGTTGAGATGAGAGCTATAGTCATTCAACACTAGCCATCACACTAAAAAACTTGAGGCACCTATGAAAATAAAGATCTTAGAGGACTCCTAAGTCTTGAGTACCCACTGTCAAAATATGTTTGTTGAAATTGAACAAGTAGCAAAGCACTAGACTAGTTATCATGCTTGTTGAAATCTTAAAGATTGATAAGGTTTCAGTTCATTATCACATAATTTTGTATTAAATTTTTGAATTGTTTCTTAGCATAGATTGTTCCAATTATTGCAACCTATAGTGTTCCCATTGTATTTGGTTGATTTATAAAGTGGATTGATCAATTCCTACATTGATCGACTTCTCTTGATTGGGAAGATCATTTGGCAATTCTTCTTTCTCCACTAATTAAGTTATGCCATCCTAGAATATAGCAAGTTTGAGTCTATCTTTATTTACATTCAAATCCTTCTCAATTCTATTCATCATGAAGAAATCATAGTATCCAAGTAATCTATCCTCTCCACATGATGTTTTATACCATTCTACCTTCCTAGATATAGTTTTGCATCTCATTTGATTTTATAATTTATGGTCCATGTTTTTAGTCAATTTATTCTTATTTTCTTCAACAAATTTTAACCCAAGCCAAGCTCATACATTCTAAACACCAATTCTCATGTTTCCAATTGTAAATCTATTGCAACCTTATCTGTTGACAAATTTTCATTGTTCTTCCATTACAGTGTTATTAGACTTGAGTTTTTAGTCATGCACAATTATTTTCCCATAATTTATGTTCACCGTAATATAATCCATGGAAATCATATTGTTCCCCATAGAAAAATACATTTGTAGCATAGGTTTTGTGTTGACTATACAACACATAGTTCCACTACTAGAAACGTTGTCTCTATTTGTTTATGAATCTTCCTAGGAATAGCATCAAACTTCTCGAATTACTATTCTAGGCTCTACAAAATCCATCACTTCATCTACAAACATCTATTTACTCATGTCATATATTTTTGGGGAGAGGCATATATAAGCAAAAAATAATGCAGATTCTCTTACAGTAATCTAAGGAGAGTGAATGCAATTTTGTTCATAATAACTTAAAACTCAAGAAAATATCTCCAAAACCTTTAGGAAGCTAGAGATGCATGTCTCCCTCAATATACCCTTCTATCTTCCTTCCAAATAGCACATCCATGAGTGTTGTTTTCACAGCTCCAATGATAGCCATTAGTGTAGTGAGAATCCCTATCCTAAAAGCTCTTGTTATGCCTTTCAAGAGTTGGAGTCTCTTTTTGGTAGTGTCTGGTGCTTTCATTTCCAATGTCATGTCAACAAACTACTACACATCTCTATAGGATATGGTAAGTGGAAGGAAAGGAAATATCATTCATTACTTAGCCTTTATAGTTATATCATAAACCATATTGTTTCTTGTTTATTCACTTGAAAGGTTATCTACTTGTATTTATACTTCTATACAACTCAATTCCATGTTTTGATCAATAGAAACATCCATTGTCTCTTTTTTATTTTGTAAGTTTTTCTTTAGTAATCAATACAGGTGCCTTCCCAATAGGATTCAAATAGGTCAAGGTAATTCTCAACAAAATATTAAAGAGAGTTGTGAAGCCAACCAAAGAACGTATATAAATCCAATAGAAATGAGCTTCCTCAAAAAGACCCCTACTCTCTAGCACATGGAAGCCTATACTTGTGTTTGAAGAGTACAACTTTTTCCAGTGAGGAGCAAGAAAATCATTGATTGTAATTGTCATTTCTACATAGGAAAATGGTGAGACCTAGTAACCCCATATCCACCATTTGGAATGGAAGTTCTTGGAACGATAAATCCATTAAGAATGAAGATGGTCAATAGATAGAATGGGCCTCTAGTGTTAGATATGACCATGTTACGATAGATCTCAGCGATAAGACAAAATAGTGATGATGATAATGACAACTTAGAATGTTGTTCAGATATCTAGACTAGTTGATAAACCATCCATAAACAATTTCTTCATTTGGACCTATTGTGACTCTCTTTTTCTACCCCCCAAAAATTCTCCTCTACATGCCATTACCAATTATGGTGTCTACATAGACATCCAAGATTGGAATATTTAAGATATAATAAATTTTAAGTCTTCCTTTCAAACCTTCAATTTAAGTTCCTTCTTTAGAAAAAGTCTCAATGCCTACCTTTGGAAGGATATGAGCTTCTTTATCTCTTTCAGCAAGTTCCAATAGAAGGTCATACTTGGTGCTAGCTCCTTGACAACAAGCTGAGAAGTTAAGTGTTTCTCTAGTTGTCATCATCACAATATGTACATCATTTTGATTTATATATGCTAATGTATTCTAAGAAATAAAATCATGAAGTTGATGTTCATTATACGTAATGTGGCCCTCACACTTAAGTGATCTATCTAAATTACCAGAGAGTTCTTGCAGCAGGGCTGACTTTCCAAAACCAAGTAGACCTAGTAGAAGTGCTATCTTAGAAGGCTTGAGGATGTCATTTATGTTTTTCAAAATCGTCAACCTAGTCCTTTTTGTTGGAGACAAATAGATAAATTCCACCAATATATCAATATCATTTCTAGTATCATTCCAAAGCATTGGAAGAGCTCTTTGACCAACATAGAACATAGCTTCCACTTTAAGGTTTTAAAACTAAACTTCCACCATAGGTATAGTGAGACCTACTCTAATACTTTGTTTGTAGATTTTTTGAGTGAATTATGTGAGTAGATCTCTTGAAACTATACCCTTGTCTGAATGATCTCTCGCAAAGGGATAAAATCAACTTAGTTGAATCCACCTATTATAGGACTCTTCTATTGTGATATTACCATGGTGTGCTGTTGGTATTTATACCTATGATGGTCTACCATTCTTGGAATTAAGAGTTGGATGACATATTTTAAACAAAATGTTTGAAACTAAATCATTTTGCTTTGTTTCACCAAAATTTAGTACAACATCTAATTGTTCTCAAGTCATGATATTTCTTATGATACACTATAAATTCTCAAGAGAGAAAAATTGGATGTCTATATGATTACGTTGTCAATTGCCAATAAAAATAGGCCCTCTTTAAAGTTAGGTCTAGTACATCTTCAATGGAAATATCATCCCCATAATGAGGTACAACATGCACTTCAAAGCTTTATGGTATTAGACCCTACTCAGGGTTGTGGAAGTCCATTATTGTCTCCCAACTTTGTAGCTACAAAGTATGAAGAATAAAATTCCACATAATCTCCTTTTAGTAAGAAAGTAATTCTAGAAGGCATAAAATCTTAAATGAAAACCTTGAATCAATCATAACTCTCAACATGCCAAAGGGGACAACCTCTAGTACCAAATTTTTCAAGCCTATAAAGCTTATCTTTATTATCTCATCCTTGGAAACAACCGTTGACCCATAAAGGGTAATTTGAAAGACTACTATGGCATTGGGGAAGGTCAACCCACTAGGCTTGTATACTACTAAACAATGGAGAGTGGAGAGGGATTAGAGAAGAAATAGAAGTTAAAAGTCCCCCAATTCTTTTTCCATCATCTAGGACTTCACATTAATTTCATGTTTGTTTTCCTCAAACTGTGATGCTAGAATAAATGATTGAATTTCCATATACACCAATAGTCATAGCCACCTACGGGATAGTGAAGGGGAATCCTAGAGTTGCTGGTAGTGGGGGAGTGATGAGAGAAGATTTTGGTAGGCTTTTGTTGGTTGTGGCACTCCCTCTAGGTATCCAAACAAACTATTATACTGAAGTTGTGATGGCCTACCATGCTATTAAATTAGCCCATTCCAAGGGATTTAAAAAGGTATGGATTGAAGGTGACTCCAATAACATTGCCAATTGTTTAAAGAAATCCCAAAGCCCTAGTTGGACTATATCTACCTTTGTTGATGAAGATCTCAAGCTTATGGAATCTTTTGAAGAGATTATTATAACCCATGTTTTCCAAGAAGGAAATAAAGTGGCCGATGTCTTTGCTAACATCGAGGTCACTTGCCAAAATAATCTCATTTGGGAGGTCATGGACATGATTCCTAGTGAAGAACAAACCTTGATCAAGCATGAGTGCCTATGTGGAACCAGGCTCAAGGGATACTAACATGTTAATGATAGAAATTAATGGTATGAATGTCAAGGAAATCATGAAGGACTAGAACACATGGATTTTGGGTATTATTAACGGCCCGTGCAAACAGAGAAGGCTTCATTTTCATGTTATTTGCTTTTGGATTGTTGGAGAGGGGTTATGTGATCTGAATCATAAGATTGGAGGTGATAGAAATAGGGTTGAGCCCTCTTCCTATGAGGGTGTCCATGCTAACAGGAAAGTGTGGAAAATTATGGAGGTAGGGGGCTTGATTCTATTTATAGAAACATTGCATGGTGCAGACCCCACTGCTATGTTGATGTTTGCCAAGAATTGGAAGGTGGTGGCTTTTGGTTGGGAGCTATCCATAACTGAAGACCTCATTTCCATGATAACTAGTCTCTCTATCAATGGGAAGAAGTTTTTTAGGGAGCGAAAGACCAGTGAGGAGGCCTTGAATCACATCTTTAAGGGTAATGAGTAGAACAAATTGGTGAAGCTGCAATAAGGGGGCTACAATTATCTATCAATTAAGCCTATTTGGGTCGAGCTTGCAGAGGTAATTATGCACTATATTACCCTTGATGGTAGGTTTATAGTTGTTTATGGTTACCTTTTCAATTTGCTTAATCTTTTTCCCCATCAAATGGTTGTTTCTTTCTTGTTCTACTTGTTGGCTTCTATGGAATTTTCTATAAAGGAGAATTTTAGAAACCCTAAGCTCTCGGTCCTCCATGAAGGTCTGATCCTTCTCATTATGGATTATATGAAAAATAACACCCCCAAGGGTGGGTTGAAGGGTAAATCCTCTACTAAGAAAAAGGTTTCTGTGGTCTCCAGTGACTCGGAGACCTAGATGGAGGATGAGGAGTGGATGGAAGAAGATGAACAAGAGGATAGTGATGAGGTGTTGGGTAAAAAAGAGAAAGAGGTGGACAACGAGAGATGTTCAAATATCTTGGTCTAAGGGATCCTAGATGGGTGAGGATTTAGACCCTAGTATGGGGAAGAAAAAACCTACTGAAAAAGGGAAAGGCCCCATGTCTGAAAAGAAAGGTAAAATGAAATCAGTGGGGGAAACGTCCAATTTGGTCATGGATCAAGGGAGGGTTATGGGTGATAAGGAGAAAGTGAGGAATGATCTAGGTAGAGGTTATGTTGGCATGCCTATTGAGGAGATGAACATTGGTTCACCTTTCCTGGAGATCCCTAACCCCTCTCAGAATCTTCTATATGACTTTGAAGAATTGGTGGTGAAGGCTAGGAATAGGGACGACTTGGAGGAAGCTCTTGTCTTGGTGAAAATAGCAGTCAATAGTCAACATAAGATGACTAAGTGGTTTTTCATGGAGATCAACTAAATAAATATCAAGTTGAAGGTTCTACAAGACAACTTGGATAAGGGAGGAATGATGTAGAGGACCTAAGACAATTTGTGGATCCCACGATTTGACAAGACCTTCTTCCTTACATTCAAGAACCTAACTCATGGATTAACATGAAAGAGTGGAAACACCAATTAGTTTCCTTGAAACCATCATGTAAAGGCTTGTTTGGAATTTCATATGACCCATCCAGACCATTGGATAAGGCTTGACAAGCTTAGGTTTAGTACTTCCTTCACAACCCACTAGATTCTTTGTAGCCCTTGGAAGAGGAACAATCATGCATAACTTTTGATGGGGACTTGATTTCCACAAGACCTAACTATTTTGGAGTACCCTTCTAGAAGACACATGACATATGTTGAAATAGGTACCTTGTGTTTCGGATCAATTGCCTCAACTCATGACTATCCTTCTAGGCTTAGAGCCCCAATTAGATCACTTTTACAAAGGGACCCCTACCTCTGTCATTCACAGAACTCAAAAAACTATTGGAGCACTTAAGACTCCTACCAAGACCAAGGATTTTGTGGGTTTTGGACACCTACAGTCAACTGTACCTTTGAAATGCATGTGGTTCCTTAAATGGCTTAATACATGTGGATATTAAGACCTCCTCAACAAGATTCTACATCTACCAACTCTCTCTTCTCTACAAACACTCCAATCAACTAAAATTTGAAGGAACACATCCATTCCACTGGTCTTGTGGCACTCAGAGATAGTGGGATGGTTAAAATTCCATTATCTTGGCAAAACCCTAGGTTAGGGTTTAACAAGACAATTTTTAGAAAAACCCTTATATCTCCCTTCTACAATAATGACAACACACCAAACCAAATTCAAATGAAAGATAATTCCATGCTCTATCCAAATAGGTCACAAGGAGATGAAGAGAGTTCTATACCTGTGCAAAGTACGGCCTGGAGCCGTGTTTGAACTCAGAAAATGATGGTTTCCAATGATCAATCCAAGAAAAACAAATGTAATTCACTCCCTAATCAATGTCAAGGCCTCAAACTAGATTCAAATGGAAGCTAATTCATCATACTACCCATCCCAAATGTTTGGAAGTCATGATACTTCCATACTTGAAGATGGTATAGACTGTTCAAACAAAAAATGTAGAAAAAAGTAGAGAACTTGATTTCTATTGCTTGAAACTTCTCCTACACACCTGCCACCGATCCATGAAGGGTATCTTAACAAGTCTACATCTCCCTTCATTAGTTTGGGGTTAGTTGGCAATAGGAAACCATCTTCAAACTGTCCAAAAACTATCAATTAACATTGTGTTTACAATATGTATTAGGGGCAGATTATAGTGTAGACAAAACTACTGCCCAAACCCCTCTAGGATCATATGCTATGCCATAATTGGCCTTCCTAGAACAAGGACAACATGTCTCCATTTTGACACTTATGGAGGATCTACCAATTTGGACTTGACTGCCTACACCAACTACTTGGCATAAAGGCCTTACAAAATGACTTCAATACAATTTCAAATGGTCATAAGACCTTATTACATTCTTCAAATGGTCTTCAAGACCTTATTGACATGATCAACCATGAAACAAAACAAAACAACCATGGATCTTCATGATCTTCTTGGTGCTCCTGCACCATCCTCCCCGGGGTGGAAGAAGACTCAAGTCCCTTGAGGAACTAGATCAGCAGCAGTGGTTCCATGTTTCAAAATGTCTTCTTCAGTCATCCAAGTGGCATCCTCAGTAGGAAGGCCACTCCATTTGACAAGGTATTGCTTGTAGGTCTTCTTCCTAGTCTTCTTCAAGACTTTGGTGTCCAAGATGCATTCCAACTGCAAGGGTTGGTTGGGTGGAAGACCCTTAACCCATTCCTCATTTCCTGTTGTTGTCACATCTGCCTCTGAATCTACATCATTACCACCCCTATAAGGAAACAAATATGAGACATTAAAGATAGGAGATATGGCCAAGCCTTGAGGAAGCTCAATCTCATAGGCATTGGGCCCAAACTTGTGCACAATCTGACAAGGTCCTATGAGATTGGTTGGCTGCCCCTTTGGAAGTCTTTCCTTCTTCAAATGTGCCATGACCAAATCCCCAACCTTGTATTGCACATCTCTCCTTCTCTCATTGGATTTCTCCTTGTACTTCTCATTGTTCCTTTGAAGAGTCTCTCTTACATTATCATGGATATCCTTCATGGCCAATGCAAAGTCTTCACCTTGAGCACTCTTCCTCTCCAATCCATGTAGATCCCTCAATTCAAGAATGCCTCTTAGGTGAGTCCCATAGACAATCTCAAATGGACTCCTTCCTGTGCTTCTATTGGTGGAGTCATTGTAAGCAAATTCAGCTTGAGGAATGATCATATCCCATGCCTCTCCATGTTGTTTTGTAAGACATCTAAGAAGATTTCCCAAAGACCTATTCACCACCTTAGTTTGGCCATCAGTCTGAGGGTGATAGGCTGAAGTGAAGGACAATTGAGTGCCCAACTTCTTCCACAAAGTATGCCAAAACTAGCCCACAAACTTAGGATCCCTGTCAGTCACAATGTTAAGAGGCAAACCATGGATTCTAACAATTTCTTTGAAGAAAAAACCAGCAATGTGTGAAGCATCATTAGTGCATTTACATGGCAAGAAATGAGCCATCTTACTAAACCTATCCACCACAACAAATATGCTATCAAAACCTCTTTGAGTCATAGGAAGACCCAAGACAAAATCCATACTGATACTCTCCCATGGCCTATTAGGAGTAGGAAGTGGCTGATATAGACCAACATTACATGAAGTACCTTTTGCCCTTTGACATATATTACAACTCTCAACAAATTTTCTGATGTCTGATTGCATTTTTGGCCAAAAATAAAATATTTTCACCTGATCCAATATTTTGTCTAGTCCAAAGTGACCTCCTAGACTACCACAATGCTTTTCCTTTATGATGTTCTCCCTCATGGGACACCTAGGAACACATAATTGGCTGCCTTTGAACAACAACCCCTACTGCAACAAAAACTCAGAAAAATCAGAATGATATGCATCTAAAAATTGAGAGCAAACTTCATATACTTCCTTGAAATATTCATCATCTTTGTACATATGTTTTAGAGCATCAATCCCTACACTTTGCAACTTAATCTCTCGCACCATACACACCCTTCTACATAATGCATTTGCCACTTTATTGGTCTGCCCCTTCTTGTGTTTGATGGAAAAGGTGTATTCTTGGAGTTGTTCAACCCATTTCATATGCTTGTGACTGAGTTTCTCCTATGAATTTAGAAAACTAAGTGCATGGTTATTAGTATATGTGTATGAGGAAAATTGACTATGATAAACTAACAAAATCAAAAACCAATAACATAAAGAGAACGAATCTAAATAAAAGCCATTACTAATAAATCAATGAAATATAAAAGCTTTTACCGATGTTTGTATTGTTCACTTTGGATGAATGTGGATTGCTCAATAGTGCTACGAAACCATGGTTGCAACAAGCAAGTAAAGTGCTCAAAGTGCTCAAAGCTCAATGTCAAAAGATTGTAAAGTTGCTCAATCGATGCAATGTATGCTCAAAGCGTTGTTAAAGGATGCCTAAGAATAAGTGATCGAAGAGGATTTGTGAAGGAGATGAGGGGGGTTTATATAGGTTTCAACAGAGATCGATCAACAGTCCAGATAATTCAGAAGAATCAACAGAGGAGATATATCAAATAACCATGATTAATGTGCACACGACATGTGTCAATCCATAAGGATATTTTTATTAAGATATGATGAAAACAAGATTGATTGAATAGATAACTCAACTTGTAATTTTGCCTTTTTTAGAGTTCTAAAAATAAGATTGATTGTGCACATGAGTTAACAAGATATTTTAAGAGGAATTGGAAAGATAAATGAAATTAAACAAATAAATTTATTTATTTAATTGTGCATGAGTTTGAAGAATAGAAGATTATAAATAAAATATTTGATTTTATTTATTTTTAGAGGATTGAGATAATTTAAATAAATTTGCATGATTTATTTAAATTTAGAAGAACCGGTGATTTAATTAAATAATGTAAATTATTTAATTGTAGATAAGAGAGATTTTGTGATGAATTAATTAAATAACTTTTTTATTTAATTAATGGAGACTTGAAATTTGAAAGAGGATAATGATGTAATTAAATAATAAATTTAATTGTGGAAGAATAATAGAGGAATTTAATTTAAATAATTAAATAAATAGAATTTATTCAATTAATGTCACAATTATGTGATTTAGAAGAATTTGATGAAATTAATTAAATAATTAGATTATTTAATTAACGCTGAAATGCAAGTGTTTAAACAGACTTGATGAAATACAAGTAGTGTGACGACATGGTCATTTTAGGGTGTCTACATTTTGCCCCTCTTTGATGCAATGCAGTTTATAGCGTTGCGTCAAAGAAAATGATTGTTGAAGACATGATACAATTTATTGATGCCCCAGTGTAGCAAGTTGCCCTAGCGTATGCCCCCTTGCGCGGGAAGATAGGGAAACGACAGAAGGACTGGGTTGACGGTTGACTACACACGTGTGTGACAAGGCTAGAAGGAAAAAGCAGCATGGGTAGGGAAGAAAAAAATGAGGGAGGGATGCTATAAATAGGTCCCATGGGGACCACAATCCTCATTTGTACACTAGGAGTTTCTAAATTTAGAGAGTAGAGCCTCCAAACTTAGGGTGAGAGAGTTGAGTGGAAGGAGCTGACAGCGAGGAGAGATGTCAATTCTAGCACATAGGCATCGGACGGAGCTAGTGCAGACATACGAGAGGCCAGCAGGAGCTCCGAAAGTGGTAAGTGTTTGAAAACCTCATTTTAATTTGACATTTTAGGGTGGTTTAGCGCTAGGTTTAGGGAGGTTGTTTAGGTACGGAGATCACTATCCCAGGGGACCTATTTGTTTGGAGGCCATGGTTACTCTGCGAGGAGTGGGAGGATGAGCATGAGCAGCTTATGTACTGCCGCCAAGCTCGCTACCTCTTTGGGAGATGGACAAACACTATTGAGAGATACCTACCAGAGCGGGTACTTAGACAGTTTGGACTACCACAGGGCTTACCAGTTGGAGAGGCAATGCATGCCAGGACATGAAGAGAGGTTGGGGACTGGGATGTAGAGTTCTAGTAGCGATAGCTTTGGTAGAGGTACGGGGATTTGTCCTCGTGAGATGGGATTGGGACACAGGACTGATAGATCCGGGGACACTACCAGAGTACTATAGGTACTAGTAGACACACAGGCCAGTGCGGTTGACTACACCAGGTGTAGCAGGGGTAGTGGGGGAGGTACTAGTCCTAAGTGCAGAGGCCAGGATGAGGTGACAAGCCAAAGAGGCGAGACAACAGGCAGTTGGAGAGGCCAGCGGCCAGCAGGCCGATGTGGAGATGGCTGAGGAGGGGGGTCTGGTCGTAGAGACCGGTTTACAGTGGGTTGAGTGGCTCTTACAGGAGGAGATAGCCCGAAGGACTCGACTAGAGCTTTGGATGGTGAGGCTGAGGAGAGACAGGGATGGAGCTAGGGCAGAGGCAAGACAGGCATAGGCACTCGCACAGGTGTAGACACAGGTAGCCATAGTAGCGCAGACAACCTTGGTACATGCATAGGCACAGTTATAGATCCAGGCACAGGCATAGGTACAGGTATAGGTGCCAGCTACACCAACAGTGGATGATGGGCATCTAGCCCAGGTGATGAGGGAGAGAGATGCAGAGGCCACACTACATACAGTGAGGTGGGAGAGGGACGAGGCATGCCGTGCACTGGGTGCTGATCAGAACCTTATATAGTAAGCTCATCCAGGTGTAGGGAGAGCTAGTATCAACAGGCAGAGAGGCAGAGTACTACAGGGGTATATAGGTGGGTGCAGTGCCAGTGGCATAGCGAGAGATGAGCTATAGAGATAGGAGTAGGTCCGGAGCATCCGGGTCTCGCAGGATAGGGCAGTCACTGTCCTTAGTTAGAGGACTAGGGGTGCCACCAGGGGGACCTGCACCGAGCACAGGTGGAGGACAGGGACCACAACAGGAGGGTAGCTCTACCCACTAGAGCATGTACATGTGTATATTGTATCATTTTGTATCATTTTGGACTGATGCCTGCGTGCATCCTAATGTATATATTGCGGGCCCTTGATAGCCTTAATGTACTATATAGATGTATATATGGACTATTGATGTAGACATATACATTTTGTATTATGATGACCTTCACATGAGATATATGATGATCTATTCTTCTCATTGATGTTCATGTTTGTATATATGCACTTCTTAATGTCATGGATGTGATGATATGTATGTATGATTATGGATTTATGTGATGACATATATTGCCTATATGATGCTTCTAGATGTCATGATGCTTATAGATGTATGATGATAGAGATGTTATGACTTGTGATGACATGATGTAGATGCTATGACTAGTGATATCTAACATGTGGGTTTTGTAGATATAGACCAGAGAGAAGAAAAGGAGGAGATGGAAGACTGAGACTATTGATCGATCATTGCAATGAAAACGATATAAGGGTTGTGGGAATGGATGAATGAGCTTGTGCATTGGTTTCACAATCGTATATAAAGAGCAATCCTTATTTTTGATATGGTACATGGATAGTTTGCTACCAAGGTATAACAGACCAAGGTGCAGTGATATCCGAGTGCGTGGATGTTGACTCTGCAAGCAAGCAGTTTAAACTTAGATCCCTTAGACATGATATAACCTTGTTGGAATATGTGAATGAGCCCTAGTCTTGAACATAAAATAAACTTTGATACATGTAAATGCAAGAAGAATTATTAATATGTAAGATGCTAGGTTGTAACACACACAAGATAAATATGATGCTAAGAAAGATACTAAAGATCATTCCTCAAACACGGCACACAAAAGCAATGACTATGCCCCCAATCCATATTGCATCGCAACATACCAAGATTATAGATAAATCAAGATAGCCTTGAATAGGTAATGGATAAGGAACAAAAGATAAACCAAAAAGCAAATTGACTGACTTATAAAGTAAACATACAGCCAACATATTCTCTTTCCAAAGAGGTTGCTCAGGATAGATTGGATATGAAAGGTAACAGCCTTATCGTAGGAAATCTGTGTCCGTTAAAGGGGGCTATCAACCTAAAAAGACAATGTCTTGCTGCGAGAGATGCCACATGTCATAGGAGACACGTGTGTTGGTCTCAACAATGGAACATTCTACAAAAGACAAGCTTGTTGATCTGGTGCTTTGGTTAAGCTGGATTTAGCTGATGTTGGCAATCAGAATAGTAGGACAGTATATGACTTTGGAAGAAAGCTGCTTGGCTTCAGGTTTGTTAAGAACTTTTGCTTTGAAGGATGCACTAGCTTGCTACTTGAGTTAGTCAAGTCAAGGCAAATAGATTTTGATAAACAGAAGACTAGAAAGGTGGAGTGCAACTGGATTGAGATGGGTGGAGAATGATGAATCGTATGTGCCTGAGAACTGGATACATCCTTCGTATTCCAGACTGCCTACATACCCTGTATCCATGGGATCAAGGCACATTACAAGGAAAGATTAAAAAATGATAATATGTAGTTCTAGATAGAGTGATAAGATGGGTCAAGGTGTTTGATCTTGGGTTGGGGAAATGATGAGATCTTATGTAACTGAGTACTAGAAACTTCCTTCATAATCCAGACTACCTACATACCCATATCCATGGGATCAAGGTACCTTAAGATTGAGATGAGATGATATGTAGTTCTGGTTGGTGTGATGATGTAGGAAAAGCATTAGGAAGATAACATCCTTATCGTAGGAGTGATGCATCTGTTAAAGAGTGTTATCTGTTGAAAGGAGAAAAGAATGAAGAGCGTACTGTGAACCACGAACAAGGATCCATTCCTAGACCTTGGTTAAGGAAAGAGTTGCCCCCATTCCAGTAGAGGAATTTGCATGGATGACCAATGAAGAAGACATAGAAAGCTTTGACCTAGGACAAGACAGTGCAAATTGTTGACATAGGCCAAGACGTGGGATGACGATGGTGGACACTGACAAACTTCCAAGCTATACTAGATAGGGAGATGGA
Source organism: Cunninghamia lanceolata (assembly GCA_027924645.1). Taxonomy (NCBI): domain Eukaryota; kingdom Viridiplantae; phylum Streptophyta; class Pinopsida; order Cupressales; family Cupressaceae; genus Cunninghamia; species Cunninghamia lanceolata. The sequence goes on from BSBN01000942.1 coordinate 2,466,044, forward strand.
AATGCAAACAAAGTCAATTGTTTTATTATGGATGGATGGATGAAGGTTACTGTGCAATGGAATGAACAAGACTTGATAGACGATGGATACTGACTCTACACATAGCACCTGTTTGCCAGGGTTTCACTATGGTACTTATCCAAGGCACCTATTTGCCAGGTTTTCACCAGAGGATGGATTTTTTTTTTTTGGAATACTCTGAGGATTAGGCATAGAACTTCTTGAGATGGACACTATTAATTGGCTCATCTAGAGGAATGACGTTAGGTGTAGCTAAAGTATAAGCTCCTAATCCATATGCTACTGTGACAATAAAGGGACCTAACCAGTTAGGCTCAAACTTGCCCTTCTTTTCTCGATCTGCTTGATTTCTCTGATTCTCTTTGAGTACAAGATCACCAACTTGAAACTGTCTTTCTTTGATCTTTTTGTTGTAATCATGCCAGAGGTAGTTTTGATAGACATGGAGATGATTAAGCGCAGCAAGGCACCTTTCATCTAGTAGTTCTAGCTCAACTAATCTGGAAGTGCGATACTCCTCTTTGTCGATCAGGTTCTACGTGGATACTCTGAGGGATGGGATCTCGACCTCTATAGGTAGGATGGCTTCAGAGCCATAGACCAAGGCATAGGGTGTGGCATCAGTTGGTGTTCTGATACTAATGCAGTAGGCCCATAGGGCGGGATTGAGTTTCAAGTGCCAATCACGACCAGCTTCATTGACCATTTTCTTGAGGATTTTGAGAATGGTTTTGTTGGAAGTCTCAGCTTAGTCGTTACTCTGCGGATAGTAGGGAGTTGAAAAATGATGTTGGATATTGTATTGTGTGCACAAGGCATGGACATCTTGATTTTTAAATGGTCTCCCATTATCAGTGACAATGGCTTGGGGAATACCATACCGGCATATGAGGTAGTTAAGGATAAACTTGGCTATTTGCTTACCAGTGATATAGGTCATGGGAATGGCTTCCACCCACTTCGTGAAATACTTAGTGGTAGTAATGATGAACTTATGGCCATTGGATGAGGATGGGTGGATTTGTCCTATGAGGTCAAGACCCCATTGAGAAAAAGGCCAAGGAGTTATCATAGGTTGTAATTCATGAGCCGGTGCGTGAATCAAATCTCCATGCTGCTGGCATTGTAGACATTTCTTAGAAAACTGTACAACATCTTCTTCTATTGTAGGCCAATAGTAACTTGTTCTGAGTATCTTTTTAGTGAGATTTAGACTGATAGAATGTGTGCCATAGACACCTTCATGTATGTCTCGTAAGGTAGCTTCAACTTCTTTTGCGTTAAGACATCGTAAGAGGATACCATCGAGACTCTGGTGATATAGTGTATCACCCAGAATGATATAACAGGAGGATCAACGGATAAATGTTTTACATTGGGTGGATGATAGGTTAGAGGGAAAGGTGTTGTGTTTAAGGTATTCATAGATATCTTCGTACCATGGGGAATTGGGACCAACAAGTTCGCAAATGATTTCAGTAACTAGAACGTTGACGGTGGGTATCAACAATTGCTCGATCAAGAATTCACATTTCTGTGTGTTAGCAGGCATGTCTCTAAGTGACCCTATAGAAGCCATAGAATCTGCAGCCTTGTTATGCTCTCTTGGAATTTGCTCAAATGTGATGCTAGAGAAGTGTGGTTTGTAGGCTTCCACTAGTTGCTTGTAGGGAACCAACTTTTCATCTTTTGTTTGGTACTCATCTGTGACTTGCCAAATGACTAGCTGTGAGTCTCCATATACTTGTAATTCTGTGATGTCCCATTGGACTACTGTATTGAGACCTATGAAGAGTGCTTCATACTCGGCAATGTTGTTGGTGCAAGGGAATGCAAGCCGATATGAATTTGGAATATAGTCATTTTGAGGTGTGATGAATAATATGCCAGCCCCTGATCCATGCTGTGTGTAGGAACCATCAAAATACAACTTCCACATTATTGAGTTGGAAAGAGTGAAGAGATTCTCATCCAGAAAGTCTGCTACCATAGGGTGTGTATCTGTCATGGGTGCTTCTACTAGTTGATCTGCTAGGGCTTGTCCTTTGATTTCTTTACGATCCATATACTCAATGTCGAACTCAGTAAGGATCATGATCCATTTAGCTAGTCTACCTGTAAGAGCTACTTTTGCTAGTAGATACTTTAATGGATCAATTTTGGCTATAAGATTTGTGTGTTGGTTCAGCATGTAATGCCGCAACTTTTGGGAAGCAAACACTACTACTAAACAAGCTCTTTCCATTGGTGAATAATTAAGCTCATATCCCACCAAGGTTCTACTGATATAATAAATTGCATGCTCTTTTCCTGATTCATTATTTTGTGCTACCAGGGCCCCTAGGGCTGAAGTTGTAGTTGAGATGTATAATATTAAAGGTTTATCGGCAACTGGTGGAAATAATACAGGAGATGTAGCCAGATACTCTTTGAGCTGATCAAATTCTGCTTGACACTTATTGTCCCATCAAAATGAGACATCCTTTCGGAGTAAGTGTTGAAATGGTTGACATTTATCTGCTAGTTGTGAGATGAAACGCCTAATGGATTGCAACCTTCCCTGAAGGCTCCTTAATGATTTGAGGTTCTTTGGTGGAGGCATCCCCACTATAGCCTTGACTTTTGTTGGGTCTACTTCGATGCCTCTACAAGATATAATGTATCCCAATAGCTTCCCTAATGTTACGCCAAAGACACATTTCCTTGGATTGAGGCACACTTGATATTTCTCAAGCTTGTCAAAGATCTGTCCTAGAATCTGTATGTGATCTGCCCTAGAAGATTTAACTAGTATGTCATCCACATAGTCCTCCATGATATGATGAAAGATATCATGGAATATCACTATCATTGCTCTTTGATAGGTTGCTCCTATATTCTTTAGACCAAGCGGCATGACACACCAACAATAATTACCCCATGGACAAGTAAAAGTTGTTTTATGTTGATCTTCTTCTGCTATCCTTATCTGATTGTAGCTGGAGAATCCATCCATGAGAGAAAGCATCTCATGACATGCTGTCAAGTCTACTATAATATCAATCTTTGGTAATCGAAAGTCATCTTTGGGACATGCTTTGTTAAGATGTCTAAAATCATTGCACATGCGGATGCGTCCATTAGGTTTAGACATAGGTACAATGTTGGAGACCCAATCTGAATAGTCAATAGGTCTTATGAACTTTGCATCTAACAACTTCTATATTTCCACTTTTACCAAGAGGGCTATCTGTGGGTGCATCTTTCTCAGCTTTTGCTTGACTGGTTTAACTGTTGGATCCACTGTGAGATAATGAACTACTAGCTTAGGGTCTAACCCTGGCATATCGGCATAGGTCCATTCAAAGTTGATGGTTCTCTGTAAGAAGAATGTGTTAATATTCTTGTGCTCTATTTCTGATAATGATGCTGCTAGGAATGTGGTCTTTGGATTTTGCTTTGTGCTAAGGTTTATCTCTATAGAATCTTCCACTAGGAGAGCTGACTTCTCTTGATACTTAGATGGTAGGTGTATGAGGAAAATTGACTATGATAAACTAACAAAATCAAAAACCAATAACATAAAGAGAATGAATCTAAATAAAATCTATTACTAATAAATCAATGAAATATAAAAGGTTTTACCGATATTTGTATTGTTCCCTTTGGATGAATGTGGATTGCTCAATAGTGCTACAAAACCATGGTTGCAACAAGCAAGTAAAGTGCTCAAAGATCAATGTCAAAAGATCGTAAAGTTGCTCAATCGATGCGATGTATGCTCAAAGTGTTGTTAAAGAATGCCTGAAAATAAGTGATCGAAGAGGATTTGTGAAGGAGATGAGGGGGGTTTATATAGGTTTCAACAGAGATCGATCAACGGTCTAGATAATTCAGAAGAATCAATGAAGGAGATAAATCAAATAACCATGATGAATGTGCACACAACATGTGGCAATCCATAAGGATATTTTTATTAAGATATGATGAAAACAAGATTGATTGAATAGATAACTCAACTTGTAATTTTGCCTTTTTTAGAGTTCTAAAAATAAGACTAATTGTGCACATGAGTTAACAAGATATTTTAAGAGGAACTGGAAAGATAACTGAAATTAAACAAATAAATTTATTTATTTAATTGTGCATGAGTTTGAAGAATAGAAGATTATAAATAAAATATTTGATTTTATTTATTTTTAGAGGATTGAGATAATTTAAATAAATTTGCATGATTTATTTAAATTTAGAAGAACCAGTGATTTAATTAGATAATGTAAATTATTTAATTGTAGATAAGAGAGATTTTGTGATGAATTAATTAAATAACTTTTTTATTTAATTAATGGAGACTTGAAATTTGAAAGAGGATAATGATGTAATAAAATAATAAAAATTATTTAATTGTAGAAGAATAATAGAGGAATTTAATTTAATTAATTAAATAATTTATTCAATTAATGTTGCAATTATCTGATTTAGGAGAATTTGATGAAATTAATTAAATAATTAGATTATTTAATTAATGTTGAAATGCAAGTGTTTAGATAGACTTGATGAAATACAAGTAGTGTGACGACATGGTCATTTTAGGGTGTCTACAGTATAAACAATAAACTCCTTAGGCAAAAGATAGTGCCTCCATTTTTCAAAGCTTGTACCATTGCATACAACTCCAAGTCATAAGTAGAATACTTCCTCTTAGCATCATTTAGTTTTTCACTAAAGAAGGCAACTGGTTTGCCCTCCTGACTCAAGACAACCCCTATAGCGAGGTTACTAGCATCACATTCCACCACAAACAACTTATTAAAATCAGGCAAAACAAGAATGGGCTGTTGTCCTACCTTTTGTTTCAAACTTTCAAAAGAATCATTGGTTGCCTTTGTCCAAGAAAATTTACATTTCTACCCCCTTTAATGGTATCCAAAATAGGTGCACAAATATGACTAAAACCCCTTATAAACTTCCTATAGAATGTTGCCAAACCATGAAAACTTTTTACATCACCTGTTGTTTTAGGAGTTGGCCATGACAAAATAGCCTCTACCTTTGCTGGATCCATCTTCAAATTACCTTGGGAGATGACAAAACCAAGATAGGTGAGTTCTTCCTTCATGAAGACACTCTTCTCCATGTTAATCATCAATTTCTCATCATGCAACTTCTTCAAAACCTGATCCAAGTGTTTCAAATGTTCTTCCTTGGTCCTACTGAAAACAAGAATGTCATCAAGGTACACCACAACCAATTTACCAATGAAATTTTGCAACACCTCATTCATAAGGCACATAAAAGTACTTGGGGCATTGGATAGACCAAATGGCATCACAAACCACTCATAAAGACCCTCATTTGTTTTGAAGGCTATCTTCCATTCATCCCCTTGCTTTATCCTTATTTGATGAATCTTGGAAAAGTATCTAGCCCCTCCCAAACAGTCCATTAAATCCTTAATTCTTGGCATAGGGAATCTATATCTTATGGTGATCTTGTTAATAGCCCTAGAATCCATACATAGTCTCCATATACCATCCTTTTTAGGGGCTAGGACTGTTGGGACAGCACATGGGCTAAGACTCTTTCTCACCAAACCCTTATCCAACAACTCTTGTACTTGCTTGGCAATCTCTTCATTTTGTGATGGTGTCATCTTGTAGGCTGATTTGTTTGACAATGTAGACCCAAGAATGAAATCAATTTGATGGCTTATGTCCCTCATAGGTGGTAATGCATTAGGCATATCCTCTACCATGATACCCTTGTATTTATCTAACAATTGCTGCACCTCCTTGGGAATCTCTTCCTCACTATGACCATGCAAATTAGGACTATTTTTTGCCTTCAAAATTAGAGCATACCCTTGGGTTCCTTCCTCCTTAAGGGTGTTAAGAAACTCTTTACCACTCACCAACATGATACTTGACCCAACACTCTTCTCTACATTCTCATCCAGCACAAGATCCATTCTATACTTCCTACCATTCTTGGTTATGATGAAGGAGAAAGATTTATCATCATGTTGGGATTGAAAATCATATTGCCATGGACATCCTAACAAAAAATGACAAGCATCCATGGGGATTACATCACACAAATCTTGTCCTTATATTCCCCTATCTCAAACTCTACCCAAGTTTGTTCATCTACCAAAACTTGTTGCCCCTTATTCAACCATGACACTTTATAAGGACTAACATGAGGAAGTCTTTTCAATTTCAACTTGTCTACCATTTCAATAGAAACCAAATTTTTAGTTGAGCCTGAATCAACAATTACCTTGCATATCTTACCATAGGCCTTGCATGTTGTCCTGAACAATGTCTTCCTCTGAGAGGGTTCTTGTGTTTGAGGCACCTTCAACATGGTTCTCCTCATCATCAAGTTTTCTCCATCATGGACTGGGACTGCACTTCCAATTGGAGAGTTAACACTTTGGCAATCTTCCTCTTGGATCAACTGGTTCCTTCTCTCTCCTCGATGAGAGCTTGAATCTTGTTTCTCAGGGCATTTGAAGGCTGGATGTCCCACTTGGTTGCAATTGTAGCATCTCCCAGTGAAGACATTAGGACCTCTCCCTGGTCCACCAAATCTACCCCTTCCATTGGGTCTCCTTCCTCTAAAGCCTCCTCTAGAACCTGATTCTCCACTTTGTTCTTGGGAACTAGATTCCCCTTGACTTCTTTAAAACTGATTTCTTCCTCCAAAACTGCCCCTACTTCTAAAATTTATGCCTCCTCTTCCTCTATTTTGTTGCTCACCTTTCCTCTTCAACTTCTCTTCAGCCCTCAATGCCATTTGAAAGCATTTATCCACTATTTTAGGGGTTAGTGTACTAATTTCATATTGTATACTAAACTTCAAACCATTTAGATACCTTGCCACTTTACCTTTTTCATCCTCCACATGTCCACAACAAATAGATAACTTGTGAAACTCCTCAGTGTAAGTGGCCACATCCAAATCTCTTTGTTTGAGATTTTGCATCTTCTTCTAGATCTGCACTTCATACTCTAATGGAATGAATTGGGACTTGATCCTCTCCAACATTCTACTCCATGAAGAGCTCATGCTCTTTCCACTCTTCACCCTTTCACCTTGGGTGTAATTCCACTATGTAAGGGCAACACCTTTGAGTTTTGTTTAGGCAAACTTCACCCTCTTGTTCTTAGGTACTTCCTTGTATTCAAAGTAGTTATTTAGGGCCTCAATCCACTCCATAACTTCATCATCATTCATCTTGCCACTAAACATTGGAATCTCCATCCGAGTCTCTGAAGAATCTTTGCCAATTGCCTTGATGGCTTCAAGGAAATATTTCTGATCTGCAGGTATCTCTGCCTCTTCTTGATTTTCTTCTTCTTCTTCCCCTTCTTCTTCTCCATCAGACTCTTCATCTATCCTCTTCCCTATCGTCAGTGCCTTCAACTCAGCTTGGAGTGCTTCCTCAACTCCACTCTTAATCTTCTCTTCCATCTCTTTAAACTTCTTAACCACCTCAGTGGTCATCCCTTTTGGAGGCATGTTGCTAGCCTTTCCTTCACTCTCCACTGCTAACATATACTAGGTCTTACACACAACCAACTAACAAAACCTTTTATGGCTCTGATACCACTATGATGTAGAGGATCTAGGACAATTTGTGGATCCCACAGTTTGACAAGACCTTCTTCCTTACATTCAAGAACCTAACTCATGGATTAACATGAAAAAGTGGGAACAACAATTAGTTTCCTTGAAACCGTCATGTAAAGTCTTGTTTGGCATTTCATAGGACCCATCTAGACCATTGGCTAAGGATTGACAAGCTTGGGTTTAGTACTTCCTTCACAACCCACTAGATTCTTTATAGCCCTTGGAAGAGGAACAATCATGCATAAATTTTGATGGGGACCTGATTTCCACAAGACCTGATTATTTTGGATTACCCTTTTGGAAGACACATGACATATGTTAAAATGGGTACCTTGTGTTTTGGATCAACTGCCTCAACTCATAACTACCTTTTAGTCTTAGAGCCCCAATTAGGTCACTTCTATAAAGGGACCCCTACCTCTGTCATTCATAGAACTCAAACAACTATTGGAACACTTAAGACACATGCCAAGACCAAGGATTTTGTGGGTTTGGACACCTATAGTCAATTGTACCTTTGAAATGCATGTGTGGTTCCTTAAATGGCTTAGTACATGTGGATATTAAGCCCTCCTCAACAAGATTCTACATCTACCAACTCCCTCTTCTCTACAAACACTCCAATCAACTAAAATTTGAAGGAACACATCTAGTCCACTAGTCTTGTGACACTGAGAGATACTGGGATGGTTAAAATTCCATTATCTTGGCAAAACCCTAGGTTAGGGTTTAACAAGACAATTTTTAGAAAAACCCTTATATCTCCCTTCTACAATAATGACAACACACCAAACCAAATTTGAATTAAATATAATTCCATGCTCTATCCAAACAGGTCACAAGGACATGAAGATAGTTTTGTACCTGTGCAAAGTATAGCCTGGAGTAGCATTTGAACTCAAAAAATGATGGTTTCCAGCGAGCAATCCAAGAAAAACAAATGTAATTCACTCCCTAATCAATTTAAAGGCCTCAAACTAGATTCAAATGGAAGCTAATTCATCATACTACCCATTCCGAATGTTTGGAAGTCATGGTACTTCTGTACTTGAATATGGTACGGACTATTCAAATAGAAAATGTAGAAAAATGTAGAGAACAACAGAGAACTTGATTTCTATTGCTTGAAACTTCTCCTACACACCTGCCATCAATCCATGAGGGGTGTCTTAACAAGTCTACATCTCCCTTCATCAGTTTGGGGTCAGTTGGCAATAGGAAACTACCATCAAATTATCCAAAAACTGTCAATTAACATTGTGTTTACAATATGTATTAGGGGTAGATTATAGTGTAGACAAAACTACTACCCCAAACCCCTCTAGGATCATATGCTATGCCATAATTGGCCTTCCTAGAACAAAGACAACATGTCTCTCCATTTTGACACTCATGGAGGATCTAACAATTTGGACTTGACTGCCTACACCAACTACTTGGCATCAAGGCCTTACAAATGACTTTAATACAATTTCAAATGGTCATAAGACCTTATTAAATTCTTCAAATGGTCTTCAAGACCTTATTGACATGATGAACCATGAAAAAAAACAAAACAACCATGGATCTTCAGGATCCTCTTGGTGCTTCTACACTAAGGAGAAACCACTGCGGACTAGGATAATTAGATTTTCTAGAAATGGGAGGCTATTCCAAAGATGGAGGAGATGGAATGTGATCTCTTGAGGTTGAAAGAGGAGTCTGGGACTAGGATTTAGTACTTGGAGGAGAAACTGATTAGTATTAATGATAACCTGGAGAAGATAATGAAAATTAGTAAGCTCACTATTCAGAATAGTCTGCAGGGGACGAAGCTTCTCACTGATAAGATTATGGAGATTAGAAAGGACCAGGTTAGGGAGTTTAATGCTGATGATGTCCCAGTAGTGGAAGAAATTGTTATGGGTGATAAGAATGATGGTAGCAAAGAAAAAGGTAAATAGGCAGTGTAAGAAAATATAGGGGGTCTGTCAACTCGTACTAGGGGCAGCAAAAAGAAGCAGTTCAAAGAGGAAAAAAGGTGTTGGTTAACTTTTCCAAACTACATGAGAAGTTTTATGAACAAGAGCTGGAAGCAGCTGAAACATTAAAAAAGTTGTAGTTTCTGTGGCTTTTTGTTTTGCTACTATTGTCTATGCTTTTTTCTAGTTTTTTGGCTATCAGGTAGCTTATGGTTGGCTTTCTGTTTATGGACTGCTACTTTTTATAAAGGGTTTTGGGCTCCCTTCAAAACCTATTTTGCCATATAATAAAAAAATAGTCATAGTCACCTTTCATACTACAATTACAAGACTAATAAACCCTTCACCCAAGCTAACACCTACCAAGGATCTGTAAGCTAGAAAAACATGGTCTTAAAAATATTTAGGCATAAGGAACCCTTTAAAAGTTAAACATAGAGTGTGAGTATCTCAATTACCATGCAAAATAATGAATATAAGGATTGAAGAATGTTGTTAAGAGTCATCATATGCTACATTTGAGCAAGTACTAAAACATTTAGTTCACTAAGAAGATTTTCCACTGGTCAAGCTGTATAAGAAAGACCATCAGAATAGGACCAACCATTCCTCAATAACTACAAAACTTTCAAACCTTCCTTTATCTTTAAAAATACAAAATATGTTCTCCTTTACACCAGAAATCTCTTGATTCTATCATCATAGTAACCAAAGAATCTTGTAGAAAAACCTCTATTTTGTAATATCAGTCCTCTTAATTATAGGGTAAATCTTTGGGAATTAAGTGCTTAATAAAAACAAAGCATCAATCTCGAGGGGATAAACCCAAAATAATGTTACAATTGTTATTGATGCTGGTGTGAGAGATTGTGGGTAAATGTTTGAATTTACTACATGAGAAAATGATGTCAAATTTGGGGAAAAAGTTAAAACACTGCTGCAACTTATTGGAAACATGCACAACACAAAACAAAAACAAAAACAAAACAAAACTAAAAGAAAAAAGAAATATTTACAATGGAAAGGAGGGAAGGAAATAAGCTAAATTTGACCATTTATGAATTGAAAGAAATATGAGCCTTTCCAAGATAATTCTGGGCAATAGGATGAAGCCAACTTTTGCAAGTATTTAAATAATAATAACAACACAATTTTGGTTGCACCAATAGGGAAGACATGAGGTATAGGTGGAAAAGAAAAATAGATTCACACACTTGATTATGGATAATTGGGACACTAGAATTGTTTACATCCATAAAAGAGTGTATGGTAGACATATTTTCCTTCACAAATGTAATTGGAATGTCAACAACTTTGGTTGTAACTCCAAAATCATTGCTTAATGGTTGTTCTTGTGGCCCTTCTACCATGATCAATTGTACTAAATCTTCTTTAAATACTTCCAAGGACAAAATTGTGTCTTAAACTTTAACATGTTCAAGATATTTAGGATTTTCTTCTTGTTAATTTTTGTTTGATTTGGCCTCAATATCTCTTTCATGCTCAAGTTCAATGCCACCAATTTATTCTTATTTATGCACTTGTTCCTCCTCATCCAAGTCTTGGGGAAGAATTTTTTTTCTTCTTTTGATTGGTGCAACATCATAGAAATTTTTCAAGAACTACACCTCTTTTATTAGATCATCTATGACCTCAATGATTAGATTTTCCTTGAAGGTGGGTATAATGGGGAAGATATTTGCCTCATCCTCATTTATTATAGGAATCCAATCTACTAATATTTCAAGATGCTTCCCAAGCATCTTTTAGAATTCATCTTCAAGAGAGCCACCAACCTCCATCCTAGGGGAGGTACATTTAGATTTCTAAAAATTGAATGAACAAGGCATTTTGATCCCTAATAGAGTCACCAAAAATTGTTAACAAGTAATTTTGTCACTATGTTTTCTATCAATTTTTCAATGGACAACCACAAAAATTTGTAACATTGGATAGATGATGTAGGAGCATCTACTAGCAATCCTACATCACCAAAAACATATTTTAATTTCTAAGTTAGTTTCTGCTTTGTTTTCTTTACAGTGTTGGTTTTGTGTTATAGGAGGAAATTCAGTTCATTTGTGTCAAGTAAAAAAGAATCAAGTTTTGGCTAAAATTTTAGACCTTTGGTTGGCAAATTTTCTAGTATTAGAGTTAGCTATGATTGGAGCCACCTAGGGTCTAGGACTTCATGAAAGCACAAGAGAGATCAAATGAGAGAATAATGCTATTCTATCAATGAATGCAAAAGAGATTACAAGATTGTTACAATGTACATGATATGCCTTGCTTATAAAGACAAGGATGAAAGACAAGATGTTGTAGTCATGTGACAAGTGTCATTATCCCATGACATTTGACAACTATAGGATAAGATGACAACTATCAACAACTAGACACAACTAGACACAACTAGACACAACTAGACACAACTAGACACAATTAGAAACATCTAGTAGACTCACTAAGTCAACTTAACATGTGTGAATTATGTGTGATATGTGAATATTATTTAACTAATAAATATTTAATTAATATGAATTATCCACACAAGGGTAAACCAATTAGGTAATAACCCTATTCACACCAACACCCCCCCTTAAGTGCAACTTAAAGAGTACCTGACTAAAGCAAGATGAAATTATGGATGATGAAGATGGGTCCCAGCTACTAAGCCATGTTAGGTACCCATGTATAAACAAGTCTCAAGTGGAGAAAAGGAGAAAACCTCATGGGACAAAACTCCTCTCCAAAAGTGAGAATGCAGAAAACAAATGAAATGAAAGATGTGATGGAAAGAGGACTCAAAACCCCCCTAAGAATACATCCAACACATATGTACAATCAATTACCCCCATAGGAGAGCAAGTGTGAGACTATAGGTCCCCTCACAATGAAGTAGCTCCTGTGTCGATGGTAAATACTTGAAGAATAATGCTGAAGAGAATCCAAAGCCTACAAACAACATTTTTTGCCCTATGAAGAAACAGGTCCAAAAGATGATGTAGAAGAAACTCCATCTCAAGGTATGAGGGAAAAAGCCTCATGATGTATGTTGTCTCTGAAAATTGCTCAAGTGTCCACATGTCAGAATCAAAGAATGGCACTATGCAATGAGGTGTGACCAATCCAAAATCCTAGGTAGATGCATGAAGAACAATCTCCAAATATGAAGTAGATGGGATAACAGTTGTGTTGTAACTGTCATCAAAGAGGAGAGATATCCCCTAAATTATGTCCTCCAAATCTACAATATGAAACTCACAAAACAAGTCTGATATACCTGTCAAGAAAGTATCCCACAAAGATGTGTCTGAAAGACTAGAATGATTCTACTCTATTGAAGTAGATGAAACCATGTCGATGTCAATCTCTAAAGAAGCAAGAGGTTGAGGTGATGGAAGCTCAGTACTAGTCTCATGAACCAAAGTGGGTGAAAGAACACCAAGGATCAAGTGACCAAACTTCTCCTTAGAAACATGATTCACATTGGATGCATGAGTGTGAATATCAATCAATGGATCTACATCAGAAGAAGAAGAAAAATGGGAGAATGTATACAAGTGAGATGTATACTGAATCAGGAGTGAACTCAATTGTCTTGCCTACACCACAATGAGTAATCTAGTAGATGGAAAGGAGATTGGATGTCAAAGAAGGTACACACAACACATTATTGAATGTACTCTCACCAACATCAATAGTTCCTTTACCAATTGCATGCATGTATGTATTATTACCCATCAAAATAGGCAGTGTAGTACATGACCCAAATGAAGAGAACATCCCATGTGAAGATGCCATATGATGAGAAGCTCTTGAATCAAGAAGCCATCTATCTAAATGTAGACTTGTTGAAGCAAAGAGTGCCTGTCCTTTTTGTAATGTTAGAAAATGTCCCCTTGGGGGCTTTTCCTTCATAAGGTTTAGTTCCTGGGTCTTTTGCATGCATTTAGGACATCTTACTTCATAATTTGGCATCCCGATGGAATGAACCCTAGGTAGTATGAAAAATGGGACATAGGAGGACCCCTTTAGCTTGACCCTACCCAAAATAGGGGGAGGACTTGGGCACTCACACCCTAGTCCTACCCTATTTTGGGGTAGTCCCAATTTTTGGGTGTCATCTTGTGACCGTTATTTGGGTCATATGTTGACACAGTAAGTTTGAATTTATGAAATCTTGGTGGGAGTGCTTGTAGTTGCATATAAAAGCATGTTTAGGTATTCATTTGCAAACTAGAGCATTACTAGATGATTACTAGCAAACTATTGTGTTCTCAAGGTGATTCAAGGCTTTCATTATGTTGCAAAAGCAAAATTGTGTGGTTTATGTGTTTGTATTTGCAAATTTGAGCATCCATTTCCTCATGGAATGAAGAGCATCTTTGTCCCATGAGATCTTCACTACAAGGTGACATTATATTGTGTTTTCATCATCATTTCCTTTGGTTTTTGCCTTTGCCTCACAAGGGCATGCACTCTCTATCTGACAATGGTGTTCAGAGACTTAACGGCTTTCCAACGATATCTCATTTTCCCAATTTTGCCTCCATGGGCAAAAGTTATGAAAAAAGAAAAAAAAGCCCCCTTTTACGGTTTTAAGGGGCCAAAGGGGGCCCCTGGTGCTAACATTAGTGGAATATTGCCTGTGGTTAGAATATGCTATGCCTGGACAAAATATTCCCTTCCTGCCAAAATATTCTCAATAGAAGGGAAAAAAATGCCAGTCTGTGTGCAAAACCACTTTTTGGGGTAAAAATTGCCTACAGTAAACTTGAAAACAACCTTTTTAGCATGCAAAACCACCTTTTTTAAGTTTGAAACTGCTTGGAAATTGATAAGACCACCTCTATTTGTGTCAAAACTGGTTGACGTACAATGGAAAATTGTTTTCAGGGTTCCTCAAAACCACTTATGGGTTGCACTAAGTGGTTTGACGAGGTTCAGAGCTGTTTAGCGAGGGAATATTCCCCTTTGGATGTCATCTATGGGCAGAATGCCATAATGAGGAATAGAAAGCCTGATGGTAACAACTAAATAGTTTAGAAAATTTCCTAGCATGTAATTTTATGGCTTGAGACAATTACAAAGGGCCACTGGAGGAAATAGATCACCGACTGATTTGATTTGGGCTGCCAAAACTATTTCAAAAAAATGCCCATTAGTTTAAGGTTACCGCCATTGATAAGGGTGAAATGACCACTGGGAGACTGCTTAATGTAAATGTTTGCTGCTTCTAAATACTTTGTATTCTACCACCAGTTATTTTTATGACTCTGTGGTCAAAGATAATTGGCGGTATGTGAGGGGTTTAACTCTGCGGTCGAGTGCCAGTTGTCGAGAGTTATAATTGCAGAGACTATAGATTTAACCACCACTATGAAATTAATAGGCCATGAATGTTAAAATTTGTTGGTGACAATATGTTTGAAGGAAGATCCTATTGTTGTAACTACTGTCGAGAAGATAAACTACAGTTGACAAGATATTTGAATAGCCAAGGGATGATTTCATCGCTGGGTAGTGTTTGAATCACTGCTCAAACAATCGGTTGCCGAGGATATGTAGATTGGTGGTGGCATTGTAAATTCCCACTAAAGTATTTTATGTCGAATGATTTATGAAGCTCACTGGGAAGGATTGATTCACCTGCTAGTTTTTGAAACTATCATTTTTCCTGCCACTGGCATGTTTGAAACTGATGGTCACTACCAGGTTGCTAAGATTTTAGCCACTAGGGAATGTGAATTGATTCTGCCAGTTGTGGGATGTGAGGGGCCTAGCTAGGGGTTGGCCACATGTCTCCTCCGACTGCAGATTTCATAGGTTGTACACTGCGACAGGCTATAGTACCCGTAAAAAAATAATAATCTTGCAGATAAATAAAATACTCTGCAATTATTTTTATTTACCCATGGACAATAGTAGATTCTGATTCCTTTGTGCAAGTGAGGATTTTGCTAATGTAGTACAAAGATTTTGATGTAGAATATTCTACCTGCAATTCCGTATGACAAAATCGGGTAAATTTTTTTGCCTTTTGCTGCAACTTTGTCTGATTTCGATGAATTGACATTTGATCTTGGAGTTTTTGATCTTCTTGAGCATGATGGAAGGGTTAGATTTGACCCCAAGTGCTCTGAAATATTAGGTACCTATTGGATCAGGCATGCATCTCCCAACTTCAAACCCTCATAGATTTGGCCTCTGATGTCTCATTTGGACAAAACAAAAGGTGATCTTGACTATTACAAATCTCCTGAATGCAATGGTGTGCTTAGATTTGCAGCAGCATGGTACAAAATGAACTTGCAATACAATGCCACAAAGAGGAAGCTCTCACAAATCTGGTATTTCTATCAAGTCTTTCTAATTCTCAAGGTCATCATTCGATGCAAGAGAAGAGCATACTCAACAATCAAGATCTCTCAAAATTTGACTAACACAAAGTGATTCCTCCTAGAGCTTTGCTACCATGTTAGAGTTGGCTATGATTGGAGCCACCCAGGATCTAGGACTTCATGAAAGCACAAGAGAGATAAAATGAGAGAATAATGTTATTCTATCAATGAATGTAAAAGAGATTACAAGATTGTTACAATGTACATGATATGCCTTTCTTATAAAGACAAGGATGAAAGACAAGATTTTGTAGTCATGTGACAAGTGTCATTATCCTATGACATGTGACAAATATAGGATAAGATGACAACTATCTACAACTAGACACAACTAGAAACATCTAGTAGAATCATTAAGTCAACTTTAACATGTGTGAATTATGTGATATGTGAATATTATTTAACTAATAAATAGTTAAATAATATGAATTATCCACACAAGGGTAAACTGGTTAGGTAATAACCCTATTCACACCAACATCTAGTTCGTGAACTATTTAGTTCATCGATCCAACAGTTTGTTGATAGATTAGTTCGCTGATGGGAACTTTTGCCAATTACCTTTTTGTGAGTTGGACGAGTTTCATTTATTGTCAGGAAATTCAAAGGTTTGTGAACTTGTGTTTTTTCAGATAAAGACTTGAGAAAACACAAGAGCTTGTAATTTGATAAGTCACTGACTAAAAGAAATTCTTAAGTATCGACAAGTTTAGGAGTTTTGAAAGTTTTTGATTTACCAATTCGGTGACAAAGTGAATGAGAAGCACCTTTTCATCAAGTTCAAGAAAGATGAAAATCACCGATAGAAGGAAAGTGAGCAGTATCAGCTAGTTCGTAAGTTTTGGAAATCATCGATTCATCGATAAATGCTTGAGCAAAGTGTTTGTAAGTTCATAAAGTTGGGGATTTGTCAATAAAAGGCTCTCCATATCATAAGTTCATCGATCACTTATTTTTGCAACAACTATTTGGGAGAGGAAAGATGAGATAAGTTCGTGATGCCCAAACATCACCAACGAGCGCATACATGAGCCTTGGTGGAGTTAGTGATATGGGAGATTGGCCAATGGGATATATACCAGTGAATTTCAATTACACAAATAATTAGGGTTGCATTAAATATTCAAATGAGAATATCCTATTTTTGTGGATCTTTGATGATCTGTTATGGTCAGTGAGGTCCATTCAATTTCTTAACGGAATGGTGGTGGGTCAACTTCTTTTCTAGGATATCATAAATACATTCATCTAGTCCTTATGAAGGGTTTACTTCATAGAGAAGAAAAGTGTCACAGAAGAGTTTTGTAGAAGAGGTTGGTGTATCAGTTAAGAAGTGTGATTGTGTGAAGAATTTGTACTCCTATAACTATTTTGTTGCTACAAAAATAAATAGATACAATTGTTGTGAGTGTGGATATTGTTTTGTGTTGATGTTTGAGTTTTGCTTCTTAATTAGTAGTTTGATAAAACCCCTGAATTATGTACTACACCAAGTGGTATCAGAGTAGGTTTCCTATTGAAACTATGGAGGCATCATCAGGAAGGATTCTAAGGAATTTGTTGAGGGTAGAGAAGAAGAGTGTGGGCCCGCAACTATAGAGAATCTAGTGGAAACATGGCATAGAGAGGACATGGTAGAGGAAGAGCACCTTGGGTTGGTGACTTGGCAATGATGGAGATGAAAAGAGGTATTGTAGCATGATTAGATGCAATAGAAGTAGTGCAAAGAAGAGGAGTACTAGTAGATAATATCAGCGAGGATGAAACTGAATTTGAAGCAGTAGAGGTCAATATAGAAGATGATGCTGATAACAAAATAGAAAGGAGATTTATTCAGGTAATGTCTAGAATTGGTAGAAAGCCTCATTTGGATCCTCCAAGTTATAATGGTAGTTTAAACCCAGAAGAACTAATTGATTGGGTTGTGGAGATGGACAAGTATTTTGATTTTGAGTCAATTGAAGACCCTAAAAGGGTAAAATTTTTTTGCACAAAGTTGAAAGGTCACGCCTCTTTGTTGTGGGAGCATATTCTGACATAGAGACAAGGGAAAGGAAAAGATAAGATTAAATCTTGAGAACGCATGGTGACGAAACTGAAAACAAAATTTCTACCTATAGATTACCAAATTAGTCTGTTTAAGAAATTGCAAAATTTGAAGCAGAAGGAGAAGAATGTTCAAGAATACATAGAGGAATTCTATAGGCTAAATATCTGAGGTCGTCATGTGGATGATGTTGCTGAGAAAGTTTCTAAGTATTTGAATAGATTGCACTATACTATCCAGGATGAGATGAGTATGTTGGAAATTAATACCATGGATGAAGTGTATCAATATGCCTTGAAGGCTACAGATAAAATAGCAAGAAAACAAAATAATTCTAAAGGTAAAGGGAAATTTACACATGGGAGAGGAAAATCAAGTGTTAGAAGAGGATATCATAACAAACCGGGAGAGAGCAGCTCTTCACAGGCTAACACCCAGGAGAATAAAGGCAAAGGAGATTCATCCCGCAAAAGAGGTGATTATTCTAGAGGTAGAGGATCATTTGGAAGAGGCAAAGGAAGGGGATTCAGTGGCACTTGTTTTCAATGTGGAGAGATTGGACATAGGGTGTTTGAGTACCTTCAGATCCAATAGAGTATTGGAAAAAGAAAGAAGACAAGAGTTATCGTGACACATGCTGAAAGTGAAAGTGTGGCTTCACCATCATGTGGAGAAGACCTGGAAGGTGGGGAGTTTTTAATGTTGAGAAGGATTTTGTTAAATCCTAAGAAATAGAAATATGAACCAGTGTAGTGAAGGAATTTATTCCAAACCAGATGCAAGGTAGGATGCTACAAAGTGATTGTTGATAGTGGCAGCACAGACAATATTGTGTCCAAAGAGATGGTGAATAAACTAAAGTTGAGGAGATTGATACATCCTAGTCCCTATAAAGTTTCATGGTTACAAAAGGAACATCAATTAATGGTGAAAGAAAAATGCTAGGTAAGTTTTCAGATTGGTAATTATAAGGCTAAAATTCTATGTGATATCATGCCAATGGATGCATGCCATATTTTGTTGGGTAGACAGTGGCAATTTGATAGACAAGCTATGCATGATGGGAGAACAAATACATACAAAATTATGAAGGATGGGAAAGAGTACACCTTGAATCCATTGAAGGATAGGGATGAGGGGGTAGAGAGCGGTCCAAAAATTTGTTTGATTTCAAGTAAGAAATTTTTTAAAGAGATGAAGAAAGAGAGGGCATGTTTTGCCTTCATTCCTGAGCCTACTGTAGCCATGACAATAGAAAAAGAAGAGAAACTACCAGACAAGATTTAGGAAATTTTGGATGAATATTCAGAAATAGTGATGGAGTTGCCTAATGGATTGCCACCAATAAGGGATATCAAACACTATATGGATTTGATCCCTGGTGTGAGTTTACCAAATAAAGAACTGTACCAACTGACACCAATGGAGAATGCTAAAATAAATAGGCAAGTATAGGAGTAGTTAGATAAGGGACTGATAAGGGAAAGTAAGGGAAAGTTTGAGTCCATACACTGTACCAATAATGCTGACACCGAAGAAGGATGGATTTCCATTACCATAGATGGACGATATGATGGACTATTTGAGTGGAGCTAGATACTTCACAAAAAATGATCTGAAGAGTGGATACCATCATATTCGAATAAGAGAAGGTGATGAGTGGAAAACTGTATTCAAAACCAAGGATGGCTTGTATGAATGGTTGGTGATGTTGTTCAGGTTGACAAACACTCCCAGCACATTTATGAGATTGATGAACGAGGTGTTGAAACCATTTCTCGGTAAGTTTGTCATAGTATATCTTGATGATATTTTAATTTTTAGTAAAACCAAGGAAGAGCATTTGCTACATGTCAAAGTAGTTTTGTAGAGATTAAAGGAAGAAAATTTGTTGGTTAATTTGAAGAAGTGTAGCTTTATGAAGGAGGAACTTGTGTATTTGGGGTTTGTAGTTTTTGGTGATAATTTGAACATGGACCCAAAAAAGGTCAAGGTAATTGTGAATTGACCTTCACCCCGCAGTATGTTTGAAGCCAGGAGTTTCCATGGCTTAGCGAGCTTCTATGGAAATTTCATTTGTAATTTTAGTGGAATATGTGCACCTATTATAGAAACCATGAAAGGTAATAGGAAATAATTTGTGTGGATAACAATAGTTGAGAAGAGTTTCCAAATTTTGAAGAGCAAGGTTACTAAACAACTACTATTGGTGCTCCCTGATTTTGAGAAAGTTTGTCAAGTAGATTGTGATGCTAGTGGGACATCAATTGGAGGTGTCCTTAGTCAAGAGGGGAAACCAATTGCATACTTTAGTGAAAATTTGAATGAAGCCAAGAGAAATTATTTTGTATATGATCAGGAATTTTATGCAATTGTATAGACACTCAAGAAGTGAAGGCACTATTTGTTACCAAAAGAATTTGTACTATACAATGATCATCATGCTTTGCAGTTTATTAATAGTCAAGGTAAGTTGAATCAAAATCACATGAAGTGGGTTGAATTCTTGCAAAGTTATTCATTTGTTTTAAAGCATAGGAGTGGGAAATCAAATTAGGTAGTTGATGCATTAAGTAGACGGTGTCTATTGCTGAATGAATTGAAAGTGAATGTAGTTGGTTTTGATTCCATGAGAGAGTTGTATAAAACAAACCCAAAATTCAAGGAAGCATGGAAAACATGCATGAATCTAGTAGACTAGGACATAATGACATGGCTGGAGTATTTTGTGCAGGAAGGTTTGTTGTTTAAAGGAAAAAAGGTTGTGCATACCTCAAGGGTCATTGAGGGACAATTTGATGTGAGAAAAACATAGTAGTGGTTTAAGTGGGTTGTCATGCCCACCCTTATGATCACCATAAGAATGAACATGAACAACTAAAATGCTATAAATTTTGTTTTCTAAAAACTAAGTTTTTACAGAAAATTGTAGACACCCAAAATTGTCCCAAAATTGTGCATGTCTTGCAACACCTAGTCAAAAACATTATCTAGACAACATGTAGCATTTTGTCCTAATCCCACTCTTAATACAATCCTTATCCATTAGCTAATTAATTAAATAAACTTTATTTATTTAATTAAAATCCCATCTTAATCCCATTTATCCTATCATAATCCCACTAGCCAATTAATTGAATAAATTTTATTTATTTAATTAATTTCCTTCACATATCCCATCATTTATCCTCACCTTTGATCATATGTTGACATTTCTCCATCTTCCATTTGAAACATGTGTGGTGGTACTTTTTGTGTACACATTCACATATGTAGTACTTTTTATGAACACTATCACACATAAACTTATTAATAAATGTTTTTATACACATGGTCACAAATGAGCCTTATTCTCCTTACACTTGTCACATCACTACAAATTCCTTGAAGAGTGGGAATAACTAAACAATCCTAGCTGTCCATATCATTCATCTAGCCTTTCAATCACAACCATTCATTTCAATCAACTTTCATCATATGCCAGCATTTGTCCATCTTCCATTTGAAACATGTGTGGTAGTACTTTTTGTGTACACATTCACATATGTAGTACTTTTTATGAACACTATCACACATAAACTTATTAAATAAATGTTTTTGTGTACACAGTCACAAATGATCCTTATTCTCCTTACACTTGTCACATGACTACAACTTCCTTGAAGAGTGGGAATAACTAATCAATCCTAGCCGGCCATATCATTCATCTAGCCTTTCAATCACAACCATCCATTTGAATCAACCCTTTCGTATAAATCAAGCCTTCTACAAGCCATTTGGGGATCCATCTTTCATGCATTGAGTTGGAGTACCCTTATGCTATCAAAATATCTTTAGAGCCTTTGCATCATTCATCTATCTTCCATCTTTTCATCTATCATCCTCTCATCAATCATCTTCATCTTATTGCTATGCTGCCGAATTGAGCAGCCAACATATCAAATCAAATGATCAAATCATGTTGCATGCATCCATCATTCTATCTATTTGAGGTATTGAAGGTTTGGATTAGGTAATGCACTTGTATTGTTTTATCATTTTCATTTATCCAAATTTTTCATTACAAATTTTTGGTGAACCCGACGTGAACATGCTCAATTGGATCCAATCATAAGTTTTTACAGGTTTGGTTTTCAAAATCTTGCATTTTCCTAACACTAGTTTTGTCAAAATTTGCATGTTTTGGGAGTGAATTGTTGCACGTTGCATCCTAGGCCAAATCTAACCTCACAATTGCATTCGGGAGGTCTAACAAACAAAAATTGACATAAAATTCGATATATTTTGGCCACCAAAAAAATTTTGAATTTTTTTTAGTTCAGCCACTCCCGTAGGGCCATAACATATGGATCTGTATGGAACCGTATGGCCTATGTGCAGGGACTTTTGATTGGATCTTTGGTTTTTAGTTTTTATGGCTTATATCATTTGATCGTAGGTCTAATGTTGATGTTTGCAGAGTAAAAAATTGATTTATTGCAGGTTTAAGCATATCCTTTGTGATTATAGGGTTTATACTTATTGACTGAGATACCTATCTTAAACCCTAGCTCCCTCCATCTCTCAGCCTTTACATATTATCCTCTGTCAATCCTTCAAACCATGGTTGCCCCTATTGAAATCTTAGATCACCATACTTTCCAATGTTGTTATTTACATTAACTGTCACTGCTTTTAGATCAACTATTGCTGCAAAAGATTTTAGTCGCTGACTCCATCCCTTTGCTAACTGTCGACATCCTATCTACACCTTCATTCCATTGCATAATATCCAGTCACTGCCCTAGATCTATGAGTCTCCACCTATCATAAACCTGTCACTACCTTGTAGAGCTTTTCATTGCCACCTCCCTTTCGTAGCCCCAACCCAACTGTTGACTACCCTAAGCTTCCTCTCGCCAACCATTACAAATAGCCACCACCCTATTATCTATCAACACCTAGCATAATACTACCATTGATGCCTAGGATCTTCCACCATCTGAATCATGCATAACCATCACCTATACCCAAGATTCCCATCGTCAACTCCATTTAAAGCACCTTTGACTATGTCTTATGTCTGTCGGCATGTACAAACCTTGATCCCTACCGCTCCAAAGTCAAAATCCTTCATTGTCAAAATTGAAATCATTGTTGAAATCCTTTGTTGTTGAAATATTTTAAATTGTTGTCACTATTTTTCATATGAGGGCTTTATACTACAATTGGTTCAACAATCACATCACCGCTACCACAAATTCCCATCACTACCGATCCTCCACCAGGTCACCTCTCCAACTGACACCATTCATATTACAGTCGACACCCTCTGACAAATGCCCTTAACTTCTTCTCACCTTGACTCCACCTTTAAAACCTGTAGCCACCACTTGATCATTAGTCACCACCTTTTATCATACCTCAATCACCATTTTAATACCCTACATCCTTGACTATCCTGTCATAAGTCTGCAACCTCATTTCATATACCTCTGCTGGATCACTTCCTCTTTGAAGCATTGTAGTCACTTTGATTAAATTTTCCTCTAGTCACTACTGAAAGCCTTCATCTTTGTCACCTTAAGTCCTGTCACCATCGACCATAATCTATCTATCAATCTTAAAACAACCTTTATCGATCTTAAAACAACATCTGTCAGTCTTAAAAAAGCCTCCATTCAAATCACTCGCTGACCTAGCTCCGTCGACCATAAGCATTCTGCGGTGGCCTCCTTCACATCCTTGACTGTACATCATGAATTTTACACCATTAATGTTTTGGACTATTTGATTCAGCTGGTGACTCATAAGGCACAATCATATTGGTGACTGGTAGGAGAAAGGAGCGCGGGGGCTAGTTGTTCCCCTTAACTTTTTTATTTTTTCTTTAGTGTTGCCCCTAGTCACATGGGTGACTAGGGGCTCATTTGAGCCTAACCGTGCAATAGAAGCTACCAACAGTGAAATTGTGTCATGTGACCAGAGAAGATTTAACCATTAGTCATCTATGTGAAACTGCTAGGGTTCACTAGTGCCTCCTACATGCCAAAGAAGGCTATTTTTTAAAAATTTATCATAACTTTCACATACGGAGGTGAAATCGTGCAAACAAGGACTCATTGGAAAGATGAGAGGACAAAATTCATAGATGAGAAGAAATTATCAGGCGACTATTTCATTTTCTAGCTTTTTTTATCAGTCAAAGTCAAACTTGCTTTTAAACTTCAATCGTGCATGACTTGAGCATTTTTTATCCTTTTTCAGTAAATTTTTTTTTAAAGTGCATAGAATTTTGTCTAGAATCTATTCATGTAGTCCATTTTTCTGTATCAGATCATTTTTATCAAAATTTATTAGATCTCATCTTTTTCACATAATCATCTTCTTTGCAAGTTTACTTGTTTCTTTTTAAATTTGGTGGCTTGTAGTAGCATCAAAGGGGCTAGAGCAATGTTTGGATCAATCAAAACAACAAGTGGGAAAGTGAAATAATCAGGTGCACTCATTCTAATCTTTCATCTCTTAATCATTGTTTGTAAACACATTTGGATTTGGGCTTACAACAAACAACTTGCTTGCAATCATATCAAAAAAAAATTGGGTTAAAATGAACCATTGTCTTCATACACATTTGGATTTGGGGATCTACAAGGAACAAGTACTTGAATTGTCTTCCACACATTTCATTTTCTAAAGGGTCAATTAATAAGTGTGAGTGTGAATCAAGTGACAACTCACTTGGTATTCTTTTGTCATACCCTTCTTAGGAGGCCTACTTGGAGACATACCACTCCAAGGGATGACCTCAATCGAGGCTAAATCGAAAGACACCCTCATTAGGAGTTGTAAATCTTGTCACTCTTGGCTAAGCCCAAAATAACTTTATACCTTTGGGAAGTGAAGGTGAAGGGTGGGTTACACCTTTCTCCCAGCTGTGTGGCAGGATTTCGCTTTCAATTCCTTAGTCAACCTTGTGTAATCTAGCATAAGACTCAATTGTCCATACCCAATTTACTAGTCATAGGACTTGTTGATGTGTCTTCCATGTGTGCTTGCTTTATCATCACATTTCATTTTCAAAGTAAAAAACTGCTTGTGTGTCTTGCGTGAGTGATTTATGTGTGTATATGCATAATCATTTGTTTGAACATTACCAAATCAAGCTCTAAACACCAAACACATAAACAAGTCATACTACACATAATACCTAAATCAATTACATCCTAAACACATCCAAATCAATTTCATCCTAGTCACCTTCATCCTAATCATCAAATCATCATCCAACCAATCCATATCATCATCATAATCCTAATCAAGTACTTGTCAAAAAGGACTTAAGACTTAAAAATTTGCGTGACAACATGCCAACATTAGAAGACATAGTACCCAAATTCCAAAACCTCCTCCAAAAACTTTACCAAGCACCACAACCCCTAAACCAAGGAATCATTCAAGAACTACAAGGCATCATCCAACAACTTCAATCTCACGCAAACCAATCACCTCAAATGTGAAAAATCATAGCACAAGCCCAACACCTCATGGCCACTTCTCAAATCCAACAAGTATATCATCCTCTATCCATTCAACATCAACCAATTCCACATCAACCTTACATGTCATCACCTCCCACTTCATATCAACCAAATCCATCCATATGTCACATCAATCCTTCATCGACCTATCCCACCTCTTCCAATGTCAACCCTTATCCATATCAGTCCATATCACAACAACCATTATCCTATGCAAACCTTCCATCATCATCACATCAACACATTCACCAACAACTACAACAAGTCATATGACAAAAACAAGTCCAAACACCATCCCAACTTCAACAAATCCCATCTCAATCCTATGTGTCATTCATCCAACCTAATTCATCCACATCAAACTATCAATCTTCACCCCAACATTATCCAATTCCTCATTCTAACATTCCAACACAGTACCAAACCCATCCACAAGGCAACCAAGTATCCACACAAGAAGCACCCTTGATAGACCTAAGTCCACCTTTGCTACAAGAAGCACATGCAAGTCCAAGTGGCCTCTTGTACATAAACCAAATGACTCCAAGTTATCCTATGCAATACTTAATTACCTTTGACAAGGAAGATACCAATCTATAATGGCCTCCACCATCCAATCACATGCCAACACATGAGCCTACTAGTCCTATCCTAACACCACCATGTGATCCCATTCTTAGTCCATTGGTCCATCAACCTTCATCACCTTCATCCCCATGTTCCACTAACCCTTCATTAAAAGATTCCATGGAGATACTTTGAGAAAGATTGGTCCGAGCAAATTTGATTGAGCTATTACCACTAAGATCATATTCCCCACCTCTCTTTAAACCACATTGGTATAAAGATGATGTATATTGTACCTACCATAGGTGTAAGGGCCATTCCATATCCACTTGTACACAATGTAAAAGATTGGTCAAGAACCTAGAAGATTATGGTAAGATTGTTTTAGATAAAACCAATCTATCTAATACTATTATCCATCCCACAAGTCCTAATCCCAAGCCTAAAACACCATCTACCCTTATCATTCATCCATTATATTTCTCATTTACCCATACTCTTGCAAAGGATGTGATCCATTGGCTACTACCAAGGAATAGAACACCCCTATGTCAAACACCCATTCATGCATCTATTAAAGAGCCCTCCATTAACATGCCTAGCCCTTCAAGCCCATCATGTGACCCGCAAGCCATCAAGCCTATTCATGAACCTCCTATGATGAACCCAAGTCAAGAGTCATCATGCTCTCATGTTGTTGACTAAGAGCCTATCCAAGAGCCTTCCACTTCCATTCAAGAGAACCAAGAGGTATATCAGGAGTTTAATCCTAAGCATGTGGAAACATTAAGCCCTAGTCCAAGTCAAGATCAAATCACTTTCATGAAACCTATCCATAACATATATCTTTTCCATGGTCAACATGATATCCATAATGATGAATCTACCCATGAGCCACTTGATCCTATCCATCTCTCAACAACCATTCCTAAGAAATCTATCCAAATTCAACCTATCCATAACATTTACCTTCTTTATGATCAAGATGATACCTATGAATAAGTTATCTATGAGCACCTTGATCCTATCCATAATCCTATATCTATCCATGATCAAGATACCCATATTGCTCCTAGTCATCCACCATCTAGCCCTATCCATAATGAGCAAACATCCACTTGTCATGATGAGACACTTGTCCCCCAAGTAAGCATAAAAGATCAAACAAATAACTTGGATCTTAGTGAACACAATACTAATCAAGATCCTAATGATCCTCCTTCCACATCCACCATCGATTCCACTTCAATTCCACCATCATATCCACTTGGTCTTACCACCCTTATACATGAGTGTTCTTCTTTAGGACAACACCAACCTTCATCCACTTCACCTTCTCCATCCAATAATGAACTCAAGTCTAATGTTCAAAGCACACCAAGTCCTATAGTCCATCGCATACTCCAAAACATGAACTACCAAGGTAAAGGCCTAGGCCTTTATGAACAAGGTATTTTGGAGCCTATCCATGTCAAAATCCCTCCACACTCATATGGCCTTGGATATACACCCCAAGGTAAACACTCTAAAGATGTTGGTACTTCCTCCATGTATCCAAAGTCCACTTTCCATCGTGAATCCTATCATACACTGAAAACATATGTAGTTATTCCACCTCCATCAACCTACAAATGTCAAAAGCACGTGACCATACACCTTCCACGATTAGCTTTACCTCCATTTCAGCCAACTCCAAATATCCCTCCATCCACTTTCCCCCCACTTCTACCAACACCTAATTACCCACTTATCCATAAGTCTCTAAAAAATCCTAATCATGACCAACAAGTGCACATATTGTCTAAACATAAAGCTTCCATTCGTTCTACCCACCCTATGAGATTCAAAACTAAAAATTTGGATGCCTCCACCCATAAAGCCAAAAATCCTAAAGGTCCTCATGCCTTAGGACATCAATACAAAAAGATAAAGCCAAGTCCATCCAAAAATCTATCCAATCCCATACCTCCAAAATCAAAATGGTTTGGGTCCCTAAGCATAAACCAAGCAAATCAAATGAGGCATCCACCTTTTAAAAATCCCAACCATCCACTTTCATCCAAAATTCCCATTCCATCCAAAAGTCTCAAATTCCTTCATCCCACAAGCAAAGAAAAAGTTTTAAAAATACTAATTCTATGTGGGTACCTAAATCACTAAGTCACCCATCTCCCAAGCAAACATCACCATTGCTTCCTACACCACCATCCAATCAAAAGCTTTAATGTTTATCGCGGTGTGTGCAACTGTGGGTCATGGTTCCCTTCCATTCCACAACAATTCCACATACCTCCATCTCCCCATCCTTCATTCATTATCCTACATATCTTCCCCATCACCTTCCTATGATCCATGCTTTTGCATAAGCCTTCCCTCTAACCATCCTTTTTGCCATAAATCTTCCATCCATCCTTTTGCTTAAGTTTGACATAATCCACTATCCCCCATCCATCCATCCTTGCATGAACCTTTTATAATCCACATCCTAATCCACTATCCACCTACTTCATCTCCCTTTCGTGCAATGCCTTACCAATATCTATGAGCATAATGACATGGTCCATGTGATAACATCCATATCTAATGGGACAATATCACCTTTCATCGAACTAGAAACTTGAGTCCCTCCTATCCATTACCATGGTGAAAACCTGGTCACAGGCGCCATGTGTAATTGTCATCCCATCAAAACATTTCAAAAAAAAAAATCAAAACATGTCAAAAACAAAAAAAAATATAAGAAAAATAAAAAAAAATAAAGAGAAATCCCTTTGTCTAATGGTGAAAACCACCCTTGGTGGCGCCTTGGATAAGTACCATGATGAAAACCTGGCAAAAAGACGTCATGTGTAGGTTGATCTTCTGTCACTTACACTTGGGGGCATATTGTCTCATCCAATCTACCATTTCCTTCCTATCTATTCCATTATATCATTTTCCATCTTATCATATCCTACCATCCATAGTCATTACACCTACATCCTATCATATGAGTCTATTCATCATCCCTTCCTCCTTTTGATCTTGATAAAGATATGGGGGCAAAATGTTGAAATATGCTTTGGAAATCTCTTGATATTCCTCACCTTTTCCAAACAATCCTATCATTATCCACCTATCATAAGCCTTGTCAAGTAAAATCCCTCATGTCATCCTATTGTCATAAGCCTTGTCATGTAAAATCCACCATGTCATCCTTTCATCATAAGCTTTGTCATGAAAACTCTTAAGTCTACCACCAAGAATGGGGCATGTTATTCCTATGCGACATAGTCTTTGGAGATCACATCCTAGCTCCCTTATGATACATACATCCACCCACTATAGCCTATCCTTATGTCCATCCATTTATCATGAGTCTCCCATCCCATATGGCCTATCCTCTTATCCATCCACTATAGCCTATCCTTGTATCCATCCATCTATCACGAGCCTTCCATCCATTTACTATCACCCATCCTTTTATCCATCCAATCCCATTCATCCATCCTTGCACCTAGACTTGGTTTTCCTTGTCATTGGTATCTAGCACAAAGGCTACCCAAATTGTAGATCCATTGACATTCAAAATTGTTGACACACAAAATTGTCCTAAAATTGTCCATGTCTTACAACACCTAGTCAAAAACATTATCTAGACATCATGTAGCATTTTGTCCTAATCCCACTCTTAATACCATCCTTATCCATTAGCCAATTAATTAAAAATATTTTATTTATTTAATTAAAATCCCATCTTAATCCCATTCATAATCCCATTTATCCTATCATAATCCAACTAGCCAATTAATTGAATAAATTTTATTTATTTAATTAATTTCCTTCACATATCCCATCATTTATCCTCACCTTTCATCATATGCTGACATTTGTCCATCTTCCATTTGAAACATGTGTGGTAGTACTTTTTGTGTACACATTCACAGATGTAGTACTTTTTATGAACACTATCACACATAAACTTATTAAATAAATGTTTTTGTGTACACGGTCATAAATGAGCCTTATTCTCCTTACACTTGTCACATGACTACAACTTCCTTGAAGAGTGGGAATAACTAATCAATCCTAGCCATCCATATCATTCATCTAGCCTTTCAATCACAACCATCCATTTGAATCAACCCTTTCCTATGAATCAAGCCTTCTATATCCCATTTGGGGATCCATCTTTCATGCATTGAGTTGGAGTATCCTTATACTATCAAAATATCTTTAGAGCCTTTGCATCATTCATCTATCTTCCATCTTTTCATCTATCATCCTCTCATCAATCATCTTCATCTTATCATTATGCTTCTGAATTGAGTAGCCAACATATCAAATCAAACAATCAATTCATCTTGCATGCATCCATCATTCTATCTATTTGAGGTATTGAAGGTTTGGATTAGGTAATACACTTGTATTGTTTTATCATTTTCATTTATCCAAATTTTTCATTACAAATTTTTGGTGAACCTAATGTGAACATGCTCAATTGGATCCAATCATAAGTTTTTGTAGGGTTTTGTTGTCAAAATCTTGCATTTTCTTAACCCTAGTTTTGTCAAATTTTGCAAGTTTTGGGAGTGAATTGTTGCAAGTTGTGTCCTAGGCCAAATATAACCTCACAATTGTGTCCGGGAGGCTGAGAAATGAAAATTGACATAAAATTTGATATATTTTGACCACTGAAAAAAATTGAATTTTTTTTAGTTCGGCCACTACCGCAGGGCCATGCCGTATGGGTCCGTATGGAACTGTACATCCTCTGCATAGGGAATTTCAATTAGATCTCTAGTTTTTAGTTTTTATGGCTTATTTCATTTGATCACAGGTCTGATGTTGATGTTTGCAGAGTAAAAAATTGATTTATTGTAGGTTTAAGCTTATCCTTTGTGATTACAGGGTTTATATTTGTTGACTGAGATACCTATCTTAAACCCTAGCTCCCTCCATCTCTCATCCTTTGCAGAATATCCTCTTCCTATCCTTCAAACCACAGTCACCCTTGTTGAAATCTTAGATGTCCATACTTTATGATGTTGTTCGTTACATTAACTGTCGCTGCTTTTAGATCAACTGTTGCTGTAAAAGATTTTAGTCACTGACTCCATCCCTTTGCTACCCTCGACATCCTATGTATAGCTTCATTCCATCACCTAATATATGGTCACTGCCCTAAATCTGTGAGAATCAACCTATCATAAACCTGTCACTGTCTTGCAGAGCTTTTCGCCACCACCTCCCTTTCATAGCCCTCGCCTAACTGTCGACTACCCTAAGCTTCCTCTCGCCGACCATTACAAATGGCCACCACCCTATTGTCTGTCAATGCCTAGCATAATACTACCATCGATGCCTAGGATATTCCACCATTTGGGTCATGCATAACCATCGCATATACCCAAGATTCCCATCATCAACTCCATTTAAAGCACCCTTGACTGTGTATTAGGTCTATTGGCATGTGCAAACCTTGATCCCTACTGCTCCAAAGTCAAAATCCTTCATTGTCAAAATTGAAATCATTGTTGAAATCTTTTAAACTATTGTCACTATTTCTCATCTAAGGGCTTCATACTATAGTTGGTTCAGCAATCACATCACCGATATAACAAATTCCCATCGCCAACGATCCTCTTCTAGGTCACCTCTTCAACTGTCACCATTCATAATGCAGTCGACACCCTCTGACAAATGCCATTGCCTTCTTCTCACCTTGACTCCACCTTTAAAATTTGTAGCCACCACCTGATCGTCAGTCGCCACCTTTTATCATACCTCAGTCACCATTTTAATACGCTACATCCTCGACTATCCTGCCATAAGTCTAGGACCTCGTTTCATATACTTCCACTAGGTCGTTTCCTCTTTGAAGCATTGTAGTCACTTTCATTAAATTGTCCTCTGGTCACCATTGAAAGCCTTCATCTCGATCACCTTAAGTCCTATCACCATTGACCAGAATCTCTCTATCGATCTTAAAATAGCCTTTATCGATCTTAAAACAACCTCTGTCAGTCTTAAAATAGCCTCCGTTCATATCACTCGATGATCTAGCTCTGTCGACCCTAAGCATTTTGCGGTGGCCTCATTCACATCCTTGACTGTATAGTGTGAATTTTAGACCATTAATGGTGTGGACTATTCGATTTAGTTGGTGACTCATAAGGTATAGTCATATTGGTGACTGGTAGGAGAAAGGAGTGCGGGGGCTAGTCATTCCTCTTAACTTTTTTATTTTTGCTTCTGTATTGCCCCTAGTCACATGGGTGACCAGGGGCTCATTTGAGCCTAACCATTGAACATAAGCCGCTAGCAGTGAAATTGTGTCAACTGACTAGAGAAGATTTAACCATTAGTGGTTTGTGTCAAACCGCCAGGGTTCACTGGTGCCTCTTACATGCCAAAGGAGGTTTTTTTTTCATTTTATCATAACTTTTACATACGGAGGAAAAATCTTGCAAACAAGGAGTCGTCAGAAATTTGAGAGGATGAACTTCGCAGTTGAGAAGAAATTATTAGGTGACTATTTCATTTTGTAGCTTTTTTTATCAGTCAAAGTCAAACTTGCTTTAAAACTTCAATCGAGCATAACTTGAGCATTTTTTATCCTTTTTCAGCGAATTTTTTTCAAAGTGCATATAATTTTGTCTAGAATCTATTCATATAGTCTAATTTTTTGTATCGGATCATTTTCATCAAAATTTATCAGATTTCATCTTTTACACATAATCATCTTCTTTGCAAGTTTACTTGTTTCTTTTTCAATTTGTTGGCTTGTAGCAACATCAAAGGGGCTGTAGTAATGTTTGAATCAATCAAAACAACAAGTGGGAAAGTGAAATAATTAGGTGCACTCATTCTAATCTTTCATCTCTTAATCATTGTTTGCAAACACATTTGGATTTGGGCTTAAAATGAACAGCTTGCTTGCAATCACATAAAAAAAAATGGGTTAAAATGAACCATTGTCTTCCTACACATTTGGATTAGGGAATCTAAAAGGAACAAGTTCTTGAATTATCTTCCACACATTTCATTTTCTAAAGGGTCAATTAATAAGTGCGAGTGTGAATCAAGTGACAGATTACTTGGTTTTATTTTGTAATACCCTTCTTAGGAGGCCTGCTTGGAGACACACCACTCCAAGGGATGACCTCAATCGAGGCTTAATCGAAAGACACCCTCATTGGGAGTTGTAAATCTTGTCACACTTGGCTAAGCCCCAAAGAACTTTATACCTTTGGGAAGTGAAGGTAAAGGGTGGGTTACCCCTTTCCCCCAGCTGTGTGGCAGGATTTCGCTTTCAATTCCTTAGTCAACCTTGTGCAATCTAGCCTAAGACCCAATTGGCCATACCCACTAGAATAGTCATAGGGCTTGTTGATGTGTCTTCCATGTTTGCTTGCTTAATCATCACATTTCATTTTCAAAGTCAAAAATTGCTTATGTGTCTTGCATGAGTGATTTATGTGTGTATATGCATAATCATTTGTTTGAACATTACCAAATCAAGCTCTAAACACCAAACACATAACCAAGTCATACTACACATTATACCTAAATCAATTGCATCCTAAACACATCCAGATCAATTTCATCCTAGTCACCTTCATCCTAATCATCAAATCATCATCCAACCAATCCATATCATCATCATAATCCTAATCAAGTACTTGTCAAAAAGGACTTAAGACTTAAACATTTGTGTGACAATATGCCAACATTAGAATACATAGTACCCAAATTCCAAAACATCCCACAAAAACTTTACCAAGCACCACAACCCATAAACCAAGGAATCATTCAAGAACTACAAGGCATCATCCAACAACTTCAATCTCACGTAAGCCAATCACCTCAAATGTGACAACTCATAGCACAAGCCCAACACCTCATGGCAACTTCTCAAATCCAACAAGCATATCATCCTCTATCCATTCAACATGAACCAATGCCACATCAACCTTACATGTCAGCACCTCCCACTTCACATGAACAAAATCCATGCATATATCACATCAATCCTTCATCGACCTATCACACCTCTTCCAATGTCAACCCTTATCCATATCAGTCCATATCACAACAACCATTATCCTATACAACCCTTCCATCATCATCACATCAACACATTCACCAACAACAACAAGTCATATCACAACAATAAGTCCAAACACCATCCCAACTTCAACAAATCCCATATCAATCCTATGTGTCATTCATCCAACCTAATTCATCCACATCAACCTATCAACCTTCACCCCAACATTATCTAATTCCTCATTCTAACATTCCAACACACCACCAAACCCATCCACAAGGCAACCAAGTATCCACACAAGAAGCACCATTGATAGACCTAAGTCCACCTCTGTAACAAGAAACACATGCAAGTCCAAGTGGCCCCTTGTACAAAAACCAAATGAGTCCAAATTATCATATTCAAGACTTAATTACCTTTGACAAGGAAGATACCAATCTAGAGTGGCCTCCACCATCCAATCACATGCCAACACATGAGCCTACTAGTCCTATCCTAACACCACCATGTGATCCCATTCTTAGTCCAGTCCATTAACCTTCATCACCTTCATCCCCATGTTCCACTAACCCTTCATTAAAAGATTCCATGGAGATACTTTTAGAAAGATTGGTCTAAGAAAATTTGATTAAGCTATTACAACTAAGATCATATTCTCCACCTCTCTTTAAGACCCATTGGTATAAAGATGACGAATATTGTACCTACCATAGGTGTAAGGGCCATGCCATATCCACTTGTACACAATTTAAAAGATTGGTCAAGAACCTAGAAGATTGTGGTAAGATTGTGTTAGATAAAACCAATCCATCTAATCCTATTTTTAAGTCCTAATCCCAAGCCTACAACACCATCTACCCTTATCATCCATCTATTATATTGCTCATTTACCCAAACTCTTACAAAGGATATGATCCATTGGATACTAGCAAGGAATAGAACACCCCTATGTCAAACACCCATTCATGCATCGATTCAAGAGCCCTCCATTAACATGCCTAGCCCTTCAAGCCAATCATGTGACCCACAAGCCATCAAGCTTATTCACAAACCTCCTATCACAAACCCAAGTCAAGAGTCATCATGCTCTCAAGTTGTTAACCAAGAGCCTTCCACTTCCTTTCAAGCAAACCAAGAGGTATGTCAAGAGTTTAATCCTAAGCATGTGGAAACATTAAGGTCTAGTCCAAGTCAAGATCAAATCACTTTCATGCAACCTATCCATAACATATATCTTTTCCATGATCAAGATGATATCCATAATGATGAATCTATCCATGAGCCACTTGATCCTATCCATCTCCCAACAACCATTCATGAGCAAGCTATCCAAATTCAACCTATCCATAACATTTACCTTCTTTATGATCAAGATGATACTTATGAAGAAGTTATTCATGAGCACCTTCATCCTATTCATAATCCTATATCTATCCATGAGAAAGATATCCACATTGCTCCTAGTTATCCACCATCTAGCCCTATCCATAATGAGCAAACATCCACTTGTCATGATGAGACACTTGTTCCCCTAGTAAGCATAAAAGATCAAACAAATAACTCTGATCTTAGTGAACACAATGCTAAACAAGATCCTAATGATCCTCCTTCCACATCCACCATCGATTCTACTTCAAGTCCACCATCATATCCACTTGGTCTTACCACCCTTATACATGAGTGTTCTCCTTTAGGACAACAACAACCTTTATCCACTTCACATTCTCCATCCACTAACGAACTCAAGTCTAATTTTCAAAGCACACCAAGTCCTATAGTCCATCACATACTCTGAAACATGAACTAGGAAGGTAAAGGCCTAGGCCTTTATGAATAAGGTATTTTGGAGCCCATCCATGTCAAAATCCCTCCACACTCATATGGCCTTGGATATACACCCCAAGGTAAACACTATAAAGATGTTGGTATTTCCTCCATGCATCCTAAGTCCTCTTTCCATCGTGAATCCTATCATACACCTAGAACATATGTAGCTATTCCACCTCCATCAACCTACAAATGTCAAAAGCATGTGACCACACACCTTCCACCATCAACTTTACCTCCATTGCTTCCAACTCCAAATATCCCTCCATCCACTTTGCCTCCACTTCTACCAATGCCTATTTACCCACTTATCCATAAGTCTCCTAAAAATCCTAATCATGACCAATAAGTGCACATATTGTCTAAACATAAAGCTTCCATTCATTCCACCCACCCTATGGGATTCAAAACTAAAAGTTTTGATGCCTCCACCCATAAAGCCAAAAATCCTAAAGGTCCTCATGCCTTAGGACATCAATGCAAAAAGTCAAAGCCAACTCCATCCAAAAAGCTATCCAAGCCCATACCTTGACAAGAAAAGTCCAAAAGCAAAATTGTTTGGGTCCCTAAGCATAAACCAAGCAAGTCAAATGAGGCATCCACCTTTCAAAAATCCCAACCATCCACTTCCATCCAAAAGTCTCATATTCCTTTATCCCACAAGCAAATCAAAAGTCATAAAAATACTAAGTCTATGTGGGTACCTAAATCGCCAAGTCACCCATCTCCAAAGCAAACATCACCATTGCTTCCTACACCACCATCCAATCAAAAGCTTCAATGTTTATCACAGTGTGTAGAACTGTTGGTAATGGTTCTCTTCCATTCCACAACAATTCGA
The DNA here is from genome assembly GCA_027924645.1 of Cunninghamia lanceolata. Taxonomy (NCBI): domain Eukaryota; kingdom Viridiplantae; phylum Streptophyta; class Pinopsida; order Cupressales; family Cupressaceae; genus Cunninghamia; species Cunninghamia lanceolata. The sequence goes on from BSBN01000942.1 coordinate 2,502,878, forward strand.
CACACCTCCATCTCCCCATCCTTCATTCATTATCCTATATATCTTCCCCATCACATTCCTATGGTCCATGCTTTTGCATAAGCCTTCCCTCCATCCATCCTTTTTTACATAAATCTTCAATCCATCCTTTTGCTTAAGTTTGACATAATCCACCATCCCCCATCTATCTATCCTTGCATGAACCTTTCATAATGCACATCCTAAGCCACTATCCATCTACTTCATCTCCCTTTCATGCAATCCCTTACCAACATCTATGAGCATAATTACATGGTCCATGCAAGTGACATCCATATCTAATGGGACAATATCACCTTTCATCGAACTAGACAATTGAGTCCCTCCTATCCATTACCATGGTGAAATTGTGCTTACAGACACTATGTGTAATTGTCATCCCATCAAAACATGTCAAAAACAAAAAAATATATATAAGAAAAATAAAAAAAAGTAAACCGCCTTTTATGGCACCTAGGATAAGTACCATGGTGAAAACCTGGCAAATAGGCATCATGTGTAGGTTGATCTTCTATGTCACTTACACTTGGGGGCACATTGTCTCATCAAATGTACCATTTCCTTCCTATCTATCCCATTATATCATTTTCCATCTTATCCTATCCTACGATCCATAGTCATTACACCTACTCCTATCATATTGAGTTTATTCATCCTCCCTTCCTCCTTTTGATCTTGATAAAGATATGGGGGTAAAATGTTGAAATACGCTTTGGATATCTCTTAATATACCTCACCTTTTCCAAACAATCCTATCATTATACACCTATCATAAGCGTTGTCATGTAAAATCCCTCATGTCATCCTATTGTCATAAGCCTTGTCATGTAAAATCCATCATGTCATCCTTTCGCCATAAGCTTTGTCATGAAAACTCTTAAGTCTACCACCAAGAATGGAGCATGTTATTCCTATGCAACATAGTCTTTGGAGATCACATCCTAGCTCCCTTATGATATATACATCCACCCACTATAGCCTATCCTTGTATCCATCCATTTATCATGAGTCTCCCATCCCATATGGCCTATCCTCTTATCCATCCACTATAGCCTATCCTTGTATCCATCCATCTATCATGAGCCTTCCATCCCATTTACTATCACCCATCCTTTTATCCATCCAATCCCATTCATCATTCCTTGCACCTAGACTTGGTTTTCCTTTGTCATTGGTATTTAGCACAAAGGCTACCCAAATTGTAGATCCATTGACATTCAAAATATTCCCCAAACATTACAACAATAAAAAAAATCAAATATCCCAAAAATACAAAAAAAAAAATCCAAGAAAAAATCCGAGTAATCAAATCACATCATTAACTCAAATCATTCATCAAATCCATAAACAAAAATCCAATCCAATCACCAAACAAATCCAATCAATCAAAATCACATCAATCCAATATATATCATCCCATCAATAACATCATATATCATCAAACATCCAATCAAATCCCAATCAATCCATAACCTGATCAATTCATCCACTTTCATCATCACCATCAATAAAACACAAAATTAGAACTACATCTCATCTCTATCATTCAACGCCTTGATCTCGTGGATACAAGGTATGTAGGCAATCTGGGATACAATGGAAGTACTCAGAATCAGCCATAGGCGATAACCCATTTCCTTCTTTCATCCTTCTTCTAATCATTCACTAATCATCATCTTCATTCATTTCTCATTTCTTTTATCATCTATCTCCCACATCATCAATAAGCACCTGAAATCCAATCAATCTATCAAATTCATCAAACAATCCATCATCATCAAAATCAAATTACATCAATCAATTCTTCAAATTAAATCAATCATCACTTCATCAATCAATCCTTCAATCACTTCTTCCAATTCCTCCATCAATCAATTCAGCCCACGCAATAATCAAAATGCAAGTCAATCCTTTATCCAAGGCAATCAAGTTATATTATCCAATTGCAATCAATGGTCTTGATCCTAATCTTGTCGTAAACCAAATCAATCAATCAATCAATCGTCATCATCCTTGTGTTGATCTAGGGATATATCATTCCCCACCATTACAACACTATTATCATCATTATCAATCATCAATCACTCAATTATTAGTTTACATCTTGACAGGGGCAATGCCTTGTTTGTTTTTCTACCATTTGTGTATGCTTGCTTGCTTGCTTGTGTGTGCTATCATTTTATCTTACATTTACATCAAATCCATATCTTTCTAGCTAATATTCATATCTTGTGTATGTTGGAATAGCTTTTTGCACTATCCTTTGCATCTAAGGTCATAGCATACCTTTTGTGCATTAGGACTTCAATGCTCTAAGTTTTCTTCCTCATACGTTAGACAAGGTTGTATTACGCTAGGTGCACAAGACACATCATCACCTAGGTCCTTATACCTTGGCGTATAACATCTAGTGCTATATGAAACACCATGGTTGCTCACTTTCATTGCAACTTAATGCATCCTTCATTTCTTCTATCCATTTCCCTTATCTTGCATCCTCCATTTCCTTATCCATCTTTTATCATTTCTTTCATTTTGAGAGGCTACCTGTGTTTGTCCAACCTACCTATCCTCTCGAGGGGGCATCATCTGTTAGCAAGAGACACTGCAAGGCATGTCATGTGTTGTCATTGATGGAAACTCAGTGCATTCCACACATCCGCAATGTAGTATCAGATCATACGAGAAGTCAGTTCTAAGATTTATCCAGTCTGGATAGATAGGAACAACATATATGGCAGAGTTAAGTATTTTGGTCAGCGGATCTCTCCAGTTAATTATTGCATGTTGCAAATTTGAGGGAGTATAGAGGAATGTCAGAACAATCCAAATCCAAGATTTTAGCCTCCGATGACAAAGGGATTAAAATTTATGAGCATCTGAGTACCGGGTCCTAATATGACAGGACAGTTCAGTGAAGAACATGCCAACTTGTGTTAGATCCTTGTGCAAATCTAGTAGAAGTGTTTTGGTGAGTTGTGTATGGGATATAGTGTTAGTGGTTGACATGAATGGTGACTTGCAAGTGTTATTTTTGGTATGCATCAGTATTGATGTATGGATTTAGCTGACAAGAACAAAGTTCTTATATTGTTTGTTAAGTTCTTCATAAGGCCGACATATAAGTGATTGAGTTTGTTGATGCGAATATATATAACTGATGGATTCGAATGTTGTGAAGTGTGATTATGAAGTGAATGTGGAGTAAGTGTAAAAAAGGAAGATAGAAGTGCGAAAGAGAAGAGATCTGAGGTCTGGATTATGGAAGAGTAGTAAACAGGGTAGAATAAAGATGAAGTGTGTAAAATCAATATTCTGTACTTAACCGGAACTGAATTCTTGCATTGGCAGATGCTACTTATCAGTTCAACAATCTGTAATCCTTTGTAAACATTCTTGTAGGCAGTGAGCCTTTCTTGAGCAGTGAGCCCGAATGCATGTGCATTCCCTTCTTTGTAATACTTTTAACAGAGTATAATATTTGTGGGTTAACCCCCACCATGGTTTTTCCCTTAACTAGGTTTCCACGTCAAAATCTTGGTGTCAAGTGTGTTATTTATGTTTATGCTCATGTTTTATTAATTCTTTCTTTTCATGGTTATGTCATTATTCTGTTAAGAAGTGGTAAAGAAGAATTAGTTGTAGCAAGCTTTAAAAGTTTTAAGACAACTGATTCACCCCCCTCTCAGTTGTGAGCCCTAATTCCAACAATTGGTATTAGAGAAAGGTTCCTTTGAAAAGTTTAACAGCTTAAGGAAGATTTAGGAAGGTAGTAAAATGGATGAATACAACCTCCAAGGACAACTTAAACTTGCATTAGAAGATCTTGGGTAGCCCAGAATAGAAGCCAAAGAGATACAAGAAGACCTTAAAAATACTGAAGACTTCATTGAGACTTTAAAAGCAAAATTAATCAAATCCAATGAAAAGAGGAAGGAGCAACTTCTTCAACTGGGAAATCATTATGAAGACAATGACAAGGACAAGGCCCTGAAAGAGAAAACAAAGGAATGTGAGAAGTTAGCTAAAGAAGTTGTTGTCCTAAAACATGAGATGGAATCCAGGGTGATTAAGCTAACCAAGGAAATTGGAGATAGGAAGAAAACTGAAGAAGACCTAAATCAAAATCTAAAAGAAAGAACTGAAGAATGTTGCAAATTAGACGGAATAGCTAGCCTCCTAGAGTCTAATCTACAAGAAAGAAGAGACAATGAGAAAGAACTTGAGATACAAATTATCATTCTCAGACATGACCTAGAAGTTGCAAATGAATACAAGGAGAAGTTCAAGATAAGCTCAGCTAAACTTGAAGCACTGCTTGAAATTCAAAAAAGGGGTGATGACAAGCATGGTCTTGGATATGAGAAAGGTGAAAGCTCCAGATCCAGACAAAGAAAATTTCAACCAAGGAATGGGAGAAATAGACCTAGAAGACCTCCAGTAAGATAGCCTAATTCTCAAAGACATCCATCCTTCAATGGAAATTGCTTCAAATACGATAAATTTGGTCACAAATCTACTCAGTACAGAAGTAGAGTAAATCAAAATGGTCCATCCTTCTCCGGTCAGTGGTTCAAATGTAAGAGGTATGGTCATAGATCAAATGAATGCAGAAGTATGATAATGAACAACTCTAGAGGAAATGGCAACTCTTTCAATGGTTACTGCTTTACTTGCAATGGATTTGGACACATGGCTAATTAGTGTAGATCAAGAGGAAATCAAGTATATAAGAAAATAAATGTTGTGTGCTTTAATTGCAATAGATCTAGTCATATTGCAAGATTATGTAGAAGTAGGAATAATGAAAGAAGAGGTCCAGTAAATAGAAAACTAGATGAGTAGAGACAAGACAAAGGCAAAGGCAAAGGCAAAATTGATGTGAATGAGATCCAGAATTAAATGAGCAAGACATGGGTCAAGAAAAGTGTTGTGAATAATAGTAATGGGTCTGCACCAGAATCCTGTGCTGATAATTGCTTCAGGAATTAAATGAGGAGCTCTAGCTCAGGGGGAGCTGTAATAAAATCTAAATTCCCCCAGCCAATAAGTGGGTACCTGAATTTGGCATAATGAGAGAAAAAAATTTGGATTATTATACATCACTTGAGAGGATTTCCAAAAGATAAAAGGTGGATATGATGATTTGTGGAGCAATTGAAGATTGACTGTATTCAAAAACAGTGTAACCCGATGTGTTAGGGCAGAGCATTTATTACAAAGGTAAATTAGGTTTTGCTAAGCATAAAAAGGATTGTTAATTCCTCATTTGAATCACTTTTGCACCTAAAGAAAGTAAGAAGAATAGTGTCTGAGCTGAGATTACAAAGAATTGAAGTGTGATTGATGAATTTATCCATCAACCCTAATTTCGTGAAAAAGGTATTTATTTGCAAAGCTTTGAACTTGCAATCTTTTTGCAATGGCTACACCTTTGGTTATTGATATTACTGAAAGGCCTTGACTAAAATTTAAAAAGAATCCACACAAGTCAATAGAAGTTGACCCATTAGGTGCATTTTTAAGTGTTCCATATGGTGTGCTGCATACTAAAGATATTAGGGTTTATATTCATGCGAACATAGATGAATTTGGGGACTCAAGGTATGTAGATATGTTTGAGAGTCATCTTAGGGATGAAAATCATGACCTTAAACCTGAGTATAAGGCACTACTTGATAAACATTTTATTCAAAATATGGGGTTTCCAACATTCGATGAAGATGAGTGGGTCCAGTATGTTTTACGTTAGATGCATGATGAATTCATATGGCTGCTAAAACCATTCAAGATTACCAAGGATGTTATCAGAATTATGACTGGGTTAAATTCAATTGATGGATTAGCCATGTTGAAATTTGTGAAAAACCAAACTGTTACCGATGCAACTGGTGTAAAGTTTGACAAAAGGGCAATGACCATCAATGACATTATAGAATCAGATGTTAAGTTTGCTTCCATGGTAATTGGATACAAGATATATCACTCCAACAGGGAGAATTCTATCTTTGGAACTACCATATATGTAGCATATCAAATGTTGAAGGAGAATGCAGATTATGACCTATGTGAGCTGTTACAAAACTAGCTGGTTGAGAACTTGAACAAAATCAAGAAAGATAAGAAAAACACTTTTAAATATGGTACATTGGTTCTATGCCTGTTATTCTACTACATGAATGAAGTACCTGGAGTAAAGGGTGTTCACTGGACTAATGATGAGCCAGATGTTATTTAGATCAAAGATCATCTACGCAGCATTGGTGATTATAAAGCTCAGAAAATTACAATATGGGGATACTTCAAGAATTTTTAGAGTATGATGCATTCAAGGGAAAGAATCCTTAAATCAATTGTTGAGAAGTACAAGAATGAAATATGTTTTATGGTTGACACTGATCAGTGCTTAATGGAAGCAGTGGAACCCAGAATTGTTTGGATCATGCCCATGGGGTATGAAGTAGATGGAAAAATCTTGAATATGTATGTTCAACATCTTTTGACTAAGCCAAAAGACACAACAGTTGAAAGATTTGGGACATATGAGGAGCTAAGTTTAAAACTACATGTTGATCTCAGAGAACTTGAAAGTAATAGAAAAGTAAGAAAAAAGTTGAACAGTTGGCTGAGAATCTAGGTCTCACAAAAGAAGTCGTGAGACAATTCAGGGAAAGAACTGAAAAGGTAGAGAAGGAAAAGTAGGATAAGAAACAAGGAAGTGCTTTAGTAGAATCCCCCTCCACATCAAGGACTACTAGAAGCTCTATTGCTACCCATGTTCCCCCAAAACTTGCCAATCCTAAGAAACTGGAAGGAAAATCATCAGGAAAAGAAGGGAAAAGAGTAAAAACAAAGGCCATAGGAACCTATAAGAGAATAAAAGTTAATGTAGAAGAAACAGATTCAGATGCTAGGGTAAAGGAGTTGAAAGCCTCTGGAACAAAAGATACTAAGGTGACTAAGGAGAAGCCCTCTAGAGGCAAAAGGGTAAGCAAAAGGCAAAAGATAGATACATATGCTAAGAAGCCCACACTTTCTGTGGAAGATGTAATAAAATTAGTCACTGTAGATGGAAATTTAAAACCCATGACTAAATTCTATGATGAATACAGTGATATAGATAAGAGTGTGTTAGAGGAAGCAACTGTTAGATATTTAAATATCTATAATAAAGCCCTGATTGAAATAACTTCTGAGATTCCTCAAAGTCTTGCAAACATTTTGGAGTTGAGGAAAGAAAATGCAAAAAGCAAGGATATAGAGGTTAGAGAACAAATATTGATAAAACTATGCCCTCAGATCACTCAAGTTCAAATGAATATAATATTCAAAGAAGTGAAGGATTAATTCAGAAGCAAGAAGAGAATGAACAAACTGATGCTTGGAGAATTAGAGAAAATAGTCAAAGAAACACAAGAAATACTTATAAGTGCATTAAAGAGACACAATCTTCCATTTGTTGAAGAAGAGATTGATGATGGGATTGATTCATCAATACTGGATATTGAAGAAATAAAAATTGATGAGTAGTAGACCAAGGTCAATGAATCCTTAGTTCCAAAAGTGGAGCAAATAAACAAGGAAGATACAAAGATGGTGGATAAAACTAATGATGCATAAGATAATCTAACTCTTCCTGATCAATCTGATAATGAAGACAATGTTGAGATTACTGCTGCTACACAAGATCCTCTGGAATAGATTGCAAATGGTGAGGACAAAGGAAAGAATCCTCCTATAGATAACATAGAGAAAGGTGAAGTAGAGAAAGGTGAAGTAGAGAAAGAAGAAGAGATCAAAGAAAGATAAAGCAAAAGAAGATGGTGCAAATATTGATGCACCCAAACAAAATAGTCCTGATACTGAGAAAACTCAAGAAAAGGAAAGTAGTCCAAAAATTGTAACAAGAGACACTACAAATGCAGTGAAGAGTTTCCTGAGTAAAGAGATGCTAGAGATTGATGAACTAGAACTGATTCAAGGACCAATCGACCTGGATACTCTATTTTCGGTCTAAATGATGAAGATAGCATCTGTCACACAAGCTAAGGCAAGTGAAAAGATATTGAAATCCCACACAGAGGACAGTGAACTGTTAGGCCTTGCATCTGGTATATTGGAGAAGATAATGCCAACCTTCTAGAAGAATCCATCTAATTCTCCCTCCAGTAATCTGAAGAACCTTGTAAATTCTGTAAGTACACACTTTGAGTCCTTTGAGAAGTCTGCAGAGATTAAAATTTGGAATGAATTTTTGGATAAGAAATTTAGTGAGCTAAAAGGCCTAATAAGGAATGATAAAAGGATACTTGATATTAGTATAAAGTGTATTCAAAATGCTCTTAATGATGGAGGTGATGTATACAAATTTTCTCTATCTTGGCCCAAAGTTATTGAGCATATTAAGAAGAAGATAAAGGAGTAGGAACAAAGATTGCTAAATCTATCTCAAAATTTTGACCCTCTAACAGTTTCTCTGGTAAATTAGGAGTGTTAAGCAATCAACCTGACTGATGAAATAAAGAAGCTTCTTAAAGAAAAGAGCAATATTGTGGAAAGAATGTGTGATCTCAGGGGATTGATTGCCCCCAAGTTAGAAACAATGTTTTCTGCTTTATCAGAAGCTCAAGTTGTAATCCAGACAGGTGATCCTTCAAATCTAAAGAAGGCAAAAACATAGGCATTCCTACTAAGAACACATCTTAGTTTTGGATGGCATGAAAAGTAGTTGGGCCTCTGAACTTGTGCAGTTGAAAAATAGTTTTGCAGATATCTTCAAGTTCATGTAAATATAATGCATAGATTATTTGTACATATGCGACCTTATATATAGATTTCTTGTGGAAATTTTGATTTGCAGACCCCACCCCTTACCATTGATGTCAAAGGGGAAGTGAGAAATAGTGAAAAATGAAAGGAAATGAAGAATCCATAATAGGGGGAGTAATGGAAGAATACATAAGTGTACACAGTAGGGGGAGTCAGTCATGACACTTAGTCATTTTTCACTAAGTGTTGCCATCAATGCCAAAGGGGGAGATTATTGGAAAGAGACACTGCATGGCATTTCATGTGGTGTCATTGATGGAAACTCAGTACATTCCACACATCCCCGGTGTAGTATCAGATAATACCAGAAGTTGGTTCCAAGATTTATCCAGTCCAGATAGACAGGAATAGGGTATATGGCAGAGTTCAATATTTTGGTCAGCGGATCTCTCCAGTTAATTATTGCATGTTACGAATCTAAGGGAGTATAGAGGAATGTTAGAAAAATCCAAATCCAAGATTTCAGCCTCCAATGAAAAAGGGATTAAAAGTTATGAGCATTTAAGTATTGGGTCCTAATATGATAGGACAGTTCAGTGAAGAACAGGCCAACTTGTGTTAGATCCTTGTGCAAATCTAGTAGAAGTGTTTTGGTGAGTTGTGTATGGGATATAATGTTAGTGGCCAACATGAATGGTGACCTTCAAGTGTTATTTTTGGTATGCATCAATATTGATGTATGGATTTAGCCGACAAGAACAGAGTTCTTATATTGTTTGTTAAGCTCTTCATAAGGCCAATAGATAAGTGATTGAGTTTGTTGATGAGGATATACATAACCAATGGATTCAAGTTTTGTGAAGTGTGATTGTGAAGCAAATATGGAGTAAGTGTGAAAAGGTAGATGGAAGTGTGAAAGAGAAGAGATCTGAGGTCTGGATTATGGTAGAGCAGTAAACAGGGCAGAATAAAGATGAAGTGTGTAAAATCAATATTATGTGGTTAACCGGAACTAAATTCTTGCATTGGCAGATGCTACTTATCAGTTCAACAATCTGTAATCCTTTGTAAACATTCTTGTAGGTAGTAAGCCTCTCTTGAGTAGTGAGCTCTAGGCAGTGAGCCTGGATGCATGTGCATTCCTCTCTTTGTAATAATTTTAATAGAGTATAATCTTTGTGGGTTAACCCCCATCATGGTTTTTCCCTTAACCAGGTTTCCACATCAAAATTTTGGTGTCAAGTGTGTTATTTATGTTTCTGCTCATGTTTTATTAATTCTTACTTTTCATGATTATGTCATTAATCTGTTAAGAAGTGGTAAAGAAGAATTAGTTGCAGCAAGCTTTAAAAGTTTGAAGACAACTGATTCATCCCCCCTCTCAGTTGTTAGCCCTAATTCCAACATCATCATCATCATTCCGTCATCCTCATCCTATCTTTCTATCACTCTATCCTTTTCCTCAATCCATACCTTAGCTTCTTTTAAATGACGTTACTCAACACAAATCTCATCATCATGAATATCATCTCAAAGAGGGGCAAAATGTTGACACCCAAAATTGTCCCAAAATTTTCCATGTCTTACAACACCTAGTCAAAAATATTATCTAGACATCATGTAGCATTTTGTCCTAATCCCACTCTTAATACCATCCTTATCCATTAGCCAATTAATTAAATAGATTTTATTTATTTAATTAAAATCCCATCTTAATCTCATTCATAATCCCATTTATCATATCATAATCCAACTAGCCAATTAATTGAATAAATTTTATTTATTTAATTAATTTCCTTCACATATCCCATCATTTATCCTCACCTTTCATCATATGCCGACATTTGTCCATCTTCCATTTGAAACATGCGTGGTAGTACTTTTTGTGTACACATTCACATATGTAGTACTTTTTATGAACAATATCACACATAAACCTATTAAATAAATATTTTTGTGTACACAGTCACAAATGAGACTTATTCTCCTTACACTTGTCACATGACTACAACTTCCTTGAAAAGTGGGAATAACTAATCAATCCTAGCCGTCCATATCATTCATCTTTCCTTTCAATCACAACCATCCATTTGAATCAACCCTTTCCTATAAATCAAGCCTTCTACAAGCCATTTGGGGATCCATCGTTCATGCATTGAGTTGGAGTATCCTTATCCTTATGCTATCGAATATCTTTAGAGCCTTTGCATCATTCATCTATCTTCCATCTTTTCATCTATCATCCTCTCATCAATCATTTTCATCTTATCATTATGATGTCGAATTGAGCAGCCAACATATCAAATCAAATGATCAATTCATCTTGCATGCATCCATAATTCTATCTATTTGAGGTATTGAAGGTTTGGATTAGGTAATACACTTGTATTGTTTTATCATTTTCATTTATCCAGATTTTCATTACACATTTTTAGTGAACCTGACGTGAACATGCTCAATTGGATCCAATCATAAGTTTTTGCAGGGTTTTGTTGTCAAAATCTTGCATTTTCTTAACCCTAGTTTTATCAAATTTTGCAAGTTTTGGGAGTGAATTATTCCAAGTGGCATCCTAGGCCAAATCTAACCTCACAATTACGTCCAGGAGGCCTAAGAAATGAAAATTAACATAAAATTTGATATATTTTGGCCACTGAAAAAAATTGAAAATTTTTTTAGTTCGGCCACTACCGCAAGGCTGTATCATACGGATCCATACAGTACCATACGACCTCTGCGCAGGGACTTTCAATTGAATCTCTAGTTTTTAGTTTTTATGGCTTATATCATTTGATCGCAGGTCTAATGTTGATGTTTGCATAGTAAAAAATTGATTTATTGTAGGTTTAAGCTTATCCTTTGTGATTACACGGTTTATATTTGTCAACTGAGATACCTATCTTAAACCCTAGCTCCATCCATCTCTTAGCCTTTGCAGATTGTCCTCTACCTATCCTTCAAACTATGGTCACCCTTGTTGAAATATTAGATTGCCATACTTTCCAATGTTGTTCTTTACATTAACTGTTATTGCTTTTAGATCAACTATTGCTGCAAAAGATTTTAGTCGCTAACTCCATCCCTTTGCTACCCATTGACATCCTATCTGCACCTTCATTCCATAGCCTAATGTCCGATCACTACCCTAAATATGTGAGTCTCCACCTATCATAAACATGTCCCTGCCTTGCAGAACTTTTCACCGCCACGTCCCCTTTGTAGCCCCCACCTAATTGTCGACTACCCTAAGCTTCCTCTCGCCGACCATTACAAATAGCCACCACCCTATTATCTATTGACACCTAGCATAATACTACTATCAATGCCTAGGATCTTCTGCCATCTAGATCACACATAACCATTGCCTATACCCGAGATTCCCATCATCGACTCCATTTAAAGCACCCTTGACTGTGTCTTAGGTTTGTTGGTATGTGCAAACCTTGATCCGTGCTGCTCCAAAGTCAAAATCCTTTGTTGTCAAAATTGAAATTGTTGTTGAAATCCTTCATTGTTGAAATCTTTTAAACTATTGTCGCTATTTTCATCTAAGGGCTTCATACTACAGTCGGTTCAGCAATCACATCACCGATACCACAAATTCCCATCGCCACCGATCCTCCACCAGGTCACCTCTCCAACTGTCACCATTCATAATACAGTTGACACCCTCTGACAAACGTCCTTGCCTTCTTCTCACCTCAAATCCACCTTTAAAACCCATAACCATTGCCTGATCATTAGTCACCACCTTTTATCATACCTTAGTCACCATTTGAATACCCTACATCCTCGACTATCTTGCCATATGTCTATGACCTCATTTCATATACCTCCGCTAGGTTGCTTCCTCTTTGAAGCATTGTAGTCACTTTCATTAAATTGTCCTCTAGTCACCACTGAAAGCCTTCATCTCCATCTCCTTAAGTCCTATCACCATCAACCAAAATCTCTCTATCGATCTTAAAACAACCTTTGTCGATCTTAAAACAACCTTTCTCAGTCTTAAAACAACCTCCATTCAAATCACTCACCGACCTAGCTCTATCAATGCTAAGCATTTTGCGGTGGGCTCCTTCACATCCTTGACTATACTGTATAAATTTTAGACCATTAATGTTGTGGACTATTTGACTCAGTTGGTGACTGGTAGGAGAAAGAAGGAGCGCGGGGGCTAGTCATTCCCCTTAACTTTTTTATTTTTGCTTCTGTGTTGCCCCTGGTCAAATTGGTGACCAGGGGCTCATTTGAGCCTAAATGTGTAACAAAAGCTGCCAGCAGTCAAATTGTGTCATGTGACTAGAGAAGATTTAACCATTACTAGTTTGTGTCAAACAGCCAGGGTTCACTAGTGCCTCCTACATGCCAAAGGAGGTTGTTTTTTTCATTTTATCATAACTTTCACATACGGAGGCAAAATCATGCAAACAAGGACTCATCAAAAATCTGAGAGGATGAACTTCGTAGTTGAGAAGAAATTATTAGGTGACTGTATCATTTTCTAGCATTTTTTTATCAGTTAGAGTCAAACTTGCTTTTAAACTTCAATCGATCATAACTCGAGCATTTTTTATCCTTTTTTAGTGAATTTTTTTTAAAAGTGTATAGAATTTTGTCTAGAATCTGTTCATGTAGTCCATTTTTATATATCATATCATTTACATCAGAATTTATCAGATTTCATATTTTTCACATAATCATCTTATTTGCAAGTTTACTTGTTTATTTCCAATTTGGTGGCTTCTAGCAACATCAAAGGGGATGGAGCAATGTTTGGATCATTCAAACACCAAGTGGGAAAGTGAAATAATCAAGTGCACTCATTCTAATCTTTCATCTCTTAATCATTATTTGCAAACACATTTGGATTTGGGCTTAAAATGAACAACTTGCTAGCAATCACATAAAAAAAATTGGGTTAAAATGAACCATTGTCTTCCTACACATTTGGATTTGGGGATCTAAAAGGAAGAAGTGCTTTAATTGTCTTCCACATATTTCATTTTCTAAAGGGTCAATTAATAAGTACGAGTGTGAATCAAGTGACAACTCGCTTGGTTTGCTTTTGTCATACCCTTTGTAGGAGGCCTGCTTGGAGACACACCACTCCAAGGGATGACCTCAATCGAGGCTGAATCAAAGACACCCTCACTGGGAGTTGTAAATCTTTTCACTCTTGGCTAAGCCCCAAAGAAATTTATACCTTTGGGAAGTGAAGGTGAAAGGTGGGTTACCCCTTTCTCCTGGCTATGTGGTAGGATTTCACTTTCAATTCCTTAGTCAACCTTGTACAATATAGCCTAAGACCCAATTGGCCATACCCACTTGACTAGTCATAGGGCTTGTTGATGTGTCTTCCATGTGTGCTTGCTTAATCATCAAATTTCATTTTTAAAGTCAAAAATTGCTTAAGTGTCTTGCGTGAGTGATTTATGTGTGTATAAGGATAATAATTTGTTTGAACATTGCCAAATCAATCTCTAAACACCAAACACATAAAAAAGTCATACTACACATCATACCTAAATCAATTGCATCCTAAACACATCCAAATCAATTTCATCCTAGTCACCTTCATCCTAATCATCAAATCATCATCATACCAATCGATATCATCATCATAATCCTAATCAAGTACTTATCAAAAAGGAATTAAGACTTAAACATTTGCGTTACAACATGCCAAAATTAGAAGACATAGAACCCAAATTCTAAAACCTCCTCCAAAAACTTTACCAAGCACCACAACCCCTAAACCAAGGAATCATTCAAGAACTACAAGGCATCATCCAACAACTTCAATCTCAAACAAGTGAATCACCTCAAATGTGACAACTCATAGCACAAGCGCAACACCTCATGGCAACTTCTTGAATCCAACAAGCATATCATCCTCTATCCATTCAACATCAACCAATGCCATATCAACCTTACATGTCATCACCTCCCACCTCATATCAACCAAATCCATCCATATGTCACATCAATCCTTCATCAACCTATCACACCTCTTCCAATGTCAACCCTCATCCATATCAGTCCATATCACAACAATCATTATCCTATGCAAACCTTCCATCATCATCACATCAACACATTCACCAACAACAACAATAACAGGTCAAAACACCATCCTAACTTTAAAAAATCCCATATCAATCCTGTGTCATTTGTCAAACCTAATTCATCCACATCAACCTATACCACATCAAACTATCAACCATCACCCCAACATTATCCAATTCCTCATTCTAACATTCCAACACACCACCAAACCCATCCACAAGGCAACCAAGTATCCACACAAGAAACACACTTGATAGACCTAAGTCCACCTTTACAACAAGAAGCACATGCAAGTCCAAGTGGCCCCTTGTAGATAAACCAAATGAGTCCAAGTTATCCTATGCAAGACTTAATTACCTTTGACAAGGAAGATACCAATCTAGACTAGCCTCCACCATCCAATCACATGCTAACACATGAGCCTACTAGTGCTATCCTAACACCACCATGTGATCCCATTCTTAGTCCATTGGTCCATCAACCTTAATAACCTTCATCCCCATGTTCCACTAATTGTTCATTAAAAGATTCCATGGAGATACTTTTAGAAAGATTGGTCTGAGCAAATTTGATTGAGCTATTACCTCTAAGATCATATTCTCCACCTCTCTTTAAACCCCATTGGTATAAAGATGATGAATATTGTACCTACCATAGGTGTAAGGGCCATGCCATATCCACTTGTACACAATTTAAAAGATTGGTCAAGAACCTAGAAGATATTGGTAAGATTGTGTTAGATAAAACTAATCCATCTAATCCTATTATCCATCCCACAAGTCTTAATCCGAAGCCTACAACACCATCTACCCTTATCATCCATCCATTATATTGCTCATTTACCCATACTCTTGCAAAGGATGTGATCCATTGGCTACTAGAAAGAAATATAACACCCCTATGTCAAATAGCCATTCATGCATCTATTCAAGAGCCCTCCATTAACATGCCTAGCCCTTTAGGCCCATCATGTGACCCACAAGCCATCAAGCCTATTCACAAACCTCTTATCATGAACCCAAGTCAAGACTCATCATGATCTCATGTTGTTGACTAAGAGCCTATCCAAGAGCCTTCCACTTCCATTCAAGCAAACCAAGAGGTATGTCAAGAGTTTAATCCTAAGCATGTGGAAACATTAAGCACTAGTCCAAGTCAAGATCAAATCACTTTTATGCAACCTATCCATAACATATATCTTTTCCATGATCAAGATGATATCCATAATGATGAATCTATCCATGAGCCACTTGATCCTATCCATCTCCCAACAACCATTCATGAGCAAGCTATCCATAACATTTACCTTCTTTATGATCAAGATGATACCTATGAAGAATTTATGCATGAGAAAAATATCCACATTGTTCCTAGTCATCCACCATCTAGCCCTATCCGTAATGAGCAAACATCTACTTGTCATGATGAGACACTTGTCCTCCAAGTAAGCATAAAAGATCAAACAAATAACTTGGATCTTAGTGAGCACAATGCTAATCAAGATCCTAATGATCCTCCTTCCACATCCACCATTGATTCCACTTCAAGTCCACCATCATATCCACTTGGTCTTACCACCCTTATACATGAGTGTTATTCTTTGGGAAAATAACAACCTTTATCCAGTTTACCTTCTCCATCCAATAATGAACTCAAGTCTAATGTTCAAAGCACACCAAGTCATATAGTCCATCGCATACTCTGAAACATGAACTACCAAGGTAAAGGCCTAGGCCTTTATGAACTAGGTATTTTGGAGCCCATCCATGTCAAAATCCCTCCACACTCATATGGCCTTGGATATACACCCCAAGGTAAACACTCTAAAGATGTTGGTACTTCCTCCATGCATCCAAAGTCCACTTTCCATCGTGAATCATATCATACACCCAAAACATATGTAGCTATTCCACCTCCATCAACCTACAAATATCAAAAGCATGTGACCATATACCTTCCACCATCAACTTTACCTCCATTGCTTCTAACTCCAAATATCCCTCCATGCACTTTACCTCCACTTCTACCAATGCCTAATTACCCACTTATCCATAAGTCTCCTAAAATCCTAATCATGACCAACAAGTGCACTTATTTTCTAAACATAAAACTTCCATTCATTCCACCCACCCTATGGGATTCAAAACTAAAAATTTGGATGCTTCCACCCAAAAAGCCAAATATCCTAAAGGTCCTCATGCCTTAGGACAGCAATGCAAAAAGTCAAATCCAAGTCCATCCAAAAATCTATCCAAGCCCATACCTCAAAAAGAAAAGTCCAAAAGTAAAATGGTTTAGGTCCCTAAGCATCAACCAAGCAAGCCAAATGAGGCATCCACCTTTCAAAAATCCCAACCATCCACTTCCATCCAAAATTCCCATTCCATCCAAAAGTCTCAAATTCCTTCATCCCACAAGCAATGCAAAAAGTTATAAAAATACTAACTCTATGTGGGTACCTAAATCTCTAAGTCACCCATCTCCCAAGAAAACATCACCATTGCTTCCTACACCACCATCCAATCAAAAGCTTCAATGTTTATCACAGTGTGTACAACTGTCAGTCATGGTTCCCTTCCATTCCACAACAATTCCACATACCTCCATCTCCCCATCCTTCATTCATTATCCTACATATCTTTCCCATCACCTTCCTATGGTCCATGCTTCTGCATAAACCTTACCTCCATCCATCCTTTTTTCCATAAATCTTCCATCCATCCTTTTGCTTAAGTTCAACATAATCCACTATCCCCCATCCATCCATCCTTACATGAATCTTTCATAATCCACATCCTAATCCACTATCCACCTACTTCATCTCCCTTTCATGCAATCCCTTACCAACATCTATGAGCATAATGACATGGTCCACTCAACGACATCCATATCTAATGGGACAATATCACCTTTCATCGAACTATACACTTGAGTCCCTCCTATCCATTACCATAGTGAAAACCTTCTCGTAGGCGCCATGTGTAATTGCCATCCCATCAAAACGTTTAAAAAAAAAAATCAAAACATATCAATATATATATAAGAAAAATAAAAAAAAGTAAAGAGAAATCCCTTTGTCCAATGGTGAAAACCACCCTTGGTGGCACCTTGGATAAGTACCATGATGAAAACCTGGCAAACAGGCATCATGTGTAGGTTGATCTTCTATGTCACTTACACTTGGGGGCACATTGTCTCATCAAATCTACCATTTCCTTCCTATCTATCCCATTATATCATTCTCCATCGTATCCTATCCTACCATCCTTAGTCATTACACATACATCCTATCATATTGAGTTTATTCATCCTCCCTTCCTCCTTTTGATCTTAATAAAGATATGGCGGAAAAATATTGAAATATGCTTTGGATATCTCTTGATATACCTCACCTTTTTCAAGCAATCCTATCATTATCCACCTATCATAAGCCTTGTCATGTAAAATATTTCATGTCATCCTATTGTCATAAGCCTTGTCATGTAAAATCTATCATGTCATCCTTTCGTCATAAGCTTTGTCATGAAAACTCTTCAGTCTACCACCAAGAATGGGGCATGTTATTCCTATGCGACATAGTATTTGGAGATCACATCCTAGCTCCCTTATGATACATACATCCATCCACTATAGCCTATCCTTGTATCCATCCATTTATCATGAGTCTCTCATCCCATATGGTCTATCCTCTTATCCATCCACTATAGCCTATCCTTGTATCCATCCATCATGAGCCTTCCATCCCATTTACTATCACCCATCCTTTTATCCATCCAATCACATTCATCCATCCTTGCACCTAGACTTGTTTTTCCCTTGTCATTGGTATCTAGCACAAAGGCTAACCAAATTGTAGATCCATTGACATTCAAAATATTCCCCAAACATTAAAACAATAAAAAAAATCAAAATATTTCTAAAAATACAAAAAAAACCAAATATCCCAAAAATACAAAAAAAAATAATAAAATCCAAGAAAAAATCCAAGAAATCAAATCACATCATTAACTCAAATCATTCATCAAATCCATCAAAACAAATCCAATCAATCAAAATCACATCAATCCAATCCATATCATTCCATCAATAACATCATATATCATCAAACATTCAATCAAATCCCAATCAATCCATAACCTGATCAATTCATCCACTTTCATCATCACCATAAATAAAACACTAAATCAGAACTACATCTCATCTCTATCATTCAATACCTTGATCCCATGGATACAAGGTATGTAGGCAATCTATGATACGAAGGAAGTACTCAGATTTAGGCATAGGCAATAGCCCATTTCCTTCTTTCATCCTTCTTCTAATCATTCACTAATCATCATCTTCATCCATTTCTCATTTCTTTTATCATCTATCTCCCACATCATCAATAAGAACCTAAAATCCAATCAATCTATCAAATTCATCAAACAATCCATCATCATCAAAATCAAATTACATCAATCAATTCTTCAAATCAATTCATCAAACCAATTCTTCTTCAAAATCACAATCATCATCACTACTTCTTCAAATCAAATCAATCATCACTTCATCAATCAATCCTTCAATCACTTCTTTTAATTCTTCAATCAATCAAGGCACCCCATGCAATAATCCAAATGCAAGTTAATCCTTTATCCATACCAATCAAGTTAATCAATCAAGTCAAATTATCCAATCACAATCAATGGTCTTTATCCTAATCTTGTCTTAAACCAAATCAATCAATCAATCATCATCATCCTTGTGTTGATCTAGGGATATATCATTCCCCACCATGACAACACTATTATCATCATTATCAATCATCAATCACTCAATTATTGGTTTACAACTTGACAGGGGCAATGCCTTGTTTGTTTTTGTATCATTTGTGCATGCTTGCTTGCTTGCTTGTGTGTGTTATCATTTTATCTTGCATTTGCATCAAATCCATATCTTTCTAGCTAATATTCATATCTTGTGTATGGTGGAATAACTTTTTGCACTATCGTTTGCATCTAAGGTCATAGCATACCTTTTGTGCATTAGGACTTCAATGCTCTAAGTTTTCTTCCTCATACATTAGACAAGGTTGTATTATGTTGGGTGCACAAGACACATCGTCACCTAGGTCCTTACACATTGGTGCATAATGTCTAGTGCTATATCAAACACCATGGTTGCTCACTTTCATTGCAGCATAACACATCCTTCATTTCTTCTATCGATTTCCTTTATCTTGTATCTTCTATTTCCTTATCCATCTTTTATCATTTCTTTCATTTCGAGAGCCTACCCGTGTTTGTCCAACCCGCCTATCCTCTCAAGGCGGCATCATCATCATCATTCCATCATCCTAATCCTATCTTTCCATCACTCTATCCTTTTCCTCTATACATACCTTAGCTTCTTTGAAATGATGTTACTCGACACAAATATCATCATCTCGAACATCATCTCATAGAGGGGCAAAATGTTCATACCCAAAATTGTCCATGTCTTGCAACACCTAGTCAAAAATATTATCTAGACATCATGTAGCATTTTGTCCTAATCCCACTCTTAATACCATCCTTATCCATTATCCAATTAATTAAATAAATTTTATTTATTTAATTAAAATCCCATCTTAATCCCATTCATAATCCCATTTATCCTATCATAATCCCACTAGCCAATTAATTAAATAAATTTTATTTATTTAATTAATTTCCTTCACATATCCCATCATTTATCCTCACCTTTCATGATATGCCAGCATTTGTCCATCTTCCATTTGAAACATGCGTGGTAGTACTTTTTGTGTACACATTCACATATGTAGTACTTTTTATGAACACTATCACACATAAACTTATTAAATAAATGTTTTTGTGTACACAGTCACAAATGAGCCTTATTCTCCTTACACTTGTCACATGACTACAACTTCCTTGAAGAGTGGGAATAACTAATCAATCCTATCCGTCCATATCATTCATCTAGCCTTTCAATCACAACCATCCATTTGAATCAACCCTTTCGTATAAATCAAGCCTTCTACAAGACATTTGGGGATCCATCTTTCATGCATTGAGTTGGAGTATCCTTATGCTGTCGAAATATCTTTAGAGCCTTTGCATCATTCATCTATCTTCCATCTTTTCATCTATCATCTTCATCTTATCGTTATGTTGCCGAATTCAGTAACCAACATATCAAATCAAACGATCAATTCATCTTGCATGCATCCATAATTCTATCTATTTTAGGTATTGAAGGTTTGGATTAGGTAATGCACTTGTATTGTTTTATCATTTTTATTTATCCAATTTTTTTTTATACAAAAATAACTCAATGATCAAATTTGAAAAGAGTAGTTTACCTAATTATTTCAAATTCTCCTAAAAGATAAAGGAGTATCTTAGGGTATCCTTCTTATTTTTGCAACTAAATATAAAGTTTAGATTAGTTAGATATGTCAAAAAGATTTACTATAAGATCAAGTACTATAAAGAAATCAAATAAACTCAACAAATGGATTTTTGTTATCAATACAATTGTATTTCTAAAGGAAACCACAAATACAACGAATGGTTACTAAAACAACTAGTTACATTTTTAACATATCAATTTAACTTGAACATCAAATTTAGAGAATTTCAAAAATACTAATTACCTATTGATAATATCGAGAATTCTTCTAATAAAGTAACTAATTGAAATGCTTCAGATATAATCAACCATACATAAATGTATTTAGGTAGATATATATTATGATATATATCAATATATATGTGTGTGTGTGTAGTATACACATAAAAATATCTATTGATATATACAACATTTAATTAATAAGCAACACAATGTAAAGTAATGGGGACCATTTCTCATTAAATAAAGAGTTGTCCATAATAGGGGGCGCGACCTGGCCTGTGGTAGGCTTGGCTGAGCCGAGGCCTTGCCACGACCAGCAAGCCATGGGGGTCATGGCTCCCCATGGCTTCCATAGGCTTGAAGCCTCACAAAACAAAAAAATAATAATACTTCCTAAATAATTTGCCTTATAAAAAGAAATACATATATGTACAGTTTCAACATAAAATGCAACTCATACTTCTGAATAGGAAATTGGTAATTAATGTTAACATCAAAATAATAAAACAAAGGTATTATATATAAATTTCTTTAAATAAACATTCTGTATGCCCAATCGAGAGATGATCCCACTATAATAGAGGTATTTGTGAGGCCTGTTCATTTATGATTTACTGATTTTCTCTATTAGACATGTTATGGTTGTTATGTTTGGATATTAGACTTATTATTATCACTTGACTATGGATTTTTTTATTATGATATTTGGATAGACTATAGTAGACATTGTTCATTTGATTAGATTAGTTATTTACTTGCATTGTTGATGGTGACCTAATTATGAGATAGCATTATCATAGTTTGATTTTATGTGATGGAGGTATGTTTTGATTGATGATATATGTTATCTAATTATGTGCTATGGATTATGCTATTAAATAAGTTGAGGTGAATTGAAATTGGATATATGTGTAGATAGATCATTAAGGTGCATATGTGATGACATTAGGAGATATTGTGGAATGATGATTGAAATTGCATTGATATGTAATTGACATTTATATGGATTTTGATTATCATTAGAGTAAAGGTGTTTGTATTGAATATGGTTATAACTAGAAATTAATTCAAGTTGCTTTGACTATATATATGCTTATTGGACAAATTAATGTGTGCATTTGAGATGTCTAGGTACCTTCCATGACCAATGGAAATTCGAAGGTCAACTAGAAACCCATGTGAATTCCCTATGATGCCTAGCCTTAGTCTATATGGGGACTAAAGTCTTTTGTAAATGTATAATGTTTAATGTGATTTATTTACTATGATTATTTTGGTTTTTAAATTGTGTAAATGTGAGTTGGCATGGGTGATGATTTGTTGGATTATGTGTTTTATTTTGAATTTAAAATTTGAGGCCACTTTTGAGGCAATTTGATAGGTCTTTTCATGAGTATTTTATTGATTTTAAGTGCCTAGGCCATATACCTTGGGGTTGGGGGTCTTTTGGGCTTTGAAATTTTGGAATTTGAGTGATTTAGACCACTCCCAAGTTTCTTGGGAAAAAAGTGGTGTGGGTAAGTTTTGGGAAGAGAGATGGTGGACTTGTAAACTTCTCCTTCCATTCTCCTAGGTTTGGGGATGAGGATTTGACCAAGTACCACCTCATTCCAAGGCTCCACATGTGGGAGCCAACCTAGGAAGATATTTGGAGAAGAGTGTACAAGTACACTCCTCTCCCCTAGGCGTCACACATGTGTGAGAACCATGAGGAATCAAATCACTCCTTGGGGTTTGAGGATTGGTGGAGAGGGATAAGGTGGATTCCATGTGGCACATTCTCATTTGGAGTGGAGGTGTGACATGTCATCCATTACTTATACCCTCCTTGCAACTTGAGAAGCACTTTGGCATTTAATTTTGATTTGTTGAGTTTGAGAGTGAGAGATTGTGGAGATTGGAGAAGAAAGCTAGTGGAGCTCTTGCAGGGACTTCACCAAAATTGTTCTTCACCAACTTTTTGGAAAATCTTTTGTGAGGTAGGCTTCTTTCTTGTGGATTAATTTGTGTTCTTGAATATAGATGGCAAAAGGAAAATGAATGAATGTGTGGTTGTGTTCTTTATTTTTGTTTCTCCATTGTTATTGATGGGTTTTGTAGCTATGTTGTTGGGTTGGGTGTAATGTGTTTTGGGTTGGCTCCCCAATTGGTTGAGAACAACCCATGTGAGGGGTTGAGGGAGGTAAGAATCCTCCTTCGAGAAAAATTCACTCTAGAGAGAGAGAGAGAGAGAGAGATTTGGCATGAGTGCCATATTGTCTTTGTGTGGCATGAGTACCATCTGGTGTTTTGGAGTTGTGATCTTGGTGGTGAGATGGTTATGGAAGATTTTGGGAGATTTGAAGGAGTATGACTATGTGTATATGTCATATTTGGCATATTAGTTGTTATTATTCCCCAAGATAGAAATTTCTACTCTACTCCCCCTATGTTGGATTCCTTTTTGGATCATTTGTGTTGTGTAAGCCTTGGTTGGGATTGTGTGGTTCTTATGTGAGAAATGAATGGTGTATTTGTTTTGTGTGTGCTCCTTGGGCTTCATAATTGTCCTCCTAGCTTAGGGTGGCTTGTGAGAAAGCCAGTGGTTGGGAGGTGAGCACCTCTATTGGTCCTTGGGATATAGTTTTTGTTTTACAGGTTGTGAGAATGGGTCAAGAAAGGAGTAGAGTCTCCTATTGAAGAGTTTGAATCAATATTCAATAGGAAACCCTCTATTTAAAAGAGTCTTATTTTGTATTGAGAACTTTTGGTCAAGCCTTGTAAATGTGGCTATGCAAGCCTTTTTAGTTGTAAGAATGTGGTTATGAGTCACTAAGTTGTTGTAAAAGGAAGTTGTAGATATTATTGTTGTTTGAAAAATCACTATTTAAAAATAAAAAGGATTGTGTGGTATACAAGTTAGTTTTAATCCTCCTTGCTTAAGTTCTAAAAATTGTGTACTATTCTTACTTAAATTTTAAGGTTGTGTTAAATAAAATTATTGCATTGTTTATTTCGTGATGACTTGTAAATGTTTACATGAATATTAGTTGTATTGAATACTTGTTGAGGAAATAAAAGAAAGAATGTATTTGTATTGCCTAATAACACATTAGTAAGGGAATGAGGCATCTTTATTGGTTATTTCATTTCCCACTTGTTAAGTTTTGAGAATTCTTTAAATGAATGTATGTATGTATCTGAACATGTTTCCTAAAAACTAAGAAAATATTTGTCTATTTTATTCCTCATGAAAAAAATTTAGGCTTCTTGTTAATACACACACACACACACACACACACATACATACATACATACTATTTATCACAACAATATATATATTATATAATATATAAATAAAAAAAAAAGTATTATAGAATTCTAAGTTTTTTTTTAAAGAGTACCAAAATAAATTAAAATTAAAAAAAAAAGCTTAGGGTTTCCCCCGCCCCCCCGGTCGCGCACTCCCCAATAGAGGCAGCGTCGGGAGAGGCAGGGGTTTGAAGACCCCACGCCCACAAAGTTGCATCTTTGTGGGAATGGGGGCTCCATCTGCCTTCCTCAGGTTGCAACCTAGGTAGGCTATAACCCCCTTAAAGGGTTAGCACCCTGCGCAGGCTGAACCCGCGCCCCTGTCTGTGTTCAACAAATTAAAAAAAAAAAACACGCCACTACATTTCGACTATTTTTCTTTTTATTTGGCATTCATCATATGTATATGTATATATAGGGGTGTATATATATATAGTTATATATATGCCTCTCTGTGATATATACATATCTCTGGGTATATACAATTCCTTTGCTGTATAAAATAGAACCAACAATAAATAAAATAAAGCAATCTCTGTTGTATATATATATATATATGTATATGTATATACATAGTATAAGTATGTTATGATATATGTATATTTTTTATATACTGTGTATAGTGCTGTGTATATTCATATATATATATAGCATAACTGTGCATATTCATCCATTAAAACAATATGTTTTAGTTTTCAGATTCATATACATGTCAGAAAAATAATTTCATTGTAGACATAAACAAATAAAATAAATTTAGTTGGAAACTAAATACACAAATTGTAGGAAATCTTAAACATTTACATGGAAAAGAAAACTTAGCAAACTAAAAAACTTGTAGAGACATTATCCTTCCTCCTCCCTGCCACTCTTCAAATCTGTAAAAGAAAGTTAGAGCAATTGAGTGTTAGTATGGTCTTTTATAATCTTCTCATGTGATTAGTGGGGTTTCCCTAGGGATTAGTGGAAAATTAAGATAACTTAGTGCTAATTAATTGTAGTACCCCTCCATTCTCATGTTGGATGTGCAGATGGCCTGGTTAAGGAGCATGAAGATGAAGGTAAAATAATAGGAATATTTAGGGTATGTTACACAGTTGATGTTGTACATTATATGATGTGGTAGATGCTACATTCATGTTGATGACATTCCTGATTATGCTTATGTGTGGTTTCATATGACAATTAGTATGTTTTAATGATAATCCTTGTTACGACACTAATAATTCATATGCTCTGACATTGTTTTACATTCAGATGATTATGATGTTGATCTTACTATGATTGTCATATGTTAGAATTAATTTTTATGCGACTAATTATATATTATAGGATGATTTGATTATTGTGTGGTATGAAAAAAGACAATATCGTACCACTCATTCATGAGCATTTGATGATGTTGCAATTCTCTTTCACTTCATGACCATTATATATTTATTATACTTGTGCATAGATCGTGTTGTGTGCTGCAGGTTGCAAGTATCAGGCATTGACTCCACCTGAATTGACAAGTCTAAGCATGCCTTAAACCTAATGGAAATTGTTGAACAAAGATAACATATGGTCCCCTAGTTAGCCATCATCATTGAAAAGGATGAGTATCCAGTTTTGCACCCAATTAGTGTTGTCTGTTTGGGCATGATAGTCAGTCATTGTTGTTGTGGTCATGTTTTTCGATCCTGCATAGTATCAGGTATTGTTTGGCATTTGGGTTATTTTGTTTGGAATTGTTTGATTAATGCTTTGGTTAATTGTTACATTAAAATAAAATTATTAAGCCAAGAGGGCACTTTGATAAATAAATATAGATGCATTTATGTAAATTTAAGTTTATAGGAAATTATATTATATTATATTATAATCTAAGGTCAATAAATAATAATAATTATAATGAGGAAAATAAAGTGTTATTAAAACGGGAATATAATTGATTAAATTAAAATAAGAATATTATATAAACAAGTAAATGTTTTGTTAGTGGTAATAAAAATAAATTTATAATAATAATAATTATGTGTTGTCACAAAATATATATATAGTAAATACTAAATAAATAAAAATAGAAATAAATCTTATTGTCTAGTTAAAATAGTAAATTGTAAGAAAGTAATAAAGGCGGAATTTATTGCTTTTAATAAGGAGAATCTTCTAAAAGGAATTATGGGGGTGGTTATGCATGCTCAACTTTATTTGGAAATCTGAAGATATATTTTGGGGAGGAGCGTGCAAGGAGGAGAATATGTTTTATGTTTTTCATGATCTCTCTCTCTCTCTCTCAAGAAGTTTTCATTTTTCTTTTGGCACCATAAACCATAGCTTCCAGAAGAAAAGACTTGGGGGAAAATGGATGTGAGCTGGGAAGTTTTGTGAAGATGTGATAAAAGTAATATTCTAGGTATGGACTAAGATATGAACCTGGTTTATTGTTGCATTAGATTTAGTGAAATGAATTTGTAATATGCAAGCTTTATATTATTCTATGAATTCTCTTCTATATATTTTGAACCTAGTATGTTGCGTTAGCCATAACTTTATTTTTATGAACTAGATTCCTCTAGAATTTTTATATTTGGTTTATGACCTAGTTATCTAAATCATATCCAAAAATCAGCCTTACCTAGTTTGTCGTTTTGGAGATATGAATATTTTGTGACTGTCTATCTCTCACCCATTTCATCTTTGTTTTAACAATCTGTTACGTTAGCCATAACTTTATTTTTACAAACTGGGTTCCTCTAGAATTTTTAAATATGGTGCCTGACCTAGTTATCTAAATCATATCCAAAAATCAGCCTTACCCAGTTTGTCATTTTGGTGATATGAATATTTTGTGACTATCTACCTCTCACCTATTTCATCTCTGTTAAAACAGTTAGTTGCATCACCAATAACTCTATATTTTCGAACTAGGTTTCTCTAAAATTTTTATATAATATTCAGCTCTTACCTATGAAATTATATCCAAAAATTAGCATTACTCAGTTTGCTAATTCAGAGATATGCATCAATTAGTGACAGACATTCATATGCCATCTTGGTTGTTATTAAATCTACAAATCCATTTTGTGCGTATCCTGCAATCATTTCGATCTATGCCTCAATCTTTTTCATAACCGTCTACCAAAGTATTTTCAACTATATAAGTTATCACTTGCATATTAGTGGCTTCAACTTATAAAATTTGTCAATGGTTGTTCGTCTAAGGAGGAGTCGAAAGATTTATCTTGATCTCTTTCTAATATGATCTGAAGTAAGTTTAGAAGGACATAAAACCTTTAATAGAACTTTTATATGTTTGGCATTAAAGATATTGGTTATATTTTCTAATTTAATTGTATCTTCGAATCTAAATTTTAGGATGTGTTTTGGAAAGTTTTGTAAATAGTATAGAAATGTGTTAGTGTATCAATAGCTAGGATCCATATTTATAGTTCAATTTATTATCAAGATTTAGAAGAATATTATAGAAAAGATCATTCTTAGACTTTATTTATATTGTGTGTGTAATTATCTTAAATTTATGGATGAGTGAGTCTACTTTTAGATCATGATTGGAGGAGATAATTGGTTTGACAAGTATGTATTGGTTAGAGTCCTTTTTTAGGGTCCTCTTAAGTAAACTATTTAATTATTTTTACATATTATTTTGACTGGTCTAATAATTACAAAGTCTTTGATAAGGACCATACAGGTAAGTATCAAGTAGATACCTTAATTATTATATAATACCTTAGGGATGACTTTGATAACCTTTAGAATGGCTTGACCATTGATTTTTATTTCTAATTGTAAACCTTGTAGTTAGTTTAATAAAGGTTTGTGATATTATCTCATGGCATTAACGTAGTAGACATAGTATTAGTACTAGTTTATGAGTAATGCTTATGATTGTTTGTTATGTATAGCAACAAATGAAGTTACTTTGAAACTAAATACATATATTTAGGTATAACTGGGTTGGAGATGGTGCTAAATGCTTTGATAAGGAATCAAATCTTTAGACTTCTTTTGGGTTTATTTATTGAGAATAATATTTAGATAGAAAGTAAATACTTTGGGACTTTGGATAAACATGAAATGAAACTAGTTCTGAATAATGAATTAATGTTTGAGTAAAGGTGCAAACTCTTTGTTATAAGTGATTCAAATCTTGGTGAATTGATATTTTGCATCCATAATGAAGTTCACATATATGTATCAAATTTGATATGATTAATTATATTGTTGTTATCTTTTAACAAAGGTTAGATAAATCCCTAACATTTAGGTTATGTTTATATCTTACATAGATACCAGGATTAGTATAATATTTGAGTCTAAAAAGTAGAGAGAATGTTTTGTTGATTTATGGGTAGCTTATGATTAATTTTACATTCTTAAAGACCCATATTTTCATATGTTGCATTTGTGGTAATATAATTGAATTATTGTTGAGGGATCTTAGTTTATGATGTGCTTTTGAGAGTGAATGTGATGTGAGACCATTATTTTTTAGTGGTGTCAAGTGTTTGTGTCATTTGGGGAAGTTGGTTCCAGAGGCCTAGGAGGGTGTGATTGTGTGGGAGTTGGCTGTGTGTGCATCATGTGAGTTGAGTATCCTAGAATGCTGCCTCCTATTCATGTTGGTATGATTCTTGTGCAAGATGGTTAGTGCCTTGCTCGATGTACCTATTCATGTGATTATGATGACTATGCAAGATGTGTAATGCCTTACTTTGTGAAATGATGTATATAATGTGTTGTAAATGAATCATGATGAGAAATGTGATAATTCATGCTTGGGTTATGTTATGGGCTTGGGGAATCTAGATGTAGCAAGGGGGAGTGGCTTCCAATGTGGGGCCGGTGCCCAAAGTGGCAAGCCTGGGTAACCCATTGGGAGTTGTAATCAAGTGATAACCTAATAATAAATCTAGGGGTTGGGTAGTATTTTCATTAACAAGATAATGTATGTGCCTCACCCATGCCTAGAGTGCTTGTATAGGCTCAGGATGGGTTAAGAAGGCCTAGTTCGCAAGATCAACTTCCTGTTGGCAAGAGACACTAGTTCACATGATAGGTGTTGTCATTGATGGCAACTAAGACTATTCCACTCATCCACATAACATAATTTGTTCATACCAAAAGTTAGAATCATAATTTATCTAAGTCCAGGTAGCCAGAAACATAACATGTGACAGGGTCCGGTATCTTGGTCTGGATCTCTCCGGTGGTAAATTAGAGTATGCTATAGATTTGAGGGACTCATAAGGATTGTCAGGGCAATCTAAATCCAGAATTTTAATCTCCGGTGATGAAGGATTCAAAATTTATTTGCATCTAAGTATGGGGTTACAGTTTGACAGTGCAAATAGCAGAAGAATAGGCTGACCTTGTAATTGATCTTAGTTCCCGATAAATGGAAGTTGTCAGTTGAATCATTTTGTGATGATTAGTGATAATGATCGACATG
The DNA here is from genome assembly GCA_027924645.1 of Cunninghamia lanceolata. NCBI lineage: Eukaryota > Viridiplantae > Streptophyta > Pinopsida > Cupressales > Cupressaceae > Cunninghamia > Cunninghamia lanceolata. The sequence continues at coordinate 2,533,095 of BSBN01000942.1, forward strand.
ATTGATGATTTCTGAATGCAAGTTTTGGTCCACGTTACAATTTATGTATGGATTTAGCCGATAGAGCAGAGTCTTCAACAAAGTTCTAAGTGTTCTTGAAGCCGACTGACAAGTGATTGAATATCATGATGTGGATATATATAGCAATGGATTTAAGTGATTTTGGGTGTGTGTGTGATGTGACTATGGCATAAATACAAAAAGAGCAGAGATCTAAGGTTTAGATGCTAGCAAAACAACAAACAGGGCAGAGTGAGAATGAAGTGTATCAAGTTAGTATTTTGTGCTTAACTAGAACTAAATCCTTACATTGGTAGATACTAATTATCAGTTCAAACTCATTGTAATCTTCTTTCTATAGGCAGTGAGCTCTAGGTAGTGAGCCCAAATGCACGTGCATTCCCAATTGGAATACTTTTAATAGAGTATAATCTTTGTGGGTTAACCCCCACCATGGTTTTTCCCTTAACTAGGTTTCCACATTAAAAATCATTGTCATGTGTGTTTATTTATTTCTGCTCATGGGTTGATGATTCATGCTTTAAATTTTTTAAGTGATATTGTTGCAAGTGATAAAGTTTTGGGACAACTGATTCACCCCCCCTCTTAGTTGTCTAGCCTAATTCTAATAATTGGTATCAGAGAAAGGTTCCTTGGAAGAAGCCTAATAGCTTGAGGAAGATCTGGGAAAAAGTTACAATGGGTTCACTCAGAGAACAACTTCAATTGGCTCTAGAAGATCTTGAGTGAACCAAAGCAGAAGTAGATAACCTGAAAGCAAACCTCAATGATGTTGATGATTGTATTGACTTGCTAAAAGATAAATTAAAGAAATCATTTGAAAAAAGGAGGGAACTACTTCATCAACTAGCTAATCTTACTGAAGAAAATGGTATGGATGAGGCTTTGGAAGAAAAAAGAAAGGAATGTGAGAAGCTGACAAAAGAAGTTTCTATTCTAAAACATGGGATAGAATTTGGGCCAATGAGGCTAACCAAATAAATTGAGCAAAGGAAGAAGACTGAAGAAGACTTAAATCAAACTCTAAAAGAAAGAACTGAATAATGTTGTAGATTGGATAGAATAGCTGGCCATCTAGAGTCTGACCTACAAGAAAGCAAAGACAATGAAAGAGAACTTGAAAGGCAAATTGTCATCCTCAGAAATGACCTAGAAGTTGCAAATGAATACAAAGAGAAGTTCAAAATAAGCTTAGCTAAACTTGAAGCAATACTTGAGTGTTAGGAGAAGGCTAATGATAAGCATGGTCTTGGGTATGAGAAAGGTGAAAGCTCTAGATCTGGACAAAGAAATTATCAATCAAGTAATAGAAGAAACAGACCTAGAAGACCTTCGGTAAGACAACCTAATGCTCAAATATATCCATCATTCAATGGAAATTGTTTCAATTGCAATAAATTTGGTCATAGAGCTATTCAGTGCAGAAGCAGAGTAAATAAAAAATATCCATCCTTCTTCGGTCAATGCTTCAAGTGTAAGAGGTATGGTCATAGATCAAATGAATACAAAAGTATGATAATAAATAACTCTAGAGGAAGTGGCAACTCTTTCAATGGTTACTACTTTACTTGAAATGGATTTGGACACATGGTTAAGCAGTGTAGATCAAGAGGAAATCAAGTATAAAAGCAAAGAAATGTTGTGTGCTTTAATTGCAATAGATTTGGTCATATTGTAAGATTCTACAGAAGTAAGAATAATGAAAGAAGAGGTCTAGTGAACAGAAAACTAGATGAGCAGAGACAAGACAAAGGCAAGGGAAAAATTGATGTGAATGAGATCCAAAATGAAATGAGCAAGACATGGGTCAAGAAAAGTGTTATAAACAATAATAATGGGTCCGCACCGGAATCCAGAGTGAACAATTCCTCTAGGAATTGAATTTGGAGCTCTAGCTCAGGGGGAGTTATATTGAAAATCAAATTCCCCCAGCTAGTAAGTGGGTGCCTAGATCTAGCACAATGAGAGAAGATATTTGAATTGTTTTAAAACTTTTGGAAGGATTTCTAGAAGAAAAGATATTGATATGGAAATTTATGGAGTGATTCATGAAGAATTGTGTAAAGAAACAGAGCAACCAGTTGTGTTGGGCAGAGCATTTATTACAAAGACAAATTAGGTCTTGCGGAGCATAAAAGGGTCATTCATTCTTCATTCGAATCACTTTGAATTAGAAGAAAGCAAAAAAAAAGGAGGTGAATGAGTTATGAGCTAAAAATTTTCAAGAGTTAAAGTGCGAAGAGGATTTCCAACCAAAACCCTAACCTGTGGAACAAGGTACTTTTGTTTTCTATGAAATCTTTTGAAATTTCAATCTCTACAAATGGCTACACCTCTAGTTGTTGATGTAACTGAAAGGCCCCGACCAATATTTAAGAAGCATCCATACAAGTCAATTGAAGTTGAACCGTTAGGTACATTTTCTGGTGTTCCATATGGCATACTGCATGTTGAGGATATTAGGGCATACATCCACTATAGCATTGATGAATTTGGAAACCTAAAACTCTTGGATTTGATTAACAACTATCTAAGGGATGATAGCTATAAATTGAAACCAGAATACAAAGCCCTAGAAAGCAAACATTTTCTGCAAGTCATTAACTTTCTAACATTTGATGAGAATGAGTGGATTTGATATATCTTGAGCCGAATACATGATGAGTTCATATGGCTATTGAAGCCATTAAAGATTACAAAGGATGTTATCAAGATTGTAACTAGGTTAAATTAAACTGGTGGATTACCCATGCTGAAAGCCATGAAATACCAAATTCTTACTGATGCAACTGGTGTGAAGTTTGACAAGAGAGCAATGACCATTCATGATATTATAGAAATAGATGTCAATCTTGCATCCATGGTGATTGGTTACAAGGTTTACAACTCCAGCAAGGAAAATTCTATCTCTGGAACTGCAATATATGCAACCTATCAAATGTTGAAGGAGAATGTTGATTATAACCTATGTGAGCTGCTACAAAATTAGTTGATTGAGAATATGAGAAAAATAAAGATAGACGAGAAAAATAACTTCAAGTATGGTTCCTTGATTATATGTTTGTTCTTCTATTTTATGAATGAAGTGCCTAGAGTTCAAGGTGTGCACTAGACAAATGACAGGCCAGCAGCATGGCAAATAAGAGATCATCTACTTAGCCTTGGTGATTCCCAAGCTCAGGAAAAGCCATTTGAGGTTCCTTCAAAAAATTTCAGAGTATGATGCATGCAAGAGAGAATCCCTAAGTCAGTTGTGGAGAAATATGAAAATGAAATATGCTTTATGGTTAACACTGATCAGTGCCTGATGGAGGCTATGGAACCCAGAACCATATGGATTATGCCAATGGGCTATGAGGTTGATGAGAAAGTTTTGGAAATGTATGCTCAACATCTCCTAAGCAAATCAAAAGACACATCTGTGGAAAGGTTTGGAACATATAAGGAGCTAAGTCTAAAATTGCATACGGAGCTCAGCCAGACAGAGACCAAAAGGAAAGTACAGAAGCAAGTTGAAAAGTATGCTAAGAGAATTGGACTAACCAAGGAAGTAGTGAAGAAAAATAGAGAAAGAATTGAAAAGGATGAAAAGGAAAGGCAGGACAAGAAATAAGAAGATGCTCCAGTGGAACCATCCTCCACTTCAAGGACTACTAGAAGCTCTACTACTGCTTCTGTTCCCCCTAAACCTGCAAAATTAGAAGACATACCATCCGGTGAAGGAAGTAGAGAAAGAAAACAAAGGCCACAAGAATGTATGTGAGCACAAAAGATGATGAGGAGATGGAGACAGATGAAAAAGTTAAAGAGATAAAATCTAAGAGAACCAAGACTTCAAGGGCTCCTAAGGACCAACTTTCTGGAAGCAAAAAGGCAAGTAAAAGTAAGAGACTAGTAAGGTTGCTATGATTGTTTATGAAATTATAAAAACAATTACTATTCGTGGGAATCTAAGGCCTATCAGAAAATATTATGATAGTTTTGATGAAGCAAATAAGAAAATCTTGGAGGATGCCACCATCTTGTACTTGAATAAATTCAATAGAGTTCTATTGGAAATTTTGTAAGAAATTCCTAAAAGTTTAAGGAAAATAATAGAAATGAGGAAGGAAGCCACCAAGGATAAAGACATGGAACTTAGAGAATATGTTCTCTCCACCCTGTGTCCAGTAATGACCAGAAGGGAAGCAGATAAAATCCTCAAGGAAGTTAAGGAGAAATTCAGAAGCAAGATTCAGATGAACAAGCTAATGCTTGGTAAACTAAGGAAGTTGTAAAGGAAATAGAGGAAATTTTGAAGAAGGCACTAGATAAAGATAAATATTATATTGTTTCAGAAGAACAAGTTGAGGAAGGTAATCCTATAGTTCCAGAACTAGAAACCTCAAAAGAGGAAACTAGAAAAGGAAATGATTACCAAGATGATACTCTAGATCCTCCGGAGCAAACCTATGAGGAGACAGATGATGGGATTGATTCATCAATTCCAGATGTTGAAAAAGTAAACATCAGTGACAAACAAACTAAAGTTGATGACTCCTATGTTCCGAAAGAGGAGCAAATAAATAGAGAAGATACAGAGATGGTGGATACAATTGTTGATGCAGGAGATACTCTAACTCCTCCTAATCAATCTAGAAAAGAAGATAGTGTTGAGATTATTGTTGCTACACAAAATCCTTCTGAACATATTATAGATGGTAAGGACACATAAAAGAATTCCCATGTAGATGGCACAAATAAAGGTAAAGCAGAGGAAGAGAAAGAAGAAGGTAAGGAAGATAAAATAGAAGAAGATGGTGCAAATGTTGATGCATCTAAACAAATTAGTCCTGATAGTAACATTGACAAATCTCAAGGAAATGAAAGTGGTTCAAGAATTGTGGCAAGAGATATTGCAGATGCAGTGAAGAATTTTCTGAGTAAAGAGATGCTAGAGTTTGATGAACCTGAACTGATTCAAGGACCACTCAACCTAGATACTTTCTCTCTAGTCCAATTCATGAAGATAGCATCTTTCACACAAGCCAAGGTAAGAGAAAAGGTATTGAAATCTCACATAGAGGACAATGAGTTGCTAGGCCTTGCATCTGGTATATTGGAGAAAATAATGCTAACGTTCCAAAAGAATCCAATCTGATTCTCCCTCCAGAAATCTAAAAAACCTTGTAAATTCTCTAAGTACTCATTTTGAGTCCTTTGAAAAATCTACAGAAGTTAAAGTTCAGAATGAATTCAATAGAAAAAGATTTGATGCACTTAAAGGCATGATTGGGATAGACATATTAGTGCTAGATAACAATATAAAAGAGTACTCAAAATGCTCTTTCAGAAGGAGGGAGTATATATAAGTTTTGTTTATCTACTCCTAAAGTCATAGAGGATATAGATGATAAAGTAAAGGACTACAAATAGAAATTTTCAAGTATATCCCAAGCTTTTGATCCATTGACAGTATCAATGGCAAGTAAGGAGCATCAAGCAATCAGTCTGTTGGAAGAAATAAATAAGTTGACAAGAGAAAAGGAGAACATTGAAGCAAGAATGGGTGAGCTCTGGGGACTGATTTCCCCTAAGATAGTAGCAATATTCAACATTGTGTCAGAAGCCCAAACTGCTGCACAAACAAGTGATCCCATTGACCTCTAGAAAGCTAAAGCACAAACATTTTTGTTCAATGGCCACATTTTAACTTTGAATAGTATGAAGAAGAGTTAGGATATAGAGTTGGCCCTACTGAAGAATATTTTTGGAGATATACTTAAGTATATGTAAATAATAACTTAAGGAATGGTTGTACATATGTGGCATTGTATACAAATTTTTGGGTGAATTTTGGTTTGTGGATTCCATCTTTTTCCATTGATGTTAAAGGGGGAGTGAAGAGCAGTGAAAAATGAGAAATCTAGCAAAGGGGGAGCTTTGGAAACAGTGGAGAGCACAAGTATAGAGTAAGGGGGAGTCAGTCATGACACTCAGTCATTTTTCACTAAGTGTTGCCATCAATGCCAAAGGGGGAGATTGTTGGCAAGAGACACTGCTTCGCATGACAGGTGTTGTCATTGATGGCAACTAAGACTATTCTACTCATCCATATAACATAATTTGTTCATACCAGAAGTTAGAATTAGAATTTATCTGAGTCCAGGTAGCTAGAAATAGAATATGTGACAAGGTCCGATATCTTGGTCTGGATCTCTCTGGTGGTAAATTAGAGTATGCTGTGGATTTGAGGGAGTCACAAGGATTGTCAGGGAAATCTAAATCTACAATTTTAACCTCCGATGATAAAGGATTCAAAAATTATTTGCATCTAAGTATGGGGTTATAGTTTGACAGTGCAGACAACAGAAGAACAGCCTGACCTTGTAATTGATCTTAGTTCCAAATAAATGGAAGTTGTCAGTTGAATGATTTGTGATGATCAGTGATAGTGACCGACATGATTGATGATTTGTGAATGTAATTTTTGGTCCGTGTTACAAGTTATGCATGGATTTAGTCGATAGAGCAAAGTCTTCAACAAAGTTCTAAGTGTTCTTGAAGCTGACTGAAAAGCGATTGAATATCATGATGTAGATATATATAGAGATAGATTTAAGTGATTTTAGGTGTGTGTGTGTGTGATGTGACTATGGGATGAATATGAAAAAAGGAGAGATCTAAGGTTGAGATGTTAGCAGAACAGTAAATAGGGAAGAGTGAGAATGAAGTGTATCAAGTCAGTATTCTATGCTTAACTGGAACTAAATCCTTGCATTGGTAGATGCTAATTATCAGTTCAAACTCATTGTAATCTTCTTTCTGTAGGCAGTGAGCCTTCTATAGGTAGTGAGCCTTCTTTTGAATAGTGAGCTCTGGGTAGTGAGCCCGAATGCATGTGCATTCCCAATTGTAATACTTTTAAAAGAGTATAATCTTTGCAGGTTAACCCCCACCGTGGTTTTTCCCTTAACCAAGTTTCCACGTTAAAAATCATTGTGTCATGTGTCTTTATTTATTTCTGCTCATGTGTTGATGATTCATGCTTTAAATGTTTTAAGTGATATTGTTGCAAGTGATAAAGTTTTGGGACAATTGATTCACCCCCTTCTCAGTTGTCCAGCCTAATTCTAACACTTCCTTGTCCTTATGAAAGCAATGTTGGTTCCGCATGTGTCACCCTATGGGGCTGACGTCTAGTAAGAGACTATCAGGGTAACCATAGATTGGGGCCGGCGCCTAGCGAGAGACTATCAGGGTAACCCATGGATGGGGGTCGGCATCTACCTAGAGACTGTTAGGGCAACCCATGTTAGGACCATGCGATGACACTCATCCCTACTATAGTCTAGCATTCTCTAGTTGTGTTCTTCCCTTTGTTTCGTGAATGCCTCTAGAAGTGATGTTTGAGTTATTTGTGATGTCCTTATTAACCGGTGTTATTTTGGAGTCATGTGTAGTCCTTGCACCTATTAGTCTTTTGTCTTTTTGACTATTGGAGGAAGTGGTGACTCTATTGTGAATGTCATGTGTACTTTTATGTTGGATTCATGTTAGCTTTTTGTGTTGTATTCATGTCTTCTTAAATGTTTCATGTTGTGGGACCTTATTGTTATCTACTAGCATGGGGGTGGACCTTGGGGTTCCACATGGTCATGCAGTTGTGCTTTTATCTCCATTGGTTTCTCTTGTTGTTGTTCGTGTGTGAGAAGGATGTACCTTGTGTAGCAGATTTTAGATCTTGATCTAGCTAAGGAGATAGATACTTATGTTCATGTTCCAATCTTGTATGTCAGTAGAATCATGTACTGTTATCTTGATGTATGTACTCCAATGTAACCAGGAAAGTGATATTGTAAACAATGTAATGTTGTACTCTCTTAAAAAGGAAATTGTGTATGTACTTGTAATCCTATATGCAAGATCTTGATGTTCTTATCTGATGATATAATTTGGAATTGTATGTGTTCATTTATTTGATGCAACCATATTTAGAATGAACTATGGTTGTTAGTTAATTCATAATGTTGGTTAGATATTGTTATTAGTTCATTAGTAATACAGCCGTGGAACCCTAGAGGATAAATCTTAAACTAAAGGATATGTGTAGGTATGATTCACATTATTTGTCATCTCTTTCTTAAAAAAAAAAAATTGTCCTTTTTGTATAGCATAGTTGTGTTATTCTCTGGGTTTCTTGGTGGGGCATTACATTAATCTTTCTTAGTAAACCTTTCCCATTTATGTGCATAGTGGAAGTGTAAAATAAATTTAGAAAAGTGGTGTATGATTAATGGCTCTAGTGGAAACATTTATTATTCTGAATTATATTATGGGTTAATTAAAATTGGTGGGTTTTACTAGTCGACAATGTTCTTCCTTAGAGAGAATGGAACTTAACCATTTATTTTAATTTAATGAATTCATTGTTAAACGTGTATCTAAATCTTTATATTGGAATAGAAGATCTATTATTGTTTTAGGAAAATTTAATAAGGTCGAAGGGAAAGAAAATATTGTATGATTTTTATATTAAACATTGTGTTCATGAAAATATTGTACAAACGTTGTAATGTTAGATTTAAATTTTAATTATTTTGTAATGGTAACGTATTTTCTTAGTGACAATGTAAAATTTAGATTCAAATGTTATTGTACTATTTGAAATTAATTGTTGCCTTTCTAGTAGGAATTCATTTAATGGGCCTAGTGTTAATTAATTTTTTTTTAAAAGTAGTGTTAATTAAATTTTAGCATGCTAGGAATTTAGTTAAAATTTTAGTTAATTGGGCCTCATGCTTTCAAGGTGGGGCTATTTTTTACATCCACCTGGAAAAACCTAAAAGGGAATTAATTTATGAATTATTCCCTTGTGACGTCATGTAATGTGACGTTGAACCCTAATAGGTTATCCCCATTTAGATAGAGTGTACGAATGGTGTTTGCTATACCCATTTCTTTTCAAAATCCCTCTCCCTGCTTTATGTGTCGTGCTTGGTCTGATGTTGCATGATGACACAACCAAGTGCATGCATTAGTTTATCATGTGATACATGATATTAGCTTGTGTGAATGATGATTTAAAAAAAATGTTCAGATGTTCATGTCCACATGTAAATGTGGGCATGGTATTTGGTATCAGAGCACTAGTTCAACATAGGGACCTTGGGCACATAAGATTAAAACATTAGTAGTTGACATTTGCAACTTACACATGTAGGATGGCTAGGACTAGGAGAGGATGTGGAAGTAGTCATTTCATTGAGGGGCCACATTCTCAGGAGAAATGTTCGACATCACTTACATCGGAGTCCATGCATCAGTAGTTGCAGTAGGACCTTGGATCCTAGATCCTTCAGGCGCTATAGAAGTTGATTGGCGTTGTCTAGGAGCATCTATCACCTATAGGGGAGGCCTCACATGCCAAGCATTCACAACCTTCTATTGGGGAGCATTCGTTAGAGCATAGAGAGTGCAGTAGGAGTGCTCCTCATGTTTGAATAGAGTTTTTAGATGAGGATGGTGAGGAGTCAGTTCATCTCAAACGACCACCTCGAATTCAGCAGTAGGATGTAGGAGGTGTATCGCGAACACCTCGAGTTGCATGGAGTGAGATTAGGGAGTTGCTTTTCTTGCAACCTCCTACTTTTTCAAGATTGACAGATGGTATTGAGGTAGAATCCTGGCTTCTCAGTTTAGACTGGTGGTTTCAGTTGGGTGCTTATGACAGCAACCTAAAAGAATGTGTGGCCATTCATCTTTTGTGTGGTACCACTTTTACCTAATGGTGCTAGGAGGAGTGGAAGTATTATTTAGTGTTCGACACCTTGTCATGGGATACATTTTTGGAGTCTTTTAGAGTGAGATATTTGTCCAAACACTATCGAGAACAATGTATTGATGAGTTTCATGACTTGCAGCAGTGTGGACTTATAGTGGCACAATATGAGAGCCGCTTCCATATGTGGACTACCTCCAGGACAACAAGCTCTAGGTCAACTATTTTATCAGGGGTCTGAATGCTAGTATATCAGGTCTTGTTCACATGGCTGATCTTGAGACCCTATGGGTCACTGTGGAGAAGGCCTATATGCAGAGGAGATTCAAGGTAAGACCCAAGATGTGTTGGGATAGGAAAATTTCAAAATTTTCCTGTACTCCTACCCAACTAATGTCCAACCAAATCAGAAAATCATACGCCCAAAATCATAATAGCAGCTGATAAATTCCATAAATATCACATGATTTTCACCACAAATAGTTGTCTCATCCCTCAAACCAGAGTATAATAAGGGGCCTCATTTCCTTGATTTCGACGAGACCTCAGTGTTTTTTATACCAATCCATGTTCCATTTGAAGCAACCTAGATGTGTATCAGCATGAGGATTATGGTCAGAGTGAAAGTTTCAGAAATCTCTGATGAAAGAAGTAACACCGATGACCCTTCATCGGAGAGAGTCCCCGGTAATGACGAGTTAATCAAAGGTGAGGACTATTGGCATGAGAAAACATTATCAGAGAATACTCTGAACACTCCCCCGATAGTATAGATCACATTGATGAGAGAATTCGGTAAGACTCTTGCCGAACAACCCATGGAACAGGTGGAGCTAGTGACTCATCGGGAAGAAATGCACATTGGAGAAAAAGATTAAAGTGTCTTTGACCTCGTGATGTCTCAATGACCAAAAGGCATTTTCAGCCTAAGTCACACTAATGTATATAGAGGATATAACTCATCAGCAAAGGGGAACGGATCAGAATAAAGTTTACAAGTCCTGTCGAATCTATAGTCACAACGACAAAGGATTTTGGTGATATGTGATGATGATCATTCCGATGAAGGATAGAAAGAAAGACATCAAGGAAACAACCAGGATCAGATAGTTTGAATGAAGTCATCTCGATATCATATGTTGTTCCGATGATGGTAGTGGCCACACTCATCGATAAGACTCTTTCTGATAGATTATAAAGACAAGCAATATTGGTATTAATTTCTTAGGTCTTGCTGATTTCACTAACCTACCCTGTAAAGAGAAGCTGATAAGAATGTTAACAAGACTCATGCCAATATTCATATTAGAGATTTTTTGAAATATTGAAGTACGATGATGTTCTCACAATGATAATGTAAGTCAGGCCGATAATAGCTACTGTGCTCATTTCTATATCAGATAAACCTTGAAATGTCTTGCCTATACAGACATATATATAAAAGGTGACATCGAGGAGACAAAATGAAGAGTCACAACGATTGATCCATCTACAAATGTTTGTGCCATAATAAGCTATTAAATTGCCTTAACATTACAAAAGTACCACTGATGAAGGAGGTTATGATGGTGTGACATTTCATAATGATTATAAAATTGTTGCACTAGAACTATTAATTACAGACTGAGAAGAAATCCCCTGAAGAGTCATTCGAAATCATTGTGATTGGGTTCAAAAGAATTGTCTGAGAGGAGCACACAAGCGTAAACTTGGAGGAGAGAACAAAGTAGTTTGATCATCATCTCAGATAACAAGTACATACATAAAAACCTTTGTGTGGTAGATTGCAATTTGAATTTTCTATCTAGAATTATAATGGAGACTCTAGTAAAAGGCAAGGGTAGAAAACAGCAAGGTGAAACTAGTAAGCCTAAGAAACGGAAAATTGACAAAAGCCCTGATGAAAAAATCAAAGAAAGAAAACTAAATCAGAATTTAATAGACCAATTGCTTGGGTCTAACCGTAAAGCTCGAAGGTCTGCACAACTCAAGGTAGAGGTAGAGAAATTAGAAGACAAATACAAATACCTGGGAAATGTATGGACATCAATCAGAGGCTATGAGTTGTTCAAATTTCATTATGATAGAAGATTCAAGAATGTCTTGGTGTCAAATCCCTAGCATTTGAATTTAGGCAAATTGGTCATCCTTGATGTGTTTGTGAGTGTGGAACTCCTAAAACTCTTGGCTAAACATTACAATCCTAGCCTCAAAGCCATATGCAATCCACAAGGAGAGCATATTATTCACTTGTCCAAAAATGCCATTTGTGAAGTATTTGATTTAGATGATTTGTGTACTCTTCCAATAGTATATGAAGATTTGGGTAAAGAATACTGGAGGATGGACACCACATACAATGGATGGAGATTGCTTCTCCACAGGCCTAGGGTAGAGGGAAAAATAGTGCCTTTTGATGATAATGATGGAACTCCATTCCATATGTCCTTATTTGAATCGTATATGCAATACACATATTATTCCATTGGCCAAGTCCTAGGATCAGAGGTTCCTGATTTTATGTCAATGCTATTAATGGTGATAGCAATAGATATTCAGTGTCACAATGCTAGGCAGTTTGACTATGCTACTTATATCTTCAGAAAAATTGATTCTAGTTTAATTGCAATTAAGAATAATGCCCCAACAATGTATTTTGAGCACTATTCACTCCTCATACACATGATATTATACTATGGACAAGAAATTGGAATATGACCAAGTGAACTCAGAATTGCTCAAGTAGACAAGAGGGGACAAAAGTCACCTATGCAAATGTGGACAAGGATATGGGATAGTAGGTTTGCCCACTCCAGTTACATTCATTTTGAAGAATACTGTGTAAAAATGTTGTATAGATATTTCAATCCTCCTTGTGAATATTCACTATCAGATGAAATAAAGAGGTTTCTTAGACTAAAAGATTTTGGTGGTCCCCCAACTGTCACCCACAATTGGGGAGATTGGTATTGTTTTGAGGATTCAACAATGGTCAGAATTTATGGTTTTGAAGATACCCCATTTATATTGCCCAAGACAGTTCCTGATAGGATTGCCTACTTAAAGATAGTCAGGTGAATGAACTACTCTAATGTGATGAACTTGAGTGCCTATGACAAGCAATCCTTCATGCCTAGTACTCTGTGCTTTGGGGATTTTATTGTGGTGTCTAAAGAAGGTTATGGTCTCATCAGGGACAAATTAATGCATTACAACATGAGGTGTGTAGAAGCAAGAAAAGGATTTGATCCTAAGGGTTTTATTGATTTTGCCAGAAGAAAACAAAACCTTAGTGGATATACACATATTCCATATCCACATGATGATATTATTAGGAACATGGAAGAAGTTGAAGTTGACCTAGTAATTGAGAAGTAGAATAGAGAACTAGATGAGAAGAGAAAATAGCTTGCAGAGATAGAGTTGTCTTCTAGTGATGAGGAATCTGTAGGAGAAGAAGAGCTACATGAATAGGCAACTAGAATATCCAAACAAAAAATGGAATGTTACCAATCTCCTAATAGAGAGCAGGATGAAGAGGAGCCTAGTGATGAGGATCCTAGATAGTTAGCATATGATTCTTTCATTGCAGATGATCAATTTATTCATTCTCAAGAATTTAAACCATTTTTGTATAAATGCAAGGGAAAAGAACTTAGGGAATCAATTGACAATATCACGGCTAACAATGAAAAACAATTGATTGACATGTTAAAAACAACAGTAGATAATGAATCGAAAGCTATGACTCCTAACAGAGGTAGATAGTTGCTCAGAGAAGCAGGTGTCATGATATTTCCTGGACTTGACATAAATTATGCCTTGGTGTTTGATAGTTTTTTGCACAATACTGATGACAAGTATAAGCTCCCTCTTGAGGGTGTCATAGAGGTATACATGGATACCAAATATAACAATGATGAAAACTCACTCATGATATGGGCCTTATACCCTCCTCATAAGAAAATGACCATTATAGATACTAAAAAAACTTTTGGGCATGTTATGACTTTCAAAGCAGGGGAAACTGATCCTTTGATTATTGTAGACATTGGCATAAATGTTACAAAATTAAATAAAGCACAGGCTCAGATGCTGATCAAAGAATGAGATGTATATAAGCTCAGTTGTGAAAGATTGACAAAAGAAAATGATTTCCTCAAAGATACTGTCAAGAATTCCTTCAGAGGATCAGTCAAAAGACTAACCCAAGGAGAGAGTTCACAAAGTGCCCAGTCACCATTTGTTGATCAAATAGCCCATATTCAAATTGACACACTTGCAGCAATACTACAGAATAGGCATATCAAAATGATGCATCGGATGAACAGATTTTGGGATGTCTATTCTGAAAACTATAAGGTAATCCAAGAGCATGAAAGGTTAAACAATAGACTTCAAGAGAAACTCCATGAGATACAGAGTAGGGATGCTCCTGACAATACAGGTACCTCCAGTGCAAAAGACTTGATCGAGCAACATCAAAAATATCATGACCATCTTAAAAATGATGCCAAGGAATGCGTTGAGGCTTCAAAGACAGGTATACCCATGTTGTTCAGAAATGACAAGGAACTGAAGAGCAAAGATGAATGGAGTAAAGAATGCCAGGTGATATTACATGAATCTTTAGAAGCTCTAAAGGATAAATACTTTGCATCTAGGGAAGCCTACAAGCATCTAGAGAAGATGGTGACAATGGATGTGATTACCAAAAATGCTATTGAATTTGCTGATACACATCAAAGCCAAGAGTACTTGGATCATGTTTCTCAGATATACCTATGCCTTAGCAAGGCTTAGAGTCATTATCTTTGTTTGTTGTTGTGTTAAATCATTTTAATTCCTAAAAGACATTTTGAAGAGTTATGTCTCTTCATAAATATTTCTATATAAGTTGAACATATGATGATCAATTATCATTAGTAGTAGGAGATAATATGAGAAGTTCATAATATTTTAAATGACCATGTTGCAAGTATTATATTAAAGAAGTTAATAGAAGATCTCTGATTCTGCGGTTTTATATTGGCATCAATTGTTTGTTCGAATTATTCAGTTATTTGGTTGTCTCTAGTTCAGTATTTCCTTATTATTCAAATTGATATATCAAGTATATATTTAACTTGTCAATGCACATTTGTTGTATTTGTGTGACTTGATTAATTGGTTTCTTTAAAGAGGAATTAAGATCCTTTTGGTCAGTCACAATAATCTGGAAGTGTTGATTTGGATCATTAAGAAAAACCATATAATTAGGATTGTCATTTTCTCTCCAAGTTGATATTATCTATTATTCTTGTATATTGCATTCAGTTGGTTCCTTCAAGAAAGGATTAAATTTGCTTCTAGTGAATAACAAGAAACCTAATTGTGTTAGTTGGATTATTAAGAAGAGTTTGTCAATCACTTCCCTGCATGTATATACAAGTTGTAAACCAGAGTATTGTACCAAGCATTTAGAGTTCTTGCCCAATATAAGCCACTAATCTTAGATTTTCATTTGACTCTGTTTACCCAACAAGGCACTAGTCTTATCTTGATTCATCATTTAGTTTTATTCAGAACCCATCCATTAGTTGAGCATAGTTATAAAATTTATATTGATATTGCTTATACAATTTATACCAATCATCTTTCAGATCTTAGATATAGAACTAGTTAGCAAGCTTTCATCTATTCCACACCATTTGCCACTGTGGGTAGATCCATTAACTTAGTCTAAGCATTTACATGCATCTAATCTGCTTCAACTTTCAAGGTCCACCCACCTAGGTATAGCAGTACCTAAAGTGTAGGGAGTCATCAACCCTATTGGTTAACTTTGTCACGTTAGTTCAAAAAAGTTACCAATCTGATAATAGAGTCTGGCATCCTCTTAGGATTTGTAACCTACATTTTTGAGACCTAACAAATTGGCGACTCTAATAGGGAACCAAATACAAAGGACCTTAGTAAGATACCATTCTTTTATAGAATAAAAAATTTCAAGAATACAAATTGGTAACTCTGTTGGCAAGAAGAATCTGGAAAGATAAATTATAATCTTTTTCCTATTTGTAAAAATAGGTGGCAACTCTAGAACCTGTTACAATAGAAAGTTAGCACCAAATGGATGGTAGAAAATCCAAGATGGAAGGGAAGAAGTTACAATCATCTCCACCAATTAGAACCATTCCCAAGAAAAACATAGCATCAGATTATTTTCATTAGAATAATAATCAGGAGGCTCAAGAAGACAATACAGAACAAACTATCATAACTCATAATAGTTTTACCCCTTTGCATGAATCAAATGAGAATTTGTCTCAAATCAATGGAGTAACTGATGATATATTGGCAAAATACAAACCTGATCCTCAGGAACAACTTGAGTGTGAAGTACGAGCCATGAAGGAAATTGATCAGAGGTGAGCTGAATATGATTATAAAATGTCATTACAACAGAAGAGGGGGTAAAATATGGATTCACAAATCAAGAGGTGAATAAAAGTCCAAAGAATACAAGAAATATAAATGAAGTACAATAGAATGTGCTTAATCTCTAGGAAGAACTTGAAATGATCAAGATACAGGAAACTGAGATGCTGTTAAAATAGGAAATTCAATAGATAAGGAATAGGACTAAAATAGCTACCCCAAAATACATACCTCCACATAGAGGAAATATTTTAAGGAACCCACAGCAAAACTTGCACCAAAATACAAGTGGTGTATCCAATCCACAAGCATCTGGAAGTCATGTTCATCAAAATACCCTCCCAAATAATCCTAGACCACCTCTCATACATAACACCTCTCAACATATGGCTAATCCATACCCACCCCCTGGCCAACAGTATTGTAGACCACAAAATCCTCATATGAACCCCACATAAATCCACAACAGCAACATGCTTATCATCAGCCTTCAGGCAGATATAATTACTAACCTAATCCACCACCCATGAATATTCCACCCCAAAACCTCACAAACATATGTAGGCAGTTTGATATGACTAGATATCAATTGTATCCATACCCTATTGATAGTAGTTGGAGGAATATAGTTCCTAAGTTCACTAGAAACAATGCAGTATTAGCTAAGGATCATATCAAAAGTTTCAATGCCTTCATACAAGATATTAGTATGGATTATGAAGATGTTAAAATGAGGTTATTCATGATGTCTCTGATTGAAGATGCGAGAGACTAGTTTAACAGCTTACCAGAGCCTCAATCAGTTCCCTAACATATTTCCATAGTCAATCTAAGGAGTAGTATGACAATCAGTATGCCCCTGAGTTTGCATTGCATAAATTGATAAGAATCCAAAAATACCAAAATGAGTCAGTATATGATTTCAATCTAAGATTTTCCAAGTGACACAACAAAATACCACATGGATCTAAATTGATTCATCTAGCAGCATTAAGTATTTATCTGAAAGCATTTGATCCTAAGATAGGGTATGAACTTAGAAATCGATGCCTTATGACCCTAGCTGAAGCACAGAAAGTGGCATTAACTATTAAGAACAATAGAAAATCTGCAGGTATGGTTAGCAAAAGAGATAATTCTAGAACTCCTCAAAGCCCAAACATTCAACAGAATAATCAAGAAGGCCAACATAGACATGAAAGACCTAGGTTGCATGATATGCCATATATTACAAATTGGAAGGATGGGAGACCTATTGAAAGCAGTAGAAAGCAACATTATGGTAAAGATACTCCTGACCCTCTAAAGAGAAATGGGGCACATATGGTAGAAGATAAACCTTGGTGTTTGGTGTGCAATCTACCACACTCACCTGAATATTGTGTAGTGGCTAAAATAGTACAACAACAAGAAGCATTATACAACTATAATAGAGATAATCACACAATAAACATGATGCAAGATACACCATACTTACTGAATGAAGACTGTTCTTCTACAGAGGAAGAGGGATATGAATATGATGTGGGGAACTAGAAACATCATATCAACATGGGAAAACAAGAAATATTCTCAAATCAGGAGGACAACTACGAGGGACCTACTTATTATCATAACAATTCACCATATGATCAGTGGAGAAAGCCCACTAAAAAGGAAAGGGAAGTTCTCACAATAGTTGTAGTTGCCCAAGCTAAAAATGCCTATAATCTAAGAAATAGGATAGTAAATCCAGAACAAGGAACACCTAGGAGTGTCTTTATAAGAGATCAGAATTACAAAAGGAATAATGCAAAGTCATCAGTTAGAGAACTAGAAAAAATTGAGCAGAATAAAACAAAAGATAAATCACCAAATCAAGAAAAAGAACATATAAAGACATAAAGGAATGACCAGAGTATAGCCCATTCATTTGACATTGCTCATGCAATATCTCAAGTGAAGATATCAGTACCACTTTTGGAAATGATGAAGATAGATAAATACAGGAATACAGTGGTTAAACTGATTTCAAATATACTGAATCAAAAATATAAAGAATCAGAGAATAGAACAAATAATGTTCACCAAGAAACATTCCAAATTCTTGTAGTATATCTATGTGATACCTTAACAAAGAACACCTCACAAGTGGACCCTTTCTACACCACCTTATTAATAAGAAACATGCTAGTGAGGAACTGCATGATTGATTTAGGCGCAGCCATGAATATCATGCCAATAACAGTCATGAAAGAACTTGGAATGTGGGTTGACACTACATTTGGTAAGTGTTATGTGATGGACAATAGGTCTATCCCAGTTGTGGGCATTATGAGGGATGTGGAAATAAAACTAGCTTCATACCCTGAAGCAACCTATAATATTGATATCACTGTGGTTGATATTCCACCATATTATGGAATTCTCTTATCAAGACAATGGGATGCAATGGCAGGAGGAAATGTCCAGTTAGATTTATCATATGCCACTATACCAGTGGGAGGCAAAGAGATCAAGCTATGTAGGGAGCCAAGATATGAGAACATCATAGAATGCTTAGATCAAAATCAAATAAATCTATTCTGTGATATAGATTTGGGAACCTTCAAGGTTGAAACAAGTTAGCTAGAATTGCAAAATATTGATCCAATCCATATAGAATCCAAGAAGGAGGAAAATGATGTGTGGAAAATGTATTTTGATGGTGTGTGTAGCAAAATGGGAAATGGAGCAGGAGTATTATTTATTTCACCAACAGGTAAAACTTTCAAATACTCATTCTTATTGACATTTGAATGCACAAACAATGTAGTAGAATATGAGGCTTTGCTCATTGGTTTGAATATTGCCATCAAGCATAAGATAAGAAAGCTGGCTGTATACGAGGATTCAAAATTAGTTACTTCCCAAGTAAGAGGGAAATACTTATCTAAAAATAAGAGGTTGAAGCAATATAGAAATGTTGTCTGGGATGATGTTGAGTTGTCTGATGCCTTCTCAATCAACCAGGTTGATAGATCAAAAAATATTATGGCAGATTTTCTAGTGAATATTGCATTAAAAGGAGATGATATCACATTGGGAGGTATTATAGAAATTGAATTCAAAACCAAACCCACTATCCTAGGTAATGTACATAACTGGCAAGTGTTTGATAATGATACTGATATAATCAAATTCTTGCATTGTGTTGATCACTATGAAAACTAAGAGATTGATTTTAATGTGTTTGTGGAAGAACATGATGGAAAAGAAACTCTCTTTGGTCAAGAGATAGCTCAGCTAAAAACAAACAAAATACCTAAGGGATTCATAGTGTTGGAAAAGGCGTTTGATGGATGTGACAGATTTAAAACGAAAGACACACCCATAGTACAGAATGATCTTGAAGAGATTAATTTGGAGATGTAGGTAGCCCCAAAGAATGTATAATTGGGAAAAAGCTCAGTCCCAAAATTAGGAGCATGCTCATCAATTTACTCAGAAAGTATAGACATGTATTTACATGGTCATATGATGACTTGAAATCATATAGGGATGATCTTTTTCAACATGAAATACCAATAAAACTAGATGCCAAACCATTCAGGCAAAAGCAGAGACCTATTAATCCTACATTGGTCCCTAAAATGCTTGAAGAACTCACAAAATTAAGAGATGGAGCTATTATCAAACCCATTAGACATTCTTCTTGGGTTTCTAATTTGGTGCCTGTTAGAAAGAAAAATGGTGATATTAGATTATGTGTGGACTTTAGGAATATGAATAAATCTTCTCTTAAGGACAACTATCCCCTTCCTAATATGGAAGCAGTACTACAAAAAGTTACAGGGTGTGAACTATTGTCAATGATGGATGGTTTCTTAGGGTATAATCAAGTGAAAGTCAAAGAATCAAAACAATATAAGATTGCATTCACCACACCATGGGGAACGTATGTGTATTTAAGAATGCCATTTGAACTCACAAACACTAGAGCAACATTCTAAAGGGTGATGGATGTGGCCTTTGTAGAACTGATTAATAAAATTATGGTAGTATATCAGGATGACATGAAAACATATTCCAGAAAGGCTGAAGATCATTGTACACATTTAGAGCAAATTTTTATTAAAGCCTTAGAATATGGAATTTTATTGAATCCTAAGAAATACCATTTTGCAGTAACAGAGGGCAAGTTGCTTGGTCACATAGTCTCAAAAGATGGACTAAGAATAGATCCTGAAAGAAAAAGAGCCATTGACCAGGTTCCCATTCCTAAGGATGTAAAAGCTATATAGTCTTTCTTTGGCCAAATCAACTTTGTTAGGAGATTCATATCAAATTTTACAGAAATTGTTAGTCACATATCAAGAATGTTAAAAAAGAATTCAAAAGTGAACTGGATAGTAGAAACATTAGAGACATTTGCCACCATTAAGAAGGCAATCAAGGAAGCCCTAGTTCTGGTATCTCCTGATTTTAGTAAGCCATTCCAGCTATTCTCATTTGCTTCATATCATACAGTTGCAGCAGTAATGTTGTAGAAAAATGATGAGGGATATGAACAACCCATTTTTTAGTAAATCTCTTCAAAATGCAGAATTAAAATATGACATAGTTGAGAAACAAGCATATGCATTGGTGAAAGTAGTCAAAGCTTTTAGACCATACTTGGTGGGAGCTGAAATAATAGCATACGTGCCTAATGCTGCAGTAAAAGATGTATTAGTCCAAACTGAGGTCACGGGCAGAAGGTGTAGGTGGATTAATAAAATTTACAATTTTAATATTGAAATCCAAATCACCAAACTAGTGAGAGGATAGGGTCTTGCTAGACTAATGGCTGAAAACAATCTTGAGGCTTCTCAAATATGTAATACTGATGATATTAATAACATGAGTTCTAGCATTGAACATACTCCATGGTAAATTGACATCATATATTATCTGAAACATATGAAATGTCCTAAAGGATATGATGATAACAAGAAAAGGACACTTAAGTTATAGGCTTCAAAGTATGTATTTATCAATGGAGATCTTTATTAGAAGAATAGGGATGGTATTCTGCTACTATGCCTAGATGAACATCAGTCAAAACATGTCATGAAAGAATTACATGAAGGAGTATGTGGAGGGCACTGCTCAGCAAAAACTACAGCCCACAAAATCCTAGGGGCTGGATACTATTGGCCTAGAATTTTCAATGATTCATATTGCTATACAAGAAAATGTGAGGCATGCCAGAAATTTTTAGGAAAATTAAAATATTAGGGAGCACTACCCTTGAAACCTATGCAAGTGGAAGCTCCATTCTATCAATGGGGTATTGAATTCATAGGAGAAATCGCAGAGAAGTCAAGCAGAGGAAACAAATGGATTTTAGTGGCAACAGATTACTTCACAATATGGGTGGAAGTAATCCCAACTAAACAAGCAACAAGTAAGGTGGTGATCAACTTTTTAATGGAAAACATTATATTTAGATTTGGCACCCCAGTGAGGTTAATTATAGACAACGGAATGTGCTTTAGGTCTGATGAGTTCAAAAAATTTTGCAATATATATGGCATCATTGTGTCTTATGCTGCCCCTTATCACCCACAAGCAAATGGGCAGGCATAATCTAGTAACAAAAATCTTCTAAAAATTATAAAAAGAATGTTGGAGGGAAACAAAAAGGCATAGGATTCAAAGTTAAGAATGGTTGTGTGGGCTGATAGGATTACTGTGAAGAGAGCAATTGGAAGATCTCCTTTCGAACTAGTGTATGGAACACAAGCAAGGATGCCATTAGAAAATCTTCTACCAGTTTACAAATTTATTTTTCAAGAGGATTTAAACATTCCTAAACCAATGGAGGAAAGATTAGAACATTTTGCAGAACTTGATGAGACAAGGAGACTGGCTCAAAAGTAGAACATCAAATTGCAATCTCAAGTAAAATACCTTTTTGACAAAAAGGCCAAGGATAGAAAATTTGAAATAAATAACTTCGTATTGATGTGGAATGCTAGATGCCAAGAGAAAAGCATGGAAAGTTTGAAGCCTTGTGGTTAGGTCCTTTTGTTGTCACTGGTAAAGGAGGAGATGATTCTTACTATCTGCAAACTATGTCTGGAGAAGAGTAGGAACTGCCAGTGCAAGGGCAGTTTCTAAAACCTTTCTTTTCATGAAAATATCAAAATCACGCACAAAGAGAAATAAGTGTTGCCAGTGCATTAACAACTCTTAAATAATTCTTAAAATAATTTTATTCCATGCATAGTAGTTTAGGGTAACCAAGAGAGATTAGGATCTACCAGTACATGGACAGTCCTATGAATCTCTCAACAATAAAAAAAATCTTTTCCATGTATAGTAGTATAGGATCATCCCCATTCTACATCATTATGACTTCAAGCTCCCATTCTCAATTCATATATATATATAATCCTAAAATTTTGTAAAGCTAGCATCCCCAATAAATAAAATACATGGTCTACTCCTCCAAGAGATCTAAATTCTTGTTATACCCATAAGGGGTATATATCCCAGACAAAGCCACTGTTGGGACAGGAAAATTTCAAAATTTTCCTGTACTCCTACCCACCCCATGTCTAACCAAATCAGAAAATCATATGACCAAAATCATAATAGTAGCTGATAAATTCCATAAATATCACATGATTTTCACCACAAATAGTTGTCTCACCCCTCAAACCATAGTATAATAAGGGGCCTCAGTTCCTTGATTTTGGCAAGACCTTGGTGTTTTTTATACTGATCCATGTTCCATTTGAAGCGAGCTAGATGTGTATCAGTATGAGGATTATGGTCGGAGTGAAAGTTTTAGAATTCTCTGATGAAAGAAGTAACACTGATGACCCTTCATCAGAGAGAGAGTCCCCAGTAACACTGAGTTAATCATAGGTGGGGACTATTAGCACAAGAAAACATTATCAGAGAATACTCTGAACACTCCCCCGACAGTATAGATCACACCGACAAGAGAATTCGGTAAGACTCTTGCTGAACAACCCATGGAATAGGTGGAGCTAGTGACTCATCAGGAAGAAATGCACATCAGGGCAAGAGATTAAAGTGTCTCTGACCTCATGATGTCTCAGCGACCAAAAGGCATTTTCAGCCTAAGTCACACCCATGTATATAGAGGATATAACTTATCAGCAGAAGGGAACAGATTGGAATAAATTTTACAAGTCCTGCTGAATCTATGGTCATAATGACGAAGGATTTTGGTGACATGTGATGATGATCATTCCGATGAAGGATAGAAAGAAATGAATTAGGGAAACAACCAAGATCAGATAGTTTGAATGAAGTCATCCCGATATCATATGTTGTTCCGATGATGTTAGTGGCCACACTCATCGATAAGACTCTTTCTGATAGATTATAAAGACAAGCAATATTGGTATTAATTTCTTGGGTCTTTTTGATTCCACTAACTAGCCACATAAAGAGAAGTTGATAAACATGTCGACAAGACTCATGCCGATATTCATATCAGAGATTTTTGAAATATCAGAGTACGATGATGTTCTCACAACGATAATGTAAGTCAGGCCGACAATAGCTATTGTGCTCATTTCTATATTAGATAAACCTTGAAATGTCTTGTTGATACATACATATATATAAAAGGTGACATCGAGGAGATAAAATGAAGAGTCACAGCAATTGAGCCATCTGCAAATGTTCATGCCATAATAAGCTATTAGATTGCCCTAACATTACAAAAGTCCCACCGATGAAGGAGGTTTTAACGATGTGACATCTCACAATGATTATGAAATTAATGCACTGGAACTATTAATTATAGACTGAGAAGAAATCCCCTAAAGAGTCATTTAAAATCATTGTGATTGGGTTCAAAAGAATTGTCTAAGAGGAGCACACAAGCGTAAACTTGGAGGAGAGAACAAAGGAGTTTGATCATCATCTTAGATAATAGGTACATACATAAAAACCTCTGTGTGGTGGATTGCAATTTGAATTTGCTATCCAGAATTATAATGGAGACTCCAGTGAAAGGCAAGGGTAGAAAACAACAAGGTAAAACTAGTAAGCCTAAGAAACAGAAAATTAACAAAAGTGCTGATGAAAAAATAAAGAAAGAAAACTAAATCAGGATTTAATAGACCAATTGCCTAGGTCTACCCCTAAAGCTCGAAGGTCTACACAACTCAGGGTAGAGGTAGAGAAATTAGAAGACAAATGTAAATACCTAGGAAATGTATGGACACCAATTAGAGGCTATGAGTTGTTCAAATTTCAATATGATAGAAGATTCAGGAATGTCCCAGTGTCAAATACCTGGCATTTGAATTTAGGCAAATTGGTTTTCCCTGATGTGTTTGTGAATGTGGAATTCCTGAAACTCTTGGCTAAACATTACAATCCTAGCCTCAAAGCCATATGCAATCCACAAGGACAACCTGTTATTCACTTGTCCAAAAATGCCATTTGTGAAGTATTTGTTTTAGATGATTGTGTGCTCTTCCAATAGTATATGAAGATTTGGACAAAGAATACTTGAGGATGGACACCATGTGAAATGGATGGAGATTGTTTCTCCACAAGCCTAGGGCAAAGGGAAAAATAGTGCCTTTTGATGATAATGATGGACCTCCATTCCATGTGTCCTTGTTTGAACCGTATATGCAATACACATATTATTCCATTGGCCAAGTCCTAGGGTCAAATGTTCCTGATTTTATGTCAATTCCATTAATGGTGATGGCAACATATATTCAATGTCACAATGCTAGGCAGTTTGATTGTGCTGCTGATATCTTTAGAAATATTGATTCTAGTTTAATTACAATTAAGAACAACACCCCAACAATCTCTTTTGAGTACTATTCACTCCTCATGCACATGGTATTATAGTATGGCCAGGAAATTGGAATATGGCCAAGTGAACTCAGAATTGCTCAAGTAGGCAAGAGGGGACAAAAGTCATCTGTGCAAATGTGGACAAGAATATGGGACAATAGGTTTGCCCACTCCAGTTACATTTATTTTGAAGAATATTGTGTAAAAGTGTTGTATAGATATTTTAATCATCCTTGTGAATATTCACTATCAGATGAAATAAAGAGGTTTCTCAGACCAAAAGATTTTGGCAGTCACCTAACTGTCACCCACAACTGGGGAGATTGGTATTATTTTGAGGATTCAACCATGGTTAGAATTTATGGTTTTGAAGATACCCCATTTATATTGCCCAAGACAGTTCCTGATAGGATTGCCTACTTAGAGATAGTCAGGAAAATGAATTGCTCTAATGTGATGAACTTGAGTTCCTATGACAAGCAATCCTTCATGCCTAGTACTTTATGCTTCGGGGATTTTACTGTGGTTTCTAAAGAAGGTTATGGTCTCATCAGGAACAAATTAATGCATTACAACATGAGGTGTGAAAAAGCAAGAAAAGGATTTGATCCTGAGGGTTTTATTGATTTTTCCAAAAGAAAACAAAACCTTAGTGAATATACACATATTCCATATCCACATGATGATATTAGTAGGAACATGGAAGAAGATGAAGTTGAACTGGTAATTGAGAAGTATAATAGAGAACTAGATGAGAAGAGAAAACAACTTGTAGAGATAGAGTTGTTGTCTTCTACTGATGAGGAATCTGCAAGAGAAGAAGAGTTACATGAACAAGTGAGTAGAATATCCAAACAAAAAATAGAATGTTACCAATCTCCTAATAGAGAGAAGGATGAAGAGGGCCCTGGTGATGAGGATCCTAGATAGTTAGCATATGATTTTTTCATTGTAGATGATCAATTTACTCATTCTCAAGAATTTAAATCATTTTTGTATAAATGGAAGGGAAAAGAACTCAAGGAATCAGTTGAAGATGTCACGGCTGACAATGAAAAACAATTGATTGACATGTTAAAAACAACAGTAGACAATGAATTGAAAGCTATGACTCCTAATAGAGGTAGATAGTTGCTCAGAGAAGTAGGTGTCATGATATTTCTTGGACTTGATATAAATTCTGCCTTGGTGTTTGATAGTTTTTTGCACAATACTAATGACAAGTATAAGCTCACTCTTGAGGGTGTCACAGAGGTATACATGGGTATCAAATATAGCAATGATGAAAACTCACTCATGATATGGGTCTTATGACAAGGTGTCATTGTACCTCATCATATAATCCTTTTTTAGGTGTCAAAATCCAGGGGTTGTGTCCTTAGCTATCTACAATTAAGGATTCTACAGTTACCAATTTTCTTAGCTAATCTCGACAACTTCTACTAATTTGAAGAGATTGATCTATCTACTTACTGAATGAATTTAAGGAATGCTAAAAATAGAATTAAATAGGAAGTTACTTAAACCAATCTTAAAAATAGCAACATGCATCTATCTATCAAAATCAATAAATACTTTTCACAACAAAATCTGAAATAACAAAATAGCGGTACTAGCCTTCTGCCTTGGTGGTGAGAGTGGGCCCTTGCTCCACACCCTTGGGGCTGAAGGCTACAGTAGGGAATTAGCACAAAAGAATAAGATCACAACTAAATTCAGTCCAATTCCATTTTGCTTTGCATTCATGAAAAGTATTGATATCACAAAATTGAGATTATCAAGGATCAGAATAATCAAATCATTTTATATCTTTTCTATTGTTTCTATAAGTATATATAAAATGAGTGATGACATATCACTTATCTTATCTACCAGTTCTTCTATGAGATGACATCCATCTCTTTATTATACTAGCTATCTAACTATGGAAAAATAACCATGCATTAAAAGTAGATTGAGTGGAACAAAAGTCCACTCAGAATTCTAAGTTTGAGTCTTAATACATTTGGGAAGTGAGGCCCTAAAAATATAGATATTGAATCAATTTTTATCTGTAACTCATGCAAAAAATTTAAAAACATAAAAACTCCAGCAGTTGACTAAAGATGACGCTTCACCACTCAGGTGATGATTTGAGTGAAAAGAGGGGTATTACGATCGCTGTTAAAAGTGCCTGATTGGTGGCTTATGCTGGAAATATGCCCTACTCTTTGGAGGCACTAGAGATATCTGTCCCTGTCTGCAACTCCAGAGATATGTCTGTAGCTCTGGAGATACCATTGTGGCCTTCTTGTTCAGCTATGGGGATGCTCCAAACTCCTGTCCAGCTTCGGAGAGGCTTTTCTCTTTCCTTCAAAACTTCTGGTGTCGTGGTATTCTGGTATTGTCTCTAGAGATCATTGAAGACTACCTCTGGAGATGCATAAAATTGTCATTCTGAGCATGTACACCTGTTGATTCAAAAAGAGAGAAGTTTTCTATATTTTTCTATCAATTCCATGCACATTATTCCCTCAATTAGAAATTATGATCTTAAGTAATTTATCTCAATTGATCATTATCTAGAATGATCTTGCTAGCTTATTTGGGTGCAGACATTAAGAAAGATGGGATCAGGAAGGAGAAAAAGAGAGGTAAAAAGATGTATTTCATGGGTGCTACTTTGCACTCATCATCCCGCCCATACCTAAGGTTTGGTAGGTCCTCCTACTTCTCACAATCTGGATTTATTCTAGTGAAGCAGCCTATCAGTCAAGCTATAATCTTGTGCATAGGTAGACCAAGTGGTGTGGTTGGTATTACCATTGCCTCTGTATTGATCAACCTGCTTCAACCAATCCTGCAATTTCTCGTCTTCCATCTACTCAATCCAAACAGGGAGTGGTCCAATTATGAGAGGGGGCCTAAACCGTCCACCTATCCATTCTTGCTTATGCTATCCATCATTTTGGCTATTAACTTTTCTTTTCTCATAAATAATCTTAAGTTTGTAGGGGTGACCACCTCTCTCATTTTCTACTCTGAGGTCAAAACATTCCATCTTTTCTTTGCTATGGCAAGTACTGGATTTGTTGAACTATTCATGAAAAGAACAAAATTGATGGAGCACTCTTGTAAACTCTTTAGGTATAATGGAAAAATTTTGTTCTGACTCTTAGGGTGATAGATATAGGACCTGAATTGGGTTTTAAAAGCATTGGGATTGGGACATTCCTTTCTGATGAAGAGATCTATTTATGTATCTTTCTTGAGATGATCTTTCATTTGTTCATTCTAGATTTGATGATTCCTCATTAGGGACATAAATGCTTTAAGCTAGCATTCTCTCACAAAATAATTAAGAATGAAAGTTACATCATTAACATAGAAACCATGTAGATATAATTCACATAGGAAATTCTTGTCTTCATCATTACTCCTTGTATATGTTGTCATGAATCCTTCTACTCTCTTTGTATTCTCAACCAGGTCAAACAGGACTAAAGAGAATTTCCTCTGCATGACTCTTTCCTATAAGAACATAGAATAGCTAGCACTTGGAGGCCCGCAAGATAGAATTTCAGAAGAAAGGGAGGCCATCTCAATGATTTTTCCTTCCAGAGTTTCTATTCTTTGTCTTGGCAGTGACTTCCCTTTGTAATTGTAGCATAGGCTTGGAAGCCTCATATTCTCTACATTTCTTCTCCCAATGGAACAGGGCCTTAGGAATGTCAATGGGGATTGGACCCACATATGGATCTATTTGTATCTCTTACGCATTGGTTGCCCTTGGGCCAACCAACTCTTGAATATATTCCTCCTGATCATCTAGTTTGTTGTTGGCCCAAGTTAACTGTCTATCTTGGCTATGCATTTTCTCAATTAATGCTACCATTATTATGAGGCTATTGTCTCTAGCCATGGTGAGCTCAGAAACACTCTGTGCTACCTCTTGTATACACCTAAAATTGGCTCATGTTGAATTAAGTAAATATTTTAATATTTATCTTAATTCTTATTTTCTTCTGTCAATTAAATAAATATTCTAAGTTTATTTGATTGGTTCATTATCCCATAATTAAATAAAAAATCAATTTATTTAATTGAATTCCCTAAATTCTTCTAATTTCTCACATAATTAAAAAATCCTACATTATTTAATTAATCCTAAATCCTGCTATCCTACGTCCTAATTTCATAATTCCACCTCATCAATCCACCTCATCTTTCCACCTCACCATATTGCACATATAATTAAATATTTTAAATATTTAATTAGCTAATATTCCCTCACCCACATGTCCTATTTATCCTCTAGTCAAAATTAGTTAACTCATCAATTAAATCTGTTAACTAATTAATCATTCAAGTTTAGTGATCAATCAATTCAGTCAACTCCCCAATCAATTCACTTAACAGGTTGGTTTATTCTGTTAACTATTCAATCAATTTTCTTAACTCCCCTGTTGCATGATGGAGCTTGGACACTTGTCCTCTTTCTATTCGCACACATTCCTCAACCATTCTTAACATTTGATCTTCGTATTTCTTCTCAACCGTTGATCTGCTCTCACATATTTCTATAAATGCAACCCTCTTTTATTCATTTCATATCCATTGTTTGAGTAAACTTATGCTGCAGAAACACAAGCGTGCCTTTGGTACCCCCATCTCCATATCATCTATCATCCATCAATAGTGTGTTGAAGCTCATCTTCAATCACACAAAGTATCATAGCCAACTTCATCTTGTCATCTTGAGGATTTCGATGCAAGGAAGCAAGCTTCCTTAGGGCCATATTCATCTCCATCAAGATCAAGACAGAAAAGGTAATCAATGGAAAACGAAAGGTGAAGGGTTGTAAGTATCATTTATTTTGTTATTTAAATCTCCTTTCTCCTTCATATTCTATTGATGTTTGGGTTTATTATTGTTATTGATTAATCCACATTTTACCTTAAACATTCTGGCACCCACCGTGATCTGACCCATTTTATTTGTGAGTGTTTGTTTTAGAGGTTTTGTTGTTGTAGATTCAAGTGTGTTTCAAGTAAAACTTCAGGAATCGACTTTCACAAACAACCTCCTACGCACAAACTGAGCTCACCATTGAGTCCAGAAGGCCTCGAAGGTAAGAAATAACATATAATTTGTCTAGTTTTCATTACTTAATTTTTTTTGAAATTTTTTTTACTTTTCGGCCTATTTTTGCAAAAATAAAAATAAACTAAAAACAATCCCCAAAAAAAAAAAATTGTAGGCAATGTTTAGAATAGGATTATTTTTATGTTTTATTTAACCAAAAAAAAATTAAAAAAACAAAAAAAAAACATCATTTTTTTAATGCTTTTAAAGTATATTTTTTTCAGCCAAAAAAAATTAAATTAAATAAAAATAATAATAAAAAAACACAGCAAGTTATTTTTTTTAATTTAAAAAAAAAAAAATCATAGCACACACAAAAAAAATCAAAATAAAAAAAAATTAATACAAAAAACAAAAAAATAAAAATAAACTGTTGCAGACAGGGGCCGAAGCCCCTGCCTGCACACAGGCCCCCATGGCCTCCCCTTTCCCTCCCCAACACCCCCGCACCGATCCCCTTCCCGCCACCCAAAATCCCCCCTAAACCTACCCCTCTCCTGTCTCCCCCGTGCCCAGAACCACCGCCTCCCCATATCCCCTGCTCCCTCCCAATCCCCCTCCTCCCGCGCACCACGTCCCATCAACTCTACCCCCGATCCCCTTCCCTACGTCAGCCCTCTACCCCCTACCACTCCCAATCCCCCTCGGCCTACCCTGCCACCCTTTCCCCCCACCCCCCACCCAGAACCCCCTGCAACCTGACCGTCCCTCCCCGCCCCTCTTGTGTCCCTCCCGTACCCCTCTCCCAGCGTCTGCCCCTCACTTGATCTCTCCTCCACCGCCCTTCCCTCCACCCAAGCACCTCTTCCTACTCTGCTGCATCCCCCGAACCCTCCGCCCAGACCACCCCTGCATCGGCCCTCTGCCTATGCCATCCGCCCTACATGCTGCCGCCCTGCGCGCCACCACACCTCCGCCTACCCTCCATCTCTCTGCACACACAGCACAACCAACAAAAAACAAAAACAAACCAAAAACAAAATAATATAAAAAAAACAAAAACAGTCATATAAATAAACAAAACAAAAAATCAAACCCTAAGCTAATTTAGCTTTTTAGGTTTTAAATTTTTTATTTTTTCTTTTTTTTTTTTAAATTAAAAAAAAAATCATCACTCAACCCCTAGTCACATGGAGGACCAAGGACTTGTTTAGAAACCCTTCACAACAAACTCAACTGTAGGTCCTAAACTGCCCATGTGACCAAACTTGCACTAACCACTTGTTGTTCAAGTAACTGTCAAGATTTGCTCCTACTTGTCAAAATAGGCATTTTTTTTGTTTTGGGCATAACTTCTTGCAAGAATATCAGATTTTCACAAATTTATACTCGTTGGAAAGCTAATTCACTCTACTTTTTAGTGGCCTAGGTATCTTCAACCTTTTTGGTCAACTTCACTAGGTATAATCAATCAAAGTTGACTTTACCTTGAAAACTTCAAACGACCATAACATTGGTATTTTTTATCGAATTTTCATAAATTATTTTTTTTTAAAACAACATAGAATTTCATGTAGATTCTGATTTTCATATCTATTTTTCTGTCAAAAATCATATTTTCATGAAATTTTCCAAATTATGTGTTTTTCACCTAACCATTTGATTTACAAACTTCTTGATTCAATTTTTGTTTTTGTGGACTATAGGTGGATATCAAGAGACTACTAATCCAGTTTGGTACAAAACGTCCACTGAAGACAATCATTTTACACTAACTGTTGAATAGGACTGATTTAGGCATTCTCATGCAACTTGCATACAATTCTCATCTAGTTCTAATTAGAAAGGAGTAACCTATTGTTCATACAACTTGCATACAATTTTTATCTAGTTCTAATTAGGAAGGAGTAACCCATTGTTCATGCAACTTGCATACATTTTTAATCTAATTCTAATTAAGAAAGTAAAAATGCATACATGCAAATTTCACGTAGTCCATAACTAGAAGAGAGTAATTGAACCATTGCTATATCTGCATATTGCTATCTTCTTTAGTTAGATCATTGCTATCTTACAAACAAGAATGAACATTGCTATCTTTTTAACCACTTCAAAGTTAACAACTGCGTGAGTGCACAAGTAGAATAGCCCATTTAGTTTTTCTACTTTTAACTAGGTTTGGATTAATCAGTGTCTTTTGTGTTTATCGAATGATAATAGGCTTATGCTCTCCCCTTTACTGGGTGACCAGAATGCCAGACTTGTTATTCCAATTGTTTAACCTTTAGAGGGGCCTGCCCTTGGATGCATGCCTATCCAAGTGGGAACAACCCTGAGTGGAAATAAGCTAAAGCCAAGCCCTACCAATCCACTTAAAATAAATGTGCTTGAGGTGAAAACCTCCTGCAATGAGTGCTGTTGTGTTACATCGACGACCAACCTCCCCCAAAACCCTCTAAGGCGTAACCCTTTGAGGCTGGGAGACTCCATAATGGAGAGTAGTGTCATCACACATGTAACCACTCGAATGGTTGCCTTGACTACGAACCAATTGTTTAGTATACCAAAAACCCCTATTTGTTGACACAAAGGGCAGAGCCCTTGAAGCGGCCTCGATTCATGTGATTCTTAATAGAGGTAGTAGGGACAATCCTATGGTTCAGTGGGGGTACGAGCCTAAGGAACCCAGATCTGGTATGCGTGAGAAGTGAGTACCATGGAGGGGAGCCGATGCTACTTAATCTTGGAGCTACACACTTTGAATTTGCGCAGCTAGAGGATTCAACAAATACTATCCTATCCAGCCTAAGGTGTACTTGTTTTTGAGTCAAAATAGTCCAAAAATACAAAAAATAACAAAAGATAAAAATCATAAAAACTTTTGTGTGTTTGTTGTGTCTTTGCCATAATTGAAAATCAATTCTCAACAACACTGGGTTTTCAAACCAAAAATGGAAAAATCTTGAAAAATGTTCCAAAATTCTACAAAAAAACCAAGCGAAAACTAGAATTGCACATTTAAAATGACCTATAGCGCATTTGCTATGACTTTCAATGCATTTGAAACCTTTTGCAGCGCATTCAAAATATTACCAAATTGGCGCATTTGTCTCGACTTGTGGCGCATTTGCACTCTGTTACGACACATTTACTGCTGCGCATCCAAACCAGTAAGCTTTTCCAGTCTTGTGTCAATGGAAAACCAATTAGAATATATTGGTCAAAAACTCCAATATCTGCAATTACAAATAAACTCAGGTCCCTCAGCCCAAGAGTGTATAGCAATTTCCCAACAACTCCAAGTCTTACAACAAGAAATGGCAATCTTGTAAGCTGAACGAGCCAGTACTAGCTACGCCTCGCCCTAAACTCATATATCCTTTTCCCATCTTAATGATGCTCATGATAAGGCAAGCACCACCTCAAGTTGGAAATCGTATACCACTCTATCTACTAGTCCCTCCTTCACCATCTACTAAGACCCATATCCTAAAGCATACCAGTCTTACACCAACACCGCCATCGAGTTCCCCAAGCTCTAAATGGGCAACCAAAGAAGCCTCCAATAAGTTTTGGAAAAACTATTTTCCAGATTTATACAACTAGAGAAAAGCTAGGGAGAAAGTGAAATCCTCTCATTCATCTACCCATACACCTACGAAGGATGTGATCCAAGGGCTACTAGTAAAGAGTCAACCATGTCCCCAAATTCTAGTCTTTGACCTTACAAAAGATGCTTCCAATAACATGTCAAATCCTACAACCCCTTTATGTGATCCTCAATTCCTTGAGCTTATCAAAGAGCCTTCTACCATGCACCAAAGTCAAGGTCCATCACACCTTCATGTTGTTGACCAAGAGCTTATCCAAGAGTCTTCTACCTCAACTTCAATTCAAACAACCCAAGAGTTATGTCAAGAGCACACTTTAGAGCATGTGGAAACATACACCCTTGTCTAAACCAAGATCAAAGCACTCCCATCTGACCCCTACATAACCTTTATCTTTTCAATACCTATACATGAGCAAGAGATCCAATTTCCAACCATGCATAACCTATATCTTTTCCATGATCAAGATATTACCTTTGATAAAGAAGCTATCCATGAGCAACTTGATCCTATGCATGCGCTAGA
The DNA here is from genome assembly GCA_027924645.1 of Cunninghamia lanceolata. Lineage (NCBI taxonomy): Eukaryota > Viridiplantae > Streptophyta > Pinopsida > Cupressales > Cupressaceae > Cunninghamia > Cunninghamia lanceolata. The sequence continues at coordinate 2,567,302 of BSBN01000942.1, forward strand.
GATCCAATTTTGGCCCCTCCATAACCTATGTCTTTTCTATGATCAAGATATTATTGCTAATGAAGAACCTATACAAGAGAACATTAATCCCATCATGCTAAATCCTATCCATGATCAAGACCCCATATATGATGAAGAACCTATCTATGATCAAGCAGACCATGGTGATCCTCTTAGCCCACTTTACGCATTCCATGGTCCTGAGCCTATAACCCCATCTAGTCCTACCCAAGATCCAGCAAATTCCACTTCCCTTGATGAGACACTTGCCTCCCAAGCAAGCGTAGAAGATCAAACCAGTAATACTCCTCTGCCATCCATTATCGACCATGCTCAAAATCCCCCACTGTATATTCTTGGTCTTACCGCCTTCATTCATGAGTGTTCCTCCTTAGAACACCAACAACCATTATCCTCTATCTCATCTTCTCCATCCAATAAGGAACTTGTGTCTAATGTTCCACCTACACAAAATCTCGCTATCCACCGCATACTCCAACATATGAACTATCAAGGTAAAGGCTTAGGCTTTCATGAACAAGGTATTTTGGAGCCCGTCCATGTCAATATTCCTCCTCCTTCATATGGCCTCAGATACATACCCCAAGGTGAACAATATCAATATGTTGGTACTTCCTCCACTCCTTCAAAATCCCCCACTTTCTCTCACAAACCCTATCATATCCCCAAAACGTATGTCGCCATTCCACCTCCATCATCCTATAATCGTCAAAAGCATGTGACCATACACCTTCCACCATCCAATCTACCTCTGCTACTTCCAACTCCTAATATCCCTCCATACATTTTACCACCACTTCTTCCAACACCTTATTCATCCATCTATGAATCTTCTAACAATCCCGATCATGGCCAACAAATGCACATGTCGTCTAAACAAAGAACGTCCTCCAACTCCACTTCCACCATCCCACGGGAATTCAACAATAAAAATCTGGATACTTCTACCTATAAAGTCAAAAATCCTAAGAGTCCTCATTACCTAGGATACAAAAGACAAAAATCAAAGAAACATCTTTCTTCAGAGCTGCATGCACCCACACACTTATATGCCAAACTAAAACAGGTGTGGGTCTGCATCCAACAAATAATTGCCTCTAAAGCTGCACAAAAGCTGCCTACACCCAAGCCCATACCTCCACAAGTACTATCTAAAAGTAAAATGGTTTGGGTACCTAAGAAAAAATCCCTCAAGATACATGAGGCATCCACCTCTCAAGAATCTCAACCATCTACTTTCTCCCATTCCATCCATAAGTCTCAAATTCTTCCATCCCACATGACAAAAAAAAATCAGGACAATACTCAGTCTATGTGGATCCCTACATGCCTACATCATTCATCTACAAGTAAAAGTCTTTGTTGCTTCCTACACTACTTTCCCATCACTAGCTTCAATGTTTATCAGGGTATGTGCAATCGTTGGTCACGATTCCCTTCCATTCCACAACATTTTCATATACCTCCATCTCCCCTTCCTTCCACTATTATCCTACATATCTTCCTCATCCTATTCCCATGGTCCATGCTTTTGTATAAGCCTTCCCTCCATATTCTACATCATAATCCACTATCTACCTACGCCATATCACTTTCATGCAATCCCCTACCAACATCTGTGAGAACACTTGACATTGTCCATGTGACAACATCCATCTAGCAGGACTATCACCTTTCGGGAAACTTGATACTTGAGTCTCTCCCTTCCATATCCACTTTCTCCTATCCAAATGTTTCAAAAAAAAAGGAAAAAAAGAAAAAAGTAGAGAAAAATCCCTTCATCCAATGGTGAAAACCTAGCAAACAGGCGCCTTGGATAAGTACCATGATGAAAACCTGGCAAACAGGCGTCATGTGTAAGTTGATCTTCTATGTCACCTACACTTGGGGGACCCTTGTCTCATCAGCATATCACTTTTCTCCTACCAGTTTCCTTTCATACCATTTCCTATCCTATCCTCTATCCATTACATACCTATACTCTGTCCCATCCATCCATTCAATATTCCTTTCCTCTATTCTTTGGTCTTGATACAAATTGGGGGCACAATGTTGACAAATGTTTTAGATGTCTCTTGACATACCTTATCCTTCCAAACCATGCAAATCCTTCATTATCCTCTCATCCTCCTATCGTCATTAGCATTGTCATGAAAAATCCTAATTACTCTACCTATAATGGGGCATGTTATACTTATGCGACATAGTCCTTGGAGATCACATCCTTGTTTCCTTCTATCCACTATTGCCCATCCTCATACCTACCCGTTCTTTTCTTTATCTCCCATCCATCTTCCTCTCCGTGATGTTTCCTTGTCATCAATATCTAGCATTAAGGCTCAGGTTCCCATCCATCCCATATCTTTCCGTCTGTCCATCTATCCGTCCATGTCCGTACCCTTTCACCAGGCAAAGTAAGCGTAGCAAAGCCCACTTCCAAACAAAAGTCTTGATGCAGAATAGCAACCTGTCCAAAGTAGAACACTGTACCGAAACACTCAAACTAATTCTATATTGATATGGCAAAAAGACACATCTAATGCAAGAATGTTTTGTGAACAGGTTAACTTACAAAGTCTTGGATTTTTTTCATTATGTCTTCCTATGCTACTCAAGGATGCCAAAAGCTAGAGATGCTATGATGGGGGCATAATATTTTTCTTTGTCTACTTCTTGTGGATTAAACTTTAGTAATGTAACAACTTTTGTCTAATGACATGATCAGCAAAAAGATCATCGAGGACTCCGAGGTCTGAAACATGAAAAAGGGCAATCCTTGTCTGTTGAAACGCAAGAAGTACTCAGGTCATCTAGATTCAATTTTGACTTGATGCTTGTATTAACTTGTTATATCAAAATCCATGTAAGTAATACTCAGGTTATATCGGTTTAATTATACCTAGATGCTTGTATTTTCTTACAACATAATAAAGCCCAATGATGAAATAAGCACTTCAAAATACTTGCTATATCAAGATGACAAATATCCATATCCATATCCATACCATATCCAATTGTAGTTCATATCCATATCCATATCCATAACATATCTAATTGCGTCTCATATCCGTATCCATATCCAATTGCATTTATCCATATCCCATCCAATAATGATCTAAAATGTAGCGAATCAATGTTTACAAAAGCTTGTAATTTCTTCTATCAAGTCATTCTTCTATCAATCAAATTTCTATTTGTCTTCATGTCTCTCATCAACAGTTCTGGCTGTCAATCCGAGCAGTGATTAAAATGCAAATTTATCCTTAATCCATACCAATTGAGTCAAGCCAATCTTGTCGAATTATCCAATTGTAATCAGCGGTCTTGATCCTAATCTTGTCGTAAACCATATCAATCAGTCATAACTATCCTTCATGTTGCTCTAGGGATATATCATTCCCCGCCATGACAACACTGTTGTATATTGTTATCATATCAAATGTGTTAGATAGGATGTTGCATTGTCGAAACCAAACCTGGAGTCTTATACAACATGTTTCATTCCTGAAACTAGACATCGTTGATCTATATCCTTGGTTTACCGCTTGACAGGGGCAATACCCTATTTGTTCTTCTATCATTTGTGCATACTTGCTTACTTTCTTGTGTGTGTTTCGCATATCATTCACCTCTTTCTTCTCAATCTACCCATTTTCTTCAAATCTAACCTTCTTCATCATGAGATTGTCCATCTCACACCTTCTGTCGTCTCCTCGTCCAATCTCCTGAGGGGGCATCCCGTCATCAAACTTGTACTAGGGGCAAACTGGGGCATGTATTATTGTCAGAAAAATTCTTATCTTTGAAACAACGTGATAAAACACATTGCTTCAAAGAGGGGCAAAATGTATACACCTAAAATTGGCTCATGTCGAATTAAGTAAATATTTTAATATTTATCTTAATTCTTATTTTCTTCTGTCAATTAAATAAATATTCTAAGTTTATTTGATTGGTTCATTATCCCATAATTAAATAAAAAATCAATTTATTTAATTAAATTCCCTAAATTCTTCTAATGTCTCACATAATTAAATAATCCTACATTATTTAATTAATCCTAAATCCCGCTATCCTAAGTCCTAATTTCATAATTCCACCTCATCAATCCACCTCATCTTTCCACCTCACCATGTTGCACATATAATTAAATATTTTAAATATTTAATTATTTAATATTCCCTCACCCACATGTCCTATTTATCCTCTAGTCAAAATTAGTTAACTCATCAATCAAATTTGTTAACTAATTAATCATTCGATTTCACTGATCAATCAATTTAGTCAACTCCCCAACCAATTCACTTAACTGGTTGGTTTATTATATTAACTATTCAATCAATTTTGTTAACTCCCCTGTTGCATAATGGAGCTTGGACACTTGTCCTCTTTCTATTCGCGCACATTCCTTAACCATTCTCAACCTTTGATCTTCGTATTTCTTCTCAACCGTTGATCTGCTCACATATTTCTATAAATGCAACCCTCTTTTCTTCATTTCATATCCATCATTTGAGTAAACTTATGTTGGAGAAACACAAGTGCGCCTTTGGTACCCCCATCTCCATATCATCTATCATCCATCAATAGTGTGTTGAAGCTCATCTTCAATCACATAAAGTATCATAGCCAACTTCATCTTGTCATCTTGAGGACTTTGAAGCAAGGAAGCAAGCTTCCTGAGGGCCATATTCATCTCCATCAAGATCAAGACAGAAAAGGCGAGCAATGGAAGACGAAAGGTGAAGGGTTGTAAGTATCATTTATTTTGTTATTTAAATCTCCTTTCTCCTTCATATTCTATTGATGTTTGGGTTTTTAATATTCAATTGATTAATCCGCATTTTACCCTCACACCTCTTTATCCTTTTCTTCCAATAGTTTGACTGTCTTAGTTTTCTGGGCCTCCAATTATGTTTCTTTCTCCTAGATGATCTTGTCTTTGCTCTAGAGCTTTGTTTGTAGATTTTCAATGACTTGTTTTTGCTCCATTTCTACTTCTATTTTGACCTTCTTAAGGTTAGTAATAATCTGATTCTTCCCCCAGAGTAGTCTCTTTAGGTTGTCAATTTCTTCTAACATTTGATGTTCTTTTGAAATCTCAACATCCTCTTGCTCAGAGGGGTGAGGGAAAGTTTCTGCTTCTGCTTCTGTTTGCTAAACATCAGGGTTTTTAGAATGTTTGTTGTAGCTTCATCTTGCAAAAGACCCACAACACTCTCTGGTTCAAACTTCTTCTTTACCCCCATTACTAAATTGGTTCCACCTTCTATACTTAATTCCTCACTCTTCTATCTGTAGTTTATCCCTTCTTAACTCCGTAGGCTCCGGAGGACTTGTTGATGATGATGTTAGTCATAAACAAATATAGAATAAAAGTTACACAACAACCTTTACTCATCTTGAAAGATATGATGAACTCAAAGAATTCATGATCCCAAGTCTCCATTAATTAGTTCATAATCTACTGATGTTACTTAATGGTTGATGTGTGTTGCGGTTAATCATTCAGGGGCCTTACGTTCTTCAGTAATTTCTGGAAAGTTTATCAGTATTTCTCTAGATATCCTATCCTTTATATCTACTCTGCATAAATCTCCAACAATTCTACCTCTGCACTATGAATCCACTCAAATAATGTGCCTACAGGTTGATATTTGCATAATTTATACCATTATTTGCAATTCTTTGCATGATATTCTCAACACTACATGCATTTAACTCAAATATGCTAATCATATTCAGTTATCTACAAGATGTCAGCATATTTCTCTGTTCTGCCTATTATTTATCATGACTTGCAGTTATGGAAGTGATTCACTAAAATTAAAATGAGAAAAAGGGTTAGAGAATGAGATTTCCAAAATTACTTGACTAAGATCACTGATCCACATACATGTTCCTATATAGTAATGAAGAGAAGAAAACTAGAATCATATTTCACCAGGACATTCCACAAATCTGCATGATCCAGTGCAAATCTTCAAAGGAAAAGTTGACAACAACATGCAATAAAATGAAAGTGCTTCTATTTGAACATAGCATTCACCATTACATATCCAGAAATTAGCTTGAAGATTATGTAAAGTTTACAATCAGGATGTAATCTGAAGCTTCATCTCCATTTAGTATGCTTTAGAACAAGTACATTTACAATGATCTAAAGAAAGAACCTTGACATTTCAACAATTCAGTCCTCATTAGTCTCGATAATCTGATCTCCTCTTAATTCTACAGTAATTGGCCTTATTTTGCCAGATATTCTCTCTTTAATTTGCACAAGTTCTGGCCCTTTTATAGAACAAAGGCCAGAAAATAGTTACACTAATCCAATGATTTGGATCCTCTCATAACATTCAATGGTCTAGATGAACAGCACGTGCCTGCCAGTTGGCAATTACACAGCTGGCACAGAATATTCCAGCATCTTTGGCCTGGTCCATCCTCTAGCTGGAAAACAATGCATTTGACAATATCCTCCTCAACTCAGGTTCATGTTGCCTCTATGTCCGCAACTCTGCAATTTTCAGCCCAACTCCAAACAACTTCAACCTCCTACAACAAACAGACAAGAATTAAGCATCATCACTCTATAAACTAGCAGAAAAATAAACATTTATGTTTTATCAGGCTCTAAATGTGCAAACCTATATATATCGGGTTATGAATATTGAGCATCTATGAAAATTTGTGTATCTAAATGTCCATAGGTAATCAAGAGGGTCCAATCGACTATCATTGACTGGCTATCAGTCCCTAAAATGGCTTCAATATCTGATTAGGTCCAGGGTCATTTAAGTGATTTTTTTTTATAAAAATATCAAAAATGTAATTTTTTTGTGTTTTCTGCATCTTAGTAAATTGCATTTTCGGAGGCCTTAGGAGTGGAATTAGGGCTCAAGACTTCATCAATAACTTGGCATTAAGCCTAAGTAACTGAGAAACTCAAACTAGATAATTAGTTTATCTTTCCAATGAGTCCAAAAAGTTTAAATTCTGACAAAATAGCTAGGAGTTATGACCTTGCCAAGGAGAAGATCAAAAATTTCCTAATTTTTTGAGTTTCTTTGAATTTTTGCAAATAGTTTCACCTTGTAGTAGCTCCTTTTGTATTCCAAGGGTGATGTGACCCTTCATATGATATGCAAGCCTATATATTTCAAATGGAAGTGAATAAAAATTAGTTTTCCAGAGGCAATTCACAACTCTCAATGAGTTTGCCTATTTGCAGAAACTCAATTCTTCTTTGTTTATTTTATTGCATTGTAATACCACAGGCTCAGCACTAGGTATTGTCTAGATCAATATCTTACATTTACAGTTTTGTATCTCTCTATGTATATCACATGCATAAGATCATGCATATGCAATACATGCGCTTTTGTTCACTAAATTCCATTAAATAACACTATCAGGTCCGGGTATGCACATTAGTTAATATGAGGGATATTAACTAATATGACTCTCTTCATAGATCAGGATATGATGATGATGTCATCATCATGGACGGACTTCGTTAAAATGTGAAAGGCTGACGTCATGGTCATACTGAAGGAAATCGAGATGTTAAGAAATATGACCTTGATATTAAGGAATATCACCCTCCGAATAAGATGACGTCACGGTCATGTCAAGCTTTTTATATTGAGTCCGAATGATGTCACCGTCATGTTAGGAAAGATCAGTCATATTAGAAAAGATGACGGATGTTAGAAATTAGATGAACTTCAGAGTTCAAGCTGATTGATGATGTCATCGTCATATCAGGCCCTTTGTGGAATGGGATAAGCTGACGTCATCATCATGTTAACGAAGATGAGTCATATTAACAAATGTGACCCCCTTTCGAAAGATCAGGATGACGTCACCGTCATGTTATTAAAAAGGGTGATCGTTGGATACGTACCTCCGCGAGGTAAAAAGGATGATGACATCACCGTCAAGGTGATTTCCTGATTTCTTTGTTCATCGGGATTGGATGATGTCATCGGCATATTGGCATTGGGGTGATATTCTGCAGTAGGGTGATATTTGAAATATTGGGTGATATTTGCAAGATCAGGTGATATTTGAAATATGACCCCCGCAAAATATATGAAGCTGTTTGACGAGCAAATACCACTATCATGTAAGATTGACGTCCAGAGTTTCTGACCAAATGACTATCGGGTGATAAAATTGGATCAGGGTGATCCTACATAAGATGACTGATGTTAAGAAATATGACCCCCCTTGGAAAATCAAGTTTGACCAGGACTTTGACTCGTCATAACTTTTGTTCCCTAAGGAATATTAGGGTGATCCAAAAGGTAAACCTGCATGAAATTTCGTACTCTTTCCAACCATGAGGTTATAGATATGAAATATTAACTTTGATGAACTAACTTCATCATGATGACTTACCCAGCTCCCTTATGCAGGGTCACCTGCATGACTTACTTTTACCAGACCGCCAAAAAGTAGAAAAAACACCAGCCAAGCCAAGCAACAAGTTGGGTCCCTATTTTGTCAAGTCAAAATGGGGCGTGTTGTGTAACCACACAACAGGACTGTTCAATTTACTCTGTTCTTCAGGGTATTTCAGAAGTTTGAATGAGGATTATTATGTCTCTCAGCTTAGGCTTATGGAAGATTTGCAGATTAGTTAGAGTACCTAGGTGGTCATAAATGCAACAGAGTGATAGGACACTCCGAAGGCAAGGTGACAGTACAGCACAGATAGTGGCATGCGTGAATTTGGAAAAGAAAATGATGGCAGGAGGACATGTCATCATGACAGCACCCAAAAATAGAAAGACAAGACAGTTGCTATTTAATGCTTAATTTAAGATAGAATTACCTGAACCATTTTTAATGATGAGGGGCGATGTACACGGCAAAGATGCTACGACATTTATGAGACTGCACGCAACGTGGCACATAAGTAGCTTTTGGTGGCTTGAGATGACACCAACTACTTCATTGGTATGCAACCTACAATCATTCTGCCAAGTGGTTCGAGAATCCACGTTCCCTGGGTGATGTTAGCATCATCTTTGTAAATACCCCTGCAAATGAAATACGTGCTGATTTTATTTTAGTCCTGTCATAAAGCAAAGGATGAGTCATGATGACCTCATCATTTGATGTTTCCACCTTATTGCCTAGAGAAGTGGGTCCCCTCCCCCATTATTGAAAATGACTCTTTATTGATGGAGCACCAGAGGTGCTCCTAGTTTGTGAAGTGCCAGAGGTGCGTTTGACTAATTCTCAGCACTTGGTCACCTCTGTAGCTCAATGGTTTTCAACTGTCCCAAAGAAGGGAACTGCCATTTGTTAGTTTTCAACTCCCTTGGTTGAGAAAGACAGCCATTTACTGGTTTTCCATCTTTCTCTCTCTTTTTCTTTTTTAGAAGGCCACCATTTGCTAGTTTTCAACCTTCCTTTTTTTTTTAGAAGGCCGCCATTTGCTAGTTTTCAACCTTCCTTTTTTTTTTTTTTAGTCCAACACTGTGAGAAAGGAGGTATACCCTATATCAAAACACAAATCATTAAGAAACTCTTCTTTAGTAGATGGTATTTTATAGAGTCTGATTCGGTGATCATTTACTAAGAATGTGTTTGTGCTTCCATCAATAGGTTCCAATAATACTGTTCTATTTTTAAAAACTTCCTTTATTTGATAAGGACCCATCCAATGAGTTTGTAATTTCCCTTTGAACTCTTTGAATTTAGAATCATAAAGAAGAACCCAATCACCTTGCTGAAATGTCCTCCTTTTGATGTGTTGGTCATGCCATTGCTTCCTTTGATACTAAACCAGTTCTATTTGATGAATGGCCTTTGTCTAAATTTCATCAGACTCATTGAGCTGAAGAATTCTGTTCTATTGAGTTATTGACAATGGTAGACCAATATCCAATACAATTTTAAGTGTCTGGAGTTCAAATTCTATAGACAAAATAGGCTTTTTCCCATAAACCAATTCATATGGTGAGAACTTTGTTGTGGACTTCCAAGTGGTATTGTAAGCCCAAACTACTTCAGGTAATCTGTTAGCCCAATCTTTTCTATTCATTGCTACTGTCCTTGTCAGAATATTTCCAAGTTCCTTATTAGTTACTTCTACCTGCCCATTGGCTTGAGGATGGTAAGGTGAAGATTTTCTGTGCTTGACTTGATATTAATCTGTGAATGCTCTGATTACTTGTGAAGTAAACTGAGGTCCTCTATCTGAAACTATTGATCTTGGGGCTCCAAACCTTAAGAAAATCTTATTATAAAGGAAATCAGCAACTTTTTCTTCTTGTGCAAATTGTAATGCTTGAACCTCAGCCCATTTAGTAACATAGTTTGTGCATACTAGAATGTACTCCTTGCCTGATGATGGTGGAGAAATTGGTCCCACAAAGTCTAAACCCCACTGCTCAAATGGTTCCATCATGAAATGATGATGCAGTAGCATCTCCTAGGTAAAGGTTGGCTATCCCATCCTTTGGCACTGGTCATAGTGCTACACATACTTCTTTGTATCTTTATGAAGAGAAGGCTAGTAGTAACCAGCTTTGAGGATCTTGTGGACTGTCTGGTGAGAGGAGTAATGGCCACCAGATGGTTCATCATGATATGCTCTCAACACATCAAAAACCTCATCAACTTTTAAACACCTGCATAGAATGAAATCAGGACCACATTTAAATAGTAAACCATTCAACCATTTGTAAGATAAATTTTCTTCAACTAAACATTTTTTTTTGTTTTGAGGTAAAATGCGATGGATACAAGCCTATAGCTAAAAGATTAGCTATGTCAACAAACCAAGGTGCAATAGAGGAGATAGCAAAAAGATGTTCATTTGGGAACTTGTCCTCCACTGGTTGTTTTTCTCCTCTTGTATGCAATCTTGACAAAAAATCAGCAACCAAATTAAACTTTCCTGGATTATCAACTATGGTAATATCAAATTCCTGCAATAGCAATAACCACCTGATGATCCTTGCACCTACTATTGACTTATTCATTAGGTACTTGATGGCTGCATGATTAGTGTGTACAAATATTTTATATCCAGTGATGTAATGCCTGAATTTATTTATAGCATAGATGACTGCCAAGAATTCTTTTTCATTTATGGTGTAATTTCTTTATGTAGAGGTAAGGTTTTTGCTAATGTAATAAATGGCATGCATACTCTCTCCTTCCTCCTTTTGTCCTAAAACTGCCCCAATGGACACATTTGAAGGATTAGTCTGTATGTGAAATGGTAAAGTCCAATTAGGTCCTCTCAAAATTGGTGTGACAGTAAGCTTCTCTTTCAAGGTTTCAAATGCTGATTGACAGTCTTCTGTCCATTGAAATTATGTGTATTTGTTAAGCAGGGTAAACAGGGGGCAACTATTTTGCTGAAATTTTCTATGAATCTCCTATAGTAGCCTACATGACCTAGAAAATTTCTAACATCTGTCTAATTTTTGGGTGAAGGCAACTGTGTGATCACTTCTATCTTGTTTTGATCTACTTTGATCCCCTTTGCTGAAATGTGGTGTCCCAAAACAATTCCTTCCTCCACCATCATGAAGCACTTTTCATGGCTAAGGGATAATTGATTTTTCTCACAGCATTTCAGTACTTTCTCAAGGTTTGTGAGAGCTTCTTCAAAATTATCCCCATACACAGTAAATTCATCCATATAGATCTCCATGCATTCATTAGCTAGTTCAACGAAAATAGCTAAAACAAGCCTCTGAAATGTAGCTGGGGCATTGCATAGTCCAAAGGGAAGAACTTTGTAAGAAAAACTTCCCCAAGAGCAGGTGAAGGTGGTTTTGTCCTAGTCTTTAGGTGCCACTTGAATTTGGTTATACCCACTGAATCCATCTAGAAAAGAAAAATACTTCCAGCGAGGTTGTCCAGCACTTGGTCAATAAATGGTAAGGGAAAGTAGTCCTTTTTTGTGGCTTTGTTGAGCTCCCTATAGTTAATATATACCCTCCATTTCTCATTCTTTTTAGGCACTATAACAAGGGGTGAGACCCATTGACTATTTGAGATTGGATATATAAACCCTACTTGCAGTAATTTTTGCTATTTCAGTTTTAACAATGTCTTTTAAAGTAGGATTCAATCTTCTCTAGGGTTGTCTGACAGGTTTAATATCATCAATGTATATATGATGGGTACAGATCTTAGGAGGTATTCCCTTCATATCTTGGTATTCCCAAGCAAAAGCTGTTGAATGGGAAATCAAAAGTTGGATAAGTTTTCCTTCCTGATTTGTTGTTAACTGAGTATTGATATTAAGTGTTTTCCCTAGTAAAATCATGACCTGTTTTGTGATTTGATCCATAGATATAGTTAATCTGTACATTGGAGTCATGGTATTGAGAGGACAAGAATGTGGAAGCAACATGTGGAAAGTGGCTAAGTCTCTGTAAAAGGTTTCCCCACAAGGAATGATGTTGGAGAGGGTACAATGAGAAGTAAGAAGTTCTCTCCTAGAATCTTGGGTGAGCTCCATCACATCCTTATTGATTAGGATGTGAGTGATGTCTTCTATTGTATCATAGTAGATTTCTTCTTCTAACTCTCCCAGATGTTCCCTGATGGTTACCATAACTACTGAGGCACTATTGTAATTGTTCTCTGGTTCATCCACCCATACAATTCCTATATATTGTATTGATGGTTTAGCTGGAGGATACAGAGATATTTTCTTCAAATCTATCCCATTAGAAATGAACATATCCCTAGTTCGACAATCAATAGATGTTGCTGCTGTAGCTAGCCATGGTCTTCCTAAAATCAGTGGGTAAGCATTTCTTTGGTTTCTCAGTTCTAATATCAGGAAATTTACTAGAAATTCCCATGATTCTATTATAACTGGTACATCAGTTATTACTCCTTTTAGGATATCTACTGACTGGTCAGCAAGTTGAAGGATTGTAGTTGTGGATTGGATACCTGATAGAGCTAATTTGTCCATTATGTAAACTGTCATCACATTAATTGCTGCTCCCAAATCAACTAGAACATTTGAAATTTCTACCCCTAAGATGAAAACAGTTATGACAGGATTTCCAGGGTCTCCATATTTTGGGAGGAGCATATCTCCCATAAACAGATCTGCTACTTTTCCTTCCATCTGTATTGTGGGAGGAAAGTTTTTCTTCCTACCTTGTGTTTTGATACAATATTGTTTAATGAACTGATTTAGTTCTAGCACATCTCTGATTGCTTGGAGAAGAGGAATTTTGATGTTTAGTTGCTTGATTTCTTGCAAAAGTTCTAATTCCAGGTTGATTTGGACTTGTTTTTGTAAGATCTTTTTCTAGGGAACATACTGTTTAAGCCGTTCTAGGTATGGTGCTAGTTTTTCCATCTCTGGAGCATCTTCGGAGCTCTTGTCTAAATTGTGTTTAGGAATGTTCTCCAGAGTCAGTCTTTTAGGAGAAACTTTAGAGTTATCCAAGGATGATTCTTTTAGCACTTTTTCATTAGTAATCTCCTCCTGGAGTTGAGTGGATGAATTTTCAGGTTCCTCATCATTGGTTACTTCAACTACAGTTGGAGGAGATGGTCTTCAGAATGCTTTCCCAGAACACAGCTGGAGATTATTTGAATATATAGCGTTAATACCAGCCATGTTTTCTTGTTTTGTCATGTAAACAGATGCTTCCTGTTTATTCTGTGGGTTTGGTAAATGTTGAGCTGGTAAAGGTGGTTGGCTAACTAGTTCATTTTGTGATTGACCTTGTGTGTTGGAGGGTCCAATTAGTAAAGCTTGTTGTTGAGGTTGGAAACATCTAGGTTGTCCCTGGCATTGTTGATTATATCCCTATTGAGAACCCCACTGAGGTTGCATGTTTTGTGATCCAAACTGTGGTGGCCACTGTTGATTTCCCTAGTGTTGATTTTGCCAATGTTGACTTGGCCAATCTTGTTGTCCCCGAGGAGGGTTATTCTGAGGCCCATGCCAAGTTGGATTCTATTGATTATTTTCCTAATTAAAAGGACCCCTGTATGAAGGCTAGTTTAGATACTAATTATAAGGGAAATTCCCAACTTATTTTTGTCCCACATAGTTCAATTCTTCTTCCATTACAGCATTCTTCTTACTCAATCTTTTCAAGGTTGGAAGTTGACTACATTGACTAGTAGGATGTTCCCTATCATAGATTTAACAAATCTCTAATTTGTCCAAAGGGCATTCTCTCAATAGATGTTTGTTTCTACACCTAGGACAATAGATGGAGAGTGGTTCAGTTGTTCTAGTTTTTTCTTAAATTCCATCCAATGTGGTATTTAATTGGACTAGAATATCTATTTTTAGATTTGTAATCTCTTCCATTAACTGTCTTATTTCATTCTTCCCTTTAAAAGTTTTGGATGATCTCACTCCATCTTGGGTTCTAGAATAGTTCCTGTAGAGTTCTTCTATAGCAAGTATATCCATTGTGTTGATATTTCCCTTTCCCATTAGATCCAGTGCCTGTTTTGATTCTTTATCCAATCCTTTTACAAACAGGGTTCTGGCTAAGGAGTGATCTACTGGGTTACCATACCTTCTCAAGGAAAAATTAAATATGTCAACATAGTCCTCTAAGGTTTCTTCCTCTCCTTGCCTAATTTTAAACAATTCTTCATTTTTATTACTGGATCTACAATAATCTTGGTATTTTCCCAAAAATTATGTTTCCATCTAATCCCAAGAATGGATAGAATTTTAGGGTAAACCCATAAACCATCTCATCACAGAATCTTTTAGGGTTGAAGGGAACAATTTGAGTTTTTGGTTATCTAATCCATAATCATAAGTTTGGTAGACTACTTTGAATTCAAACAAAAACTGATCTGGATCCTCAGAAGAAAGTCCTCTAAAATTTGGCATGTGTGCTGGTGAGATATTCTTCATAGGAGCATTGTCTCCAGCAGCCAAAATAATAGGCTATGAGAAGGTTCTTAGAGCTTGATTTTCCTCTTCTTCATGATTATCATTGTCCATGTTTAGTACTAGTTCTTCTCTTTGAGGTTCTAGAAAATTAGGTTCTATCAAAGGATCTGCCTGAAACTTTTGTTGTAATTCCTGGATATAATCGGCAAGTGGAAGATTTGGAGGATCTAAGGGATTATTGATTTGAGGTGCAGCTTCCAAAGTAGGTTCTAGGTTTCTCTCTTCAACAAGATCTTGTGCCACCCCACTACTTTCCCCTATGGCTTGTTGATGGGGTGTCTATTTTATGTATCTTCCTTTTGAATCTCTAGCTCTAACCATACAGATCTATCCTAAAAATTATTTTAGCTAAGTTTCCCTAATTAACACAATACATCCCCGGCAATGGCACCAAAAATGACAAGGTGTCGTTGTACCTCATCATTTAATCCTTTTTTAGATGTCAAAATCCAGGGGTTGTGTCCTCGGCTATCTGCAATTAGGGATTCTACAATTACCAATTTTCCTAGCTAATCTTAATGACTTCTACTAATTTGATGAGATTGATCTGTCTACTTACTGAATGAATTTAAGGAATGCTGAAAAATAGAATTAAATGGGAAGTTACTTAAAGCAATCTTAAAAACAACAACATGAATCTATCTATCAAAATTAGTAAATACTTTTCACAACAAAATCTGAAATAACAAAACAGTGGTACTAGCCTTCTGCCTTGATGGTGAGAGTGGGCCCTTGCTCCACACCCTTGGGGCTAAAGGCTATAGTAGGGAATCGACACAAAAGAATATGATCACAACTAAATTTAGTCCAATTCCATTCACTTTGCATTCATGAAAAATATTGATATCACAGAACTGAGATTACCAAGGATCAGAATAATCAAATCATTGTATATCTTTTCTATTGTTTCTATAAGTATATATAAAATGAGTGATAACATATCACTTATCTTATCTACCAGTTCTTCTATGAGATGACATACATCTCTTTATTATACTAGCTGTCTAACTATGGAAAAATAACCATGCATAAAAGTAGATTGAGTGGAATAGAAGTCCACTCAGAATTCTAAGTTTGAGTCTTAATACATTTGGGCAGCAAAGCCCTAAAAATATGGATATTGAATCAATTTTTATTCGTAACTCATAAAAAAACTTTAAAAGATAAAAACTCCAGCAGTTGACTAAAGATGACCCTTCACGACTTAGGTAATGATTTGAGTGAAATGAGGGGTATTACGATCACTGCTGAAAGTGCCTGATCAGCGGCTTATGCTAGAAATATGCCCTGCTCTCAGGAGGTGCCAAAGATATATGTCCCTGTTTGCAACTCTAGAGATATGTTTGTAGCTCCAGAGATGTCTGTAGCTCTAGAGATACCATTGTGGCCTTCTTGTTTAGCTCTAGAGATGCTCCAGACTCCCGTCTAGCTCTAGAGAGGCTTTTCTCTTTCCTTCAAAACTTCTAGTGTTGTGGTATTCTAGTATTGTCTCTAGAGATCATTGAAGACTACCTCCGGAGATGCACAAATTGCCATTCTGAGCATCTACACCTGTTTATTCAAAAAGAGAAGTTATTTGCATTTTTCCATCAATTCCATGCACATTAGTCCCTCAATCATAAATTATGATCTTAAGTAATTTATCTCAATTAATCATTATCTAGAACGATCTTGCTAGCTTATTCAGGTGCAAACATTAAGAAAGATGGGATTAGGAAGGAGAAAAAGAGAGGTAAAAAGATGTATTTCATGGGTGCTACTTGGCACTCATCACCTTATACCCTCCTCATAAGAAAATGACCATTATAGATACTGAAAAAAGTTTTGGGCATGTTATGACTTTGAAAGTAGGGGAAACTAATCCTTTGATTACTGCAAACATTGGCATAAATGTTGCAAAATTAAATAAAGCATAGACTCATATGCTGATTAAAGAATGAAATGCATATAATCTAAGTTGTGAAAGATTGACAAAAGAAAATGATTTCCTCAAAGATACTTGTTTATGATTGTTTTTACACATTCATAACAAAAGTTAAAATTCACAAAATGAACCTAACTATCTTGAAAGAAATGAAGAAATCAATTAAGATTATTTAATCCCAAGTTTTCGTATGGTCAAGTCTTGACCTTGTGGACAATTCAGTAGGTTAATGTGAAGCTATAATATGCAAGGGGTCTTACTTGATTTAAGGTGTTTTATGACTCACTAGACTCGAATCATTCAAAAATTATCACAAATATCAACATATTATCTGTCTCGTTGCATAAATTTTCTACTGTATCACAAAACTTTATATTATTTATATTAAAACAAGCCTTTCTTTTCAAATATTATGAAAATTGTCAAATATTAACTCAATTGTTCATGTTTACTTCGAATATCAGACAATCTCCTTTAAATCTCTGCGTTTAAGCTAAGTATTTCAAATGTTTGGGAAAAGTTAGAGAAATCTAAATTGAACTTCATTCTGCTATAGGATCTAAATGCTCTATTATTCATGTTGTAAGCAGTACAACAAACTTGATTAAATCCACAGACTAAACCTTTAAATGTAAGCCCTGAGTATTTTCACGAACATACATTCAAGATTGCAAAGCTTTTGAAGAGATAATATTTCAAATACAAATAAGAGCTGGAAGACACTCCAAAGTAGATGCAGAATTCTAGATGTATTTGTATTCAAAATATACAGTCACATATGATTTACAATGTATGAGTGACTCCTTGCTTCATCAATCAAGTTACAGAAAACTTACAAAACATCTTACAGATATATTAAGGAAGCTAGATGCTCCACGTGTTCCTTATTGCAGACACAGGCGACCTCTTTCTATTCTAAACTAAAATGTTCTTCTATTCAAAATGCTAAGACCAATTACAATTTCCAGCTCTGTTCTATAAATCCCTATGTAATTAATGTACAAGTATCCAAGTGCTTTATATAAACTTTGAAACTTTTCATTACTACAGCTACAAACTCCATCTACGGTTGAGATCTTTCCCTTGTTGATCAATGGTGCACATTCATCTCTAACCGTCTGTCAAAATATCTAAATGGCATCTTTTCCTTCTCAAAGGATGCTGCTGGAATCTTTTCAAAAATAAGATTCCCCTTTTCTTTGACTTCTTCTCGTTGATGTTCTTTATTCGACTTTTTCTCAAAACCACTACTCACCTTTGTCTTTTCATTCTTTCAACTATGCTTTGAAATTACCAATTACACCTTCTACAAAGGTGCGGTCCCCTCCAGGACTCTTTACCCATATGTACTCTTGCATCACAACTCCTTCCCTCAATGTCTTTTCTCTATTTTCTGAGCCTTCTCTTCTTTTCTTATACTTCTTCATTTTAGCGTTTTCTTCCACCAATGAATCCATCATCTGTTTGCTCATGTATGCTTCAGGATTTTCTTTGCATGGTGTAAAAATGGCATTAAACTCTGTTAAGGCCCTTTCCTCTCCATATGCTGGTATGTCCATGCATTCATGCTCTAAAATTTTCTCTACTATCTTCTTATGCATTCTAATCATTTCATCTGCTTTCTCTTCTAAATCCTAGACAATTGTTATACATTTTCTGAGGTTATCTTCCTCAAATTTAAGTTCTAATCTTGTCTGTGGTACTTGATTTTCTAGTGCAATAGTAATTACTCCTTTATTGATCAATTCTTCTATTCTTTCTTCAACTTCTTACAACTGTTCCAGTTCAGACCTGCGTTCCTCTTTTCTGGATTGGCAATTATGAACTAGTATCATGCATTTGCTCTTTTCTCTTGCAACCATTTCCCAACTCTTCACAACCTGGTTTTTTATTTGCTCACCTTCTTGTATAAAATCCTTAAACCATTCATCAAATACATTGGCCTTGAACCTTTTATTCTCCATGTCCCTTATTTCTTCTTTGGATATCACTGTTATTTCACTGGGTAGCTCTGGGACTGTGGCATTGGGATCAAATATCCCTTTAATAAATTGTTATATTTGGACAAATCTTTGGCCTCCATAGCCATTGGGAAACCTACAGCCCTGTATAGTCCACTCTCCCATATACATTTCATATCCTGTGAAGCATCTGCAGCAGTGATTTTCTATAAAACATCTTCTGCATCATAATTTCCTATATTCGTATCCATACCCATGCCACTCATACTAATTAAGGACGGATAACCTTTGTGCAAGGGTAACTCTTCTTTTTCTATTTCTTTACGTGGTTTTCTCTCTTTTTTCACCTCGCCCTCTGTGTCTATCTTTTTCTGCCTCGGGGCCATCCTGTGAAACAAGGCATCTTTTAAATTCTTCATTCTACCTTTTACCTAGGGTTTTACTATGAATTTCCATTTTTACTATTTTACCTTAACCCATCTTGTCCTTTCTATTTTGACTTTTAAATTTGTTAAGCTCTACCTAGTTAATTAACATTTAAATTAATAATTTGACAAATACCTACATTGTATAATGAAATTACTGAAATTAACATGTATTTTACCAATTGAAACGTAACGGTGTTTTGAGGATAAATACCTGTAGTTTCTTTGACCACTTAACTTTAGTTGTTGACTTACTTTTACCATTTTACCTTCGTCTAGCCATTGTAATTCCTTCGCTCTAATGCGTTCTGCTCAATTCACTGTAACAATTCTCTTTTCTACAATTTTTAACTCTTAGCAATGTATATCTGAAAGCGAAATAACATTAAATTTTACTCTTTTTGAGTGTTTGATCTGTATTAATTATAGTAATTAATGCACCAAAACTTTCAACCTTCTAATACAGTGTTTGCATTTTTTAAACTTTTTACTGTTAGTTCACTTATGCCTACATCCCATTTTCCTTGTGTGTTTTCTTTGTATGTCTTCTTTGTATCTTTAAACATACAAGCATTTTATGCAAGAAATCAAACTAAAGTTTCTTCCCTTTTCTTCTTTTTCTGTACATCTTTGTATATCGCCATTTGTACGTTATCTTGTAGAAGCACACATATAAAGCATCTTATACAAACCCTCTCTTTACCTTTTATCCCCAGCGATGCTTTTTATTCCTTTGTATATTGGGTATGTATATTATAAACATACTGTGATCAATGAGAACAAAATGAAAAGCAAAACATAAATCAAATGCAAAAACAAACAATTATACCTTCTTTTTTACTCACAAATCCAAGAGGGAAGGAGTTGCACCCACAAGCTCCTCAGATTTTACCCAAGACTAGAATGTATGTGGATTGCTCAATGCTTTTCAACACAATAGGATGAGAGACAAGTGGATTCAGAAAGAGATTGAGATGGAGATGAGGGATAATTTTGACATTATGGTAGTATGATGAGGAGATTGTGGAGAGATTTTGGCAGAGATTTGATGCAAGATGAAGTCCCTTCAAATGGCTTAGAGAGGGGTCTTATTTATAGAGTTTTGGAAATGAGGATGGAGGGTGAGGATCAAAAGATGAGATCAAGGGCTAGGAATAAAAGTAAATCTTTTATTCATTTTGGGAAAAGGGGTGATAAATGAGGTATGGGTGTGAAAGAATGGGAAATGAATTAAAAATTCATTTGGGGAATGGGAAATGAATTAAGAATTCATTTGGGGATAAGAGGTAATGAATGAGGATGGGTGAGGTAAGGGGTGTGTAAGAGAAGTAAATGTGATGTGTGATTTGTTTTAATTTTTTATTTGGAGGATGTGGGGAAGGGTGTTAAACTAGGTTTGACCACCCAAATGAGAGGTTAGGATTAATTAAACAGAGGTTTTGTTTAATTGATCCTAGGGCTAGGATGAGGTAGGCTAGGGTAGGTCAATTAGTAGGCTAGATTAATTAGATAAACATGATTTATCTAATTAATGAGGATTAGGGAAAAGGAGAATTGAACTAAATAAATATTGGGAATATTTATTTGATTAATGAGGGATAGTGTTGTAAGGTCTAGTGATAAATTAAGTGAGTTAATTGATCACAAGGGACAGATAGATGGTTAGGGATTAATTGAATTTATTCAATTAATAGGAGGGATAAATTAGTTTGCAGAGCAAGTCAATTTTAGGTGTCTACATTTGCCCCTCTTTGAGATGGTGTTGCAGCTAAGTAACATCATTTCAAAGAAGTTAAAACATAGAGTTGGATTGGATAGAAAAAAGATTTTGGCTTAGAAGAATAGGGTAAGGTTTGGGGATAATTGGTAAGGGTGATGCCCCCTCGAGAGGATAGGTGCGTTGCAAGAACATGGTTGTGCTCTAAAAATGGATGGAATAGATTAGTAGAAGTGGTTGGAGGATAAGGGGCGAGATGAAAGTGTGATAATGTTGGGAGATTGATTGGTGGATGATCATTGTGTTGAAAATGATTTAGAGCAATCCTAGGTTTGATATAGCAAAGTGGATATTTTCACCAAGGTATAGAAGACCAGGGTGATGATGTTTATCCAACATTTGTATGGACTAGACACGCAAACAAAGGGATGATCCCATGCATGCCCAAGATAGTACAACCTTGTCCTGACGAGGGAAGGGGACTCATAGCATAAGTCCTTAGTACACAAAAGGTATGATGAACCTTAGATGCATAAGGGGATCAATATGCTAGAACCAACCCTATGATCAACAAGATATGAATACTAGCTTGGAGTAATGAAAACAACCCACAAGCACAGCATAGAAAAG
Organism: Cunninghamia lanceolata; assembly: GCA_027924645.1. NCBI lineage: Eukaryota > Viridiplantae > Streptophyta > Pinopsida > Cupressales > Cupressaceae > Cunninghamia > Cunninghamia lanceolata. The sequence goes on from BSBN01000942.1 coordinate 2,588,909, forward strand.
CAAGACTATGCCCCATTCTAGATGTTTTCGCCACATACCATGATATAGTAAGATCAAGGTAGCTTTGATGTGATCTTCGAATAGGACAAAAGATAAAAATCAAAAAATGAAAAGACCAACAAACCAAACAAGTAGCCATTGTATCTCTCACCAAGATGGATAATGATTTGATAGATTCTACCTATTGTAGGGATGATATATCCTAAGGCATGAATTGATAGATGATTGGATCATGCTTAGTTAATGTCATAAGATTGGCTCAAGATATGATGGAGACAAGTTGTGTTTGATGTTGATTTGATAGTTGATGATTTTTTATTAAGGGACAATGCTTTGATAGGTAATGCGATGCTTGGATCTAGTGTAAGCTCAACGGGTTGGATGGGTGCATCTTATGTACTTGAGTACTGGAAACTTCCTGCGTATTCCAGACTACCTACATACCCTGTATCCATGGGATCAAGGCACATTAAGATGTAGGTGGTTATGTTATGTAGTTTTGATTTGTGATGATGATGTGGGATGATGATGTGTTGGATGATTTGTGTGATTGTGATGATAATTGTTTTTGGGATTTTGTGGATATTTTGATTTTTTTGGATTTTTAGATTTTGTATTGTTTTTGGATTTTTTGATTTTGTATTATTTTTTGATTTTTTAATTTTTGGATTTTTTGGATTTTTTTATGTTTGTGATGTTTTTGGATTTTTTTGATTTTGTGATGTTTTTTTATTTTCTTGATTTTGTATTGTTTTTGGATTTTTTGATTTTGTATTGTTTTTGGATTTTTTGATTTTGTATTATTTTTAGATTTTTGGATTTTCATGATTTTGTGTTGTTTTTTGGATTTTCATGATTTTGGAAAAGGAATGGTTTATTATGAGATGGTTGCATTGGATTTTGTGTGGGTAACCTTTACGCTCGATACCAATGACAAGGGAACACCAAGTCTAGAGGTGAGGGTGATGGGGTTGGAGAGGGAGGATTTTCATGATAGATAGATTGGAAGATAGAGATATGGATGCAAGATAGATGGATGGGAGATGGGGATAAGGATTTTCTCCAAGGGGTAGGTTGCAAGGAATCATATGCCCCAATGCTTAAAGAATTTTGCATGATGGGTTCATCTTTGAATGGGTGGACTTTGCAGTAGATGGATGGAGGATGTACTTTAAAAGAGAGTATGCCAAGAGGTTTCCAAAGCATGTTGTTGATATTTTGCCCCTTGTCTTTATCAAGATCTAAGGTGGGAGATGGTAAAAGCAAGATATAATGGATTAGATGGATGGGGAATGATATGATAAATAGGGGATGGTGGATAGGAATATGATAGGATAAGGATACATGGATAGCGAAAGGATGTAATGGATGTGGATGATTAGATGGTTTTTCCCCCAAGTGTAAGGATACAAAATGGATGGAGAAGGGATTACACATGATGCCCACAAAGGGTTTTCATCATGGTACTTGCCCAAGACGCCACAAGGAGTGGTTTTTACCATTGGATAGATTTTTTCTCTTTACTATTTTCTTGATTTTTGATTTTTTGATCTTTTGCTTGTTTGATGGAATGGGGACTCTAGCATCTATTTCCATAGCACAGAGAAGATGGTCCCATGTTGGATAGCATTTTGGATGATGATTGCATAGATGTTGGTAGATAGGAGAAGATGGAATGTATGGTGGGTAGTGGATTATGATGTGGATTATGCAGATTATGATGTCAAATATGTGGGTTATGATGTGGATTATGCGGATTATGATGTGGATTATGTGGATTATGCAAAAGCATGGACCATAGGAATGTGATGGGGAAGATATGTAGGATAGTGAATGAAAGATGGAGAGATGGGGTTATGTGGGAATGTTAAGTGGTGGAGGGGAACCAAGACCAATGGTTGCACAAACCGTGATGTATTTGGAAGCTTGTACTTTGGATGTGGAGTTGGGAGTAATGGGGATCGGGATGGGGGATTTTTGGATGGTCGATTTGGGGTTTTAGGGACCCAAATGGACTTAGTAATTATGGGATTTTTAGATGGGGAGCGGGATGTTTGGGATTGTGGGGTAGATTGGGATGTGGATGCCTCATTAGAGTTTGGTGCTTTTTGCTTGGGGATCCACACCATTTTTGTTTTTGCTTTTTCTTGTGATGGTGTGGGATTTGATAGCCTTTTGAATTTTTGATTTTTCTTGAAAGGGATAACAGCTTTAGGCTTTTGTGCTTTATGAGTTGAGACATTCAAATTATTACTTTTGAATCCCATGGATTTGGGGGAAGCTTCATGTTTGAAAGATGTGCACTTTTGTTGGTCTTGATTGGGAATTTTAGGGAGTTTATGGGTGGAGGGGTGAAAAGTGGATTTATGGATAAATGGATGAGGAGATTTGAGGATGGGGATATTAGGAGTTGGTAGGATAGGAGGTAAAGTGGATTTGATAGGGATATTAGAAATTGGAAGTAGTGGAGGTAAAGTGGATTTAATAGGAATATTTGAAGTTGGAAGTAGTGGAGGTAAATTGGATTTAATAGGAATATTTGGAGTTGGAAGTAGTGGAGGTAAATTTGATGGAGGAAAATGGATGGTCACATGCTTTTGCAAATGATATGATGATGGAGGAGGGATGGCGACATATGCTTTGGGGGTGCAATGAAATGCACCATGTTTGGGATTGGATGAATGGATTTTAGAAGGTGTGTGGGTGGTACCAACATGTTCATTTTGTTTGTCTTGGGATGTATAGTCGAGGCCATGTGAAAATGGATGGAATGTGGTGTGGATGGGCTCCAAGATGCCTTGTTCATGAAGGCCTAAGCCTTTTCCTTGATAGTTCATATGTTGGAGTATGCAACATGCGATGGGATGTTTGGTGCTTTGGAAACAAGATACGAGTCCATTATTTGTTAGAGGAGGATAGATGGTGGATGGAAGTTGTTCACCTCCTACAAGGGAGTCACCACGGATGAAAGTGCTTTGTCCAAGTGAATAGAAGGATGGATTTGGGATGGGATTGGTAGATGGTGTGGGATCAATAAGTTGATCAATAGATGGGAGGGGATTAGATGGGATGGTTAATTCTTGATTAGGAAAAGGGGTTGATTTTTCAACATGCTTTGGATTTGATTCTTGACATGGCTAATGTGTTTGGATAGAAGTGGGAGTGACTTGGATATATGTGATGGGTGCTTGGATGGATGTGATAGGTGTTTGGATGGATGCGATAGGTGCTTGACTTATGGGTTCTTGAACATGGTTGCATGATGGTTCTTGAGTTATGATAGGAGATTGTTCAAGAGGTTTGGTGGATGTTGGATTGCATGAGGGTGTTTGATTCCTTGCTAATAGCCAATGGATGGCATCCTTCATGAGTGTATGGGTTTAAGAACAATATAATGGATGAATAATGATGGTGGATGATGTGGGATTAGGATTGGGATTGGATAGGTGGGTGATAGGATTAGGTAATGATGGTTCTTGGATGGGTTCAAGGACAGGTGTTGGACTAGATGGTGGTGTTGGAGGGATGGAGGATTTGACGGATTCTTTTGCTTTGCTTTCATTTTTAGGTGATGTTCTTTGGATGTGATAGTTTCGGGACTTGGAAGATTTGATGGTGGATTAGATGGTGGATGGGTGATAGGGATTGGTGGATTGGGAGATACATAAGGTGATGGATTAAGGTTGATAAGGTTGGAGGGATATTGTGATGGGGGGATTGGAGGATGGGGATTAGAAGATGGGGGATTTGGTTGTTGATATAAGGTTTGGATTTAGGATATAAGGTGTGCTAGAATGGTGTTCCCTTGATCAAAGTTAGCATGACAAAGGTTGGGGCATGGATAAGTTGGAGGTATTGATTGGTTGGCTAAGTATGATGGCATGGATGTGTAAGGGGATGGTGATTGATATGAGGGTAAAGGTTGATATGATGGAAGTTGGAATGAGGTTGAAGGTTGATATGAGGATGATGGAGTGGATATGTAGGGTGTTGAAGGTTGATATGATGGAAGTTGGTAGGAGGTTGATGGTGTGGATATGTAGGATGTTTGTTGATATGATGGTTGAAAGAATGAAGATTGATATGATGTGGATGGGGATGATGTGTAGGGTGTTTGTTGATATGATGAAGGTTGGGTAGGGGCTTGGGATTCTCCAATGATGAGGTGTGCTAAGGGTATGTCCTTAATGTCATTTTTGCATTTTTCCTTAGCATTAGAATCCATGTTCTCATAGACTTTTCTAAGTCTTTGTAAGTGTTGCATTGCTTCATAAGGATCCATTTTGTTGGGGAGGTATGGGATGATGGGGGATAATGGATGATTGTGATGTTGGGGATCAAATTTCAAGACCTTACGATGATTTGATTTGATTTTGATTTGATGGATGGTTCTCTATGCTTAAGATAGACTAATGATCTTAAGCAAGAGGGTTGATTGAGTTGATTTGATTGGGTGATCAATTAAGGTCTTGATTTTTGATTGGGTTGATTTGGATTTGGAGTTTGATAATGATTGGGATCAATGTTGATTTTGGATTGGATTTGGAATATGGTTTGGAAGATTATGGATTGATGTTGGTTGGATTTTGGATTTGATTTGGATGAGATGGGATTAGAATGATGTTGATGAATTAGATTAAGGATGATGAGGGTGATTAAGATAAGATTGGATTGAATGATTTGGATGATGATGTGGATAAGATAGGTGGTTAGGATGATTAGGATAGATGGGTGATTAAATTAAGATGAAGTGGATAAGAATGATTAGGATGATGAAGATAGATTATCACTAGAGAAGAAGTGGATTAGAATTTGATCAAGCTCAAATGAAGGGATTAGATAAGCTCAACTTATGGGGTTTGATAAATGGGGGGATGGTTTAGTGGTGTTGGGAGGAAAGCCTAGCCCGACATGAGGAGGGGTACGAGGGGCCGGACGCGACCCCCCGTTGATAGGGGTTCAAGGGCGTAGCCCTCAACTGGAATTTTTTTGAAAATGGGCTTATAAAATTGATATTTTTGATGGAAAAATTTGATATTTGGACATGGATGAAGAAGGCACTAAAACAGATGGAAGATGGCACTGAAACAGAGAGGAATGGCGCTAAAGGATGCGAATGGTTGGATTGATGGATGAATTTGATTTTTCTTGGCAAGTAAACAATCAAGCAAGAAAACACAATGGTCAAAAGTTTAATTTATGAAAAATGTGATAATCAAGCATGCACAACCTAAGGTGAAGCAAGGTCAATACTTGTTGAACAAGTAGAGGGATTTGGGCCACTAAAATAAAGGTTCGTAGTAAGTTCTTTCGTTTAGGTGGTTATAGATGTGGTAGCACTACTGTCCATTATGGAGTCTCCCAGCCTCCAAGGGTTATGCCTTCGAGGGTTTTGGGGGACGTTGGCTGTCGGTATAACACAACAACACCTGTTGCTTGTGACTTTCATCCCAAACACCTTAATTTATATAGCGGCTCGAAAGAGCTTGGCTTTAGCTTGTTGCCACTTGGGTCGTTTCAACCTTTTGAAGTGGGGTGGTAGGCCCTCTAAGGATTTTACAAAAGCAATACAACCACAAAAATACTTTTGATCCCCAAGTTCATACAAAGATGCGAGGGGAGAGCATACGTATATTTTGTGCTTGCATCACACTAAACATGGTTCATTTTAGTTCTTTGGATTATGTTGGGGGTGATTAATGCAAGTGTTGTGAGAAGCTTTTGATTCCCAAGGTCACCAAATGGTGCGAGGGAAGAGCATACACCTCTCAAACTACAAGTACAAATCACAAAAACACTTTACACAAATTAGATTGATTTTCTTGATTATATGAGTGAAGAATGCAGATTGTTGTTCTTTTTAATCTAATGATTTCATTGATGCAATTTGTGGTTCTTTTTAAAGCCCAAAATCAAAATGTTTTGATAGTTGTTGTTGGCACACACTTGTCAATTTTAGAACACCAAATTCAAATGTTTTCTAAGCTAATGCACACACACACAAAGATTTGATTATTTGTTTGTTGATCAATTTTTTTTTACAACACCAAATCTAAATGTTGTGTAAACTAGCATGCAAGGGTTCGTTTTAAACTCTAATTGAAAAGTTTGCTAAACTAGAGATAAAAACACCCTGCAAAAGTTTAGTGATGACCTGCACACAAGCTATCAGTCCCTGCATAGAACCCAAAAGTTAGTCTCAGAAAATAGTGCTAATACAGAGGCAAGATAGCGCTAATACAGAAGATAGCGCCAATATAGAAAATAGATAGTGCTAATACATAAAATAGCACCAATCTAGACACAAGATAGCGCTAATACATAAAATAGTGCCAATACAGAGGCAAGATAGTGCTAAACTATATTTTTTCCTTAGTTTACAGTCTGTAGTGAGAAAGATAGCACTAAACTGGGTGACGATAGCACCAATATGGCATAGAGTTGGTCAATGGATGATTTTAAGAAAATTTTGCCATAGTTTCCCCTTGTTTCTGCGTAAAACCTGCAAAACCTGAGAGCCAAATTGCTAGAAAGGCCAGAAAATAAGAAAAAAAAGAGAAGTGTTAAAATAGTGCCACAACAGATAGAGAATAGTGCCAAAACATGAGTAAAATGGCACCACTGCGTAGGAAGATGGCACTAATCTGCAAAAAACATGTCTTTCACAAAAAAAAACTCACAAGATAGTTAGATTGGGACCTTGTGGGTCCCACCGGGCGTGCCAATGTGATCAATGAGAACAAAATGAAAGGCAAAACATAAATCAAATTCAAAAAAAATGATTATACATTCTTTTTGACTCACAAATCTAAGAGGGAAGGAGTTACACCCACGAGCTCCTTATATTTTACCCAAGACTAGAATGTATGTGGATTGCTCAATGCTTTTCAATAGAATAGGATGAGAGACAAGTGGATTCAGAAAGAGATTGAGATGGAGATGAGAGATAATTTTGACATTATGGTAGTATGATGAGGAGATTGTGGAGAGATTTTGGCAGAGATTTGATGCAAGATGAAGTCCCTTCAAATGGCTTAGAGAGGGGTCTTATTTATAGAGTTTTGAAAATGAGGATGGAGGGTGAGGATCAAAAGATGAGATCAAGGGCTAGGAATAAAAGTAAATCTTTTATTCATTTTGGGAAAAGGGGTGATAAATGAGGTATGGGTGTGAAAGAATGGGAAATGAATTAAAAATTCATTTGGGGAATGGGAAATGAATTAAGAATTCATTTGGGGATAAGAGGTAATGAATGAGGATGGGTGAGGTAAGGGGTGTGTAAGAGAAGTAAATGTGATGTGTGATTTGTTTTAATTTTTTATTTGGAGGATGTGGGGAAGGGTGTTAAACTAGGTTTGACCACCCAAATGAGAGGTTAGGATTAATTAAACAGAGGTTTTGTTTAATTGATCCTAGGGCTAGGATGAGGTAGGCTAGGGTAGGTCAATTAGTAGGCTAGATTAATTAGATAAACATGATTTATCTAATTAATGAGGATTAGGGAAAAGGAGAATTGAACTAAATAAATATTGGAAATATTTATTAGATTAATGAGGGATAGTGTTGTAAGGTCTAGTGATAAATTAAGTGAGTTAATTGATCACAAGGGATAGACAGATGGTTAGGGATTAATTGAATTTATTCAATTAATAGGAGGGATAAATTGGTTTGCAAAGCAAGTCAATTTTAGGTGTCTACACATACAAGTACCCCAAACATACAAAGACTTTTCAGTATTTAACTTTCTTTTCGCATCTAGTTTGTATCTCTTATTTGCATCCTTTTAACTTGTATATCGGCTTGTATATCGAAGATATACATTGTTATTTATACAAGCCTGATATGCAAACGGTGGAGCCCACATTACTTTCCCCTTGTATCTCCGCATTACAACAATACTTGTATCAAAACCCTTAGATACAAATCCCAATACATACAAACTCCTTTATATCACCTCTTCGGACTTATCCTTTTTATAAACCATAGTTTACTTACTTTTCGGCTCTGCGATGTATATAAAGTGCAATGTATCTTTCGATACACGTTAAGGTGTGATACATCGTTTATATCAGATTTTAATCTTTCTTGAATTCCACATTGTATGTATATTAAAATTTATAACCCGAAACATACATACAAAGCATGAAACATACAACAATAAAACCTCATTTCATAATCATTCCGGTTCCATGACATGCATATAGCTTTGTATATCCTCTTGTATGTTTCCCTTTTCCAAACATACAAACTCAAAATACATCTGACAGACTTGACCAATTATTTATTTAAACTCTTAACTCTATCGTGTCTGACTTGTATGTAAAGATAAAATGTTATCGAAATGCAGACAAGTATAATGATTTAATAAACCCAAATGCTCCCTTATGCAACTCATAAAATGACACAACATACAAACAACTTTGTATATGTATCATACAAACCCTCCTATAGTGCATTTTACCAAAAACACATATATCTTGCAAAATATTGGCATTTTAAAATAGTTCAAAAAAAGAAACCCTTACTCATTTTTGACAAGGAATTCACCTATATTCTACCCTGGTACTTAATGTTGTTTTTCTTTATTTTCAATAGGGTTTGTACTTTTCACTCTCTTTTCCCTTTACCACCAAGCAGACCCACACACACAAGCAAAAAGGCCATAGCCACAAAAGGGGTCCTCATTTTGCTAAGAAGTAAAATGGGGTGTGTTGTGAGCATCACAACAACTAGCAACCAAATAAAACAATCAAATTAAAACTATTAAAGAAAACTAAATGAAATAAATTCATAATTTCCAACTATCTTTTTTGCAAATCATTATCTAACTTGAGACCTAATGTATTCAATAAGGTGCATGAATCTTCCCTTTAGTTTAAGTGGGTGTACATGATTAATAATCCTCATCTTGAAAATTAGTTGAACAAACCAATGACTGATATTAGACTACCTAGTTGATGTCATTCACTCATAGCCAACCGGATAGAGCCTTGCTGCCAGTAGGATTCCATAGCCCCAACAAGGTTATCGTTATAATTCTCCTAAGTAGAGCCCCACTACCAGTAAGCATCTATAGCCCTGGTAGAGTTACTTAGATGACTTAATATAGATTTTTAGTAAAAATCTATTTTATTACTTTATTATTTTTTTATATTTTAGGTGAGAGAAACTTCATAAGATATTACAATCATAACTTTATGATGCAAGGAATGACCACTTGTTGAAATTAAGCTGAGAATTGCAATGGTAGCAAGGGTGACCTCTGATTTTTCACCTAATATCTACATTGGTACGTTTAACCAATCCAAGGATTTTAGGTGTGTCATTGTGAGAAACTTCCCTTGAATACTCAACCCACAGTTATTGAATACAAAATTTTCACAAGTCAAACAACTTTCTACATTCATGACAGTCACAACAGGTTATGCATAAATTTCAAATAATTAACCTAAATGTTCTAAATTTTCTATTGTTTTCGATGGTTATTAGTCTGCTCCTACATACTTTAAAACAAAATAAACACCCAACCAAGGCAACACAACACACAAACCAACAACCAAACAAAACAAACAAAACTATACACTATTTACATTATGATACAGAACATCCCAAACAACCTCACCTTGAGCTTGAAAGTAATGTTTCAAATGTTGGCCATTAACTGGTAATGGCACATCCTCCCTAGTCAAGGTCTTGAGCCTGAATGTATTGTCTCTAATTATTTCTGCAACCTATAATGGACCTAACCATAATTTGTCAAATTTTTCATGCTTTCCTTTCTTTTCATGTGCTTTATCTCAGCACAGCACTAAGTCTGAAATTCTAAATGTTTTGACTCTTTCTCTTTTGTCAAACCATCTTTTGACTACTGCTTGATGTTTGGCAAATTTCTCAATGGCTTGATCTCTTTTCTCATCCAATTATAACATTTGTACTATCTTGGCTTCTCTGTAAACATCAAAACCTAAATATTCATTAGAAAACTTCCAAACTGGTATTCTTAAATTTACTGGAAGTATGGGATCAGTCCCATAAACTAAGTGATAAGTTGCATTGCCTAAGGCTGACTTAACCTTAGTCCTATCTACCCACAGCGCATACTTCAGCAATGTATTCCATTCTCTAGGATTCTTTTCAATTAGCTTCTTAATTACATCCAATAAAATCTTATTTGTAGACTCAGCTAATCCATTCCCCTAAGGATAATAGTTTGAGGAAAACTTTAAAACTATCCCATATTCAAATGCCCATTTAGAAAATTTCAAAGAAGAAAATGTAGGGCCATTATCACATACCAGCGAATATGGAGCTCCAAACCTTGTTATGATGTTTTCTCCAAGGAATTTGATAACTACATCAGTAGTAGAGAACTTACAACATGTGGCTTTAGTCCACCTTGTACAGTAGTCAGTTACTATCAGTATAAACTTATGTCCTATAGATAATGGAGGATTTATGACGCCAATGAAATCTAAGCCCCACTATGCAAATGGCCTAGAATCAATCACTGGCTGTAATGGATTAGCCTGGTTCCTTCCCTTGTCTGTTGTAATTTGATAGGTGTGACAACTTCTAATGTGACTCTCTGTATCCTTAAACATTATAGGCCAATAGCATCCTGCTCTCAATATCTTATGTGTTGTAGCTAAATGGGAACCATGAGCAGTTTCATACTTATCATGCAATTCTGACAACACCTTATCCGCCTCAACTCTATTTAAACATCTTAAATAAATTCCTTCATGGTTCTTCTTGAATAGAAGACCTCCCTGTACCATGTACTTCTATTCTTTAATCTTTAAAGCTCTCCTCTGAGAAGATTTCATCTTACTTGGATATTTCCCTAATATAAAAAAAGTATTCAAATCATTGTACGACCCTGATGCATCATTAGTATTCAACACATACTGTTGTTTCACCAAATTTGGATCTATATTTGCTATGGTCTACATGAATGCTTGTCCTCTGACCAACTTCATTAGAATGATTTCCATATCAAACTCTTGCAATGTTGTAATCCATTTGGCTCTTTTCTCTCCAAGCTCATTCTGCATCAGTAACATCTTTACAGCTGCATCTGGTACTATGGCCTTAACTTGACTGCGTGAGATATAATGTCTAAACTTTTTCACTGCTCTTACTAGTACAAACACCTATCTTTCTATATCAAGATATTTCAATTGTGCATCCTTCAGAGGTACACTCATAAAAGCTATGGGCTTGTCCTTGTTGTCTTCTCCCTTTTGTGTCAAAGCAGTCGCAATTGAATGTGAAGATGCAAAAGAATAAATGTAAAATGGCTTTGTATAATCTGGACTTGTCAACACAGGAGCATCAGAAATAGCTTCCTTAATATCTTCAAATGTAGCCTTAGCTACTGCTATCCATTCTATCTTTGCATCCTTTTTCAACATCGCGTTCAATGGTTGCACTATTTTTGCAAACCCTGTAATAAACTTCCTGACAAAGTTAATCTTACCAAAAAATGATTTTAGTTCTTTCTTACTATTTGGTAATTGCAATTTCTTTATTCCTTCTATTCTATTAGGATCAATAGATATCCCATTTTTAGAAATGACATGTCCTAATAATTTTCCTTCAGTTACGCAAAAAGAACATTTCTTTGGGTTAAGAGAAATCTCATTCCTTTCACATCTTTTAAGTACTCTTCTCAGATCTTCAACATGAGTGGATGCATCTTTAGAGTAAACAGTTAAATCATCCATATAAATAACAATGCATTTACCTGATAAACCACGAAATGCAATGTCCATAGCTCGTTGAAATGTTGCACCTGGATTGATTAGATCAAAAGACATTCTTCTGTATGCATAATTTCCCCATTTGCAAGTAAAAGTGGTCTTCAATCTATCCTCTTTATCTACTAAGACCTGGTTATATCCTGAGAATCCATCTAAGAAAGACATCATTTTAGCCCCATTCACTGCTTGCAACACTTCATCTATTGGAGGCAAAGGATAAGTATCTTTTTTAGAGGCTTTGTTCAAATTTCTAAAGTCAACACATAACCTAATGTCTCCACTTTTCTTTCTTACAGGTACTAAGTTAGCGACCTAGGTTGAATGTCTTACTGGGAAAATTATCCTGGCAGATAACAATTTTTTCACTTCTTCAAAGATTAAAGGCTCTAGAATAGCGTTCACGGGCCTTTGTTTCTACCTAAATGTGATGGAGAGCTACCAATGGAAACGTTCAACATAGGTGTATATTGCTCACTAACATACAATTACCTTTGTATGTTTACCCATTGGCAACACATATGCTATTGGCCTCCTCAATAGGTTTCATCCCGATGCTTACAATCACCCTGATACATTCAGCTTTGTACATACAACATCTGACTGGCCATGCTGGTTCCTCCTACCGCTCCTACCGGTCACCTCCTGCATATAACTCAATGTATCTGTGGAATGTATATTCCAATATACATATACAACTCGAACTTGCATCTGGAACATGCATTCACCAAAGTCAACTATTGACTTTCCATGTATCAACCTGATGTACATTCACAATGCACTTTCATCACATACAATTTGCCATATACATCTACGGGATACTCACAACCATTCAACTACAAGATACACAGGGAATGAACCCAATATACATTAGTGATATACATAGAGATTGTATATCCTCAATGTAACTTCACAACATGTATTTTGATTATGCATCCGAAGGGTTTGACCGATGTTGACCACTTTGCATGTACACGAGGCTTTCTCTCTCCCTTGTATATGTGATAGACTTGTATATTTACAATGTATGTTCCCCACATACAATTGCGATAGACAAATGTGATATGCATAGGAACATGCGATAGCGATATACTCACAGAATGTATATCCCGCATGCAAAAGTGATATATACACAAATTGTATGTCTATTGAAAACATGCAGATTTTCACTATTTTGACCTACTTTATACTTAGCGATTGCACAGAACTATCTCTCCTACAAACATAGATACTTTTGCACTTTGCCAACCTAGCACATGAGGATGCTAGGGTTTATCCAAGTATGTTACAAATGATCCTATAATCATGGAATGAACAAATAGAAAGTACAAAACAAGAACACAAACTAATATATATAACCATTCCACCGATTACGAAGTAATCCAACTGGTGGAATGGGCTAAGAACCCATTTCGATTCCAAAGTAGAAAATTGATTACACAGTGAATTTGAAAACTAGAAAGATAACACAAACAGGATCTTCTTATTGCTTTCAGAAATGTATATAGATATTTGATCCCATAGCTCCACAACTCAACTTCACAACTACTACTTTGTCTAACATCTGATTGACTCTCCCCCAAATCGATCAGGTCTAGGTTATTTATCTACTTACTATGAGTAGTACTAACATGGTTCCCAGTGGCTGAGATATAACAACTAACTAACAAACTCTAACTGACTAACAACCTTGTCATTCTAGATCGACAAGTGTCCTAGGGACTTACACAGAAACCTAGATGCAAACTACAATAACATGTACTGGTCAAACAGACTTTATTACATTGAAATGCATAACATATTAAGACCTTAGTCTTCTCCCTCTGATGTATAGTTGACTTGTTGAAGGAGTGCTCCTGCACCATACTCCCTGAGAGAAGAAATCTCAAGTCCACTTGAGATGAGAGTTTGAAGGTCTGCACCATGTTTTCTGATCTGTTCTGCAGTCATCCAAACTGCCTCTGAATCAGGTTTCCCTTGCCAAGCCACCAAGTATTCCATATACTCTTTGTTCCTTGTCTTCTTTGCCATTCTTTAGTCTAAGATCATCTTCAATTTTGGTGGTTCATGTTTAGGGATGTCATCATCTGTTGTACCCTGCAATGGTTCCTAGTCTATATCTGAATTATGTTTGTATGGAGTTAAATCACATACATTGAAGATGGGTGTTAATCCAAGATCAGGAGGAAGTTGGATCTCATAAGCATTATGTCCACATTTCCTCAAAATCTGACATGGTCCAATCTTCCTCTGCATTAGTTCGGTATATTTACCTTTTGGGAGCCTTTCCTTCTTCAGATGAACCCACACCAATTCTCCAACAACAAATTGTACATATCTCTTCTTCTTATCATCATAGGCTTTGTACTTCAATATAGTTTGTTGGAGTTGGTTCTTGACTTGATCATGCACCTCCTTGATGGCTGATGCAAAAGCTTCTCCATCTACACTAATAGATTCTCTTGCAGGTAGATCTCTTAACTCTAAAATACCTCATGGATGAATACCATATACCACTTGAAAAGGTGATTTCCCTGTACTACTATTGATGGTGTCATTATAGGAAAATTCTGCTTGTGGTAGGATGTTATCCCACTTCTCTCCATGCTATCTTGTTAAACACCTTAGCAGATTTCCCAATGAGTGGTTAACCACTTTAGTCTGTCCATCTATTTGAGGATGATAGGCTGATGAGAAGGATAAATTGGTGCCAATCTTCTTCCAAAGAGTTTGCCAAAAATGTCCAATAAATTTCACATCTCTATCTGACACTATGCTTAATGGCAATCCATGTATCCTCACTATTTCCTTGAAAAATAGATGTGCAACATATGAAGCATCACAAGTGGTTTTGCATGGCAAGAAATGTGCCATTTTACTGAATCTGTCTACTACAACAAAAACACTATCATATCCCTTCCTTGTTCTAGGTAAACCCTACACAAAATCCATGCTTATGCTCTCCCATGGCCTAGAAGGAATGGGCAGTGGCTGATATAAACCTGCATTAGTGGATCTCCCTTTTGCCTTCTGACATATCACACATGCCTCCACAAATCTCCTCGCATCTGACTGTAACTTAGGCCAATAGTAATGTCTCTTTACCAGATCAAGAGTCTTATCCAAACCAAAATGTCCTTCCATGGCCCCACAATGCTTCTCCCTAATGATTTTCAGTCTCATAAAACACCGTGGAATACACAATTGTCCACCTTTGAAAAGTAATTCGTCTTGTATCAGGAATTTAGAGTACTCAACATGATATTTGTCACCAAAGGAAGTACATATCTTGTAGATCTCTCCACAGTCTTCATCAGCATCATACATAGTCTTTAAGGAATCAATGCCAACACTCTCCAATTGAATCTGATTGATAGTTAGAGCCCTCCAGCTCAAAGCATCTGCTACCTTATTCTTGACCCCTTTCTTGTGCTTGAGTGTGAAAGTGAAAGCTTGTAAAGTCTCCACCCACTTCATGTGCCTATGGTTCAGCTTCTCTTGACTATTTATGAAACTAAGGGCCTGACTATCTATAAACACTATGAATTCTTTTGGCATCAAGTAATGCCTCCACTTTTTGAGTGACTGGACTAGAGCATACATCTCCAAATCATAGGACGAGTATCTCTTCTTAGCATCATTTAGTTTCTCACTGAAAAATGCAATAGGCCTACCTTCTTGATTGAGTACTGCTCCAATTGCCATGTGGCTTGCATCACATTCTACTTGAAAAATCTTGTTAAAGTTAGGAAGTGCAAGGACTGGTTGTTGTGCCACCTTCTTCTTCAATGTTTCAAATGAATCATCTACTTCCTTTGTCCAAGTGAATTTGCACTTATGTCCTCATTTTATTGTGTCAAGCATGGGTGCATAGACATGACTAAACCCTTTTATGAACTTCCTATAGAAGGTTGCTAACCCATGGAAACTTCTGACATCATTCATGGTTCTAGGAGTTGGCCAAGACAATATGGCACTTACCTTCTCTTGATCCATTTTTAGTTTGCCATGTGAGATGACAAAACCAAGTAGATGATCTCCTCCTGTATGAACAAACACTTCTCCAAGTTGATCATTAGCTGCTCTTCATCTAACCTTTTGAGAACTAGGTCTATATGTTTGAGATGCTCTTCCCTTGTATTACTGAAAATCAGGATGTCATCGAGATATACTATGACAAATTTGCCTATAAATTCTCTCAAGACCTCATTCATCAGCCTCATAAAGGTACTGGGGGCGTTGGACAAACCAAAAGGCATGACCTTCCATTCATATAACCCCTCATTGGTTTTAAATGCAGTCTTCCATTCATCTCCTGGCCTAATCCTGATCTGATGATAACCACTCTTTAAATCTATTTTTGTGAAATATTTAGCACCTCCCAAACAATCAAGCAAATCTTCCATTTTTGGGATTGGGAACTTGTACCTGATTGTTATCTTGTTGATAGCCCTTGAATCAATACAAAGTCTCCAAGTGCTTTCCTTCTTTGGTGCTAGGACAGTCGGTACTGCACATGGGCTTAAACTTTTGCCAATTAGGCCTGTCTCCAACAATTCCTCAATCTACCTTGTTACCTCTACATTCTGCTCTGGGGTAAGCTTGTATGCTGCCTTGTTTGGAAGTGTAGATACTGGGACTAGATCTATGCAATGGCTGATATCCCTTATAGGTGGTAGGGACCTTGGCATTCCATCAGAAATGATGCCTTTGTATTTGTCCAATAGCTCTTGGACAGCAAGATCTATGAACCTTTGTCTCTTTTCTCACTTGATTTCCTGCTGCTACTTGTTCACCTTTAGGCATGGAATTAGGGCATATGCAACTACACCTTTTTCTACTATCTCTTTCATGAATTGTTTTCCTTCTACCATCATTACCTTGACTTCTTTTCCTTTTGGTTCTAGCTCCTTCTCCATCAATGGTATTAACTCTATCACCTCACCATCCTTGGTGATTGAATAGGTGTTTCTAACTCCATCATGTTGTGATCTCAAGTCATATTGCCATGGTCTTCCAAATAGGAGATGGCAACCATCCATCTGAGCTATGTCAAACAATAATCTGTCCTTGTATGGTCCAATTTGAAACTCCACCCAAGCCTGCTCCTCCACAACTGTTTGCTGACCTTGAGTAAGCCATGAGATTTTGTATGGGCAAGGATGTGGCAGTCTTCTAAGCTTAAGCTTTTCTACCATTTCAACAGACACAAAATTTTCAATAGATCTAGAGTCAATCAAAACTTTACATACCTTTCCTCCTGCCTTGCAAGTAGTTTTAAAAAGAGACTTTCTTTGTGGGGGTTCTCTGTCAGGCACCTTCATGGTGGTCATTGCTCTCCTAATCATCAAAGATTCCCCTTTCTCAGGATACCCATAACCATTAGGAGTATTCACACTTTGGTAAGTATTTGAGCTTGTCACACTTTGACGGTCAAATTCTTGGATCAGATTTGTCCTCCTTTCTCCCATTGAACTTGTTGCCTTTTCTAGACATCTACTGGCTATGTGGCCTTCCTGATTGTAATTGTAACATCGGAGATGTCCTCTACCCTGGGATCTCCCTCTGAATGGTGGTCTTCTACCCCTAAAATTTCCTTTCTAATTGTAACTTCCCCCTTGAGTTTGACTACTATCTCCTTTGTTGTTCTCTAGATTGGATTCACCTTTGTGTCCAAGTCTATTACCTCTGCCTCTAAAAGGACTTCATCCTCCTTTTTGCTGTCTTCCTCTTCCTCTACTATTCTACTCTTGTCTTCTCTTTAATTTCTCTTCCACTTTGAGTGCCAATTGGTAGCAATTCTAGACTGTATTTGGATTATGCAGATTTAAATCTTCTTGGATGGAAAACCTCAAACCATTGGGATACCTTGCTACCCTCTCTTCCTCATTCTCTTTCACCTTTGTCTTGACACATAGTTTCATGAACTCTTTAGTGTATGAACTGACATCTAACTCCTTCTGCTTCAAATTTTGTCTTCTCTTATGTAATTCGATGTTGTAATCCAATGGAACATAGACTTCCTTCACTAAAGCCACCATCTTCTTCCAAGTAGAAACTCTTCTCTTTCCTTCTTTCACCCTATCATCTTGGATGAAATTCCACCAAGTTAGTGCAGCCTCTTTCATTTTGGATTGAGCCATCTTCACCCTTTGATGTTCTGGTATTTCCTCTATTTCAAAGAAATTATTCAAGGAGTCTATCCACTCCATCACTGAATCAGGATCCATTTTTCCTGTGAACACTGGCAAATCCAGTTTCATATCCATGGTCCTTCTCTCCATGGATTTGAGGGCATTGAGTAAGGGTCTCTAGTCTGTAGGAACCTCTTCCCGACTAGGGATCTCCTCTTCATCCCTGTCTTCCTCACTAGAATCTTCTTTTCCCTTTCCTACTTTGTCCCTCAACTTCTCTAACTCATATTTCAAAGCCTAATTCTGAGCTCTAACTATTTTGCTCTCTGCAATTTACTTCTTTACTAGGACAGCCAACTCAGCATTGGTCATCCTTGTTGGGAACTCTTGTGACCCTTCTTTGTCTGACATCTTGGGCTCTGATACCACTATGATGCAGAGCTGCCAACAGAAACATTCAACACAGGTGTATATTGCTCACTAACATACAATTACCTTTGTATGTTTACCCATTGGCAACACATATGCTATCAGCCTCCTCAATGGGTTTCACCCTGATGCTTACAATCATCTCGATACATTCGGCTTTGTACATACAACCTCTGACTGGCCGTGCCAGTTCCTCCTACCGCTCCTACTGGTCACCTCCTGCATATAACTCAATGTATGTATGGAATGTATGTTCCACTATACATATACAACTCGAACTTGTATCCGGAACATGCATTCTCCAAAGTCAACCGTTGACTTTCCATGTATCAACCCGATGTACATTCATAATGCCATTTCATCACATACAATCTGCCATATACATCTGCAGGATACTCACAACCATTCAACTGCGGGATACACAGGGAATGAACCCGATATACATTAGTGATATACACAAAGATTGTATATCCTCAATGTAACTTCACAACATGTATTTTGATTATGCATCCGAAGGGTTTGATCGACGTTGACCACTTTGCATGTACCTAAGGCTTTCTCTCTCCCTTGTATATGTGATAGACTTGTATATTTACGATGTATGTTCCCCACATATAATTGCGATAGACAAATGCGATATACATAGGAACATGTGCTAGTGATATACTCACAGAATGTATATCTCGCATGCAAAAGAGATATATACACAAATTGTATGTCTATTGAAAACACGTGGATTTTCACTGTTTTGACCCACTTTATACTTAGTGATTGCATAGAACTGTCTCTCCTGCAAACATACAGAATTTTGCACTTTGCCAACCTAGCACATGAGGATGCTAGGGTTTATCCAAGTATGCTACAAACGATCTTGCAATCATGGAATGAACAAATAGAAAGTACAAAACAAGAACACAAACTAATATATACAACCATTGCACTGATTATGAAGTAATCCAACTGGTGGAATGGGCTAAGAACCCATTTCGATTCCAAAGTAGAAAATTGATTACACAGTGAATTTGAAAACCAGAAAGATAACACAAACATGATCTTCTTATTGCTTTCAGAAATGTATATAGATATCTGATTCCACAGCTCCACAACTTAGCTTCACAACTACTGCTCTGTCTAACATTTGATCAATTCTCCCCCAAATCGATCAGGTCTAGGTTATTTATCTACTTACTATGAGTAGTACTGACATGGTTCCCAATGGTTGGGAGACAATTCCAAGCGGCTGGGAGATAACAACTAACTAACAAACTCTAACTGACTAATAACCTTGTCATTCCAGATTGACAAGTGTCCTAGGGACTTACACAGAAACCTAGATGCAAACTACAATAACATGTACTAGTCAAACAGACCTTATTACATTGAAATGCATAACATATTAAGACCTTAGTCTTCTCCCTCCGATGTATAGTTGACTTGTTGAAGGAGTGCTCCTGCACCAAAATGGTTTAACATCTAGTTTCAAGGTTATCACATGAGTTATGATGGACGTATCATATGTCTTCAAATCTTCATATGTCCATGCTATGACATGTTTATACTTTTTTAGAACATCTACAATTTCCTTTCTTAACTCCTCAGAGCAAGCCTTTCCAATTAGTACATTCTATGGACTCTGCTCTATTCCAAGGTTATATGGATCACACTTGCCTCCCTTAGTTTTGGGCAAGTCCTTTTGTCTTATTACCCCATCAAAGTCAAAAATCTATTCTAATTCAATCACTCCCTTAGGTAAGAAATTGCTTTTCAAGTTGATTATGTCTAAGAAATTGCTTTTCAAGTTGATTATGTCTTCTTCATCCTAAGACACATCAGGCCTTTCTTGTTCATCAATAATTTGAGCTTCAAATACCTCATTACAAGTTAGAAAATCTACAATTTGCTCATCTCCCTCAAATACCTGAAAATGAGTAAAATTATCTGGTATACTAGGAACATTTACTAATTCAACAGTAAATCTCTTTAAACCTGACAATGTTAAGGGTTCCAAAGTGCTAGCAGCAACTGCCAGTGCATCTGGTCTATGATTCAACTCTCTAGGAATATGTTCTATGTAAAAAGCATCAAATGAATCTATCAAATACATTGGCCTTGAACCTTTTATTCTCCATGTCCCTTATTTCTTCTTTGGATATCACTGCTATGTCACTAGGCAGCTCTGGGACTATGGCATTGGGATCAAATATCCCTTTAATAAATTGTTGTAGTTGGACAAATCTCTGGCTTCCATAGCCAGTGGGAAACCTATAGCCCTGTATAGTCCACTCTCCCATATACATTTCATATCTTGTGAAGCATCTGCAGTAGTGATTTTCTGTAAAACATCATCTGCATCATAATTTCCTATATTCGTATCCATACCCACGCCACTCATACTAATTAAGGATGGATAACCTCTGTGCAAGGGTAACTCTTCTTTTTCTATTTCTTTATGTGGTTTTCTCTCTTTTTTCACCTCGCCCCCTATGTCTATCTTTTTCTGCCTCAGGGCCATCCTGTGAAACAATGCATCTTACTAGGGTTTTACTGTGAATTTCTATTTTTACTATTTTACCTTAACTCGTCTTGTACTTTCTATTTTGACTTTTAAATATGTTAAGCTCTACCCAATTAATTAACATTTAAAACAATAATTTGACAAATACCTACATTGTATAATGAAATTACTAAAATTAACATGTATTTTACTGACTGAAATGTAACGGCATTTTGAGGATAAATACCTATAGTTTCTTTGACCACTTGACTTTAGTTGTTGACTTACTTTTACCATTTTACCTTCGTCTAGTCACTGTAATTCCTTCGCTCTGATGAATTCTGCTCAATTCACTGTAACAATTCTCTTTTCTACAATTTTTAACTCTTAGCAGTGTATATCTAAAAGTGAAATAACATTAAATTTACCCTAACTCTCATTAAATTTTACTCTTTTTGAGTGTTAGATCTGCATTAATTACAGTAATTAATGTACCAAAACTTTCGGCCTTCTATTACAGTGTTTGCATTTTTTAAACTTTTTACTGTTAGTTCACTTATGCATACATCCTGTTTTCCTTGTATGTCTTCTTTGTATGTCTTCTTTGTATCTTTAAATATACAAGCATTTTATGCAAGAAAACAAACTAAAGTTTCTTCCCTTTTCTTCTTTTTCTGTACATCTTTGTATATCATCGTTTGTATGTTATCTTGTATAAGCACACATACAAAGCATCTTATACAAACCCTCTCTTTACCTTTTATCCCCAGTGATGCTTTTTATCCCTTTGTATATCGGGTATGTATATTATAAACATACAAGTACCCCAAACATACAAAGACTTTTCAGTATTTAATTTTCTTTTCACATCCGGTTTGTATCTCTTATTTGCATCTTTTTAACTTGTATATCAGCTTGTATATCAAAGATATACATTGTTATTTATACAAGCCCGATATGCAAATGGTGGAGCCCACATTACTTTCCCCTTGTATCTCTGTGTTACAACAATACTTGTATCAAAACCCTTAGATACAAAGCCCAATACATACAAACTCCTTTGTATCACCTCTTCAGACTTATCCTTTTTATAAACCATAGTTTACGTACTTTTCAGCTCCGTGATGTATATAAAGTGCAATGCATCTTTCGATACATGTTAAGGTGTGATACATTGTTTATATCAGATTTTAATCTTTCCTGAATTCCGCATTGTATATATATTGAAATGTATAACCTGAAACATACATACAAAGCATGAAACATACAACAATAAAACCTCATTTCATAATCCTTTCAATTTCGCGACATGTAGATAGCTTTGTATATCGTCTTGTATGTTTCCCTTTGCCAAACATAGAAACTCAAAATACATCTGACGGACTTGACCAATTATTTATTTAAACTCTTAACTCTACTGGGTCTGACTTGTATGTAAAGATAAAATGTTATCGAAATACATACAAGTATAATGATTTAATAAACCTGACTGCTCCCTTATGCAACTCATACAATGACACAACATACAAATGACTTTGTATATGTATCATACAAACCCTCCTATAGTGCATTTTACCAAAAACATATATATCTTGCAAAATATTGGGCATTTTAAAATAGTTCAAAAAAAGAAACCCTTACTCATTTTTGACAAGGAATTCACCTATATTCTGCCCTGGTACTTAATACTATTTTTCTTTATTTTCAACAGGGTTTGTACTTTTCACTCCCTTTTCCCTTTACCACCAAGCAGACCCACACACACAAGCAAAAAAGCCACAACCACAGCAGGGGTCCTCATTTTGCTAAGAAGTAAAATGGGACGTGTTGTGAGCATCAAAACAATACTATTAATAATGCCTTTAGAGGATCAGTCAAAAGGCTAACCCAAGGACAGAGTTCACAAAGTGCCCAAGTTTAAATTGACACACTTGCAGCAATACTACATAATAGGCATATCAACATGATGCATTGGATGAACAAATTTTGGGATGTTTATTCTAAAAACTATAAGGTAATCCAAGAGCATGAAAGGTTAAACAACAGACTTCAAGAGAAACTCCATGAGATACATAGTAGGGATGCTCCTGACAATTAGGTACCTCCAGTACAAAAGACTTGATCAAACAACATCAAAAATATCATGACCAACTTAAAAATGATGCCAGGGAATGCGTTGAGGCCTCAAAGGCAGGTATACCCATGTTGTTTAGAAACGACAAGGAGATGAAGAGCAAAAATGAATGGAGTAAAGAATGTCAGGTGATATTACATGAAGCTTTAGAAGCTCTCAAGGATTAAGACTCTACATCTGGGGAAGCCTGCAAGCATCTAGAGAAGATGGTGACAATGGATGTGATTACCATAAATGCTATTGAATTTTCTGATACACATCGAAGACAAGAGTACCGGGATTGTGTTTCTCAGATATACCCATGGCTTAGCAGGGCTTAGAGTCATTATCTTTGTTTGTTGTTGTGTTAATCATTTTAATTCCCAAAATGCATTTTGAAGAGTTATGTCTCTTCATAAATATTTCTATATAAGTTGAAAATATGATGATCAATTATCATCACCAGTAGGAGATAATATGGGAAGTTCATAATATTTTAAAAGACCATGTTGCAAGTATTATATTAAAGAAGTTAATAGAAGATCTCTGATTCTGTGGTTTTATATTGGCATCAATTATTTGTTGGAATTATTTAGTTATTTGGTTGTCTCCAGTTCAGTATTTCCTTATTATTCAAATTGATATATCAAGTATATATTTAATTTGTCAATGCACATTTGTTGTATTTGTGTGACTTTATTAATTGGTTTCTTTAAATAGGAATTAAAATCCTTTTGGTCAGTCATAGTAATCTGGAAGTGTTGATTTGGATCATTAAGAAAAACCATATAATTAGGATTGTCATTCTATCTCCAAGTTGATATTATCTGTTATTCTTGTATATTTCATTCAATTGGTTCCTTCAAGAAAGGATTAAATTTCCTTCTGGTAAATAACAAGAAACCTGATTGTGTCAATTGGATTATTAAGAAGAGTTTGTCAATCACTTCCCTACACGTTTATACAAGTAGTAAACCAAATTATTATGCCAAGTAATTAGAGTTCTTGCCCAATATAAGCCACTGATCTTAGATTTTCATTTGACTCTATTTACCCAACAAGGCACTAGTCTTATCTTGATTCATCATTTAGTTTTATTCAGAACCCATTCATTAGTTGAGCATAGTTATAAAATTTACCTTGATATTGCTTATATAATTTATACCAATCATCTTTCAGATCTTAGATATAGAACTAGTTAGCAAGCTTTCATCTATTCCACACCATTTGCCACTATGGGTAGATCCATTAACCTAGTCTAAGCATTTACACTCATCTAATTTGCTTTAACTTTCAAGGTCCACCCGCCTAGGTATAGCAGTACCTAAAGTGTAGGGAGTCATCAACCCTATAGGTTAACTCTATTAGGTTAGGTTCAAAAATGTTTCCAATCTGATCATAGAGCCTAGCATCCTCTTAGGATTTGCAACTTGTATTTTTGAGACCTAATAGGATGCACAAGACCAGTCATAGAACTGTAATCAATTTTAGCAAGATCAGAGTTTCTATAGGCCTCCACTTCCATAGAAGGGAGGATTTAGGTCCACTCCTATACCTTTGAGACTTGCACAACAACAACAACAACATCAGGGACAGACGCTTAGGCCACAGAAGGGGGCATAGGGTGGACATTCTAGAGCATGGAAAACACAGGGCCAGCATAGAGATCAACATCCACAAACATAGAATGTAGGACCAACCCATTCACAACAGTCCTTTAGAGGTGGTCATGTTAGCTCTAGTAAACTTAGAGCACAACAATCTAGTAAGAACCATTTGGTACAGGTTCAGACTAGGGGGCCTAGTTATGTTTGTGGAGGTGTTGGGCACTTGGCTAGAAGGTTCCCTCATGGGTTTATGACATTAGGACGTCAGCGGGCAGGTGGCTCTAAGTAGATAGTAGGCGATGTAGGTAAATCCCACTGAGTTTTTGTAATGGTTGAAAACCACCAAGCTAAGCATCAGGCCATAGTTATTGAGGCCCCAGGTACTATTAGCGAACTTCTCATCACTATTTTATTTGATTCTGGAGCTTCAAATTCTTTTATTTCCCCATCTATAGTGGAGTATTATAGGATGGTGGCATCTAGACAAGATGACAGGTGGGAGGTTGAGTTAGCTTCAGGGGCCAAGGTGTTGGTAGACTCAGTGGTTTGGAGTTGTGCCTTGGGACTTGGAGATTTCACCATATCAGTGGATCTTCGAGTTACTCCTTTGGGATCTTATGGAGTGGTACTAGCTATAGATTGGCTCAGTGCCCCTCAGGCTAAGTTAGATTTTTGACATAATACCATTGAGTGTATCGATGATGATGGTGCTTTAGTTGAGCTTGTCGGAGTCCAAAGACCTATCTCCCTTTGCATGTTCTTCACTATGTAGCTTAAGCAATGCATGTGGAAGGGTTGGTAGTTATTTGCCAAATCAGTGAGTGATAGATCAGACGATGGACCAAAGACTATCTTAGATGATCACCCTATGCTTAGGGATTTTGTAGATGTATTTCCTTCAGATCTTTTAGGGATGCCTTCTCATCATGATATAGACTTTCACATAGATCTTGTGTTAGGAGCAGAGCCAGTATCTAGAGCACCTTATAGGATGACTACCCATGCACTTAGTGAGCTCAAGCTATAGTTAGAGGATTTATTAGAGAAGGGTCACATTCATCCTAGCATCTCTCCTTGGGGCGCATTAGTCATCTTCATTAAGAAGAAGGACATGTCCCTTCATGTATGTGTGGATTATAGACAGCTAAACAAAGTGACAGTGAAGAATCGTTACCCTTTATCGAGGATCGATGACTTGTTTGACCAGATGTAGGATGCCAGGGTATTCTCAAAGATAGAACTTAAGTCTAGTTATCATTAGTTGAGGATTCTAGAGGTAGATATCCATAAGATAGCATTTCAGACTAGGTATGGGCACTATGAGTTCATAGTGGTTCCATTTGGATTGACGAATGCTCCTACAATGTTCATGAGTCTCATGAATGGGGTATTCTGTAAATTTTTAGATCAATTTGTATTGGTCTTTCTAGATGATATTTTGATCTATTCTCATATGGAGGAGGAGCATGAGGAGCACATACACCAGGTTTTACAGTTTTTGAGGGAGAATCAACTTTATGGTAACTTGGCAAAGTGTGCCTTCTTTAGATCAGAGGTTCAATACTGGGGTCACATCTTGTCTGGTGATGGTATCTGAGTAGATCCATTGAAGATAAGAACTATTATAGATTAGCTAATACCTACTAGTGTCACTGAGGTTAGAAGCTTCATGGGTTTAGCAGGATATTATCGTAGATTTGTCAAGGGCTTTTCTAGGATTGCACATCCCATCACTTCCCTTCAGTCGAAAGGGAAGATGTTTGAGTGGACATAGTGGTGCGAGAGAGAATTCTAGACTCTCAAGGAGTGTCTCACTAGTGCATTGATTTTAGTAGTACCCAAGCTGATGGAAGACTTTGTAGTTTGTTCAGATGCTTCTATAGAGGGTCCTGACAATTCCTCTAGCAATTGAATTTAGAGTTCTGACTGAGGGGGAGCTGTATTGAAAATCAAATTCCCCTAGCTAGTAAGTGGGTGCCTGGATCGGGCACAATGAGAGAAGATATTTTGAATTGTTTTAGAACTTTTGGAAGGATTTCTAGAAGAAAAGATGTTGATATGGAAATTTGCAGAGTGATTCATGAAGAATTGTATATAGAAATAGAGTAACTAGATGTGTTAGGGCAGAGCATTTATTACAAAGACAAATTAGGTCTTGTGGAGCATAAAAGGGTCATTCATCCTTCATACGAATCACTTTGCATTAGAAGAAAGGAAAAAAAAGGAGGTAAATGAGTTCTAAGCTAAGAATTTTCAAGAGTTGAAGTGCAAAGAGGATTTCCAACCAAAACCCTAACCTGCGGAACAAGGTACTTCTATTTTATGTGAAATCTCTTGAAATTTCAATCTCTACAAATGGCTACACCTCTAGTTGTTGATGTAACTGAAAGGCCCCGACCAATATTTAAGAAGCATCCATACAAGTCAGTTGAAGTTGAAGTGTTAGGTTCATTTTCTGGTGTTCCATATGGCATACTGCATGTTGAGGATATTAGGGCATACATCCACTGTAGCATTGATGAATTTGGAAACCTGAAACTCTTGGATTTGTTTAACAACTATCTAAGGGATGATAGCTATAAATTGAAACCAGAATACAAAGCCCTAGAAAGGAAACATTTTCTGAAGTCATTAAATTTCTGACATTTGATGAGAATGAGTGGGTTCGATATATCTTGAGCCAAATACATGATGAGTTCATATGGCTATTGAATCCATTCAAGATTACAAAGGATGTTATCAAGATTGTAACTGGGTTAAATTCAACTAGTGGATTACCCATGCTGAAAGCTATGAAAAGCCAAACTATTACTGATGCAACTGGTGCGAAGTTTGACAATAGAGCAATGACCATTAATGATATTATAGAACCAGATGTCAAGTTTGCATCCATGGTGATTGGCTACAAGGTTTACCACTCCAACAGGGAAAATTCTGTCTCTGGAACTGCAATATATGCAGCCTATCAAAAGTTGAAGGAGAATGCTGATTATGACCTATGTGAGCTACTACAAAATCAGTTGATTGAGAATCTGAGAAAAATAAAGAAAGACAAGAAAAATACCTTCAAGTATGGTTCCTTGATTATATGTTTGTTCTTCTATTTTATGAATGAAGTGCCTGGAGTTCAAGGTGTGCACTAGATAAATGACAGGCTAGTTGCATGGAAAATAAGAGATCATCTACTAAGTCTTGGTGATTCCCAAGCTTAGAAGAAAGCCATTTGGGGTTACTTCAAAAAATTTCATAGTATGATGCATTTAAGAGAGAGAATCCCTAAGTCAGTTGTGGAGAAATATGAGAATGAAATATGCTTTATGGTTGACACTGATCAGTGCCTGATGGAGGCTATGGAACCCAGAACCATATGGATTATGCCAATGGGCTATAAGGTTGATGAGAAAGTTTTGGAAATGTATGCTCAACATCTCCTGAGCAAATCAAAAGACACATCTGTGGAAAGGTTTGGAACATATAAGGAGCTAAGTCTAAAATTGCATGTGGAGCTTAGACAGCCAGAGACCAAAAGGAAAGTGCAAAAGCATGTTGAAAAGTATGCTGAGAGCATTGGACTAACCAAGGAAGCAGTGAAGAAAAATAGAGAAAGAATTGAAAAGGAAAGGCATGACAAGAAACAAGAAGATGCTCCAGTGGAACCATCCTCCACTTCAAGGACTACTAGAAGCTCTGATGTTGCTTTTGTTCCCCCTAAACCTGCAAAATCAGAAGACAACCCATCTGGTGAAGGAAGTAAGAGAAAGAAAACAAAGGCCACAAGAACATATGTGAGCACAAAAGATGATGAGGAGACGTAGACAGATGAATAAGTTAAAGCGATAAAATCTAAGAGAACCAAGACTTCAAGGGCTCCTAAGGACCAACTTTCTGGAAGCAAAAAGGCAAGTAAAAAGCAAGAGACTAGTAAGGTTACTATGGTTGTTGATGAAATTGTAAAAACAATTACTATTCATGGGAATCTAAGGCCTATCAGAAAATATTATGATAGTTTTGATGAAGAAAATAAGAAAATCTTGGAGGATGCCACCATTTTGTACTTGAATAAATTCAACAGAGCTCTACTTGAAATTTTGCAAGAAATTCCTAGAAGTTTAAGGAAAATACTAGAAATAATGAAGGAAGCTGCCAAGGATAAAGACATAGAATTTAGAGAATATGTTCTCTCCACCTTGTGTCTAGGAATGACCAGAAGGGAAGAAGATAAAATCCTAAAGGAAGTTAAGGAGAAATTCAAAAGCAAGATCCAGATGAACAAGCTAATGCTTGGTGAAACTGAGGAAGTTGTAAAGGAAACAGAGGAAATTTTGAAGAAGGCACTAGATAAAGATAAATATTATATTGTTTCAGAAGAACAAGTTGAGGAAGGTAATCCTATAGTTCTAGAACTAGAATCCTCAAAAGAAGAAAGTTGAAAAGGAAATGATTACCAAGATGATACTTTAGATCCTCCAGAGCAAACCTATGAGACAGATGATGGGATTGATTCATCAATTCTGGATGTTGAAAAAGTAAACATCAGTGAGCAACAAACTGAAGTTGATGACTCCTCTGTTCCAGAAGAGGAGCAAATAAACAAAGAAGACACAAAGATGGTGGATAAAACTATTGATGCAGGAGATACTCTAACTCCTCCTAATCAATCTGGAAAAGAAGATAGTGTTGAGATTACTGTTGCTACACAAAATCCTTCTAAACATATTATAGATGGTAAGGACATAGGAAAGAATTCCCCTGTAGATGGCATATAGAAAGGTAAAGTAGAGGAGAAAGAAGAAGGTAAGGAAGATAAAATAGAAGAACATGGTACAAATGTTGATGCATCTAAACAAATTAGTCCTGATACTAACATTGACAAATCTCAAGGAAAGGAAAGTGGTTCAAGAATTGTGGCAAGAGACACTGTAGATGCAGTGAATAATTTTCTGAGTAAAGAGATGCTAGAGTTTGATGAACCTGAACTAATTCAAGGACCACTCAACCTGGATACTTTCTCTTTTGTCCAATTGATGAAGATAGTATTTTTCACACAAGCCAAGGCAAGAGAAAAGGAATTGAAATTGTTGCAAGTATGGGCCTAACCGGTGTTGTCATTGATGTCAACATACTCCTATTTCATTAATGATAAGGTTTGGATGAGCCGTGAGCAGAGGATATTGAGAAAATTAGTCTCAATCAGGAACAGTGAAGAACAGTGATGACTGTAAGACAAAAGTCCAAGATAGGATGATAATCAGAGGATGCGGATTAAAGGGTTTGTAGATATGTGTCTGTGAGATGATCCAATCAAGTTTTCAGAGCTCCACATGAAGATCTGAAGAAGTTATGGCCGCTCAAGTAGAACCAGCTCTGACAGGTGTTCAGAGGTGACAAAGTGACACAGATAAGTCCGGTGAGATCCAGAAATGCATTATCCCATTCTGCGGATTTGAGGAAGTGTTGAGGATGTCCTTGTGAAGTGTCAAGTAGATTGGTTCATGGTTTGAAGGTCCGGAAGAACCTATTCCTTTGTGATAGTGATGACATACTGTGTTCTTGAGGTTTTGGATGGAGAGAATGATTCTAGTAAGCAGATGAAGTGCAAAGGTTCTTGGTGATTCAGAAAAGCTTGTGGCGATCTTTGGATCGTTTCCAGTTCATGTTGGTGGTCCGCATTGAAGTTAAACTTCGTATTTGAAGAATAACCACCGGATGTTGGTGTTCTTCCTGAGACTGGCTGACCAGATGTATTACACATCTTACAGATGTTCTTGTAGGTGTTTGCCGACTTAGATGATTGTTCCTAAGTCGATGTCATGTATAAATAAGGGATTGTGAAGTCATTTAAAAGTGGGCATTGTGGAGATGAGCAAGTGGTAGTAAAGAGGAGAGCGAAAGGCAAAGCAGAAGTATTGAGCTTAATGGAACTGATTCAAGCATGGTGAAGATGATATTCTCCAGTTCATGTATGTGATACTTATTTCTTTGTAGACAGTGTGTCTCTTGTAGGCAGTGAGCCCTAATTGGCGTGTGCCATTTTGTTCTTTCTATTCTTCTAATAGAGAATACATTCTTGGGTTAATCACCCCATGGTTTTTCCCTTAACCGGGTTTTCCACGTCAAAATCTTGGTGTCTTATGTGTTGATGAGTTTTCTACTTTTGATTTGAATGCATTATGTTTCATGTTTAATATAATGCTAATCACTAAGAGGATTTAAGTGTGTAAATTGGAGAAAGTTTTGCACAACTGATTCACCCCCTCTCTTAGTTGTGTGCCCTAAGTCTAACAGAAATCTCACACAGAGGACAATGAGTTGCTAGGCCTTGCATCTAGTATATTGGAGAAAATAATGGCAATGTTCCAGAAGAATCCAATCTGATTCTCCCTCTGGAAATCTAAAAAGCCTTGTAAATTCTGTAAGTACTCATTTTGAGTCCTTCAAAAAATTAGCAGAAGTTAAAGTTCAAAATGAATTTAATAGCAAAAGATTTGATGCACTTAAAGGCATGATTGGGATAGACTGATTAGTGCTAGATAACAGTATAAAGAGTACTCAAAATGCTCTTTTGGAAGGAGGTAGTAAATATAAGTTTTGTTTATCCACTCCTAAAGTCATAGAGGATATAGAAGATAAAGTAAAGGACTCCAAACAGAAATTGTCAAGTATATCCCAAGCTTTTGATCCGTTGACAATATCATTGGCAAGTAAGGAGTGTCAAGCAATAAGTCTATTGGAAGAAATAAAGAAGTTGACAAGAGAAAAGGAGAACATTGAAGCAAGAATGGGTAAGCTCCGGGGATTGATTTCCTCTAAGATAGAAGCAATATTCAACGTTGTGTCAGAAGCCCAAACTACTGTACAAATAGGTGATCCCATTGACCTCCAGAAAGCTGAAGCACAAGTATTTTTGGTCAATGGCCACATTTTAACTTTGAATAGTATGAAGAAGGGTTGGGATATAGAGTTGGCCCTACTAAAGAATATTTTTGGAGATATACTTAAGTATATGTAAATAATAACTTAAGGAATGGTTGTACATATGCAGCATTGTATACAAATTTTTGGGTGAATTTTGGTTTGTGAATTCCATCCTTTGCCATTTATGTCAAAGGGGGAGTGAAGAGTAGTGAAAAATGAGAAATCTAGCAAAGGGGGAGCTTTGGAAATAGTGGAGAGCACAAGTACAGAGTAAGGGGGAGTTAGTCATGACACTTAGTCATTTTTCACTAAGTGTTGCCATCAATGCCAAAGGGGGAGATTGTTGGCAAGAGACACTGCTTCGCATGATAGGTGTTGTCATTGATGGCTACTAAGACTATTCCACTCATCCACATAACATAATTTGTTCATACCGGAAGTCAGAATCAAAATTTATCTAAGTCCGGGTAGCCAGAAACAGAACATGTGACAAGGTCCGATATCTTGGTCCAGATCTCTCTGGTGGTAAATCAGAGTATGCTGTGGATCTGAGGGAGTCATAAGGATTGTTAGGGCAATATAAATCCATAATTTTAACCTCCAGTGATGAAGGCTTCAAAAGTTATATTCATCTAAGCATGGGGTTATAGTTTGATAGTGCTAATAGTAGAAGAACAGGCTGACCTTGTAATTGATCTTGGTTTTAGATAAATGGAAGTTGTCAGTTGAATGATTTGTGATGATCAATGCTAGTGACTGACATGATTGATGATATGTGAATGCAAGCTTTGGTCTGCGTTACAAGTAATGCATGGATTTAAACGACAGAATAGAGTCTTCAACAAAGATCTAAGTGTTGTTGAAGCCGACTGAAAAGTGATTGAATATCATGATGTGGATATATATAGCGATGGATTTAAGTGATTTTAGGTGTGTGTGATGTGACTATGGGATAAATACGAAAAGAGCAGATGATGCAGCCAACAACATTCAAAATTTTTGTAGTATTGTAGCCCCTATAACAGATTGCACCAAAGGAAGGGAGTTTGTATGTACCACGGATGTTGAGGAGAGCTTTAAGTACTTGAAGAAAAAGGTAATAGAAGCACCTATACTTGCATTACCAAATTTTGGTAAGGTATTTGAAGTAGAATGTGATGCCTCCCATGTGGGAATAGGTGTTGTGCTTAGCCAAGCTGGAAAACCTGTAGCTTTCTTTAGTGAAAAGCTGAATGAAGTCAGAAAGAATTATTCTACTTATGATTTGGAATTTTATGCAATTGTTCAAGCATTTAGGCATTGGAGACATTATCTAGTTCCCCAGGAGTTTGTATTGTTTACAGATCATATTGCATTGAGATACTTGAACACACACAAAAAGTTGAATAGTAGGCATGCCAAGTAGGTCTCTTTCTTCTAGGGTTACAATTTTATGTTGAAGTATAAGTCTGGAAAACAAAACTAGGTTGCAGATGCGTTAAGTAGGTGTGTTGCACTTTTGACCACAATGGAAACTGAGGTGATTGGTTTTGATTCCATCAAAAAAAATTATGAGTTTGATGATGATTTTTGGGAGATTGTGGAGCAATTGAAGGCACCAATATTTGGTAACTTGGATCACTTTAGGGGTGAACATTTTCTGCAAGATGGCTATCTATTTAGAGGAAAACAACTATGCATACCAGCTGGATCTATGAGGGAAAACATTCTTAGAGAATTTCATAGTAGTGGGTTGGTTGGACATTTTGGCAAGGACAAGACAATAGCCTTGATAGAAGATAAATATTACTAGCCAAAGATGAAAAGGGATATAACTAGGTATGTAACAAGGTGTAGGATCTGTGAAGTGGCTAAGGGACATTCACAAAATACAGGGTTGTATATGCCATTACCAGTACCAACTACACCGTGGATAGATTTGGGCATGGACTTTGTGTTGGGACTTCCACATACTCAACAAGGTAATGACTCTATTTTTGTAGTTGTTGATAGGTTCCCCAAGATGGTTCATTTTATTGCCTCTAAGAAAACTAATGATGCAATGAGGGTAGCAAAGTTATTTTTTTCAGAAGTTGTTTGACTACATGGTGTTCCAAAGACTATTACCTCTGATAGGGATACCAAATTCCTCAGTCATTTCTAGAGGACTTTATGGAAGAAGATGAGGACCAAGTTACAGTTTAGTAGTGCCTATCATCCTCAAATGGATGGGCAAACAGAGGTAGTCAATCAAAGTCTGGGAAATTTATTGAGGTGTATTGTTGGAGAAAAGCCAAAACAATGGAACTTGACATTACCCCAGGCTAAATTTGCCTGTAATAGTTCTATTAACAAATCAATGGGAAAGTCCCCTTTCTAGATTGTGTATGGTAGGAATCCTCAGGGTGTTCTCGATTTGGTACAGATACCAATGAAAGATAGGGTCAGTGATGATGGGGAAGCATTTGCAGAACACCTTCAACAGTTGCAGAAAGAAGTGAGACAGAAGTTGCAAAACAGTAATTAGAGGCACAAGAATATAGTGGACGCTAGTAGGTGACATCAGACATTCAATGAAGATGACTTAGTGATGGTATATTTGAGAAAAGAGCAGTTTCCTACTGGAACATACCACAAGTTGAAGTACAGGAAAATTGGTCCTTGCAAAATTACAAAGAAGATCAACGATAATGCATATGAGGTCAATTTACCAGATGATCTTGATATTTCTCCTGTGTTTAATGTTTCTAATTTATATGCATTCCATGGTGAGGATGATGCTAAAGATAGTCAACCAAAAGTGGCATGGCACCACCACATTCCCCATAAGAAGAAGGAAAAGAATGCACAGGTTCTTGATAAGAATACTATCTACACTCGGCAAGGGCAGTACAACAAGTAGTTAGTATAATGGGAAGGATTGCCACCAACATATAGCATGTGAATTATAGAGTGGGAAGTGCAGTGGTTGGATACAATCAAGTGGCAGCAGTTCAAAGACACTCACTTGCAGGAGCTGCATTCTTTTCAACTAGAGGAGAATGATGTAGGGACTTCCGAAGGTCATAACGTTTGACTCAGATGTGGGTTTTCTACGAAATGTTATAGGTGGATGCATTATGAGGTGGCCAGTGGTTTCCCAACCTATCCTAGTCTGTTGGACCTCGTCTCGGCACTTTTTCGGGGCTTGAAACTTTCATCTTGGCCCTCAAAATGGCAAATTAGTGTTTTTTTTCTAGATTTTTAAAAAGTTGCTTTTGTAATAAATCAAAACTCATGTTTTGAATTTAGAATATTAGTTGGCATTTCATCCTACCTTAGTTTTAGGAAGATTTTGGGAAAAATTGGATTCTTAGGATATGATTGTAAAATTACCTAAAATGGCAAAATCTGACAATTGTCAAAATCTGCCAAAAAAGGTAATTTTTTTTTTTTTTTGGTTTCTTGGATATAAGAGAGTTTTCTCTCATTGTAGCAGCAAAGTTGATGAATAGAATTTATTTTATGTTCCAGCTTTCAATCTTTAGCTCTCACATGATTAATGGCACAATCCTATTGAGTGTATGTTGTTGGCTGCATCAATAGAGATCTAAGGTTTAGATGTTGGCAGAACAGTAAACAGGGTAGAGTGAGAATGAAGTGTATCAAGTCAATATTCTATGTTTAACCAGAACTAAATCCTTGCATTGGTAGATGCTAATTATCAGTTCAAACTCATTGTAATCTTCTTTCTGTAGGCACTGAGCCTTTTGTGGGTAGTGGGCCTTCTTTTGAGCAGTGAGCCCGAATGTATGTGCATTCCCAATTGTAATACTTTTAATAGAGTATAATCTTTATGGGTTACCCCCACCATGGGTTTTCCCTTAACTAGGTTTCCACGTTAAAAATCATTTTGTCATGTGTGTTTATTTGTTTTTGCTCATGTGTTGATGATTCATGCTTTAAATGTTTTAAGTGATATTGTTGTGAGTGATAAAGTTTTGGGTCAACTGATTCACCTCCCCTCTCAGTTGTCCAACCTAATTCTAACACTTCCTTTCCCTCATGAAAGGAATGTTGGTTCTGCATGTGTCACCCTATGGGGCCGGTGTCTAGTAAGAGACTGTCAGGGTAACCATAGATGGGACCGGTGCCCAGCAAGAGACTATCAGGGTAACCCATAGATGGGGGTCAGCATCTAGCTAGAGACTATCAGAGTAACCCATGTTAGGACCATGAGATGATACTCATCCCTACTACAATCTAGCATTATCTAGTTGTGTTCTTCCCTTTGTTTTGTGAATGCCTCTGGAAGTGATGTTTGAGTTACTTGTGATGTCCTTATTGACTGATGTTGTTTTGGAGTCATGTGTAGTCCTTACACTTGTTAGTCTTTAGTCTTTTTGACTATTCGAGGAAGTGGTGACTCTATTGTGAATGTCATGTGTACTTTATGTTGGAGTCATGTTAGCCTTCTATGTTGTGTTCTTGTCTTCTTAACTATTTCATGTTGTGGGACTTTATTGTTATCTCCTAGCACGGGGGTGGACCTTAGGGTTCCACATGGTCAGGTGGTTGTGCTTTTATCTCCATTGGTTTCTCTTGCTGTTGTTTGTGTGCGAGAAGGATGTACCTTGTGTACCAGATTTCAAATCTTGATCTAGCTGAGGAGACAAATACTTATGTTCATGTTCTAGTCTTGTATATTAGTAGAATCATGTACTGTTATCTTGATGTATGTACTCCAATGTAATCAGGAAAGTGATATTGTAAAAAATGTAATGTTGTACTCTCTTAAAAAGGAAATTGTGTATGTACTTGTAATCCTATATGTAGGATCCTGATGTTCCTATCTAATGATATAATTTGGAATTGTATGTGTTTATTAATTTGATGCAATCAGATTTAGAATGAACTATGGTTGTTAGTTAATTCATAATGTTGGTTAGATCTTGTTATTAGTTCGTTAGTAATGCAGTCGTGGAACCCTAGAGGATAAAGCTTAAACTAAAGGATATGTGTAGCTATGATTCACGTTATTTGTCATCTCTTTCTTTAAAAAAAAAATTCCTTTTTGTATAGCATAGTTGTGTTATTCTCTGGGTTTCTTGGCAGGCCGTTACATTAATCTTGCTTAGTAAACCTTTCCCATTTATGTGCATAGTGAAAGTGTAAAATAAATTTAGAAAAGTGGTGTTTGATTAATGGCTCTAGTGGAAACATTAATTATTTTGAATTATATTATGGGTTCATAAAAATTGGTGGGTTTTATTAGTCGACAATGTTCTTCCTTAGAGAGAATGGAACTTAACCATTTATTTTAATTTAATGAATTCATTGTTAAACGTGTATCTATATCTTTATATTGGAATAGAAGATCTATTATTGTTTTAGGAAAATTTAATAGGGTTGAAGGGAAAGAAAATATTGTATGATTTTTATATTAAACATTGTGGTCATGAAAATATTGTATAAATGTTGTAATGTTAGATTTAAATTTTAATTCTTTTGTAATGGTAACGTATTTTCTTAGTGACAATGTAAAATTTAGATTCAAATGTTAATATATTATTTGAAATTAATTGTTGCCTTTCCAGTAAGAATTCATTTAATGGTCCTAGTGTTAATTAATTTTTTTTTAAAGTAGTGTTAATTAAATTTTAGCATCCTAGGAATTTAGTTAAAATTTTAGTTAATTGGGCCTCATGCTTTCAAGGTGGGGCAATTTTTTATATCCACCTAGAAAAACCTAAAAGGGAATTAATTTATGAATTATTCCCTCATGGCATCATGTAACGTGATGTCGAACCCTAATAGATTACCCCCATTTACATGGAGTGTACGAACGGTGTTCACTATACCCATTTCTTTTCAAAATCCCTCTCCCTGCTTTGTGTGGTGTGCTTGGTCTGATGTTGCACAGTGACACAACCAAGTGCATGTGTTAGTTTATCATGTGATACATGATATTAGCCTGTGTGAATGATGATTTAAAAAAAATGTTCAGGTGTTCATGTACACATGCAAATGTGGGCATGACATTTGGTATTAGAGCACTAGTTCAACATAGGGACCTCGGGCACATAAGATTAAAACATTAGTAGTTGACATTTGTAACTTACACATGTAGGATGGCTAGGACTACGAGAGGATGTGGAAGCAGTCATTTCACTGAGGGGCCACATTCTCAGGAGAAACATTTGACATCACCTACATCAGAGTCCATGCATCAGCAGTTACAACAAGACCTTGGATCCTAGATCCTTCAGGTGCTATAGCAGTTTATTGGCTATGTCCAGGAGAGTCTACCACCTGCAAGGGAGGCCTCACAAGCCAAGCATTCACAACCTTCTATCGGGGAGCATTCGTTAGAGCATAGAGAGTGTAGTAGGTGTTGGCACTCGTTTTGACCTGGAGGCTGAGCTTGTTTGTTGGAGGGTTTCTTCCTTCAAACCCTAGGTGTTCCTGTTCATCGGTAAGAGCTTGGTCTATCGGCGAAGGATATTGTGGTTCTGCCGACAATGTTGGTCGTGCCGATGGGAGTACCTCAAGTGTTATCGGCATGAGTTTGCATGTGTCTTGGCGATCATTTCAGTAGCATGGTGTGTTCTTTGTATATCGCCGTGACTTTGTGCTATCGGCGAGGGAGTTTCCTGTTGGGCCGACGGCGTATGTTTGGCCGATAAGTGGATGTGTGTGTTGTCAGCATGACTTGGTGCATCGGACGAAGTGTGGAGAGTTGGGCCGACAGGGGTACTCTGGCCGATGGAGCTGTATCGGCATAACAAGTGATGTCGGCAAGTGAGTTTTTGGTTGGGCCGACAGTTGGTAGTCTGGCCGATGAGGGATGATCAAGGTGGTCGTTAGCAGGAGTAATGCTATCGGTGAGAGAGTTTTCGGGTTCGCCGACGCTTGAGGTCTCGCCGACAGAGTATAGTTTGTTGGTGCCATTGGTGTAATGGAGGATTATCGGGTGAATGGGCAGATTGTTGGCCGATGGTGCAGGTCTGGCCGATGGAGTTGCCATTGGCGAGTATGGGGTAGTGTCAGGCCGATGGGAATTTGGAGGATGTCTATCGGAGTGAGTAATATTGTCAGCCTAAGGGTTTTTTGTGGTGCCGATGGTGTATGTCTCACCGACGGAGGTGGGAAGTGAAGGACCATCGGTGAGACTATTGTGATCGGCGGAAGTACTTTTGGTTGCTCCGATGGTCTTTGTCTCGGCGACAAGGGGTGTGGAGCTGGCATCGGGGTGACGGGGAGGATTGTCTTGGCGACAGCAATGCCATCGGAATGAGATGGTATATCGGGCTAGCATTGTTTTGATCTGCCGATGGTAGAAGTTTGGCCGATGAGCTGTGGGCGAAGGCATGTGTGTCGAGCGCGGCAAAAGCGCTCAACACTTTGTTTGAATGCGGTTATGCTTTTAAAGCACTGGAGTGATCTCTCCACCATGAATGTGGGATTATTCCCTTGTATATTTTGAACCCGCGGTTGAACGTGTTTTGGTGGGAAATCTTTTTTGTATGCAGCGACAGTTTTTTAAGCGACAACGGGTGGTTGAGACCCTTAATGGCGACTGTGCTGGGGCATGGGCGAGTTGTTGCACAGTCAGGTACCGGATTTTTGACATGAAGACTTCCAGACAGTGGCGCGTGGCTCGAGGCCCCCCTTTGTCTACTGCATTAACATTTTCTGAGCGCCATTCCTTCTGAGGACTGTATCTGGCAGTTTTTTTTGTTATAATCATGTAATTAATTACTGTGGTACACTCTCTAGCTATTATAAGCAGACTGTGTTACCATTTTTGTGGTTGTTGAAAGTTGAAGATTTTTGGCTCTGTAACACAATACAGTTCGTTTTGGTTGCTCTGTACAGCTAAACCTGTGAGTTTATGTATCTCTTGTTGTATGTTTTGGCATGAACCCACTGATTTCATGATTAATCTTATATGAGAAATGCTATCTTAGCATGTGTTTTGTTAATTCTGTCTCCAGTATTGCATGTATTCTTCTTCTGAATCTGGATATTTGGGCAATATTTGAGACTCTAGAACATAGAATTCCTATGTTGAATGTCTGATCTTTTAACTTCTGCTCAAGGGGTAGATTAAACTATTTTTAGGTTGAACATTGGGAAGGGTATACTGCAGTAGGGATGCCATAAGTAGAGATAACTTAACACTTTGTATTGGGAGATATCTGTAAGGCAGGTATCATATATATCCCCCTGAAATCCAGTTTTAGCTGTTCATGCTGATCATTCACAGGTGTATGTCTACTGACTCCAGGCCCTGGATAGGCACCAATCTTCCTTTGTGTTTGTGTTACAACCATGTCCAGCTTTGCATCCAAACTTAAAATCATAATCAAACTCTAAAACAACCATTAGGACATTAGAATTAGTTTTAGGATCCTCAGTCCTCTGTCTACAACTGCAAATAGGCCCAAAGCTAGCCCCTTTGCTCTTATCTTTTAGTTTTGGTCTACTAATAGGAGGACTTATCTGCTTTCTGACAGCATCCCAATCCTTGTATGCGTATCTCATGGATGTTGAGTAGGGAATACCCCCCTAGGTCTTGCAGAGCCTGAAGAAGAAGAGGAGATAAAATATAGAGTCTATCTCCTACACTGTTGGCCCTTGGCCCAGAGATCCTGTTGATCACTGATGGCTACCTTGTAGGGAAATCTGGGAATAAGCATCCAGTCTGGGAAAAAACCAACAGAAATTGGTGACTCTACTGGGGATTGAGAAGTAAAAGTACTATCTAATCATCTCCAGTAATATATCTGTGACCCATCCGAGTCACCAACAGAAATTGGCGACTCTACTGGGGAAATTGTGAAAGAACCCTGATTTACAAAAAGAAAACAGTTCCTAGTAATAGGTGGCGACTCCGAAGTAATCTCCCAACTGGTCAAAGTAAAATTTATATGCAGGGGAGAAGATCCCAACAAAATCCTTTATTTGAAGAGTTACCAGTAACAAGAAGAATGATGTACAGAAGAAAGGGAGCTGTCTCAGTCAGTCGTGAGGGTTCCCCCAGAAAAAATGATGATATGCAAGACAATCCAAGGTCTTCAGACAAGACAGTACCTTACTTTTCAAATGCAGAAGCTGAAATTTAGGGTGCATATGAGAGGCAACAGGGTGGTAACATGAGAATGAGGTCAGAGGTGTTCCAAGAATGCCCATTTCTAGACCCTAGTGAAAGGTTTGAAGAGGCCGAGTCTCTGAGGGATGATGAAGACGAAGATCAGAATATGATAAAACCATCCTCCTCTAGGCCCAGCGAGGAAGAACTAGCTGATGAAATTAGGAGCTTAAGGGCCGAGTTTGAATATCAGCAGGCAATATCAATCAGAGATGACTTGAGGAAGAAAGTGCAAGCTTTGAGGACTGCCCAGAATAATTCAATTCCTACCCTTGAGAATGCAAATGTGCAGAGACATCAACAGAGAAATGAAGTGCAACATCAGCATAATGATGAGAGACAAAATGTGAATGATGCTAGGATACCACTGAACAATGTAAGAAACCAGAATGCAAACAGAAATATTAATGTTAATCAGTTAAACAGACAGCCAATGCAGCTAGATAGATTCAGACAGCTGGTATTTGATGGTATTCCTAGGTATCCTAACCCCATTGATAAGCATCTGAGGCTGCAAGTGCCTAAATTTTCAGGAAACAACACTGTGTCAGGAGAAATCATCTAAAAGCCTTTCAAAATGTCATGGATAACTTTGAGGTTGAACATGAGGATGTTTTCATGAAGTCATTCATGCAATCTTTAGTAGATGAGGCAAGGGAATGGTACAAGAATCTGCCTGACAGGAGTATTTCATCATGGGATGATTTTAAAAGGATGTTCAAGGAGCAATATGGTGACAAAACTGACCCTAGCTTTTTTGTAAATGAGTTCACCAGTATCACTAAAGGGTCAAATGAGCAGGTTGCAGATTTTAATGCAAGATTTACTAAAGTGTTAAACAAATTGCCACATCACATGAGGCCAAATGAACCAATGTGCATAATATTGTATATCAATGCCTTTGATGCAAAAACTGCATA
This sequence comes from Cunninghamia lanceolata, assembly GCA_027924645.1. Classification (NCBI taxonomy): domain Eukaryota; kingdom Viridiplantae; phylum Streptophyta; class Pinopsida; order Cupressales; family Cupressaceae; genus Cunninghamia; species Cunninghamia lanceolata. Next base: position 2,630,392 of record BSBN01000942.1, read on the forward strand.
TGGATTAAGAGATAAAGGTCCTGCTACTCTCAGGGATGCTTTCAGAATTGCAGTGAATATTGAAAACAACAAGAAAGCATCAGGCAAGACAAATAGAAGGGATGATATAAAAATTCTGCAGAATCCAAACAAGCCTCAGAACACTCAAGGTAATACATCTGCCCCTGAAGATAAGATAGACAAATTGGCAAATGTTGTTAAGGACCTAAGCTATAGACTAGCTAGAAGTGAAAAAGGGATAGGTCCTGATAGGCAAGTCTATCAAAGGCAGGAAAAGAGGCCATCATTACATGATATGCCTTATAATACCAATTGGCATGATGGTAAACCTATATTCCCACGTAACAACACAAATCAAAGAGCTCAACATGTCAAAGAAACTCCTGATCCTCTAAAGAAAGATGTTAATATTGTTGATGATGCTCCATGGTGTATAATTTGTCAGATGCCACATTCACAGTCATAGTGTATGATTGCTCAGTCCTTGTGTGATAATACTACATATTGTAATGAATGCAATGAGCCACATTATGTGCAAGATGATGATGTAAATATGATGTCCATAAGCAATGGATACACTCTTTATGTTGCTGATGAGAGTACAAATGATGGAACTCAGGGCTGCCAACAGTTCCCATATGATGAAGATGATGAAGTTAACTATGCCTATGCTCAGAACTCACACAATTTTCTGAGTAACTTACAACGACCTTCTGATGAGGAAATTAGGGCCTTCACAGCTGCAGCAGTTGCTCAAGTCAAGAGCAACTACAATCTCAGAGGTAAAAATCAGGTAAGCAGCCCACATCAGCCAAAAGATGTTACTATAGGACAGCCAGTGCATGGTAATAAGGGGATGGAATTACAAAAAAGGTAGTGGGTTAATAATAAATAGAATTTCAGACATATAACAGGTCATGAATCCCAAGGACCAGAAAATAGAATCCCTCAGGCTGAAGATCAAGGTAAAGGTTCCCAAGACAAGAATGATGATCAGGGAACTATGAAAGTAAAAGCTAAATCAGTTCAGGATAAGAACAAGATTGTGGAGCAAGCTACAACTGTTATACAAAATTATGCTCCATTTGATATAGCTCAAGTCCTCTCCCAGGTAAAAGTCTCTGTTCCACTTATGGAACTGATGAAAGTGGAAGAAATTAAGAATAGGACAATATCCCTAATTTCAGGGGTACCTTTTCAAGCTAAACAAAATGTTCAGATCCAGGGTGAGAAACATGTCATGTGTAATGAAGAAGATGAGGCTCCTGAGGTTTATTTAGGAATGACTATGACAAAGTGTCCTTCACAAGTGGAACCATTTTATGTTTCCCTGGTTATAAATGGAAAAATAATCAGAAATTGTATGCTTGACTCTGGAGCATCTACAAATGTCATGCCTTTGGCCATCATACAACAAGCTGGATTGAAAATTGACAAGGCATGTGGAAAATGTTATGCTATGGATGCCAGAGAGGTACCAGTTATTGGAATCATGAAGGATGTAGATTTCAAACTGGCAGCATTTCCTAAAAAGAGATATAAAATGAATATAACAGTGGTTGACATCAAGCCACAGTATGGTATGTTGTTGTCAAGAAGATGGGCAGCACTAATTGGTGGAAGTATGCAGCTGGACCTGTCATATGCCATGATTCCAATGAATGGCAGGGATGTTAAGCTAATCAGAGAACAAAGATCATTAGAGACAGTGGAAGACCAAGAAGCAGAGGAACAGATATGCTTTGTAAACACTGACTGTGATAACTTCAAGGTTGTCTCAGATGATAGAGAAGATAAAAAGAAAAATGTCTGCATTGAAGAATTGGATCAGCAAGGTTTGTGGACCATGTTTTTTGATGGAGCTTGTGCAAAAGAAGGCTCTAGAGCTGGAGTTGTTTTCCTGTCTCCAACTGGTAAGCTCCTCAAATTCTCTTTCTTGCTGAGGTTTGTTTGCACAAACAACATTGCAGAATATGAGGCTTTACTCTTAGGCCTAAATATTGCTCTCAAACATGGAATCAAAATGCTAAGAGTATTTGGGGATTCTGAGATGATTGTATCCCAAATTAGAGATAAGTATGCTTCAAAAAATAAAAGATTGAAACAATACAAGCATGCTGTTTGGGATACCATTGAACTATTTGATGCATTTTCAATAGACTGGGTAGAGAGGTCAAAGAATGTTATGGCTGATTTCTTAGCCAATGTTGCAATAAGGCCAGATGACATCACTCTGTCAGATGTTACAAATGTAGAAGTTAAAATTAGGCCTGCAGTACCAGAAAATATATGCAGTTGGCAAGTGTTTAATGATGATAGGGTCTTGTTAAAATTTTTGCACTGCATAGATGAATATGAGAATCAAGAAATTAATTTCCAAGCTTTTGTAGAGACTATAGATGGAAAAGAAACTCTTGTGGGAAAAGAGATAATTCAATTGAAGACTAATAAAATCCCCAGAGGATTAGTAGCTTTGGAAAGAGCTTTTGACAGTAGAGATAAATTGGTCACAAGGACATCTCCCACAAATAAGGAAGATTTAGAAGGGATAAATTTGGGAACATCTCAGACCCCCAAGAAAGTATATATTGGTAAACAACTCAAACCACACATCAGGAGTATGCTAATTGCATTACTGAAAAGGTACAAACATGTTTTTGCTTGGTCATATGAGGACCTAAAAGCCTATAGGGAAGATTTATTCCAGCATGAGATCCCATTGAAGCCGGGAGCTAAGCCATTCAGACAGAGGCAAAGACCTATTAATCCTACCTTGGCTCCAAAGATGCAGGAAGAACTCAAAAGGCTCAGGGAGGCTGGAATAATTGTGCCAATCAGGCATTCAACTTGGATGTCTAACCTTGTCCCAGTCAGAAAAAAGAATGGTGATATTAGGCTTTGTGTTGACTTCAGGAACTTGAATGTATCCTCTTTAAAGGATAACTATCCACTGCCTAATATGGAAGCTATGTTGCAGAGAGTGACTGGTTGTGAACTCTTATCCATGATGGATGGATTTTCAGGTTATAATCAAGTGAAGGTGAAGGAATCAGAACAGTATAAGACTGCCTTCACCACTCCATGGGGAACTTATGTGTATGTTAGAATGCCCTTCAGACTAACCAATGCAGGTGCTACATTTCAAAGAGCAATGGATGTTGCTTTTGCAGGGTTGATTGATTCAATCCTGGCTGTATATCAAGATGACTTGACTGCTTACTCAAAGAAAGAAGAGCAGCATTGTTTGCATCTGGAGCAGATTTTCATAAGAGCACTAGAGTATGGTATTTCTTTAAATCCAAAGAAGTGTGCCTTTGGGGTAGTTGAAGGAAAGCTCCTGGGACATATTGTTTCCAAGGATGGAGTCAAGATAGATCTAGAGAGAGTGGCTGCTATTGACAGAATTCAAATGCCAAAAACTGTAAAAGGAGTTCAGTCCTTCTTTGGACAGATAAATTTTGTTAGGAGATTTGTTCCCAACTTTGCAGAAACCACAAGGAACATTTCCAAGATGATGAAGAAGGATGCAACTGTCCACTGGGAAAGTGAAGCAATAGAATCATTTCAAAGTATCAAAGAGGCAATCAAGATGGCCCCTGTTCTTAAATCTCATGATTTTTCTAGGCCATTCCAAGTATTTTCATTTGCTTCCTTTCATACTGTTGCTGCATGTTTGCTACAGAAAAATGAAGATGGTTTTGAACAGCCCATAGCTTTCTTCAATATGTCCTTGCAGGCTTCTGAGTTGAAATATGATATTATGGAAAAACAGGCATATGCACTAGTCCGAGCCATCAAAAGTTTCAGACCATACCTGGTAGGATCATATATAATTGCATATGTACCCCATGCAGCAGTCAAAGATATTTTCACTCAACAGGAAGTGACTAGAAGAAGGTGTAGATGGATAAACAAACTGCAGGAGTTCAACATAGACATACAAATTACCAAGTTGGTAAGAGGACAAGGATTAGCCAAGACGATGGCACAGTCAAACTTGGAAGCATGCCAAGTTAATGTAGTCCAAAATGAGAATGTAAATGTATCAAGATCTGAATGGTACAAGGATATTATCTACTACTTGCAAAATCTGAATTGTCCTTCCCATTTCAGTGACAGTCAAAAGAGGACTTTAAAGTTACATGCAATCAGGTATGTTATTGTTCAAGGTGAGCTATACTGGAAAAACCCTGATGGTGTGCTGCTGAGATGTGTGGATGAAGATGTAGCTAACAATGTTTTGAATGATATGCATAAAGGATTGTGTGGTGGACATTATACTGCCCAAACAACAGCTCATAAAATTCTTAGAGCAGGATATTAGTGGCCCACTCTCTTTTCAGATGCACAAAGGTTAGTGAGGAAGTGTGACCCTTGCCAAAGATTTTCAAGAAAGTTGAAATATGATGGTGCTTTACCCCTCAGGACTGTAACTGTGGATGCTCCATTTCAGCAATGGGGAATTGACTTCATAGGGGAAATTGCAGACAAATCAAGTGGGGCACACAGTTGGATTTTGGTGGCAACAGATTACTTTACCAAATGGATTGAGCCCATTCCAACTAAGAGAGCTACAAGTAAGGTGGTGACAGATTTCATGCTAGAAAATATTATCATCAAGTTTGGAGTACCATTCAAGATAGTCACTGATAATGCTATGTGCTTCAGATCAGGTGAATTTGTTGATTTTTGCAATAGGTATGGGATAAATTTATCATATGCATCACCATATCACCCACAAGGGAATGGTCAAGCAGAATCAAGCAATCAAAGCATCATGAAAATTATCAAGAGGATACTGGACAAGAACAAGAGATCTTGGGACTCAAAATTGAAGTTGGCCATATGGGCTGATAGAGTGACAGTAAAAAGGGCTATTGGAATGTCACCCTTTGAGCTAGTATATGGTGCATCAGCCAGATTGCCCATAAACAATCTCCTACCAGTTTACAAGTTCATCCAAGAAAATGATGAGGAGATTGAAGATTCCATGACAGAAAGAGTGAACCAGCTGGTTGCACTGGATGAAAACAGAAGGAAAGCCCACCAGATTAATCTCAAGAGACAACAAGATGTGAAATATCAGTTTGACAGGAGAGCTATAAAAAGGAAGTTTCAAGTCAATGACCTAGTGCTCATTTGGAATGCAAAAGGTCAAGAAAAGGGTAAACATGGTAAATTTGAACCCTTATGGATGGGCCCATATCAGATTTGCATTGCTCATGGGGAGGATTCTTATTTCCTCCAGGCCCTAGATGGTGAAGTTCTGGAATTGCCTATGCATGGCCAATTCCTTAAGTTCTATTTTGCATAGATGACTTGTCGCTGTGCACATTTGTAAAAACATGTATATAGTGTAAATGTCTTGTGCAGTTCGTGCTTTTTGGTTTTTTTTTGCCTGGTCTACCCGGAGATCTGGTTCTCGCTGCAGGTTTTCACCTGCATATCCCCATTCGGAGCCAGCGTTGGCACTCGTTTTGACCTGGAGGCTGAGCTTGTTTGTTGGAGGGTTTCTTCCTTCAAACCCTAGGTGTTCCTATTCATCGGCAAGAGCTTGGTCTATCGGCGAAGGATATTGTGGTTCTGCTGACAATGTTGGTCGTGCCGATGGGAGTACCTCAAGTGTTATTGGCATGAGTTTGCATGTGTCTTGGCGATCATTTCAGTAGCATGGTGTGTTCTTTGTATATCGCCGTGACTTTGTGCTATCGGCGAGGGAGTTTCCTGTTGGACCGATGGCGTATGTTTGGCCGATAAGTGGATGTGTGTGTTGTCAGCATGACTTGGTGCATCAGACAAAGTGTGGAGAGTTGGGCCGACAGGGGTACTCTGGTCGATGGAGCTGTATCGGCGTAACAAGTGATGTCGGTAGGTGAGTTTTTGGTTGGGCCGATAGTTGGTAGTCTGGCCGATGAGGGATGATCAAGGTGGTCGTCGGCAGGAGTAATGCTATCGGTGAGAGAGTTTTCGGGTTCGCCGACGCTTGAGGTCTCGCCGACAGAGTATAGTTTGTTGGTGCCATCGGTGTAATGGAGGATTATCGGGTGAATGGGCAGATTGTTGGCCGATGGTGCAGGTCTGGCCGATGGAGTTGCCATCGGCGAGTATGGGGTAGTGTCAGGCCGATGGGAATTTGGAGGATGTCTATCAGAGTGAGTAATATTGTCGGCCTAAGGGTTTTTTGTGGTGCCGATGGTGTATGTCTCACCGACGGAGGTGGGAAGTGAAGGACCATCGGCGAGACTATTGTGATTGGCGGAAGTGCTTTTGGCTGCTCCGATGGTCTTTGTCTCGGCGACAAGGGGTGTGGAGCTGGCATCGGGGTGACGGGGAGGATTGTCTTGGTTACAGCAATGCCATCGGAATGAGATGGTATATCGGGCTAGCATTGTTTTGATCTGCCGATGGTAGAAGTTTGGCCGATGGGCTGTGGGTGAAGGCATGTGTGTCGAGCGCGGCAAAAGCGCTCAACACTTTGTTTGAATGCGGTTATGCTTTTAAAGCGCTGGAGTGATCTCTTCACCGTGAATGTGGGATTATTCCCTTGTATATTTTGAACCCGCGGTTGAACGTGTTTTGGCGGGAAATCTTTTTTGTATGTAGCGACGGTTTTTTAAGCAACAACGGGTGGTTGAGACCCTTAATGGAGACTGTGCTGGGGCATGGGCGAGTTGTTGCATAGTCAGGTACCGGATTTTTGACATGAAGACTTCCAGATAGTGGCGCGTGGCTCGAGGCCCCCCTTTGTCTGCTGCATTAACATTTTCTGAGCGCCATTCCTTCTGAGGACTGTATCTGGCAGTTTTTTTTGTTATAATCATGTAATTAATTGCTGTGGTACACTCTCTGGCTATTATAAGCAGACTGTGTTACCATTTTTGTGGTTGTTGAAAGTTGAAGATTTTTGGCTCTGTAACACAATACAGTTCGTTTTGGTTGCTCTGTACAGCTAAACCTGTGAGTTTATGTATCTCTTGTTGTATGTTTTGGCATGAACCCACTGATTTCATGATTAATCTTATATGAGAAATGTTATCTTAGCATGTGTTTTGTTAATTCTGTCTCCAGTATTGCATGTATTCTTCTTCTGAATCTGGATATTTGGGCAATATTTGAGACTCTAGAACATAGAATTCCTATGTTGAATGTCTGATCTTTTAACTTCTGCTCAAGGGGTAGATTAAATTGTTTTCAAGTTGAACATTGGGAAGGGTATACTGCAGTAGGGATGCCATAAGTAGAGATAACTTAACACTCTGTATTGGGAGATATCTGTAAGGCAGGTATCATATATATCCCCCTGAAATCTAGTTTTAGTTGTTCATGCTGATCATTCACAGGTGTATGTCTACTGACTCCAGGCCCTGGATAGGCACCAATCTTGCTTTGTGTTTGTGTTACAACCATGTCCAGCTTTGCATCCAAACTTAAAATCATAATCAAACTCTAAAACAACCATTAGGACATTAGAATTAGTTTTAGGATCCTCAGTCCTCTGTCTACAACTGCAAATAGGCCCAAAGCTAGCCCCTTTGCTCTTATCTTTCAGTTTTGGTCTACTTACAAGAGGACTTATCTGCTTTCTGACAGCATCCCAATCCTTGTATGCGTATCTCATGGATGTTGAGTAGGGAATACCCCCCTAGGTCTTGTAGAGCCTGAAGAAGAAGAGGAGATAAAATATAGAGTCTATCTCCTACACTATTGGCCCCTGGCCCAGAGATCCTGTTGATCACTGATGGCTACCTTGTAGGGAAATCTGGGAATAAGCATCCAGTCTGGGAAAAAACCAACAGTAGGATTGCTCCTCGTGTTCGAATAGAGTTTTTAGATGAGGATGGCGAGGAGTCAGTTCATCTCGAGCCACCACCTCGAGTTCAGTAGTAGGATACAGGAGGTGTATCACAAGCACCCCGAGTTGCATGGAGTGAGATTAGGGAGTTGTTTTGCTTGCAACCTTCTACTTTTTCAAGATCAACAGATGGTGTTGAGGTAGAATCCTGGCTTCTCAGTTTAGACCAGTGCTTTCAGTTGGGTGCTTATGACAACAACCTAAAAGCATGTGTGTTCATTCATTTTTTGCGTGGTACTGCTTTTACCTGATGATGCCAGGAGGAGCGGAAGTATTATTTGGTGTTCAACACCTTGTGATGGGATACATTTTTGGAGTGTTTTAGAGCAAGATATTTGTCCAAACACTATCGACAACAACGTATTGATGAGTTTCATGACTTGTAGCAGCGTGGACTTATAGTGGTACAGTATGAGAGTCGCTTCCATATGTGGACTACCTCCAGGAAGAGAAGCTCTAGGTCAACTATTTTATCAGGGGCCTGAATGCTAGTATATCAAGTCTTGTTCGCATGGCTAATCTCAAGACCCTATGGGTCACTGTGGAGAAGGCCTATATGCAGAGGAGATTCAAGGTAAGACATAGGATATACAAGACCACTCATAGAACTGTAATTAGTTTTAGGAAGATTAGAGTTTCCGTAGGCCTCCACTCCCACAAAAGAGGATTTAGGTCCAATCCTGTACCTTTGAGGATTGCACAGCAGCAACAACAACATCAAGGATAGAGGCTTAGGCCACAGAAGGGGGCATAGGGTGGACATTATAGAGCATTGTAGACATAGGGCTAGCACAAAGATTAGCATCCACAAACATAGAATGTGGGACCAACCCATTCACAATAGTTCTTTAAAGGTGGTTATGTTATCTCTAGTAGAACTAGAGCACAACAGTCTACTAGGAACTAGTTGGTACAGGTTCAAATTAGGGGGCCTTGTTATGTTTGTGGAGGTGTTGGACACTGAGCTAGAAGGTTCCCTCATGGGTTTACGACATCAGGTCAATGGGAAGGTGGCTCTAAGTAGATAGTAGGAGATGTGGGTAAATCCCACTGATTTCTTACAGCAGTTGAGAACCGCCAAGCTGAGCATCAGGCCACAGTTATTGAGGCCCCAAGTACTACTAGCAAACTTCTCATCACTATTTTATTTGATTATGGAGCTTCAAATTCTTTTATTTCCCCATCTATAGTGGAGCGTTGCAGGATGGTTGCATCTAGGCAGGATGATAGGTGGGAGGTTGAGTTAGCTTCAGGGGCCAAGGTGTTGGTAGACTTAGTGGTTAGGGGTTGTGCCTTGGGACTTGGAGCTTTCACCATATTAGTGGATCTTCAAGTTACTCCTTTGGGATCTTATGGAGTGGTACTAGGTATATATTGGCTCGATGCCCCTTAGGCTAGGTTAAATTTTCTACATAATACCATTGAGTGTATCAATGACCATGGTGCTTCAATTGAGCTTGTCGGAGTCTAGAGACCTATCTCCCTTTGTATGCTCTTCACTATGTAGCTTAAGCGGTGCATGCGGAAGGGTTGTCAGTTATTTGCCAAATCAGTGAGTGATAGATCAAATGATGGACCAAAGACTACCTTAAATGATCACCCTATTCTTAGGGAGTTTACAGATGTATTTCCTTCAAAGCTTCTAGGGATGCCTTCTCATCATGACATAAACTTTCACATAGATCTTGTGTTAGGAGCAAAGCTAGTATCTAGAGCACCTTACAAGATGACTACCCATGCGCTTAGTGAGCTCAAGCTACAATTAGAGGATTTATTAGAGAAGGGTCACATTCATCCTAGCATCTCTCCTTGGGGTGTACTAGTCATCCTCATTAAGAAGAAGGATAGGTCCCTTCGTCTATGTGTGGATTATAGATAGCTGAACAAAGTGACATTGAAGAATCGTTACCCTTTATTGAGGATCGATGACTTGTTTGACCAGATGTAGGATGCCAGGGTATTCTCAAAGATAGACCTTAAGTCTAGTTATCATTAGTTGAGGATTATACAGGTAGATATCTATAAGACAGCATTTCAAACTAGGTATGGGCACTATGAGTTCATAGTGGTTCCATTTAGGTTGACGAATGCTCCAACAATGTTCATGAGTCTCATGAATGGGGTATTTTGTAAATTTTTAGATTAGTTTGTATTGGTCTTTCTAGATGATATTTTGATCTATTCTTAGATGGAGGAAGAGCATGAGTAGCACATATGCTAGGTTTTGCAGTTTTTGAGGGAGAATCAACTTTATGGTAACTTGGCAAAGTGTGCCTTCTTTAGATCATAGGTTCAATACTTGGGTCACATTTTGTCTGGTGATGGTATCTCAGTAGATCCATCAAAGATTAGAACTATTATGGATTGGCTAGCACCTGCTAGTGTTACTGAGGCTAGGAGCTTCATGGGTTTAGTAGGATATTATCGTAGATTTATCCAAGGCTTTTCTAGGATTACACATCCCATCACTTCCCTTCAGTGGAAAGGAAAGAGGTTTGAGTGGACATAGTAGTGCGAGAGAGCATTCTAGACTCTCAAGGATCATCTCACTAGTGCATTGATTTTAGTAGTACCCAAGCTGATGAGAGACTTTGTAGTGTGTATGGATGCTTCTATAGAGGTTATTGGTGTAGTATTTATGCAGGAGGGTCGAGTGATCATGTGTGCATCACAAAAACTTAAGATCCATGAGCTGAACTACCCCACACATGATTTGGATCTTGCAGCAGTAGTTCATGTCTTTACTAGGTGGAGACACTTCCTTTTGGGACACAAATTTGAGTTACATATAGATCACTATCGTCTTCAATATATATTTACACATCCTTATCTTAATGCTCGTCAGCGACGATGGATGGAGTTTCTTTGTGAGTATGACTCTGATGTGCATTACATCAAAGGCAAGGAAAATGTGGTTACAGATGCCTTGAGTAGCAAACAACATGAGGTGATGGCTATGACTATGGGTATAGACTTGAGAGGACATACCCTCCAGCAGTTGCCAGAGGATGAGTGGTATAGAGAGGTTCAGCAAGAGTTACAATCTTAAAGATTCCTTAAGGGCAAGTTTGCAAGATACTCTCTAGATGCATATAAGTTGCTACGTCATCGAGGGTGGATATATGTACCTCTTTCAGAGGATCTATGGGCAGTGGTATTGAAAGAGGCTCATAGAGCACCTTATTCAGCACATCTAGGGGTTAAGAAAATACATGTAGATCTTAGACAGTTATACCATTGGGCAGGTATGTGCCGAGACATTGCAGAGTTTGTTTTTGGATGCCTTGAGTGTTAGAGAGTTAAGGTTGAGCATTAGCATCCAACAAGACTATTGTACCCCCATGAGATACCTTAGTGGAAATGGGACACCATTTCCATAGATTTCATAGTTGGTCTACCTTTGTCATCTCAATGCCATGATGCCATCATGGTGACAGCAGACAAGTTGACCAAGGTTGCACACTTCTCTCCTATGTGGACTACTTATAATGCTCCTATAGTGGTGAGGGTCTTTTTGGATCACATTGTTAGATTTCATGGGATTCCTCGATGGATCATTTCAGATAGGGATTCAATGTTCACTTTAGTGTTTTGGACCACATTGCAACAAGAATTAGGAACACATCTTAACTTTAGCACAACATATCACCCTGAGATAGATGAGTAGATAGAAAGGGTGAATCAAGTATTGGAGGACATGTTGCGGATGTATGTGATGGATCAACATCCTAGATGGGAGGATTATCTATATCTAGTGGAGTTTGAATATAATAATAGTCACCACAGTTCTTTGGGTATGGCACCATTCCATGCATTATATTGTAGACCTTGTAGGACACCTTTGATTTGGGATCAGATTGAAGACAGAGTAGCTATTGGGCCCAAGATGGTATAGACCATGGAGTGATAGGTGATATTGATTAGACAGTATCTCCAGGAGGCTAAAGATTGCTAAAAGAAGGATGTTGATGCCAAGAGATTCGATTGGAGCTTCTTAGTTAGCGATAAGGTATTTTTGAGAGTACGACCACATAAGAGTCCAATCCATTATGGAAAGGGATCTAAGCTTGCACCTTGATTTGTGGATCCCTTTGAGATTTTTGAGAAGATAGGTTATGTAGCCTATCGCTTAGCCTTGCCACCTAGCCTATCATGTATCCATGATGTATTTCATGTATCAATTTTGAGGAGATATGTACTCGATGTTTCACATGTATTGGATTGGGATGCTTTATAGGTAGATTTGGATAGCCAACTAGCTTTGGAGACCATTCACATCTTGGCTTGACAGATGTTGGCCCTTCGAGGGTGGGAGCTAGATCAAGTCAAGGTTCAGTGGGATGGCTATGACAAGGTTTCAACTACACGGGAGGACACTTCCGAGATGAGGACACTCTATCCACATCTATTTGAGGGTTTTCAGGAGGAAGCCTAATCTTATGGGGGAAGGATGTGAGGCTCGTTCATTTATGATTTACTAAGTTTCTCTATTAGACATGTTATGGTTGTTATGTTTGGGTATTAGACTTATTAATATTACTTGACTTTGGATTTTTCAATTATGATATTTGGATAGACTATAGTAGACATTGGTCATTTGATTAGATTAGCTATTTACTTGCATTTGGTGATGATGACCTAATTATGAGATTGTATATCGAAAAATTTAGATTTATAAATGGAAATGATCAAACAATTGAAATGCATAACCTAAACCCAAATAATTCAATACCTCGAAGATGCAAAATGAGCTTGATTGATTGATCGCTTTGTTGTGTTGATTGCTCGATTCCGCAGCATAACGTTGATAAGGAGATAGATGATGGATGCAAAGGCTCTAATGATATTTCAACAGCATGTGGATACTTGAGGATCAATGCCCTTTTAGAAAATTTGACAGAATAAGGGTGCTTAAGGCTCAATGCATTGCTAATGGCTTGTGAGGGGGTTGATTTATAGGAAAGGCTTGGTTCCAATGGATGGCTAGGATCAATTAGGGCTTTAGGTGAAATGGATGGATAGGATTAAGTTAGGTTTCCTTGCACATCAAGAAATTGTAGTCATATGACATGTGGCAAAGGAGGATGAGGCTTAGGTGTGCTTGTGTAGATAAATACTAAAATTAGGTCCCATTAGTTGTGCATGTGAAAGATAAAAGTTGTAACACATGATTGACTAGACAAGTGTTGGAATGTGATGAAAGATGAGTGTTTAATTCAAATAAAATATTTGAATTAGTTGGGATATGAGTTGGATATTAATTAAATAAATAAAATTTATTTAATTAATTGAGAAGTTGAATAGGATGAGATAAGATATGATGTGGAAATTAATTAAATAAATAAAATTTATTTAATTAATTGGGATGGGGATAAGATAAATGGGATTATGCATGTGAAATTAATTAAATAAATAAAATTTATTTAATTAATTGGCTAAGTAGGATGAGGATGGGATTGAATGGGATTTTAATTAAATAAATAAAATTTATTTAATTAATTGGCTAATGGATAAATGGGATTAAGAGTGGGATTTAGGACAAAAATGGCTTATGATGTTTAGGATAATGTTTTAACAAGGTGTTGTAGGACATGGACAAAGTTGGGACAAATTTGGGTGTCTACATTTTGCCCCTCTTTGAGATGATGTTCGAGATGATAAGATTTGTGTCGAGTAACATCATTTCAAAGAAGCCAAGGTATGGATAGAGGAAAATGATAGTGATGATGGAAAGATATGATGAGGATGATGATGGTGGAAAGATAGGATGAAATGGGATGATGATGCCCCCTCGAGAGGTTAGGCGGGTTGGACAAACACGGGTAGGCTCTCGAAAAGAAATGGCTTGGCTGCAAAAAGAAAGATAAGGGGATAGATAGAAGAAATGATGATGCGTTATGCTGCAATCAAGGTGAGCAACCATGATGTTTGATATAGTACTAGACGTTATGCACCAAGGTATAAGGACCAGGGTGACGATGTGTCTTGTGCCCCAGCGTAATACAACCTTGTCTAACATATGAGGAAGAAAACTTAGAGCATTGAAGTCCTACTACACAAAAGGTATGATATGACCTTAGATGCAAAGGATAGTGCAAAAAGCTATTCCAACATACACAAGATATGAATATTAGCTGGAATGATATAGATGTGATACAAATGCAAGATAAAAAGATAACACACACAAGCAAGCAAGCAAGCACAAATGATTCAAAAACAAACAAGGTATTGCCCCTGTCAAGCTGTAAACCAATGATTAATTGCTGATTGTTGATAGTTGAGAGTGTTGTCATTGCAGGGAAAGCTATATCCCTAGATCAACACAAGGTTGTTTGCTGAGTTGGTTGGCTAGTTGATTGATTGATTTGGCTTACAACAAGGCTAGGATCAAGACCATGGATTGCGTTTGGATAACTTGGCTTGATTAATTAACATGATTGGTATGGATTAAGGATGGGCTTGCATTTGGATCTTTGTTTGAAATGGTTGGAAGATGATGAAATGTTGATTAGATTGATTTGATGAAGGATGGATGATTTGTGGTGGATTGAGCTTCTTTTGACTTGCTGAAGTGATTGGATTTGTTTTGATGGCTAGATTGATGTGCTTGAGTTGATTTGCTTTAGTGTTAATGTTGATGATTGATAGGATTTGTTTTGATGGTTGGCTTGATGTGCTTTGGTTGTGATGGTTGCTATTGCTGGGTTGATTGTTTTGATGATTGGATTTGTTTAGAATGATGATAGTGATAGTGTGATGATAAGAGTGTCCACTCAATCTAAGTATAAGCAAGTGTTCTTAGTGTGCACAAAGGATATAAAATAAACAAGGTATTGCCCTTGTCAAGTCATAAACCAATGATTGATTGTTTCATTGATAAAGATAGATAGTGTTGTCATTGTGGGGAAAGCTATATCCCTAGATCAACACAAGGATGTGGGAACGCGATATCCCATTGATGATGATTGATTAGGCTCATGACAAGATTAGGATCAAAAACTTGTTGATTTGATTGGATAATGTTCCTTGATTGATTAGCTTGCTTCATATGGATTAATGTGACTTGGATTTAAAATCATTGCTTAGATTGATTTGATTGATATGATTGGAAATGGATTGATTGAAATGGATGAATGAATGTTATTGATAGGAAGAATTGATGATTGATGATTGAAGATGATGATGAATTGATTTTGATTGAATGTTGATGAAGTGGATTATTTTGGATTGATGATGATTGGTTTTATTGCTTGGAGTTTTCATTGGATAGTTGATTTTTTGGATTTTTTGACAATATGTTATTTTTTTATTTTTTGAAATGTTTTGGGATGTCAATGGATTTACAATTTAGGTAGCCTTTGTGCTTGATACCAATGACAAGGGAGAAAACCAAGTCTAGGTGTAAAGATGGATGAATGGGATTGGATGGATAAAAGGATGGGCTCATAGTAAATGTGATGAAAGGCTCATGATAGATGGATAGATAAGAGGATAGGCTGTATAAGGTATGTATGCATGTCTCATGAAAAATGGATAGGTAGGCTATAGTGGAAAGCTCGTGATAAACAGATGGGGATAAGCTATAAGATGGAAAGCTCATGATAAGGATACGCCATAGTGGATGGATCATAAGGGAGCTAGGATGTGATCTTCAAAGGCTATGTTGCATCAGAAGAATAACTTGCCCCATTCTAGGTGGTAATGCTTAGGATTTTACATGATTAATTTCATGACCAAGGGATGACATGATAGATTGGATTTTACATGACAAGGCTTATGATAGGTGGATACTGATAAGATGGATTGATTAGGAAGGTATGAGGTATACCAAGAGATATCTGAAGCATATTTCAACATTTTGCCCCCATGTCTTCCTCAAGATCAAAAGGAGGAGGATGGATAAATTGGTTCAATAGGATAGGCATGTTTATGTAATGGCTAAGGATGGTAGGATGTAGCATGATAAGATAAGATAGGATGAAAAATGATATAATGAGATAGGTAGTTTGGAAATGGATAGGTTGGATGAGACAATGTGCCCCCAAGTGTAAGTGACATATAAGATCAACCTACACATGACACCTGTTTGCCAGGTTTTCATCATGGTACTTATCCAAGGCACCTGTTTACCAGGTTTTCACCGTTGGACGAAGGGCTTTTTTTTTACTATTTTGATTTTTTTTTTCTTTTTTTTTTTTTTCTTTTTTTTTTTCTTTTTTTTTTTAGATGGGTTGACAATTACACATGGCGCCTGTTTGCTAGGTTTTCACCATGGTAATGGATAGGAGGGACTCAAGTGGCTAGTGCTATGAAGGTTGATAGTGTCCCTTTAGAGATTGATGATGTCTGAGCATAGACCATGTCATTATGCTCATAGATGTTGATAAGGGATTGCATGGATGGGAGATGGAGTAGGTAGATAGTGGATTATGAAAGGTGCATGCAAGGATGGATCCATGGATAAAAGGCTTATGCAAAAGCATGGACCATAGGAAGGTGATGGGGAAGATATGTAGGATAATGGATGAAGGATGGGGAGATATAGTTATGTGGAGGTGTTGCGGAGTGGAAGGGAACCATGACCAATGGTTGCACACACTATGATAAACATTGAAGCTTTTGATGGGATGGTGGTGTAGGAAGCAATGGAGATATTTGCTTAGGAGATGGTTGATGAAGTGATTTAGGAACCCACATAGATTTAGTATTTTTAGTGCTTTTGCTTTGCTTGTGGGATTTTTGAAGGGAATAGAAGTTTTGGATGGAAGTAGGCCCTTGGATGGATATATGTGGTTGGGATTCTTGAGAGGTGGATGAGGATGCCTCATTCGCTTTGCTACCTATTTGCTTAGGAACCCAAACCATTTTATTTTTGGACTTTGCTTTTGGAGGTATGGGCTTGGATAGCTTTGTGAATGTACTTTGCTTAGAAAATGGATGATTTAGAGACTTTTCACATTGATGGCCTAAGGCATGAGCGTCCTTAGGAGTTTTAGTTAGATTTTTGGCTTTATAGATAAAGGCATCCAAATGTTTATTTTGGAATCCCATAGGATGGGTGGAGTGGATGGAATGATTGGAAGCTTTATGCTTAAACAATGTGTGTGTTTGTTGGCCATGATTATGGATGTAAGGATACTTATGAATGATAGGTATGTTAGGTGTTGGAAGCAATGGTGGCAAGGTGGATGGAGGGATATTTGGAGTTGGTAAAAGTGGAGGCAAAGTGGATGGTGGAAGGTGTATGGTCACATGCTTTTGACATTTATAGGATGATGGAGATGAAATGGCTACATATGTTTTGGGTAGATGATGGGGGGTGTGATGGAAAGTGGTAGGTTTAGGATGCATGAAGGGATTACCAACATCTTTGCCTTGTTTACCTTGGGGTGTGTATCCAAGGTCATATGAGCATGGAGGGATTTTGACATGGTTTGGCTCCAAAAGACCTTGTTCATAAAGACCTAGGCCTTTACCTTTGTAGTTCATGTTTTGGAGGATGCGATTGACAATGGGACTAGGTGTGCTTTGAACATTAGACTTGAGCTCTTTATTGGATGGAGGTGAAGTGGATAAAGGTCGTTGTTGTCCTAAGGAAGAACATTCATGGACAAAGGTGGTAAAACCAATAGGACATGATGGTGGACTTGAAGTGGAATCGATGGTCAATGTGAAAGGAGGATCATTAGGATCTTGCTTATGTTCATGTTGATCCAAGTTATTGGTATGATCTTTTATGCTTACTTGGGGGACAATTGTCTCATCATGACAAGTTGATGTTTGCTCATTATAGATAGGGCTAGATGGTAGATGACTAGGAGCAATGTGGATATCTTGGTCATGGATAGATATAGGATTATGGATAGGATCAAGGTGCTCATGGATAGCTTCTTCATAGGTATCATCTTGATCATAAAGAAGGTAAATGTTATGGATGGGTTGCATGGAAGTGTTTTGATCTTGAGTTGGACTAGGGCTTAATGTTTCCACATGTTTAAGATTATGCTCTTGACATACCTCTTGACTTTGGATGGAAGTGGAAGGTTCTTGAGTGGACTTGATAGGCTCTTGATAGTTATCAACATGAAGGCATGATGGCTCTTGACTTAGGCTTGTGGTTGGAGACTCTTGAATAGACTTGTTGGCTTGTAGGTCACATGATGGGCTTAAAGGGCTAGGTATGTTAATGGAAGCCTCTTGAAGAGGCTCAAGGATATGTGAACCACATGATGAGATTATAGGATTGGACATGACCTTTGGAAGTTCATTGGTAGGCTCATGAATTAGTGTTTGACATGGAGGTAGTTTATTCCTAGCTAGTAGCCAATGGATCACATCCTTTGCAAGTGTATGGGTGGATGGAAAATATAATGGATGTATGATAATGGTAGTTGGTGTTGGATTAGGATTAGGACTAGGATTAGGTTGAGACCTAATTGGATTGGATGGATTAGGATTTGGACTAGATGGGGGTGATGATGTGGCACGATTTCCCATTATAGGTGGGTACACCTTGTAAACAATTGAGACAAATATTGGACATTGATTTGTATTATGGCCTTTGGTCCTATGGTATGCACAATAATCATGTTCATCATATGGACTTTCTTCACATGGTTTGACTTTAGGAAGTTCAATGAGTTTTGCTTCAAGCATCCTTTGTAAAACTCTCTCAGCCGCATCCTTTGGTGAACGATTAGAATGATATGGTGAGGAAGGTAATGAGGGGCTTGGTGGTTTGGAAGGTAAAGGGATCAATGGACTATGATTGGGATCACATGGTGGTGTTGGGATAGGATTAGTTGGCTCATGTGTTGGCGGGTGATTAGATGATGAAGGCCACTCTAGATTGGTATCTCCCTTATCAAAGGTTATTGGATCTTGCATAGGATAACTTGGGCTTGTTTGATTTATGTACAAGGGGCCATTGGGATTTGGATATGATTCTTGTTGGAAAGGTGGATTTAGATCTATCAATGGTGCTTGGTGGTCTTGTTGAAAAGGTGTATTTGGACTTACTTGATTTATGTACAAAGAGCCATTGGGACTTGGATGTTGTTCTTGTAATATCACTTGATGGCTTTGTGGATGGGCTTGGTAGTGCATTGGAATGGTGGTATGAGGGATTGGATAAGCTTGAGGTGGATGTTCATAGGTTGATGTGGTATTGACTTGGTGGATAGGTAGATTAGGTTGATAGGAAGTGGATGGATATGACATGCAGCTATAAGGTGGATTAGGTTGGTATGGAGTGGCTAAGGAGTGTTGTACTTGTCGAGCTTGACTAGTGGCTAAAAGGTGTTGGACTTGGGCTATGGAGTGTTGTAGTTGAGGTGATTGGCTTGCATGGGGTTGAGCTCTTTGGATGAAGAATTGTAATGTTTTAATGGCATCTTGGTTTAGGGGTTGTGATCCTTGATAAAGATTTTAGAGAAATCTTTAGAATTTGATTTCTAGGTCTTCTAGTGTAGACATGTTGTCACCAAGTGTTTGTCTTAAGTCCTTTTAGCAAGTGCTTGTTTAGGGATTTGGATGATGATGTGGCTTGTTTGGATGACTTGGCTATGTTTGGGATGAAAGTGATTGGGTTTGAATGTTATTCGAAGAATGTGTAGGATGACTTGTCTTTATGTGTTTGGGTGTTTAGAGCTTGATGTGGCAATATTCAAACAAATGATTATGCATATACACACATGAATCACTCACACAAGACACATAAACAAGTTGTTGACTTTGAAAATGAAATGTGATGATTATGCAAGCACACATGGAAGACACATCAACAAGCCTAATGTGTAGTCAAGTGGGTATAGCCAATTAGGTCTTAGGCTATCTATTGCACAAGGTTGACTATGGAATTGAAAGTGAAATCCTGCCACACAGCCAGGAGAAAGGGGTAACCCACCCTTCACCTTCACTTCCCAAAGGTATAAAGTTCTTTGGGGCTTAGCCAAGAGTGATAAGATTCCAACTCCCAATGAGGGTGTCTTTCGATTCAGCCTCGATTGAGGTCATCCCTTGGAGTGGTGTGTCTCCAAGCAGGCCTCCTAAGAAGGGTATGACAAAAGCAAACCAAGTGAGATGTCACTTAATTCACACTCGCAGTTGTTAATTTCCCCTTAGAAACTTGAAATGTGTAACAAACAGTTCAAGCACTTGTTCTTTTTAGACCCAAATCTAAATGTGATGGAAGACAATGGTTTGTTTTAGCCCAATTTTTTGATGTGAATTTGCAAACAATTGTTTATTTTAAAGCCCAAATCCAAGTGTGATGACAAACAAGTTGTTTGTTTTATGCCCAAAATCTAAATGTGTGATCAAATAATGATTAGAGATGAGAGATTAGAATGAGTGCACCTCATAAAAATTGTTTTCCAAGTTGCTATTATGATTGATCCAAATGTTGCTCCAGCTCCTTTGATTCACTTACAAGTCACTGCAAAAAATAAAATGTGATTTGGTTCGCTAGATTGGAAGATATGATTTTTTTTTTTTAAAGTCGCGCGTCAAAATTTTTTGAAAAATTAGAATCGCAGGGTCAACTTCAATTCGCCATAACTCTTTGAATACTGAACCAAATCTTTAATGTAACCACTTTTAGGAAAGCTCTCGAAGTCCTCTTTCTAACGAATCTAAGATCTCCTTTTTACAGGACCTGTGTAAAACAAAAAACCCTCTGCAACAGATCTGGTCATAAATTAAAAAAATCAGCAAAAAGTTGCGCGTCAAAAATTTCTGAAAAATTAGAATCGCAGGGTCAACTTCAAATCGTCATAACTCTTTGAATACTGAGCCAAATCTTTAATGTAACCACTTTTCGGAAACCTCTCGAAGTCCTCTTTCCAATGAATCTAAGATCTCCTTTTTACAGGACCTGTGTAAAACAAAAAACCCTCTGCAACAGATCTGGTCATAAATTAAAAAAAAATCAGCAATATAAAATATCTTCAACCTATAAATCAAAGTGCATAAACCTGCAAAAATGAATGATTGACGCTCCAAGAAATCTGATCTTCACAAAAACAACTCAAACAAGAGGGTTAATCAGGGACGTGAGTCCCACCGGGCGTGCCAAATGTATATCAAAAAATTTGGATTTATAAATGGAAATGATCAAACAATTGAAATGCATAACCTAAACCCAAATAATTCAATACCTCGAAGATGCAAAATGAGCTTGATTGATTGATCGCTTTGTTGTGTTGATTGCTCGATTCCACAGCATAGCGTTGATAAGGAGATAGATGATGGATGCAAAGGCTCTAATGATATTTCAACAGCATGTGGATACTTGAGGATCAATGCCCTTTTAGAAAATTTGACAGAATAAGGGTGCTTAAGGCTCAATGCATTGCTAATGGCTTGTGAGGGGGTTGATTTATAGGAAAGGCTTGGTTCCAATGGATGGCTAGGATCAATTAGGGCTTTAGGTGAAATGGATGGATAGGATTAAGTTAGGTTTCCTTGCACATCAAGAAATTGTAGTCATATGACATGTGGCAAAGGAGGATGAGGCTTAGGTGTGCTTGTGTAGATAAATACTAAAATTAGGTCCCATTAGTTGTGCATGTGAAAGATAAAAGTTGTAACACATGATTGACTAGACAAGTGTTGGAATGTGATGAAAGATGAGTGTTTAATTCAAATAAAATATTTGAATTAGTTGGGATATGAGTTGGATATTAATTAAATAAATAAAATTTATTTAATTAATTGAGAAGTTGAATAGGATGAGATAAGATATGATGTGGAAATTAATTAAATAAATAAAATTTATTTAATTAATTGGGATGGGGATAAGATAAATGGGATTATGCATGTGAAATTAATTAAATAAATAAAATTTATTTAATTAATTGGCTAAGTAGGATGAGGATGGGATTGAATGAGATTTTAATTAAATAAATAAAATTTATTTAATTAATTGGCTAATGGATAAATGGGATTAAGAGTGGGATTTAGGACAAAAATGGCTTATGATGTTTAGGATAATGTTTTAACAAGGTGTTGTAGGACATGGACAAAGTTGGGACAAATTTGGGTGTCTACAGAGATAGCCTTATCATAGTTTGATTTTATGTGATGGAGGTATGTTTTGATTGATCATATATGTTGTCTAATTATGTGTTATGGATTATGATATTAAATAAGTTGAGGTGAATTGAAATTGGATATATGTGCTGATAGATCATTATGGTGCATATGTGATGACATTATTGAAAGTATGGGCCTAACCGGTGTTGTCATTGATGTCAACATACTCCTATTGCATTAATGATAAGGATTGGATGAACTATTTGCTAAGGCTATTGAGAAAATTAGTCATATCAGGAACAGAGAAGAACATTGAAGACAATGAGGTAAAGATCCAAGATAAGATGAAGATCAAAGGATACGCTTAAAAGTGTTTGCAGATATGTGTCTTAAGATGAACCAATAAAGATTTCAGAGGTTCATATGAAGATTTGAAGAAGTTATGGTCACTTAAGTGGAACCAGTTCTGGTAGAAGTTCAGAAGTGATAGAGTGTTACAGAAAGGTCCGGTGAGATCCAGAAATGCAATATCCTATTCTACAAATTTGATGGAGTGTTTAGTAGGTCAATGTGAATTGACAACTCAATTGGTTCATGTCCTGGAGGTCTGCAAGCATCTATTCCATTGTGACAGTGATGACAGACTATGTTCTTGAGGTTCTGGATGAAGGAGATAAGGATTTCAGTAAACAGATGTAGTGTGAATGTTCTTGGTGATTTAGGCAAGCTGGTGGAGGCCTTTGGATCATGTCCAGTTCGTGTTGGTGGTCCACATTGGATTTTGAACTCACAATTGAAGAATTACTTCCGAATGATGGTGTTCTTCCTAAGTCTAGCCGACCGGATGAGTTACACATCCTGTGGATGATCTTGAAGATGCTATGTGAAGATTGGCGTGCTCCTAGAAGAATATTGAAGTCTCAGATCTGTGTGGTTGATAGTGTGTTGATCCATGTGAAGTCTTTTGTAATTAGTCATGATGTATTTATGTATGTGCTCTGTAATGTTTGCTGACTTAGATGATTATTCCTAAGTTGATGTCTTGTATAAATAAGGAATTGTAAGGTCATTTCAATAGCATCTTGTGGAGATGAGTGTGGTAGAGAGGAGAAGAACAAAAGGCTAAGTAGAAGTTTTGGGCTTAAATGGAACTAACTCAAGCATGGTGAAGATGCTATTCTTCAGTTCAAGTATGTAATACTTATTATTCTGTAGACAATGTGTCTCCTGTAGGTAGTGAGCCTCTTGTGAGTAGTGTGCTCAGGTAGTGAACCCTAATTGGCATGTGCCATTTGGTTCTGTCTATTCTTCTAACAAAGAAAACAATCTTGGGTTAGTCACCTCGTGGTTTTTCCCTTAATTGGGTTTTCCACGTCAAAATCTTGGTGTCTCATGTGTTAATGTGTTTCTACTCTTGATTTAATACATTATATATCCATGATTGATGTATTATTATGCTGCTGAATTACAAAGTGGATTTAAGTGTTTAATTAGAAGAAAGTTTTGGGCAACTGATTCACCCCCCCTCTCAGTTGTCTGTCCTGAATCTAACAATTGGTATCAGAGCTGAGTTCCTCTCAAAGAGCTTAACCAATTGAGGAGATCCAATATATCATCATACAAGAAGGATAGTTTGAGGTTTGATGGAACCAATTACACTCTTTGGAAAAGTCGCATGGAATGCCACCTGCAATGTATGGGAATGTAGTATTAGATTATGGCTTCAAAGAAGTATGACCCCCCACAGAATGGTCGGCACACCATAGATGAAATGAGAGATGCTGAAAATAATCTATGGGCTAAAGAAGCTCTTCTAAGTTCCTTATCTGATTCAGAACTAACAAATGTTGTTGATCTAAAAACTGCATATGAGATTTGGCAAAAATTGGAACTGCATGAAGGAGACAAGTATGTGAAATGTGCCAAGCTACAGAGTCTGAAAGGAAAATTTGAAAACCTGAAGATGAGAGAAGATGAAAATATCACTACATTTATGCCCAGAGTAAATGATCTTGTGTGTGGCATTAGATGTACTGGTGGAGTCTTGGATGAAGATGAGATTGTTGGCAAAGTTCTCAGATCCCTTCCTAATTCTTACAAATACAAGGTTGTTGCCATTGAAGAATTCAGAGCCCATTCAGGTGTCACAAGAGATCAATTGGTTGATAAATTGGCTGCATTTGAATTGACTAAGTTTGGAGACGCCCCTCCCAAGACTGAATCCGCATTCAAAGCTAGTGCCTTTGTGAAAGGAAAACAAAGGTTTGATCTGGGGGAGAACTCTTCAAGGAAACTATCATGGTATAAAAAAATAAGAAAAGACTTGGAAGAAGATGAAGCAAAAGCTGCTCAACTTGAAGCCCTTATTGCCAAAAGACTGCCAAGAGGATCTGGTAACTATGAAGAGAAATTGCCTTTTAAGTGTTTTCACTGGAATAAGATTGGTCATTTTGCCTCAAGGTGTCCGGAAATATTTTCAAGGCCAAACCCTAATAGATCAAGGTTCTAGAAGAATTGTTACTATGTTCATGAAGATGACGATAATGAAGGAGTAACAGATGATGAATCAGAAATAGGAAACAAATTTGGAAGTGATTGGGTGTTTATTGCCATCAAGGAAGAAGATCTGATGCCCTCTAAATCTGTCAATCACAAAGTTGTAGAAAGAGCTCTAGCTGCCCAAGTTGAAGAAAAGGATGATTGGGTCATTGATAGTGGATGCTCCCACATATGACAGGTGACAAAAATAAGTTCATAGATTTGGAAAGGTATGAAGGAGGAGTGGTAAAATTTGGTGATAAATCTACTGGTAGAATTAGAGGTAGAGGAACTATTTCTTTTGATGGAAAGAACAAAACTGGTAATGTACTGTATGTTGAAGGATTGAAGCACAATCTTCTTAGTGTTGGACAGTTGGTGGACAAAGGCTATGATCTCTGATTCAAAAATGGAAAATGCAAGATCTTTGATAGCTTCGGAACAGAGATTGCATCCGGTAATCAAACTAAAGGTAATATCTTCCACTTGGTTGGTACTGGTAAAAGTTGCTTATTTCTTCAAATTGATTAGAGTTGGTTGTGGCATAGGAGAATGTGTCATGTAAATTTTGATAATATTATCAAGATAAGCAACACTCAGGTTGTAAGAGATCTTCCAAGACTTGTGAAACCTACTAATAGCTTGTGCAAAGAATGTTAGTTAGGTAAGCAGAGCAGAGTCACATTCAAAAGTAAAGAACTATCTTCTACTGGATTATTGGACTTAGTTCATATTGATTTATGTGGCACAACAAGAATCAGAAGTGTACAAGGTGATAGATACTTCATGCTATTAATTGATGACTAAACTGGATGATGTGGGTAACTTTTCTAAAGGAGAAATCAGAGGCTCTTGAGAAATTCAAGATATTCAAGGCTATGGTGGAGAATGAAACCAGATTGAGCATAAAATGTCTGAGGTAAGATAGAGGTGGAGAATTCACATCTTGTGAGTTCATAGAATTCTGTGAGAAGCATGGAATAAGAAGACAATTATCTACTCCTAGGACTCCATAGCATAATGGAATAGTGGAAAGAAAGAACCGGACCATCCAAGAAGCATCTAGAACCATGATGTTGGAAGCAAATGTTCCTCAGATCTACTAGAGAGAAGTTGTAAGCACTGCCGTCTATACTCTTAATCAAGTTCAAATCAGAAGCAATATTGATAAGACTCCGTATGAACTCTAGTTTGGCATCACTCCTACTGTGAAGCATTTAAGAGTCTTTGGTAGAAAATATTACATTAAAAGAGATGAAGATCTAGGAAAATTTGATGCTAGAAGTGATGAAGAGATATTCTTGGGTTATTCTACTCAAAGCAAAGCATACCGGTGTTATAACAAGAGATTGAGAAAGATTATAGAAAGTACAAATATGAAGGTTGATGAAGGGATTGAAAAACCCTCAAGGATTTATGAATATGATGAAGATAATCAAAATGATGTTCTGATTCAAGGAGTCCAAGTCCCTTCTGAAATTCAGATTCAGACTGATCTGGTAAATTAGGTAGAAGAGATGAGTTTGAATGAGCCTGTTCAAGAATCACAAGTGCAAGAAACTCCTAAAGTTCCCAGGTATGTAAGACAAAATCACTCTGAGGATTAGATCATAGGTGATAAAAGCAAAGGGGTACAAACAAGAAGAAGGATTGCTCAAGTTTCAGAAGAGTATTGTCTGATTTCAAAAATTGAACCTAAGACAGTGAATAAAGCTTGCAATGATGAAAATTAGACTAAAGCAATGGAGGAAGAGCTAATGGAAATTAAGAAGAAGCACACATGGGATCTTGTTCCCAGACATAAAAATAAGAATGTGATTGAAACCAAATGGGTCTTCTGGAATAAACTGAATGAAGAAGGTGAAATAGTCAGAAACAAAGCTAGATTGGTCTGTAAGCATTACTCCCAAGTAGAAAGAGTTGATTTTGAAGAAACTTTTGCTCCGGTGGAAAGAATTGAAGTAGTCAGATTATTTCTTGCTTTTTCTACCTTCAAGGACTTCAAAGTATATCAGATGGATGTCAAGTATGCCTTTCTAAATGGAGACTTGGAAGAAGAAATATACATTGAGCAACTGGATGGATTTCAATTGTCTGATCATGGTGATATGGTTTGCAAGTTAAAGAAAGCATTGTATGGACTTAAGAAAGCCCCAAAAGCCTAGTATGAAAGACTAGATAAGCATCTTTTAAAGATTGGTTTCAACAAAGTTACTGCTGACAATAATTTGTATTTCAAAATTGATCATGAAAACATCTTGATTGTTGAAGTGTTTGTTGATGATATCATTTTTGGAGGAAGAGATATATGTGCAAAACTTTTGCAAATCAAATGAAAAGTGAATTTGAGATGTCTATGCTTGGGGAATTGAATTTCTTCTTGGGTCTGCAAATCATTCAAACAAAAAATAGAATCTTCATTTCTCATACCAAATATGTGAAAGAATTGTTAAAGAAATTTGGGATGGAAGACTCAAAACCAATGAGTACTCCCATGGAAACTGGATGTAAATTGAGCAAGGATGATAACTCTCCTAAGGCTAATTAGAAAAATTACAAGTCATTGATTGGAGGATTGTTGTATCTCACTCAAACTAGACCTGATATTATGAATGTTGTTGGTCTTGTTGCTAGATTCCAAGCTGATCCTAGAGAATCTCATGTCATGGCAATCAAGAGGATTTTTAGGTATCTAAAAGGGACAGTTGAGTATGGTTTGTGGTATCCTAGAGATCATAATTTCTCTCTTCATGCATAAACAGATGCAGATTGGGCAGGAGATGTGGATGACCGGAAGAGTACCAGTGGTGGAGCATTCTTTTTGGGGAAGTGATTGGTTTCTTGGATGAGCAAGAAACAAGAGGTAATATCTCTATCCACTGCAGAAGTAGAATATATTGCAGCAGCGGGTAGTTGCACTCAAGTTTTGTGGATGAAATAAATGCTAGGAGATATCAGAATAGAGTATGAAGAACCTATCACAATCTTCTGTGATAATTCAAGTGCAATAAATATATCTAAGAATCTGGTGTTGCACTCAAAGACTAAACATATATCTATCAAGTTTTACTTTTTGAGAGAGCAAGTGAACAAGAATGAAGTCAGATTGGAGTTTGTGCCTTCTAAGGATCAGATTGTAGATATTTTTACTAAACCTCTCCCTAAGGACTCTTTTGAGTATCTCAGGGAGAAGTTAGGGGTTATTACCCCTCTAGTTCTAAATTAAGGTGCACTGATGTGCATCAGTTCGGTGGATATCATAGTCATATCTTGTGGTCCAAATTGATGATGGGGAGTTGCTACTTAGGGGGAGCAGCTGGTATGATTCTGAAGTGTTAAAGTTGCAAGTATGTGCCCTTTGCCATTGATGTCAAAGGGGGAGAGAAGACATGTGAAAAACAAGTGGTTGTTGATCAAAGGGGGAGCAGTAAAGAAAGATAAGACATGTGAATGCTTGTTGTTGATAAGCAGAGTTGTGTCAGTGAAGAAAAGTTCTTGTCTTGATGGTTAAAACAGTTTTTCACATCATACGTTGCCATCAATGACAAAGGGGGAGATTGTTGCAAGTATGGGCCTAACTAGTGTTGTCATTGATGTCAACATACTCCTATTGCATTAATGATAAGGATTGGATGAATTGTTTGTTGAGGATATTGAGAAAATTAAGCATATCAGGAATAGAGAAGAACAGTGAAGACAGTGAGGTAAAGATCCAAGATAAGATGAAGATCAAAGGATGCGCTTAAAAGGGTTTGCAGATATGTGTCTTAAGATGATCCAATAAAGATTTCAGAGGTCCACATGAAGATCTAAAGAAGTTATGGTCACTTAAGTGGAACTAGTTCTAGCAGAAGTTTAGAAGTGACATAATGTTACAGAAAGGTCCAGTGAGATTCAGAAATGCAATATCCTATTCTGCAGATTTGGTGGAGTGTTTAGTAGGTGAATGTGAATTGACAACTCAATTGGTTCATGGTCTAGAGGTTTGCAAGCATCTATTCCATTGTGACAGTGATGACAGACTGTGTTCTTGAGGTTCTGGAAGAAGGAGATAAGGATTTTAGTAAGCAGATGTAGTGTGGATGTTCTTGGTGATTCGGACAAGCTTGTGGAGGTCTTTGGATCGCGTCCAGTTTGTGTTGGTGGTCCACATTGAAGTTTGATATTGCAATTGAAGAATTACTTCTGGATGATGGTGTTCTTCCTAAGTCTGGCCAACCGGATGAGTTACACATCCTACAGATGATCTTGCAGATGCTATGTGAAGATTGGCGTGCTCCTAGAAGAAGATTAAAGTCTCAGATCTATGTGGCCAACAATGTGTTGATCCATGTGAAGTCTTTTGTAATTAGTCATGATGTATTTATGTATTTTCTCTGTAAAGTTTGCCAACTTATATGATTATTCCTAAGTTGATGTCTTGTATAAATAAGGAATTGTAAAGTCATTTCAATAGCATCTTGTGGAGATGAGAGTGTGGTAGAGAGGAGAAGAGTGAAAGGCAGAGCAGAAGTTTTGGGCTTAAATGGAACTGACTCAAGCATGGTGAAGATGATGTTCTTCAGTTCAAGTATGTAATACTTATTATTCTGTAGACAGTGTGTCTCTTGTAGGTAGTGAGCCTCTTGTGAGCAGTGTGCTCAGGCAGTGAGCCCAAATTGGCATGTGCCATTTGGTTCTTTCTATTCTTCTAACAGAGAATATAATCTTGGGTTAGTCACCTCGTGGTTTTTTCCTTAACTAGGTTTTCCACATCAAAATCTTGGTGTCTCATGTGTTAATGTGTTTTTTCTCTTGATTTAATGCATTGTATTTCCATGATTGATTTATTGTTATGCTGCTGAATTACAAAGTGGATTTAAGTGTTTAATTGGAAGAAAGTTTTGGACAACTAATTCACCCCCCCTCTCAGTTGTCTATCCTGAATCTAACAAACATTAGGAGATATTGTGGAATGTTGATTGAAATTGTATTGATATGTAATTGACATTTCTATGGATTTTGATTATTGTTAAAGGTGTTTGCATTGAATATGATTACAACTGGAAATTAATTCAAGTTGCTCTGGCCATATATATGTTTATTGGAAAAATTAACGTGTGCATTTGAGATGTGCAGGTACCTTCCATGACCAAAGAAAATTTAGAGGTCAACTAGAAACCCATGTGAATTCCCTATGATGCCTGACCTTAGTCTATATGGGGACTAAAGTCCTTTGTAAATGTATAATGTGTAATGTGATTTATTTACTATGATTATTTTGGTTTTTAAAATTGTGTGTAAATGTGAGTTGGCATGGGTGATGAGTTGTTGGCTTATGTGTCTTATTTTGAATTTAAAATTTGAGGTCACTTTTGAGGGGGTTTGAAGGTATTTTCATGAGTATTTTATTGATTTTAAGTCCCTAGGTCATATAACTTGGGGTTGGGAGTCTTTTGGGCTTTGAAATTTTGGAATTTAAGTGATTTAAACCACTCCCAAGTTCCTTGGGAAAAAGTGGCGTGGGTAAGTATTGGGAAGAGAGATGGTGGACTTGTCACCATCTCCTTCCATTCTCCTAGGTTTGGGGATGAGGATTTGACCAAGTACCACCTCATCCCAAGGCTCCACACATGTGGGAGCCAATCTAGGAAGATATTTGGAGAAGAGTGTATAAGTACACTCCTCTCGCATAGACCTCACACATGTGTGAGAACCATGAGGAGTCAAATCACTCCTTGGGGTTTGAGGATTGGTGGAGAGGGATGAGGTGGATTCCATGTGGCACATTCTCATTTGGAGAGGAGGTGTGACATGTCATCCATTACTTATACCCTCCTTGCAACTTGAGAAGTTCTTTGGCATTTCATTTTGACTTGTTGAGTTTGAGAGTGAGAGATTGGGGAGATTGGAGAAGAAAGCTAGTGGAGCTCTTGGAGGTACTTCACCAAGATTGTTCTTCACCAACTTTTGGGAAAATCTTTGGTGAGGTAGGCTTATTTCTTGTAGATTAATTTGTGTTCTTGAATATAGATAGCAAAAGGAAAATGAATGAATGTGTGGTTGTGTTCTTTATTTTTGTTTCTCCATTGTTGTTGATGGGTTTTATAGTTTTATTGTTGGGTTGAGTGTAATGTGTTTTGGTTTGCCTCCCCAAATGATTGAGAGCAACCCATGTGAGGGTTTGAGGGAGGTAAGAATCCTCCTTGGGGAAAGATTCACTCTCTAGAGAGAGATTTGGCATGAGTGTCATATTGTCTTTGTGTGGCATGAGTGCCATTTTGTGTTTTAGAGTTGTGATCTTGGTGGTGAGATGGTTATGGAAGATTTTAGGAGATTTGAAGGATTATGACTATGTGTATATGTGATATTTGGCATATTAGTTTTTATTATTCCCCAAGGTAGAGTTTTCTACACTACTCCCCCTATGTTGGATTCCTTTTTGGATCATTTGTGTTGTGTAAGCCTTGGTTGGGATTGTGTGGTTCTTATGTGAGAAATGAATGGTGTATGTGTTTTGTGTGTGCTCCTTGGGTTTCATAGTTGGGCTCCTAGCTCAAGGGTCTCTTGTTAGCAAGCCAATGGTTGGGAGGTGAACACCTCTATTGGTCCTTGGGATATAGTTTTCTCTTGTTTTGTAGGTTTGTGAGGATGGATCAAGAAAGGAGTAGAGTCTCCTATTGAAGAGTTTGAATCAATATTCAAGAGGAAACCCTCTATGTAAAAGAATCTTATTTTGTATTGAGAACTTTTGGTCAAGCCTTATAAATGTGGCTATGGAAGCCTTCTTAGTTGTAAGAATGTGGTTATGAGTCACTAAGTTGTTGTAGAAGGAAGTTGTAGCTATTATTATTGTTTGAACACTCACTATTTAAAATCAAAAAGGATTGTGTAATATACAAGTTAGTCATAATCCTCCTTGCTTAAGTTCTAAAGTTGTGTTTCATTCTTACTTAAATTTTAAGGTTGTGTTAAACAAAAGTATTGCATTGTTTCTTTCATGATGACTTGTAAATGTTTACATGAATATTAGTTGTATTGAATACTTGTTAAGGAAATAAAAGCAAGAATGTATTTGTATTGCCTAATAACACCTTAGTAAGGGAGGAAGGCATCTTTATTGGTTATTTCATTTCCCACTAGTTAAGTTTTGAGAATGAGTAAATGAATGTATGTATGTATTTGAGCACGTATTGCTGAAAACTAAGAACATATTTGTCTATTTTATTCCTCATGAAAAAAATTTAGGCTTCTTGTTAATATATATATTTGTCTTAAAATAGAGTAGGAGAATATATATATTAAGTTATATATAATATACAATATACATACTGTTTATCACAGTAGTATATATATTATATAATATATATATATATATATAAAATTATAGAAGTGTGATTTTTCTATTTAAAGAGTACTAAAATAAATTAAAATTAAAAAAAAAGCTTAGGGTTGCCCCCCCGCACGCCCCAATGAGGTGGCGTCGAGAGAGGCAGGGGTCCAGAGACCCCATGCCCACAGAGCCGCGGCTATGTGGGAATGGGGGCTCCATCCCCCTTCCCTAGGATGTGGCCTGGGTAGGCCGCAAACCCCTTAAAGGGGCCTATGCCTTGCATAGGCCATGAGCCTGCGACCCTGTCTGTGTTCAACAAATTTAAAAAAAAAACAACATGTCGCTACATTTCAACTATTTTTGTTTTTATTTGCCATCCGTCATATGTATATGTATATGCAGAGGTGTGTATATATATCTATACTTGTGTATATATATCTATACTTGTGTGTATATATATATCTGCCTCTCTGTGATATATACATATCTCTAGGTATATACAGAGATATATACAATTCCTTTGTTGTATAAAACATAACCAAAAATAAATAAAATAAAACAATCTATGTTGTATATAATATATTATAGTTGTATATGCCTCAAAATGACACGATTCACATTCTTCTAAGTTAATTAAATATCAAAATATTTAATTATCTCTTCTAAGGTCAAAATTAAATAAAACCCTTTTATTTAATTGAATTCTTCCAAACAATTAAATAATTCTTAATTATTTAATTAAATCAAATTCATTCTTCTAAATTTGAATAAATTAAATCAAATTTAAATCCTCTCACTCTCCAAAAATAAAATACAATCAAATATTTTATTTATTCTTCCAAATCATACACAGCAATTAAATAAATTTATTTATTTAATTTGCTTTCTTATCTTCTAATTCTTCAAATATCTTTCAAATCTTCTAAAAATAAGTCTTCTTCTCCATGCACACAAAATTAAATAATTTATTATTTAATTTCTCTCAATCATGCAAAAGCAAATCTCAAGTTGAGTTAACTAATTCAATCGACCTTGTTTTTGTCAATATCTCTTAAATTAGAAAAAAAAGCTTTCTAATTTATGAAAAGCATGTCTTATCTTTAGAAAAGAAAGTAGTTAACTCAAATAAAACAGCTTTTGGGTGACACTTGTCTTCTTCTTATTCGTTGCATGTTCCTCATCTATTCTCAACCGTTGATCTTCTCATTCTTTCTATACCGTTGATTCTCATTCTCTCAAGTCTATAAATTGAAATTTCTTCTTCCATTTTATTCATCTAATCTTTAAGTATTGTTACTCTGTAGGAATTACAGGACACCTTTGGCACCAATTCCTTCATTGCTTGTGATCATTCTCGTTACTATGCACTATGCATTATTACCATTGTTGTGAAGCTCCTCTTCATTGCAATAAACTATCATTGCCATTCCCAATTGACATTCTTGAAGCATAGCAAGGAAGTGCACTCTCTGAGGGCATCATTCATACATGCAAGAACGATTGTGATAGGCAATCAATGGAAGCTACAAATTGAGGAAGGTTTGCTTTGTTGTTCATTGCTATATTTGATTAATCTTCTTAGTTCACTATTTCATTGAAGTTTTGGGTATTTGATATTGATTATTATTGCATATTCATTGTTGATCCAATTTTCCCTTAACATTTTTGGTGCCCACCGTGGGGCCTAGCCCCATTTGTGTTTTAGAAAGTTGTACACAGGAGGAAACAGCGCATCCGTCACTTCCTAACACACATCTGTTACCTGTCACAGCGCATACATTTCTGTAGTGCATATACTCTCTGTTTTGGTGCATCTGTTATCTATCACGGTGCTTTTATTACTGCAGCGCATATATACTCTATTACAATGCTTTTACCATATGAAATGGCACATCTACTACTTCAGTGCATATACACTATATTCTAGTGCTTTTAATCTTTGTTTTAGTGCATATGCATTACGGCACTTCTGTTGACTATTTCTACGCATTCAGTCTCTAAAGCAATGCATCTATTGTAGGCAATGATTTTAGGGTTTTTTGGAAGATTTTTGCTAACGTTGGTGTCTTTGTAGGAACTCTCTTGATCTATTTTGCAGACTAGGCACCAGTTTAGATTCATATAGTTGCACTTGTTAGCTCACACTTTGATTTCTAAAGGGAAAGTAAAAGGGATGCTCATGCAAATCTCACATAGTTTTAACTAGGAAAGTGGTAATTGAATCATTGCTATCTTGCATGTCATTGAATCATTGCTATTGCTATCTTTTCAAAGTTAACAACTCATTGCTATCAGGATAAAATTAAACTCATCATTGCTATCTCGATTGACCATCACTTCAAAGTTAACAACTCGTGCTACATGGATAAAATTGAACTCATCATTGCTATCTTGGTTAAAACTAAACCATTTCTATCTCGATTGACCATCATTTCAAAGTTAACAATTCATGCTATGTGGATAAAATTGAACTCATCATTGCTATCTTGGTTAAAACTGGACCATTGCTATCTTCTTATCACTTCAAAGTTTTGTGCTTGCCCAAGTAGATAGCTCATCTAGTTTTTCTCATTTTAACTAGGGGAAAAGAACAATTATATTCTATGTTTTGGGAATGATACCAGGCCTATGATCTCCCTTATCTTGGGTGACCAAAATGCTAGACATATCATTTTCACATGTGTTTTTCCTTTAGAGGGGCCTTCTCTTGGATACCGTTCATCCAAGTAGGAACGACCCTAAGTGGTAATAGGCTAGACACCAAGCCCTTCCAAGCCACTATAAATAAATTATGTTTGGAGTGAAAGCTTCAAACAACGAGTGCAGTTGTGTTATACCGATAGCCAACCTCCCCCAAAACCCTCCAAGGCACAACCCTTGCAGGCTGGGAGACTCCATAATAGAGAGTAGTACTGCTGCATGTATAACCACTTGAACAGTTGCCTTTATTACTCATCCTTGTTTTAGAAAGACCAAAAACCTCTATAATCCGGTGCAGGGAAGGGTGATTATTACCTCCCAAAGATGCCTCACCTAGAGATAGGGAGAATTCAATTTTATACTATCCTTTGAAACCTAGGGTTGTACTTGCTTTCTTTTTAGTCCAAAAAGAGTCAAGAAATCACAAAAAAATTAAAAAACCATAAAAATATTCTTTGTGTTTGTTGTGTCTTCTTGCCATAAATTTAGAAAATCTGATCAAAAAGACCTTGCAACCAAAATACCAAAAACATCAAAAATTTCTAAAAAAATTGCAAAAATACTGAGAAGAGCCAGAGCGGCACATCCATTCTCTATTGCTGCACATTTGTGCCAACCTGTGGTGCATCTATTCCGACCTGTAGCGATTTCATTGTCTGTTACAATGCATTTACCAAATTCTACAACGCATCTATTTTGACGTATGCATGACAGTGAGCACTTGTACAATTTTTAAGAGAAAAATTTTACTAGTTCTGGGTACCCATTTCAGTCTAGTTTCAGGTTCAAAGATTAGGTCTTACCCTGTAGTCATTTTTTTCACCCATTTCATGTCAAAGTCTCTCTTTCGTTGGTCATCCCATTCACCTTCTATTAGGTCTTCCTAGTCCAAAGTCAAAGTATCCCATATCAGGTCATCATAGGCTCCTTTTTTGTATCACTTTGGATTCAAGTAACCCTAGTAGGTCATAGAACTTTGCTAGTGGTCTTGGTGCATGACTAGTCTCTACATAGTACGACAGGTATCAAGTACCCTTACTAGTGGCTACTGTCTTGTATCGGTCATCTTACTTGGAATCATTGATCGAGAAAGTCCCTTGTCCAAATCTTGTCATAAGTATCCCATTGTTAGCAATCTCCATTGGCATCTTACTAAAATCTCTACTCCCATTCCACCTCATCCCTCATCACCTTGCATGGTCCTTACTAGATCTCCGTACAAAAAGTAACTTGAAATGGCTGGATCAACCAACCGCATCATCAGACCTCATGATAGTGATGAGGAAATCTCTCATGAAGAGTATCAAGGGTCCATCTAAGATCAAAAATTCTAACGCTTGTTAGAGAAAGTGCTCCATGATGACCCTCACAAGTATTTTTTTCATCTTGCAAATCTTGGAATTAAACTACCTGCAGATTTCGATATAAGCACAATCCAAGAAAATGTGGAAAATAATCACGAAGAAAGGGGAAAGAAAACCATAGACTAAAACACAGAGAATGATAATGAAAGAGGAAAGAAAGCCATAGATCCAAGTACTCCTATGGAAGAAATGAGGAAACAACTCGAGGGTCTAAAGCAATAAATGGAGGATCTCAAGATGGGTACAAACACTAAAACCTATTCTTTGGAAGATATTGCACCATACCACTTTGATAAAAGTTTGAACATGACACCATTTCCCTTTTGATCCAAAGTTCCTAAATTTGACAAGTACAAAGGGAAAGGGGCCCCTAGAGATCACATTAGGGAATTCAACACAACATGCATGGAAGTAGCTCACAATGAGACCTACTTAATGAGACTATTCCCTAGATCTCTAGGTAGTCAAGCTATGGAGTGGTTCTCACGACTCCCACTAGGCATCAAATCTTTTGATGAGCTAGTCAACAAATTTATCATGCACTTCTCTTACAATATTGAACATGAAGTCTCTATGCTTGATTTATGCAACACCAAGCAAAAGAGTGGTGAATCATTCACCACCTTCCTACAAAGATGGAGACAACTAGCAAGCAAGTGCTCTTACGATATACCAGAGAAGTAGTTAATGGAGATGTTTATCCATAACCTCAACACCGATCTTAGCTATCAAATACAAATACAATGCCCTACTTCATTCTCAAAAGTCATTGAAATGGGATTGTTTATTGAAAAAGCTATGATCGCCAAGGGGCAAATCAAGTTATATAAGGACACACCTACCTCCAATTATATGACTGACAAATCAAAGTTTCGGACTAAGAATAAGAATGTCGTCAACAATGGAGTAGTTGATGCCAAGGTGGCAGCTACCAAGCAACAACCCATACTCACTCTCAAAGGAGAGGCAAACAATGTTACACCCAACAAAACATTCTCACGGGAGCCAAGACCGTGGTTCAACACAAATCCAAGGTGAAAGTTCACACCACTAGGTGAGTCCCAAGAATCTGCATTAAGGAAGCTATTGGCCAACAATGAAATCTCTCTACCACCAACAAGTGATTATGAGCTGCAAATTAAACCTCACTATTGGAAAGATACTGACTATTGTGAGTATCATAGAGGAAGAGGACATACAACCAACAATTGTAGCTGCCTCAAACATGTTATTCAGGATGTGCTTGATCAAAATCAAGGAGATACTCATCAACATACTTCTAATGAGACACATGTGGCTTACAGAGATCCACTTCTCAATCATGATAGGGCGTACAACAATAATCACAACAACGGCAATAACAACAATGGCAACAACAACAACAACCGCAACAGGCAAAATTAGAATAGTGGGAATAGTAATGCCAACTATGCAAGTGTGCCATTTGACTATACCATAAATTACATATCAAAGCATGTCCCACAAATCAATGTGGTCATGCCCAACCAACAATCAGAACCTAACAGAACTAGTTGTAGTATCATTACCCGCAGTGGTAAATTCACATTGAATACTATCCCTCCAAGGTCGTCACCTTCTCAGTCCAACTTCTGTCAGTATAATGTCATAGACCAACTACAGAAGACTCTGGCCCACATTTCAATCTTGGAGTTGTTGCGTCTATCTCCTTCCCATAAGGAGATTCTCAATAAAGCCTTAGTGGAAACCACTGTCCCCACTAACTTGGCCCAAGAGAAGTTTTAGGCCATGGTAGGTAATTTGACCTCCGCAAGTACCATATCATTTACTGAACAGGATGACCTCTCAGTGTCTCAACCTCATAACACTCCTCTACATATCGTCACCTTCATCCACAAGCACTGCATCAAGAGGGTTCTCATTGATGGGGGAACCAGTTTAAATATTTGCATGTTAAAGCTAGTCCTTACATTGGGATTCTTTGAAAATGTAGTTGATCCGAGGAAGAAGATCACTATCAAAGCCTATAATGAAGAAGAAAGAACTACAAAGGGAACAATAGTCTCACCCATACAAGTGGGGCCAATAATAAAAGATGTTGTGTGCCAAGTCCTAGATAGGGATCTCACCTATAATATTCTCCTAGGGAGACCATGGATCCATGCCATGAAAGTTGTTCCCTCCACTTATCACCAATGCATAAAATTCCCGCGTAATGGGAAGCAAGTCACCATCCAAGGCGACCCTGGCCCCTTTCAGCATTGCAACTCTATCCTTTCAAAGCCTGATTACATCATATCGAACAATAGAGCATCTACATCCCCTACCCCACAGCATGATTATACCTCTGAAGCTTCCTCATCAAGGCCCAAAGAGTAGAAAATTACCATCAAAGAAAAAGGAGTTGGGGAATAGTCCATAGAGCACAGCCTCAATCTAGGAAAGATGCCTTTATCTCCTAGATCCTTTGGTCAACCCAAGCATTTTCCAAATCCATCTTCTCCTCCTATAGCTCCCATAGCTCCCTTTGTAAAATGGGGGACCTTATCCAATTAAACAAAAGAAAGAGATATCCTACAATGGATTTATACCGAAGAAGAAGAGAGCACACAACAGGAACCACCTAGGCTCCCAACAAAACTCTATGGGTGAGGTGAAGCTATCCTACATAGAATGGGTTACGAAGGATAGGGCCCCATCGGCCTAAGAAAAGAAGGAATCATAGAACCCATTCAACCTTCTTCCTCCTCATTGGCTAGAAATACAAAAGGCCTAGGATATAAAGATAAGGGCAAGGCTAAGGAAAATGCTTGTCTTGTAGAAATGATCCATACGCTTCAAGTGGACAGTGACACAAATTCCAATGAATATGAGTGGGATGAGCTAATACAGCATTCCTATGATGACAAAGAGGTTAATACCATTCAAACTTATAGCCCCTATCGTGAGGGACAAACGCTATCAAATAGGCCACTAGAGTCTGATTTGCCTATCTATAAGAATACGACTTTTGAGGAAGGTTTGAGTTCTATCTCAATACACAATTTAGAGGAAAGTACCATCCCAAACACTACCCTTGCCAATACCCCTAGTATATCCATTCAAACTATCAATGAATCAGATCTATCCTCTGACTCCCTCCCCCTTGTGCATCTTGAACTTATTAACTGCAATCTACGAGGAACCCCTCAACTAGATATGTTCCAGAATGATGATGCTTATATTGACTACATGGAACTTAGGGACCACCTACCCAAAGGAGATCATAAAGCTAGTTTTGCTATTGAACTTAATACCGTGGCTTATTTCGGAGAGGGTGCCAAGCCTTCCAATCACAAAAATATCAAAATAAAAACTAGATCTGATGGTGAAAACCGCTCCATGGCAGTATCAGGTCCCAAAATAGTAAAAATAAAGGACGCATCCAAAGATAAAAACCCAACTGTGGCACCTGACGATGGAAGGCTTCACACTCTCCCCAATGACATGCACTAGGAGAAGTCTTAGATTGTTGTGGAACCCATAGAGCCAGTTAACATTGGAATAGAGGAACAACCTAAGATCATTCACTTTGCTAAGTCTCTAACCCCACCAGAGAAGACTAAGTTTGTACCATTCTTCAAGAGAAAGAAAGTCAATTTTTCTTGGTCATACATAGATATGTCAGGCTTAGATCCAGATTTGATTCAACATCATCTTCCATTAGATCCAAGAGTGAAACCAATGAAACAGAAACTTAGAAAGATGCATCCACACATAGCACTGCTTGTAAAATAAGAACTCAAGAAACTACTGGATGTAGGGTTTATCAGATCTATAGACTATTTGGAATGGGTTTCCAACATAGTACTAGTATCCAAACCTGATGGCAGAGTTAGACTATGCAATGATTTTAGAGATCTAAACAAAGCTTGTTACAAGGATGATTTTCTGTTGCCAAATATAGATATCATAGTCAACCTAACAGCAAGGCATACCATGTTATCTCTCATGGATGGATTCTCAGGATATAATCAGATCAGGATAGCACCAGAAGACCAGCATAAGACATCTTTTACTTGTCCATGGGGCACTTTCTGCTGGAATGTCATGCCATTTGGGCTAAAGAACGCAGGACCCACATACCAACGTGCTATGACCACTATATTTCATGATATGATGCACGTAACAATGGAAGATTATGTAGATGATATCCTAGCAAAATCACTCACAAGAGAATCACACCTGGATTTGTTAGAGAAGGTCTTTCAGAGACTCGAGTAATTCAAACTCAAGTTGAACCCAAAGAAATGTGTGTTTGGAGTCACCTCAGGCAAGCTCCTAGGATTTATTGTATCAACAAATGGAATAGAGGTGGACCTTGCTAAAGTCAAGGCTATTATGGACATGCCACCACCCAAGACTCTGACTCAACTAAGATCTCTACAAGGCAAGCTACAAGCAATCCGTAGATTCATATCACAACTGGTAGACAAGTGTCAATCATTCAATCATCTCCTACACAAGAACATTCCATTCAGATGGGATGAGAAATGTGAAGAGGCATTCAACAAATTGACAGAATATCTTATGAATCCACCCATTCTCATGCCTCCTATCCAAGGGAAACCATTGATACTATACATATCTGCTACACCTACAGCTCTTGGGGCTCTTCTAGCACAACAAGATTATGAGAATAAAGAAAGAACCATCTACTATATCAATCGCACATTGGTGGGCTATGAGTTGCAATACTCACAGATAGAAAGATCATGTCTTGTAGTAGTTTTTGCTTCCCAAAAACTCTGACATTATATGCTTGCACATCCAGTAAAACTTATTGCAAAAATAGATCCACTGAAGTACCTACTAAGCAAAGCAGCTCTTACAGGTCACCTAGCCAAATGGGTAATGCTCTTAAGTGAATATGACATTGAGTATGTAGATAGAAAAGATATCAAAGGGAAAATCATTGCTAATCAGTTAGCAGATGCACCATTACAGGACACCACACCAATGCAATTTGAGTTTCTGGATGAATCCTTATTCAATATATCAACACATTCATGGAAACTTTACTTTGATGGGTCCTACACAAACCATGGATCGAGGGCAGGAATCTTGTTGGTAACTCCTCATGGCGACACCATTCTGAAGTCTTACCATTTATTATTCCCATGCACCAACAACATAGCAGAATATGAAGCCTTAGTAATTGGTCTCAAAATGGCAAAAGAGTGGAAAATCAAAGAGCTACATGTTTATGGTAATTCTCAACTAATAATAAATTAGGTCAATGATGATTACCAAACCAAAGATGAGAAGCTTGTCCCATACGAGTGCATGGTTGATGAATTTAAGGAATACTTTGTAATCATCTCTTTTGAGTAGATACCTCAGATTGAGAACAAAGCAGTAGATGCCATGGTGACCATTGCCTCTCTTCTCGAGATACTAGAGAATGAGTCATAGTACGAGTTCTTAGAGGAAACAATTCAGCAACTAGCTTATGATCTTCCTAAGAACCATACCATATACCTTTTAGTTGGATCTGATTCACCTTGATACGGTAAGATTTACACTTACCTCAAGGACAACACCCTCCCACCTGACTTATCTTCAAACCAACGACAAACTTTTATACGCCAAACCTCTCGCTATACCATTATTGTTGACACCTTATACCAATGTGGTCTAGATGGTACTTTGCTCCATTGTTTAGAATGAGAAGAATCCCAAACCACCTTGCAAGACGTGCATGAAGGGATTTGTGGAACACACTTTAGCAGCCCTTCTCTAGCTAAGAAACTCATGTGTTTGGGTTATTACTGGCTGAACATGGAAATAGATTCATATTAGTTTGTAAAGAAGTGCAAGCAGTGCCAAATACATGGGAACCTGATACATGCACCAGCTCAAGAGTTGAGACCTTTAACGACACCTTGGCCCTTTTGCTAATGGGGACTTGACCTTGTGGGAAAGATCCATCCACCCTCATCCAATGGCCATAAATTCATAATAACTGCCACTGAGTACTTTACCAAGTGGATTGAAATAGTTCCCCTCACCACCATCACAGGTAAGCAAATCTCCTTATTCATCCTGAATTACCTCATCTGTAGATATGGAATTCCTTCATCCATTATCATGAATAACAGAAGACCCTTCAAAAAATAGGATGTCCAAGAACTCTATGACCGATTCAAAATCCAACACCGTTTCTCCTCACCCTATTACCCCCAAAGCAATGGTCAAGCTGAAGCATCCAACAAGACCATCTTGAAACTCCTCGAGAAGACAGTCAACGATGCTGGCCGTGATTGGCACATCCAACTCAATCCCACTCTATGGACCTACAGAACCAGTATACGCACTCCCATAGGTGCTACACCTTACGCCCTTGTCTATGGCTCAAAATTCATCCTCCCCATTGAGGTTGAGTTGCCATCTCTCAGGGTGTCATTAAAAGGTCTCATATCAGATGAAGAATACAGAGTTTCTAGATTGCAAGAACTAGAGTTGCTAGAGGAAAGGAGACAGAAAGCCTTTGACCATCTCAAAGCATATCAACAAATGATGTCATGAAGCTATAACCACAAAGTTCGCCCAAGAGTCTTTAAAGTTGGAGATCCAGTACCTAAGGAGAACCCACGCAATCAACAGGATCAGGAAAAGAAAGGCAAGTTCGAACCCAACTGGCTTGGGCCTTATGTAATCATAGCTACTTATGGATCAGGGGCATGTCAGTTAGCAACATCAGAGGGTGAGCTATTCAATGATCCAATCAACAACATGCACCTTCTCTGGTTCTATACCTAGGAGAACCCCAATGTAAGGGGGCATAAAATACAAAAAAATCAAAAAATTAGAAAAATACAACAAAAATATCCTTTGGTGAAAACCTGGCAAACAGGTGCCTTGGATAGGTATCATGATGAAAACCTGGCAAACAGGCATCATGTATACTTTCTAGCCTTTTCATGCAAATAAAAGCAAGTGGTGAAAACCTAGTAAACATGCGTTACTTGCGATAAACTGCCTTCTCCATCTTTGGGAAACTAGTCACCTTGTGTCCATTCTTCCTCATGTCCCATTCGACCCATATCTGTCCCATAATAAAATCTTGGCAGTAATCTATCATGGCTTGATACTCTATCTCTTTGTTGCCTTGTCAACCAAGGTTCTATCCCATATCGTATCCATCATGTCAGCCTAGCATAGTGTCTCTCATTAGTATCCATGGTCTAAGTCCATGAACTATGTTGCCTCTGCGTTGTCACGTAGGCAAGGCCATTTCTCAAATGTGCCCCCGAGGCTCCCACTGCCCCATCCATTCCTTGTCTAGTCCTTCTATCTATCTGAGTCCACACCACTTTCTACCACCTAGGTCTTAGGTCCGTTAGGGTTTACCCTGACTACGTTGCCTCTGCGTCGTCACATAGGCAAGGCCATTTAACAATGAGCCCCCGAGGCACTAGGTCAGTCCCTTAGGGTCCATCTCACCAATAAGGATTGTGAAAATCTTCTCTCACCAAGCAAGCAAGCACAAACAAAATCCGCTCTTTTCAAGCAAAAATCCTGACATAGGACATTAACCTATCCAAAGCAGAAAATCAAAAATGTTTTGTGGATTGGAAAACATGATTAGGGTACAGAGTCTTGGTTTTTGCTATCATGTCTTTCTATGCTACTCAAGGATGCCAAAAGCTAGAGATGCTATGATGGGGGCATGATTATTTTCTTTGTTTGTTATTTGTGGATTAAACTTTAGTAATGTGAAGCCTTGTCTAAAGACATGATCGGCAAAAGATCATCAAGGACATCAAAGGTCTAACATGAATGGGGGCAATCCTTGTTTGTTGATATGCAAGAAATACTTAGGTCATCTTAGTTCAATTATACCTCGATGCTTGTATTAACTTGCTAAATCAAAATCCATGTAAGCAATACTCAGGTCATCTCAGTTCAATTATACCTAGATGCTTGTATTAACTTACAACATTTGGAAAAAGTACCCAAAAAAATTGCCTAATGATGAAATAAGCACTTCACAATACTTGCACCATCAAGATGTCAAAATCAAAAAAACATCCATTATACATCCAGTTGTACATCCATGCATCCATAGCCCATGCAATAAAAAAATCCAAATAATGCAGAGTAACAATACAACATGAAGCCTCTGAATCTTTCTATCAAGTCATTCTTTCAAATCATCAATCTTCTATCATTCTACCATTTTTGTGTCAATAGAGTACATTTGGACATCACAAAAACATAGCATATAGTTGCATATCATATCATAGGAG
The DNA here is from genome assembly GCA_027924645.1 of Cunninghamia lanceolata. NCBI lineage: Eukaryota > Viridiplantae > Streptophyta > Pinopsida > Cupressales > Cupressaceae > Cunninghamia > Cunninghamia lanceolata. The sequence goes on from BSBN01000942.1 coordinate 2,674,462, forward strand.
ATAGTCATTTACATGATTAAATCATTTGCATACATAACAATTGCATCAGGTCATCCATATACAGTTTGTTGCAATCATCATATAGTGTCAAAACAGTCTGCATTAGTCCATACAGCATCACATAACATCATATGAAAATCTGCATTAGACAAACATTGCATAACATCAAGTAAAACATCTAAGTTTGCATTAGATAAACATGTGCATCGCATCATACAAATAGAAATGCATCATAACTCATACATATAGAAAGCATCAAAATAGATGCATCATCATATAAATATCATAAAATGTGTCCAAATGTACAAAATCACGTGGTCCATCTCTAAATCAATGTCATATACAAACGGTACATCCCAAGGATGGGGATACATGTCTCTATCCGACTATCTGAGCCATCAAAAAGGTGCATAAGGTCCAAAAATCTGCAAGTCTTTGCTATCCCTGTGGCTGTGAGCTGCTGCTACTGGTAGTATCTCTGGTGTCCCCTCCTCTACTGGCCTCAAACTGTTGTGGGCCCATCACAGAGGCCCCTGACCTTGATGGACCTGCTCTCTGGGAGGCCACAGACTAGCTCCTGTAACTCAAATCCCTCTGACTCGCTGGCACGGCACCATGATATAGACCCTAGTAATACTATGCTTGAGCCTACGCTCTAGCAAGCTCACCTTGTACCTACACTAGTTGTGTCTGTGCTTGCGCTAACTATACATGTGCCTGATGCACTTGCCCAACCAAGAAATTGCTCACCACATCTGTCCCCAGGGATACCATTGTAGTATCCCTCTCTACTTAGATAACTCGTATCTGTGCATCTGCCATATCTCTCTCTCTAGTAAGCCCCGCAATCACCTCTGCATCTGTCTCTCACCGGGCATCAGCCCTCCTGAGCTGTGCCCGCAGCTGTCTAACCTATCCTCGCAAGGTTGCTATAGTCCTCTCCTGGACGTCTGACTATGCTGGCCCCCGAGCTGCCTGTGTGTGTGCTTGTCCCTATGGCTGGGGCACCTGCTATTGTGCCACCTACTGTGGTGGCATCTGTACCTGTGGTGCCTGTTGTGGTGCCTGCTATGCGACCTATGGTGGCACTACCTGTTGGGCATGGGAAGGTCCCTCCCTGCCTCTCCTCCTCTATTTGGGTCGACCTCCATCATCTCAATCATCTCCCCCATCTCTGCCAACACCCCATCCTCCTCATCCCCTCCTCCTCCTCTGGCCAACCTGGCCCTCATCATCTGAGTCTGCCTCATCTATCTAAGGCACCAACACCCCAGGCCCTAAGTATCTCAGAAATGGGTGTGCAGTGAACCAATCCTCATAATCCTGTGTCATCCCAGCATCTGTAATCCCTCTCCTCATGTCCTAGGTGATGTAGGGTGTCTACCAAAACTCTGCTAATGCCTCCTCGTAGGATGCCATCGGTCCCCATCTGACCCTCTGGGCATGTGTCGTAGCAAACCGAGCCTGCCCCTGTGGCATGCCCTGCCTCCTCCCAAACTATCACTATACTCATCTAACAATCTATCTCTCTAGTATAAACCATGTCCACCCTATCAACCACCACATCTGATAGCAGTAAGGTAGCTCATTTGCCTCGTCATCCCATGGCTCATAGTCTAAGTATGGTCATCATACGACAATGTCTACTCCATCAAATGCATGTCACTAGTACTCAAGCTTCCCCAACCTATGTTAGGAAATCACTCCTACATAGCCATAGCTATATGGCTCTCCTCTCTGTCTGCCAAACACACAGATCGGTCTCGTGATCACTATGTGCTCCCATAGCCAAATCTGTAGCAACGACACACCTATAGATAGGCTCGTGTTCCTGTGATATACTACCTAATGCATATCATGGTACAGATGTGCAAGAAAATAGACACCCCAAGCGTACCAGGTGCCCTCTGTAATCATCCTCTCCATAATCTAACCCCATCCAATGGGGAACCCATGTGATCTCCTATCGGGCCATACCACTCCTCTGATCAGTCCTACTACAATACCTGGGAAGTAGTTGTAACAGTCATAGATATCCTGCCAAGAAATGACCTACCCGACCAACTCGGGGTCATCAAACACTCACCTACACTCAGTGATTCCTGCATCTCTCTATGGATCATACTCCACCAGCTCACCCTAAATAGGCAAATGAAGAATCCTATAAATGTCCTCCAATGTGACGGTCATCTCACCAGTAGGGAAGTGGAATGTCCCATCCTCACTGTGGAATCTCTCCACTACGGCAGTCAGCAAACCATGGTTTGCCCGCACCTTAGGCATGAAGCATACGTAATCAAGTCCCATCGCGCCAAGTGCCTCCCTATCTATTTCTTTCAACATGTATCTATGGCCATTGGATGAGGGTGGATGGATCTTTCCCACAAGGTCAAGTCCCCATTGGCAAAAGGGCCAAGGTGTCGTTAAAGGTCTCAACTCTTGAGCTGGTGCATGTATCAGGTTCCCATATATTTGGCACTGCTTGCACTTCTTTACAAATTGATATGAATCTGTTTCCATGTTCGGCCAGTAATAACCCAAACACATGAGTTTCTTAGCTAGAGAAGGCCCACTAGAGTGTGTTTCGCAAATCCCTTCATGCACGTCTTGCAAGGCAGTTTGGGATTCTTCTCGTTCTAAACAACAGAGCAAAGTACCATCTAGACCACGTCGGTATAGGGTGTCAGCAATAATGGTATAGCGAGAGGTTTGGCATATAAAATTTCATTGTTGGTTTGAAGATAAGTTAGGTGGGAGGGTGTTGTCCTTGAGGTAAGTGTAAATCTTACTGTACCAAGGGGAATTAGATCCAACTAGAAGGCATATGGTATGGTTCTCAGGAAGATCATAAGCTGGTTGCTGAATTGTTTCCACTAAGAACTCGTACCGTGACTCATTCTCTAGTATCTTGAGAAGAGAGGCAATGTTCACTATGGCATCTACTTCTTTGTTCTCAATCCAAGGTATCTACTCAAAAGAGATGATTACAAAGTATTCCTTAAAGTCATCGACCATGCACTTGTATGGGACAAGCTTCTCATCTTTGGTTTGGTAATCATCATTGACCTAATTTATTATTAGTTGAGAATCACCATAGACATGTAGCTCTTTGATTTTCCACTTTGTTGCCATTTTGAGACCAATCACTAAGGCTTCATATTCTGCCATGTTGTTGGTGCATGGGAATAACAAATGGTAAGACTTTGGTATGGTGTCTCCATGAGGAGTTACCAACAAGATTCCTGCCCCCGATCCATGGTTTGTGTAGGACCCATCAAAGTAAAGTTTCCATGAATGTGTTGATATATTGAATAAGGATTCATCCGGAAATTCAAATTGCATTGGTGTGGTGTCCTATAATGGTGCATCTGCTAACTAATCAGCAATGATTTTCCCTTTGATAGCTTTTTTGTCTACATACTCAATGTCATATTCACTTAAGAGCATTACCCATTTGGCTAGGTGACCTGTAAGAGCTACTTTGCTTAGTAGGTACTTCAATGGATCTATTTTTGTTATAAGTTTTACTGGATGTGCAAGCATATAATGTCAGAGTTTTTGGGAAGCAAAAACTACCATAAGACATGATCTTTCTATCTGTGAGTATTGCAACTCATAGCCCACCAATGTATGACTGATATAGTAGACGGCTCTTTCTTTATTCTCATAATCTTGTTGTGCTCTATGAATCTATGAATTTTCTAACAATCCCAATCATGGCCAACAAATGCACATGTTGTCTAAACAAAGAACTTCCTCCAACCCCACTTCCACCATCCCAAAGGATTTTAACAACAAAAATCTGGATGCCTCTACCTATAAAGTCAAAAATTCTAAGAGTCCTCATGACCTAGGATACAAAAACCAAGAATCAAAGAAACATCCTTCTCAAGAGCTGCATACACCCACACACCTATACACAAAGCTGAAAAAGGTGTGAGTCCGCATCCAACAAATGATTACTCCTATCATCATAACCTGTACCAGGGGCAAACTGGGGCATGTATCACTATCAGACAACTTATTCTTTGAGCAATGTCGTAAACTACATTGCATCAAAGAGGGGCAAAATGTATACGCCTAAAAATGACACGATTCACATTCTTCTAAGTTAATTAAATATTGAAATATTTAATTATCTCTTCTAAGGTCAAAATTAAATAAAACCCTTTTATTTAATTGAATTCTTCCAAACAATTAAATAATTCTTAATTATTTAATTAAATCAAATTCATTCTTCTAAATTTGAATAAATTAAATCAAATTTAGATCCTCTCACTCTCCAAAAATAAAATACAATCAAATATTTTATTTATTCTTCCAAATCATGCACAACAATTAAATAAATTTATTTATTTAATTTGCTTTCTTATCTTCTAATTCTTCAAATATCTTTCAAATCTTCTAAAAATAAGTCTTCTTCTCCATGCACACAAAATTAAATAATTTATTATTTAATTTCTCTCAAATCATGCAAAAGCAAATCTCAAGTTGAGTTAACTGATTCAATCGACCTTGTTTTTATCAATATCTCTTAAATTAGAAAAAAAACTTTCTAATTTATGAAAAGCATGTCTTATCTTTAGAAAAGAAAGTAGTTAACTCAAATAAAATAGCTTTTGGGTGACACTTGTCTTCTTCTTATTCATTGCACGTTCCTCATCTATTCTCAACCATTAATCTTCTCATTCTTTCTATACCGTTGATTCTCATTCTCTCAAGTTTATAAATTGAACCTTCTTCTTCCATTTCATTCATCCAAGCTTTAAGTATTGTTACTCTACAGGAATTACAGCGTGCCTTTGGTACCAATTCCTTCATTGCTTGTGATCACGCTCGTTACTACGCACTACTCACTATTACCATTGTTGTGAAGCTCCTCTTCATTGCAATAAACTATCACTACCATTCCCAATTGACATTCTTGAAGCATAGCAAGGAAGTGCACTCTCTGAGGGCATCATTCATACATGCAAGAACGATTGTGATAGGCAATCAATGGAAGCTACGAATTGAGGAAGGTTTGCTTTGTTGTTCATTACTTTATTTGATTAATCTTCTTAGTTCACTATTTCATTGAAGTTTTGGGTATTTGATATTGATTATTATTGCATATTCATTGTTGATCCAATTTTCCCTTAACAATAGTATATATATAATGTTATATATTATATACACAGTATAAGTATGTTATGATATATGTATATTTTTTATATACTGTGTATAGTTCTATGTATATTCATATATATACAACATAACTATCTATATTCATCCATTAAAACAATATGTTTTAGTTTTCAGATTCACATACATGTTGGAAAAAGAATTTCATTGTAGACATAATTAAACAAGTAAAACAAATTTAGTTGGAAACTGAATACCCAAATTGTAGGAAATCTTAAACATTTACATGGAAAAGAAAACTTAGCAAACTACAAAACTTGTAGAGACATTCTCCTTCCTCCTCCCCACCTATCTTCAAATCTGTAAAACAAAGTGAAAGCAATTGAGTGTTAGTATTCTCTTTTATAATCTTCTCATGTGATTAGTGGGGTTTCATTAGGAATTAGTGGAAAATTAAGATAACTTAGTGTTGATTAATCTTGCTTAGTAAACCTTTCCCATTTATGTGCATAGTGGAAGTGTAAAATAAGTTTAGAATAGTGGTGTATGATTAATGGCTCTAGTGGAAACATTTATTATTCTAAATTATATTATTAGTTCATTAAAATTGGTGGGTTTTATTAATTGACAATGTTCTTCCTTAGAGAGATAACCATTTATTTTAATTTAATGAATTCATTGTTAAATGTGTATCTAAATCTTTATATTGGAATAGAAGATCTATTATTGTTTTAGGAAAATTTAATAGGGTTGAAGGGAAAAAAAAATATTGTATGATTTTTATATTAAACATTGTGTTCATGAAATATTGTATAAACGTTGTAATGTTAGATTTAAATTTAAATTTTTTAGTAATGGTAACATATTTTCTTAGTGACAATGTAAAATTTAGATTCAAATGCTATTGTACTAGTTGAAATTAATTTTTTTCTTTCCAGTAGGAATTCATTTAATGGGCCTAGTGTTAATTAAATTTTAGCATGCTAGGAATTTAGTTAAAATTTTAGTTAATTAGGCCTTGTGCTTTCAAGGCAGGGTTATTTTTCATATCCACCTAGAAAAACCTATAAGAGGATTAATTTATGAATTATTCCCTCATGGTGTCATGTAACATGATGCCAAACCCTAATAGGTTACCCCCATTTACGTAGGGTGTATGAACGGTGTTCGCTATACCTGTTGCTTTTTGAAATCCCTCTCCTTGCTTTGTGTAGTGTGCTTAGTCTGATGTTGCACGATGACACAACCAAGTGTGTGCATTAGTTTATCATGTGATACATTATATTATATTGTGTGGATGATTTTTTTTAAAAAATGTTTGGTTGTTCATGTTCACACGCAAATGTGGGCATGACAATATTTTCCAACCAGAAATACACAGATAATAACACTAATTTAGAACAACGTTTCTTTCTCATAGGAAAATGAATTGCATTGAGTAATCTTTACACAATAATACAAAAACCACAATGGGTATTTTATTTCAATGAAATTTCAAGGAATCTACATTTTCAAAGGAAGGATTAATTTATCCAGTAAAACAAAGGATGTTGGCTCAATATTTTCTATTGGCTAAAGTGTAAACCTGTAACCCAAAATGAGTAGCCCAATCCTACTCTCCTCCCAACCATAGGGATTTTTTTACAAGCCCACCCCTAAGTGGGAGACATTCTCAAGTACCAGATTGAAAATCAAACAAATAAAACATAGAATTGAAATACACAACAATATCAAATACAATAGGCTAACTCACATGCAAAGAATCCTTTCTAGATTCTTGAAAAGAGGGAGAGAGGGGATTCCCTTCCCTCCTGGGGAATATTCACAGCAACAACAATATAATTCTTCTTGCACAATTCACCACCATAACCACCATCTCCATAACCCACACACCACACCCTTTCATCCAAACCACAACAACCCCATAGCACCACAACCCTTCCAACCATGCCACAACATAACCACAACTCCACAACCCTTCTAGCCACCAAAACACCACATCCATCATGATACACAATGCACAACAAATTTCCTCAAGAGAGGCTCCACGCCTCTCTCAACCCCACATGAAGGAGGCTCTCACCCCTTAGGGGAGATCCACTCACTATACACCCAAAACCCCAATCATAAACAAACCAAAAATTGCCAAAAAATTGCAATAAAATAAATTCTTCTATAAACACACAGATTTCAACATAGAAAATGGAAACATCAAAATTTCAAAACCCTACCTTGGCTATCCAAGTTAGGAACAACCCAAATTATGAGTTCCAACCACAGAAAAAACCTTCTCAAACAGAATTTTCTAGCTCTTTCAAACCTTTCTTCCTCTACAATTCTTTTCTAGCCAATGCAAACTCCCAAATTTCTTCCTAGCTCAAGAGAGAAAATGAAAAGTCAATCCAAGAACCAACACACATACCAAGAAATGAAGCCAAAATAAAAATAAATATCCAACTACTTACTTCCAATTTTCCAAAATGGAAGTTTAAAAGAATTCATAACTCTTTAACTTCCTCAGTAATAATTCACAAAATAAAATAAACAACACTTATTTAAATTCCCCCAACATTACCAAAATTAAATATCAATACTCCACATAAATAATTAAATTAAAACAACCAAGATAATTAACCCAAATAATCCCCAACTCACAGCAAATAGGTTATCTGTGACTAATAAAAAACCCATATAAAAATAGGCATCTTGAGAAGATCACTGAACTAAAAGGATCTGGGTTGCCCACCTGCAAAATTCAATTTCGAACATCAGTATATCATGGAAGAGATAGTCAAAGCAACATATAAGTAAATATTAACCGTCTAGAATTTCTACAAATAAAATATTTTTTTTTGGATTGAGAATCATGCACAAATTATATTCAAAATAAGAAGTTGAGATTACATCACTGTGGTCAAGAGAACCACATCAAAAGTTAATTATGTAGCTAGCATCAATCCAAAAAACACATAGTACTCTAATACATATGAATAATTTTGTCTACTTCAAAACATGAGTATCTACTAGAGTTTAAACATGAATATAGAAACCTTCATAATCTTGTTCAGGTAATTCAAATCTTGTTTTACTTTATCAAAATTTGCTTATACTATCTACAGTATTTTATTTCACCCTGTATAGATCACTACTCCATATCTTCTTCTATCATATCTGTTGCTACCTGTAGATCTTTGTTCAACTTGCTTTCCTCTGATCTTGTGTTCCCAACTAGATCCTTGTATTGCTGAGTTACCCCTACCTCATCTCCCATTTCTCTATCTTGGTGGTAGAACCCTTGGCTATCATCCAAGTCAATGCCATAGTAAACATCCTCTGTCCAAACTTTCTTTAGTTCATTCCTCCACTGGTCATCTACCCACCCTCTTTCCTAAACCCATAAGTGATCTCTGTTATCACTATCTCTATAGGAGTCCAACCATGGAATAACTCCAATCTTTGGAGAATTTCTCAATTGCTCTGTGCTTACACTGAAGTTTTGATAGGTGATTTCCATATGTTTGTATAGTTCTCCCTTTTCCATGTCCATCTGATGCTGTTTACAATATAGCTCTTAGAAATCTGTGTATTCATTATAAAACATCTAATCAAACCTTCTCATGTTCCTCGCATAGAAATTTGTTTCCTTTATGTCATCTTTATAGATCATGGTCCCCCCTCCATCATCTCTTTGAACTTGTCCAAAGAAAGCTCCAAGGAGACCACTACCTATTCAAAGAATTTAAATTTTGTGAGACTAGAGAAAGCCTTAGTGAGTACCCTTTCCCTACTTTGGAACCTATCCTCATTCCTCTTTTTCCAAATAAACCAAAGGACTTCAGTAGTAAACACAAACTAGAACTTATTAGCCTTTTCGTTAAGACCAACAACACAGCCACATAGGATTTCTTTCCAGTTTGTACTTACAGTAGGACTCCACATAGAAATATTCCCCATAAACAATGACCAAACCCTCCTAGCATAAACACATTCAAAGAAAATATGAAAACTAGTTTCTAGAACATTACATAAAGAACAAAACACATTGTCAAATCCAATACATAATTTATTAAGAATAAGCAGTCACCTAAAGAAAGATTTCTTAGGTTCCAAGGGCTTTGACCAAATCAATCTAAAGGTTTTAGCCAAGACATTTTGCTCCCAAGAGTCACCCCAATATGTGTTGACATGATGGACTACCGCCTGTGTGTTTGAATGCATTTTATAAATCAACTTAGGCTTCACATTCAAAAAATTAGTCTCATCCATCCATTTTAGTTCCCCAAGACAATCATCTCCCTTAATAGAAACTTCCAAGGGAAGGTTACAAATCAGATATTTTGAAAGAGTGGAGAATGTTCTAGCCTGATGGTCATTAAGACCAAAATCATTTGTAATCTGTTTCCAACTTTTAGGACTACCTCCATCAAATAGATCAACAAAAGTAGACAGCCCTTTAGAGTTACACTTCTTGGTTGAGCATCACTAAAGTAGGGCTAAAAATTTTTACTTATGTTTCACATTCCACCAAATGGATCTATGCCCCCAAATTCTTTTTTCCCAGATTTATAGCTTCTCTGTCCGAAACAAGAACTTTTTCTTACTCCCAAGCTCTCCATATACTATAGAAAACCACAGATCCCCCAGGTTTGGCTTTGAAATCCCCAAGCAAAGCATCATGAAGGTGCAAATTCTCCCAAATTTTATTCTTCCTCGAATAGCAAGAAGAATGTTGTTCCTCACTAGAATTTTCCAAGGCTCACCCCCAGATAAGGAATTGATTATCCATTTTGTTTGCAATGCAACACCTTAAATCTTCAAATCCTTCAAACCTAGTCCCCCTAATTGTTTGTCTAAATAGCACCACTCTCAATTAACCAAATGCTTCTTTCTTTTACCTTTACCATCTAACCACAGAAACTACCTTATTATTTTATGAATGATCTCAAATTGATAATTAGCAAAGAGCCACATTGAGGAGTAGAAAATGGAGTAAGCTGATAGAATCTTCTGACAGACTTGAGTCCTACCTGCTAAGAGCAGATGCATCCTATTCCATCTTTTTAGTTTCCTTTCAATTTTTGTCAACAACCAATCCAACATCTTTTTCAATGAAGGGCAAATAGCAAAGGGGATGCCCAAAAACCTCACATGTTTCAAAGGCCCCCCCATTGCCATTTGTCCACATTAATCTAGTCTGGAGCACAATCATACCAACTTAAAAGTATGGATTTAGTAGGAGAGATTTTCCACCTGATGCAAGACAAAAGATTTCTAATCTTGACTCCAACCTATCTAATTCCAATTTATTAATTCTAGTAAAGTGTGGTGTATCATCTACAAATTGAACATTAAGTAATTTATCGCCATTAGGTAAGGAAATTCCATCTAGTTGTCCTTCAATTAGCTCTATTCTTAGGAGATAATGGAGTGTTTCTGATGCTATAACAAATAAGGGGCTAGGGGGTAACCCTGCCTAATTGATCTTCCCATATCAAAAGGAGAAGATAAAACTCCATTAACCTCTACCTGGGCTGAGGCATCATTGAACAACAGTTTAACCATTTTACAAAATAGATCAGGAAACCCTATAGCTTTAAGAATTTTGAGGACAAATGATCACTCCACCCTATCATATGCTTTTTCAAAATCTAACAAAAGAATGCCTGCACTTTGATTTGTTTCTTTTGCCCAATGTAATGCTTCCCAGCTGGTAATTAAATTTTCAAGTATGTATCTACCTTTTATGAATCCCATTTGAGTGTTTCTTATTATGTTTGGTAGAATACCCCTTACCCTTAATTCCAACACTTTGGCAATAATTTTATAAGAAACATTTAGTAAATTTATAGGTCTCCAATTTCTAATGTTAGTTCTATCTCCATCCTTTGGTAAGAGCTTAATGATACCCCTCTTTATTTCTTTTCCGAATGTTCCTCTCTCAATAGCTTCATTATAGGGCTCAAGTAAATCATCCACAATCTAAGATAGATTGGCCTTGTAGATCTCTATAGGGAGCCCATCAGTCCCAAGGGACTTTCCATTATCCATAGACCTAATGGCAGCCTCTATCTCATCTCTTAAGATTTCTTTATTAAGATTATCCTTCATTTCCTCATCCACCTTTTCCTTACATGTTTTGAAGCAGAGCTCTTGGGCTTCCTTACATCCTTCATTATCATCCTCTACCTTAAACAATTTTTCATAGAAGTCCATGAAGGCCTCCAGAATCTCCTTGTTTTCTTCAGACAGACTCTATTTTTCCCCCACAGCCCCTATATTATCCTTTATGTTTTTATATTTTAGGAGATTAAAAAAGTATTTTGTGCCTTTATCCCCATCTTCCAACCAGTGAAGTTTTACTCTAATCTTAGATCCTTGGGCTTTTCTAACCTGAATCTTTCTCAATCTATGTTTCACTTCCCCCATTCTCTCTATCAGGTCCTCATCCTTTAGATTACCTTAAATCTCTTCTTCAACTCTAAGGAATTATTTCTGAAGTGGTGGCTCTTCTCTCTTCCTATCTAATGAATATTTCTTCCCCACAATCTGAAATATAGATTTGTAAGAGGCTATTATCTTACTGTAGTAAAGAGAAGCACATTTACCTTCATAAAGAACCTTACAGGTACCTCTCAAATTCTTGATTCCATATGCACAATCTTCACCCCTTAGGAGTTCACAATTTAGTTTAAAACTACCCCCTTTTTGAGCTTTGAAGCTTTCTTCCTATTTTTTTAATGAGACAACTGATCTTATGGGATGATGATCAGATAGAGCATTAGGAATAACTTGCACCTTAGTCATTCCCTTTTTCTCTTGGAAGAAAAAGGTATCTTTCTCCACATAGAGCCTATCTAGCTTGCTGTAAATCCTTCTATTAGCTTTCTGACTATTACACCATGTATACCAAATTCCTTTACTATCTTTCTTCTCTCCTTCTAAAGGATCCATTAGTTTCAGTGTCTTTTTCATTCTCTCCCAGAAAAATCTTTCATTTCCTCTCCACTTCATAGGGTTACCTCCCTTCTTGTCTTCTTTCTTCTCAATCATGTTAATGTCTCCACTTACAATCCATGACACTTTAGGAAGTTCATTGGCCATCCAGTTCCATAACTTAACCCTATTATAATACTCATTTGGGGCATAAACTAAGCAAAGCCCAATATCAAAGCCCCCAGCATCCAAAATAATCCAAATACAACTATTGTAGGGGGATTGCCCTGACTCCTTGGGATACTTTTCCCATCTCCTGCTTAGTAGGATGGCATTGTCACCCTTCCCTTTATTGTGCTTAGTGGAAAAGGCAATAACCTCTCTCCAAATAAACCTCAAAGTATTCTCCAACAAAAAGCCTATTCCCTTAACCTCCTGGATAAACAACATGTCCATGTCCCTATTCTTGTTACAGAAATCCCTCAATACATATTTCTTGTCCTAGGATTCCAAACCCCTTACATTCCAACTAAAACAATGAATTTATTTCATCAATTGCAAGACTTAGTTGGAGTTGGGTTTGTCTCCATTGTAAAATATATCAAAGCACTTAGGGATCTGATCATCCTTATCTTTTTAACCAGGTTTCACAATATTGTTTGTCCTACTCATGTTCTTTCTAGCTTTTTTCCGTCCTCATCTATTTTGTCATCAGTATCTTTTTTCCCCTCTTTGTCAATTGTTTGTTCATTCTTCCCTCCTTCTGAGGCAAATTTTACCTTCAAGCCACTCAGTTTGTGGACATCTAAAGCCAAACCTTGGGGATCTGTTGCTCTTTTTTTAAAGAATTCTTCCTTCAATGAGTCTAGCTTATTTTTTTTATCAACTATCTCCCTAATCTTGTTTAGTGCCAACTCTTGGGCATTTTTCCTTCTTCCAACTATAATGAAGCCATAAGTAGAGATAGGGCCCTGCATGTTGATAGTAGAGGACAATGATTGTTGATCTTTACTACCTAAAGGAAAATCACCTTCCCCAACTTTTTCTTTTTTGTTACTGTCAGAATGAGTTTGTGTTTCATCAATTTGGGAATCAAAACAAGTGTTGTCATCTATCATGGCCTCACCTTCATTTTCATCAATTGAAAAGAGACTCAGGCTGCCATCTTGAGTGCTATCTGAGTCACAGTCTTCTATAGATCTATTCACCAATGTCTCAAATGACATATGACTTTCCTTTGGAATGTTAACAACCTTTTCATTTACTACCATAGGGTTATTTCCTTTTTTGGTAAGATTCTCTCTCCCATTGGGAGTAGAATCTAATATGTTATGTATCTGGGGGGCAACCCTACAGCTAGCCCCTAACCCACCAAAATTACCCTCTCCTGGAGGAGCATTACCACCTTTCTCCTTAGTTTCAAACCTTAAGTCATCATTTTTATCATTTCTAATTAAAACTGGGTAGTTCCTTCTTTGGTGCCCATCCATTTTACATAGAAAACAAGAATTTAATCTCCCCAGCCCTACCATTTTACAATGAGTTGTTTTGTTATCCCAGTTTATTTCAATGAGTTCGGCTATCTGAACACCAAAATTAAATGCTACAAGCATTCTAGCATCCAAATGTGGTAGGGTTTCTCGAGTTTCATCTATCTTAATAATGTTCCCTACAGATTTAATTAATTGATGCAAAAAACTCCAAAATTGTAATGGAACATTTTTTATTAAAACCCATCTAGGAATGGACTTGTAGACACCTAAAATTGACTTGCTCCGCAAGCCAAGTTATCATATCTCTACAATACCAATTATCCCTCCTATTAATTAAATAAATCTAATTTATTTAATTAATTTATCCCTAATCATCTACCCTTATCCATTTATCCATCATTTGTGATCAATTAATTCATTTAATTTATCACTATACCTTATAACTATATCCTCATTGATTAAATAAATATTCTCAATATTTATTTAGTTAATTTATCCATCTCTGAATCCTAATTAATTAGATAAATCACACTTATCTAATTAATCTACCCTACTAATCAACCTAAACCTAGCCTAGTTGATTAAATAGCAATTATTTAATTAGCTACCCTAGCCTACATGACCCCTAGACCTAAATTAATTAAATAAATCATTATTTAATTAATTTTAATCCTTCATTATCCCACTAACTAATTTACTACATCCATATTAATTAAGTTAATCACTTGATTAACTTGGTCAAAGGTCTTTCTTAACCCATCCTCCCACACACTTTGAATTAAAATCAATTTTTTATTCAAAAGGTCACATGACCCTTCCAACTCATCTTTCTATTTTCATGTTAAAACAGTCTCCATGAAATTAGCTTACAAATGTAAGGCCCCAAAAATGTGCATATGACACATGTCCTTACACTCCTCAATAAAACATAATTTTTTATTCAAACACTCCCCCACAAAAATGAATTTGTAATTCATTGACAAGTCCATATCATCCTCACACTCTCCCATGGAAATGAATTTTTAATTCATTCCTCATCCTTCCCAATGTGAATTAAAAATTCACATTTAATCTCATCCATTCAAATTTGTTGATGAGATCTCCACCCTTAATCTCATCCTCCCATCTCAACCATTGATCTCTACTTTGAATCCTAGCCATTGGATTCAAATCTCTCCAAAATTGCCTATAAATACAAGGCCAACCCAAGCCATTTTCATAGCTTCCTCATCCTATCATAACTATGTCCAAATTTCTATCAAATCTCCTCATCCTAACATCATAATGCCAAAATCATCCCTCAATTCATAATCTCTTTATCCATATCCAATATCATCTCAATTTCAAAGCCAATCCATATTCAAACTATCCAATCCAATAATCATATTGTGTTAAAGAACAAGGAGCAATCCACATTCTACTATTTCAACATTGGGTTAAGCTAGGAGAGCTCTTGGGTGCACTCTCGTCAACCTTATCAAGGAGTGAGGGAGATTTGGAGGTTGTGAAAGGTATAAATCTACTTGTTTAAGTTTCTTTTCTCATTTATTTGCTTTCAAATCTCTTTCTTTCATCTTCATTTGGCACACCCGGTGGGACCCCATGGTCGCAATCTAACCATTTTGTTTGAGTTTCTTGCAAGGAGCCAAACAAGCAGGAATTTTAGCACCAAAATCTCTCAGTTTGGTGCTATCTATCCACGGAATAGAACCATTCTTCACTTTTCTGGCACCATCTCTTCCTGTTTTGGCACCATTTTCCTACATCATTTTCTAAAGTTTAGGCTATATAAAAAAATTTAAGGTGTTTTTTTGGAAGTTTTAGCATATTTTAGGATCTCATGCTCTTTGTTTTTATCAAAAATACACAGATATAGGGGGCCATAATGCTAAAATTTGGCTAGGAATACTTGAAATGGTTTTTTGCCTAACCTTAAGTTATTTCACTTTACACCAACTATTCTTTTTACTCTAATCTGATTCTTGGTGTTTGTGGACATGGTAGGAGACCTTCTAACCCCTTTTGACCTGGTTATTTCAAACTAACATCCTTTTTTTAGTAGGTTTTAGGGAGGTTATGCATTTTGGTTCCATATCTACATAGAATGGTGCCACTAAACCATTCGACTAGGCAAGATAGGTAACAAACCTTTTAGCGCCATTTTGAAAAAAATTAGCACCATCCATCAATATTGTAGTGTAATCCTTTATTTTAGTGCCATCCATCAATATTTTAGCACCATCCATCAATATTTTAGTGCCATCCTCTGTTTTAGTGCCATCCATCAATATTTTAGGACCATCCATCAATATTTTTGCGCCATCCTTTGTTTTAGTGCCATCCATCAATATTTTAGTGCCATCCTTTATTTTAGTGTCATCCATCAATATTTTAGTGCCATCCTCTATTTTAGTGCCATCCATCAATATTTTAGCACCATCCTCTATTTTAGCACCATTTGTCTATGTATCAGTGCCATTTTTCTGACAACCTTCTAAAGTTTGTGTAGGCATCTAATAACTCCTTGCAAGTATCAAAGACACATGTCAAAGCACATTTTATCAAACTACTAACTTGTTTGTGTAGAATCACTTGCCAAAGCATCTTTTTATCACTAGCTTTTAGGCACATTAAAGTTAGTTTAGTTGGGAATTAACCTTTGTATGCTTTGTCTTGTTCACCTATAGACGTATGCTCTTCCCTCACACCCTAGGGTGATCTTGGGAATCAAAAGTCTATTTGTGAACTTTTATTTCTTTTAAGTGTTATCCTAAAGGGGTCATCTTTTGCGTATGCTCTCCCCTTGCACCTTGTGTGATCTTGGGTGATCAAAAGCAAGGGTGATTTCTTCTTAGGAGGCCTACTTGGGGATTTCATCCCCCCAATAGATGACCTTAACCATGTGTACCGGCAGGGTATATCAAAGGAGGGAGAGCAAAAGTCGTACCTCAATCTAGTTGCATTATCATTGGGACAGCCTTGGGCCCAAAGTGATTCTGGACACAAGGTGAAGTGGTGCTTGCTTAACCGCTTAGTGCCACATCCCTTCAATGGACTAGTGTTCATAGTTTGTGCCTCACATACCCTTGGGTATATAGAGGACTCCCTAGAAGTTCATTCAATCCTAGCTTAAGACCTCTTGGCCATATGAGATTGTGATGCACTGGATACATATAGTGATCAAGAAGTTACTCATCGCACAAGCCACATTGATTTTATTGCCAAGTGCAAATGCCCTCTAGAAATGAACATGCATGTTGTGTATGCTCTCCCCTCATGACATAAGAGCAATCTTTGGTTATAAAAAATGGTTAGCTCCTCCTCATGGGACTTCCATGTCATGCCTACATAAAGGTAGCGAGATGAGCTCATAATCTTGTATACACCCACTTGAATAAATCTAGGAATGTTTGTGTGAATGGTGTGTCTTCTATATCAAAACTTGTGAATCAAAAATCAATTTTATGTATTAAAGTTATCCATTGTGTCTTATTGCTTGCATTATCTCTTGCCAAGAATCTTTGAACCAAGAAAAATTAAATTCATCCATCAATCCAATAATTTCTAAAACTTCAAAGTCTTTTAGTGCCTTCAGTCCTCTATTGAGCACCATTTGTTCATACTTTAGTGCCATATATACATATTTCAACACCATTTCCCTTTGTTTTAGCACCTTCTACATTTGTTTTAGCGCCTTTTCCTCCATGTCCAAAAATCAAATTTTCCCATCAAAAACATCAAAATTTTATAAGCCTATTTTTCAAAACAATTCTAGTCAGGGGCTACGCCCCCAAACCCCTATCAATGAGGGGTCGTATCCGGCCCCTTGTACCCCCTAACATTGGGTTGGGTTTTCTTCCCAACACCACTAAACCATCCCCCCATTTATCAAATCCCATCAATTGAGATTATCCAATCCCTTTATCTGAGCTTAATCAAATTTATCCTAATCCACTTCATCCTTAATCATTGTCTATCTTCATCATCATAATCATTCTTAGCCACCTTATCTTAATCCAATCACCCATCTATCATAATCATCCTAATCATATATATTACCCATGTCATCATCCAATCAACCTATCACTTTCATCCAAATCATTCAATCCTATCCTATCCTAATCACATCTACCTCATCCTTAATCAACCACATCATCACTCTAACCAACTATCCAATTCATGTTCCAATCAAACAAACATTATTCTAACCTTATCCAACCTCATCCAAATTCTCCTCAAAACTATTGTATATCAAAAATCCTCAACATCTTCTAAAACTTCATTTAAATCCTAATCTAATCCATCCTCCCCTCATCCAACATCAATTAACCTTCATCCAAAATCAATCTCCAAAACATCACCCAAACATCAATCCACAATCTTCCAAACCATAATCCAAATTCAAAAAAAACATCATCAACCATCCAAAATCTATCTCCAAAATCCAAACATTCCAACCTCTAATCCTTAATCAAAAAACCATCCTTTTGCAAATCAAACTTTGGTTAAGGACTTAGTCTTCTTCATCCTCCATCAACCTTTCATCCAAAATCTTAATCCCAATCATTATCAAAATCCCCAACATCATTATCAAAATCCAAATCAAAATCAACCCAATAAAAAAGCAAGACCTTAGTTGATCATAATCAACCTTTATCAAAACTTTCTTGAGATCATTAGTCTATCTTAAGTAAGTCATCAACAATCAACAATCAACCCAATCAACTCTATTGCTTAAGTGTCATTAGTCTACCTTAATCATAGAGAATCATCAATCATCCAGTAAAACAAATCAAGTCAAATCATCCTAAGGTCTTGAAATTTGATCCCCACTATCACAAGCATCCATTATCCATTTCATCTCATATCTCTCCAACAACATGGATCCTTATGTGGCAATGCAACATTTACAAAGACTTAAATATTCCTATGAGGATTTTGATTCTATCACTAAGGAGAAATGCAAAAACATCATTAAAGATATCCCCTTATCACACCTCATAATTGGAGAATCCCAAGCCCCTACCCCATCTTCATTATATCAACCTTCATCATACCAACCTTCATCCTATATATCCACCCCATCAACCTTATATCAACCTTCAACATCTTACATGTCACCCCAATCAACCTCATATCAACCTCCATCCAATATGCCATCACATCTATCCAACCAATCAATACCTCCAACTTACTCATCCCCCAACCTTTGTCATGCTACCTTTGATCAAGGGAACATTAACCTAGCACACAAGCACCTTATGGCCGAAATTGAGAGACTAAGTGCACAACCAAGGCCCTTTGTGGATCCCCCATCTTCCAGTCCATCAATTTTTCCAATCACTCCAACACAATATCCCTCCAATCCTATCAACCTTAATCCATCACCATATCTACCTTACAATCCATCAATCTCAATCCCCCCACCACAACATATCTCCAACCTTATCAACCTTAATCCATCATCCTATGTATCTCCCAATCCATCAATCCGTATCACCCATCCACCATCTAATTTACCATTTAATCCACCAACACATTTTCCAAATTCTAAGCACACAACATCCAACAAATCCTTGAGGGATTTTCCTCCAAAGAAAAAGCAAAGCTATGGAATCCCCCAAATCCCCCACCTCTCCAACACCACCATCTAATCTAACGCCTATCCTTGAACCCATCCAAGAACCATCACTACCCAATCTCATCACCCACCTATCCAATCCCAATCCTAATCCTACACCATCCACCCTTATTATCCATCCATTATATTGTTCTTCCATGCATACACTCATGAAGGATGTCATCCATTGGCTATTGGCAAGGAATCAAACACCCCCATGCAATCCAACACGCACCAAACCTCTTGAACAATATCCTATCATAAGTCAAGAGCCATCATGTAGTCACATTCAAGAACCCATAAGTCAAGCACCTATCACATCCATCCAAGCACCCAACACATCTATCCAAGTCACTTCCACTTCTATCCAAACACATGAGCTATGTCAAGAGTCAAATCCAAAGCATGTTGAAGCATCAACCCCTCATCCTAATCAAGATCTAACCATCCCATCTAATCCCATCCCAATCCCCTCCCATCTAGTGATCAACCTATTGATCCCACACCATCTTCTATTACCCCTTTATCATACCCTATTAATCCTTTACCTCCACCTATCAACACCATCCCAAATCCATTCTTCTATCCATTTGGACAAAGCACCTTCATTCATGGTGGCTCCCTTGTATGAGGTGAACAACTTCCATCCACTACCTATCCTTCTGCAACAAATAATGGACTCGCATCTTGTTTCCAAAGCACCAAACATCCCATTGCATGCCGTATGCTCCAACATATGAACTATCAAGGCAAAGGTTTAGGCCTTCATGAACAATGAATCTTGGAGCCCATCCACACCACATTCCATCCATCTTCACATGGCCTTGGCTATATATCCCAAGGCAAACAATCTACCTATGTTGGTATCAC
The DNA here is from genome assembly GCA_027924645.1 of Cunninghamia lanceolata. Lineage (NCBI taxonomy): Eukaryota > Viridiplantae > Streptophyta > Pinopsida > Cupressales > Cupressaceae > Cunninghamia > Cunninghamia lanceolata. The sequence continues at coordinate 2,694,502 of BSBN01000942.1, forward strand.
CCACACACATTCCAAAATCCATTCATCCAATCCCAAACCTGGTGTACCTCATTGCACCTCCAAATCATATGTTGCCATCCCTCCCCCATCGTCATATCATTTGCAAAAGCATGTGACCAAACAAATCCCTCCATCAACTTTACCTCCACTTCTACCGACTCCTAACATCCCCATCCTCAAATCCTCTTATCCTCCCATCCTTCCAATTCCTAAAATTAAATCCCCTTATCCTCCTATCCTCCCAACTCCTAATATCCCTATCCTCAAATCCCCTCATCCATTTATCCATAAATCCACTTTTAACCCCTCCACCCATAAATCCCCTAAAATCCCCAATCAAGACCAACAAAAGCACACATCATCCAAACTAGAAGCTACCAACACACCCATGGGCATCAAAAATAAAAATTTGGATGCCTTTCTACATAATGAAAAACATCCACAAAAGCCTAAAGATGTTATCCCTCCCAAGCAAAATCAAAAATCCAAAAGGCTACAAAACCCACACCATCAAAATAAAATACAAAAACAAAAATGGTGTGGGTCCTTAAGCACAAAGAAAACAATCCAAATGAGGCATCCACCTCCAATTCTCAAAAATCCCAAACATCTCACTCCCCATATAAAAATCCCATAATTCCTAAGTCCATTTGGGTCCCTAAAACCCCAAATCAGCCATCCAAAAATCCCTTATCCCAATCCCCATTGCTACCCACCCCACATCCAAAATACAAGCTTCAAAATACATCATGGTATGTGCAACCATTTGTTTTGATGCCCCTCCACCCCATGGCCATCCCACACATCCCCATCTCTCCATCGTTTATCCACTATCCTACATATCTTTTCCATAACCTTCCTATGGTACATGCTTTTCCATAAACCTTACATGATCCACATCATAATCCACCTCATAATCCACATCATAATCCACCTTATAATCCACTATCCACCATCCATTCTATCTTCTACCAATATCCATCCATCATCCTCCAACTATACAACATGGGACCATCTTCCACTTGCTATGGAAATAGATGCTAGAGTCCCCTTTCCATCAAAAAAGAAAAAAATCAAAAAATCAAGAAAATAGTAAAGAGAAAAAATCCATCCAATGGTGAAAACCACATCTCATGGCACCTTGGGAAAGCATCATGATGAAAACCCCTTGTGAGTCTCATGCATAATCCCTTCCCCATCCATTTGTACCCTACACTTGGGGGCAAACTTATCCACATCCTTAATAACCTCATGCATATCTTATCCATTATCTATCCTTATCCTACCATATCTTATCAACTATCTTATCCTTATCCTATCATATTCCAATCCACCATCTTCATCCATCATATCCATTATATCTTCCTTTTACCATCTCCCTCCTTATATCTTGATAAAGACAAGGGGAAAAATATCAAAAACATGCTTTGGATACCTCTTGGCATACATCCCTTTCCAAGCATATCCTCCATCCATCCATCTACTACAAAGTCCATCCATCCAAACATAAACCCATCATGCAAATGGGGCATATGATTCCTTGCAACATAGCCTTTGTAAATCATCCTAAACACTTCCATCTATCTATCATGTACCCCACATCCAATCCCTTACCTCTATTTTCCATCCATCTATTAAAAATCTCCTATCCATCATTTTTCATCACCAATCCCCCTATCCAACCCCATCACCTTCACCTCTAGACTTGGTGTTATCTTGTCATTGGTATCTAGCACAAAGGCTATCCAAACACAATCCAATGTGACCATCCCATAATAAAATCATTCCCTATCCAAAAATTCAAAAATTAAAACAAAAACTAGAAAATCTACAAAATCTAAAAAAATCAAAATATCCACAAAATCCAAAAAAATCAAAATATCCACAAAACTCCAAAAATATCCATCCCAAAAACAACATCTTTCTATCAACATCTCATCACCAACCTAAACATCTTATCACCGATCAATCATCCCACATCATCATCACAAATCAGAACTGCATATCATCACCACCTGCATCTTAATGTGCCTTGATCCCATGTATACAGGGTATGTAAGTAGTCTAGAATACGAAGGAAGTTTCTAGTACTTAGGTACATAAGATGCACCCATCCAACCTGCTTGGATGATCCTTATCCCATGAGCTTACACTAGATCCAAACACAATATCCAAAGCATTGCATCAACTATCAAAGCAATCATCCCTTAACAAAAATCATCAACTATCAAATCAGCATCAACCACAGCTTGTAACCATCATATCTTGCACCAATCTTACAACATGAATTATCAAAACCATGCCCTAGGATATATCATTCCTACAATTGACATGATCTAATCATCCATCGATTCCTGCCTTAATGGATATATCATTCCTACAATATGCAGAATCCATCATCAATCATCATCCATCTTAGCAAGAGATACAATGGTTGTTTGTTGGGTCAATTGGTCTTTTAGATATTGATTTTTATGTTTTGACCTATCCAAAGATCACATCAAAACTACCTCGATCTCACTATATCATCGTAAGTGGAGAAAATATCTAGAATGGGGCATAGTCTTGCTTTTGTATGTTGTGATTGTGGGTTGGTCTCATTACTCCAAGCTAGTATTCATATCTTGTGGATCGTAGGGTTGGTTCTAGAATATTGATCTCCTTGTGCATCTAAGGTTCATCATACCTTTTGTGTATTAAGGGCTTATGTTATGAGTCCCCTTTCCTTGTCTAGACAAGGTTGTACTATCTTGGGCATGCATGGGATCATCCGTTTGTCTACGTGTCTAGTCCATGCAAATGTTGGATAAACATCATCACCTTGGTCTTCTATACCTTGGTGAAAATATCCACTTTGCTATAACAAAACTAGGATTGCTCTAAATCATTTTCAACACAATAATCATCCATCAACCAATCTACCTAAAATCATCAATCTTTCATCTCACCCCTTATCCTCTAACCACTTCAACCAATCTATTTCATTAATTCCAAGAGCACATCCATGTTCTTGCAACCCCCCTATCCTCTTGAGGGGGCATCACCCTGTTGATCATGATGTTAGTCATAAGCAAACATAGAATAAAAATTACAAAACAACCTTTACTCATCTTGAAAGATACGACGAATTCAGAGAATTCATGATCCCAAGTCTCTGTGGATTAGTTCATAACCTACTAACGTTACTCAGTGGTTGATGTGCATTGTTGTTTTCCATTTTGGGGCCTTACTTCATCAATAGGATCTGATAAGATGCTATAAAGAAATGTTATTTCACAGTATATTTCCAGATGATATATTTCTACTTAAATCTTTGTATGATATGTGTCAATTTGGCATGCTTTAACTCAAATATGCTACTGATTTCCAATTATCTTTGAGATATCTGCATATTTACTACTATTTGCTTCTAATTGTCCATTATTTGCAATTGTGATGGTGAATTATTCTAAAATTAAAAGAAATTGAAAAGAATACTTCAAATAATGATGAACCTTCAGTTATTGAGCCACATACACATCAGATATAGTCATGAAGAGAAGAAACCAAACCATATGTTCACCAGGACATTCCATAGCTAGATACAGTCGATGCTAACTTCAAAGGAAAGGCATGAAGACAACACATGCAAGCTGATATGCACTCCAAGGGATGTAGCAAATCAAAGCACATATCCAGAATTCATACACTGATTACTCAAGATTTATGATGGATTGTAATCAAAACAATCTTCTCATTCATTAAGTATGCAAAAACATATATGTATACAACAACTTTGAAATAAGCCCTAAATACTTCAGCAAATAAATTTCAATTAAGTTTTGAATGTTCATAATAAGGCATCCCTGCACCTTTTATAGAACAAGGTGAGGGAGTGGTTACAAATGACCTACGGTCATGATTTATCTTTTAAGATCTACCGCTGATATTCATCTTTGACTTTGTCAGCATTTGACATGGCATAGGTTGCCAGCTGGCAACCATCTGAATTGCTTATTTTCCTAAGTATCAGATTATGTCTTTTCTTGGTATTGCATCTTCATTTGCTCTTTATCCTTCAAGTTCCTCATCTTCATCATCAAGAGCATCAGGATCATCACTTCCTAAATCTTCATCATCCTGATGACTTTCTCCTTGTATATGGACCTGCATGGATGTCTAGATATTTTCATAAGATTGTACTATCTTTTCTACTTCCCTGCCATCTTGAATTCTTGCTTTGGTGATGGCATGCTTGTGTATCTGGTAGTTGCCTCGAAGAGCCTCTAATTTACTCCTCCTTCTGCTAGATGTTTCATTGTAGTTTTCCACTCTGATCTTGATCCTCATGATTTTGTCCATGACTTCTTCCGTCAGGTAATTTAGAGGGTCATCAGCTACTAGCTAGAAATTGTTATGCAGAACTTTAATAGAAAACTCTTCATCTTGATTCTCAATCTTTCCCTCTACTTCACCTTCCAAGGTCTCCAAGACATCTGCCTCATATGACATCATGTCATGCAACTTCATACTGATGTCTCTTAATTTGCTATTGCATCTTTTGAGCACATCAGACTCAAATCGGATGTCCTTGTACCATATATCAATCAAAATGGCAGTATTATTATTTAGTACTTGGTTACTTATGAGAACCTGAGGATTAATCCTCTTTATTTCATCTAAAGCACTCAATGCTTTCTCTAATTGAAAGGATCTTTTTCCTATCTCCATCTGTAATTTGTCGACCTTCTTCCTTGAGAGGCTTAAAGAATTCCACCTCTTCAAAGAGGCCTTCACTATTTCCTCTGCTCCATCAAATGCAAATAACATCCATTTCCTCATTATTGATGACTCATGCTTCATGAGATCCAATTTATTCACCTCATCTTGGGAAATAGTAGTCAATGGGACTGCATGTTCACTTGAAATATCATCAAGGTTAGTTAACCCTCTGATATAGGCATGCAGCTGAGCAATGTGCTCTTTATGCTGCTTATTTTTCTCTTTTTCCCTCTTCACCCTTTGGGTCAATGAGTCAATTATATCTTTTCCCTCCTGGCCTTCTTGATCCTCATTGGCAAATCCCAAATCTACTGTACTAATCTGGAATTCATCTAGAGTGATCTTGCCTTTCTCTTTGTCAACTGTGGGCACGGCTACTTGGGCGGTCCTTCTACCCGTAACAGGATCTCTTCTTATGGCCGAAGTCAACCTGGCCTTCCTCTTTGGCTTCATTAGAGTTTCCAAAAATAGTGTTGAAACATCAAACTCCTGTATCTCTAATCTGGACTCTGTGCTTATCTCTTTCTCAAGCCATGGAGGAACTTTTTTTTTCTGGAGGAGCTTCCTTTTGAGATGGAGAATCTTGCGATGCATCCACCTAATGATCATGCACTACCTCCTTCTGTACCTCATCCACTTTGGTGTTTTCCTCATCCTGAGGTCTATTTGTATCAGTGGATGTTATTGTGTCTATCTTAGGTACATTAACCTGATTTGAAGTTGTTATCTACTCCGTACCTGTAGTAATTGCTTCTTGAACTTTTAGGGTAGGATCAATTGATGTATCCTTTTCTTCTACTCCTTTTTCTTGTACTTCCACTATTTTGGGTTTAGCAGATGTATCTTGTTGTTGTTGACCCATATCTGCAGTGTGGCTTTCCACTTCTACAAGCTTAACTTTCTCAATATCTTCTATTTTCTCAAGTGTTCCCACTGGATTTTAAGGATGTGCTACATCCTCCCTGTGTGTTAAATCTATTACTTCGGAACTAGTTACCTGATCCACTAGTTTATCAAGCCCCATTTCTTGGGCTACCTTTTCTGGGCTCTTTCCTTTCTCCAGCTCTACTTGCTTCAATTCTTCTAACATTGCTGCCTGTACTGATGGTGTTCCTTATGGTGTTATGCGGGTGTTAGCAACAAGAGTCTCCATTCGTTGCGAGGCAACATTGTCTACCACTTCATCATCCGATAGGTCTACAGTCTCATCTAATGAGAAATGACCTCCTTGACTTGCACCAGTGGTTTCCTTCATTTGTTCTTCAGCCTGTTCAGTCTTAAACTGAACAATGGTAGGGAGTGGTACATTATGTTGCAGTTCTTTTCGGAACACTTCACTCCCTGCTCCTCTCAACATTATAGGATCATGTCTTATCTCACCTCTCATGGATGTTCTTGGTTTCTTAGGTGTGGATGCCATCACCTAAGGTGCTTTTCTTTTTCTAAGGAGGGGCACTGGCTCTTCTTCTACAGGCTCTTCCTCAAAAGGAACATCCTCCTCCGTTTGTTTTTATGATGTCTGACCCTCCTCATATGTTTTAGTAGTTTCAACCACTAGCCTCTGGATCTTTTTAGCCTTTTGTTTATCCATGGGAGGTAGTGATGATGAGGCCAGTGCCTGTCCTAATGTGGATGCATCCTCAACTGTTATAACTACTCTTTTAATTATCACCCCTTTAGATTCATTATCAATCTTCTTACCTCTGGGGGGTCTCTTGCTTTGTTGTTGCTGGGGTGGCAACCTTTCTCCCTTAGATTTCCTCTTCTTTATCAAGAAATCATCATATTCCTCATCAAGAATATCTTGTCTCTTTTTCTTATTCTCAACTGTAAGGGCTAAACCCTTCTTCTTTAGTGCATTTATTTGGTCATCTACCCAAGACTGGGTTAGCTGCAACATCCTACCTGTAAATTGGTCCAATGAAATATCCTCAAGTTGAGTAAGATCAGGTGCTAATATAGTGTCATTATATATCTTTTTCTCTTCATACTCATCTGCCATCATCTTGCCATCATCCTTCTTTAGTTGTGCAGGCACTGGGATGCAATCAAAGGTCCTAATCTGGTTGAGAGTTAGCCTTTGGTATTTTCTCCTTCTAGCTTCGGCTTCATCTTCACAATCTGCCCAGAAATCTTCAAGATGCCTTTTATGGATGAGTTTCCCTATAATCTTCTGCATCTTGCCATATGGATCATATGACCTTGCCAGTGGGAATGGCTATAACTTCATCATACTCAAGCTAGCTATGGCTTTCTTTATGTTTTTAGAATCCTGGCATATATACCAGCCCATTGTTACTGGAAACAATACTGGTGGAATCTTATTATTTGGTTTGTAAGCATCCAGTATTGTGGATATTTACCTCATAAGCTCCATTAACACTACTGCATCAATGGGATACCTGGGGAGCATGAGGGGCTAACCTTCAAAACCCTCTATCCTAATATAGGAGAAAGTAGCATACTGTATAAACCAGGCACCATGCCTGTAAATAACTTCTTGAGCCTCCATGCTCAGTCTTTTAGTCCTGTCTTCCTCCATTGTCCTGACCAGATGCATAGAAAATGCATCATTCACTAGTTTATAATCAGGGAGGAAATTTACTCTTTGCAGTTGAGGATAATGATCCTAGGCATCATTAGTAGTGCCACCAATCTTTCCCTCTATTACAAGTGCATCAAATGTACCCTTATAGGCACATGAATATACCACATATGAAGTCATGTAAAACGCACACTCCAAACCTCCTAGGTTCATGAGCTGATCATGTAGGGCATCACTTAGCGTTTTTGCCCATAGTGGCTTGTTGTCTATATAAACACACATGAGGATGACCCCATACATCCAATCTTTAAAACTTCTAGCATCAAGCTGGCCTGTCACTCTGCTGAGTAGAGCTATCATATATTGGTATTCATCATCGAAATCAAACTTATATAGATGCACTGGTAGCTTAGCAGCCGCAGGATAGGGACTGTTCTTTGCCCTCCATTGATACATTCTCTTTCTAGCAATTTTCTTGTTATTCTCATATTCAATTTGTAATTTCTTCAAATCTATACTAGATACCTTCTTCCCTAATGGAAAATTGAAAGTAGCTGCAATCCCCTTGATAGATAGATCAGCATAAACCCTACCATGTTTCTCAACTTTTCTAGTCTGTGGGTTGTAGTTCCTTGCATATTCAACAATTAATTTTGGAGCTTCCATAGAGTAAGGGAATCCTGCAACACTCCACATTCCTGATGCAAAGATTGTGTCCAACAAGGTGATGTTATTCTTTTCATCACTCATCTTAGATGACCATGTCGCCAAATCAGTATTTCCTTGGTGTGTATCTGTGATGGCACCATATTTAAACTATACACCTTCAGGTTGAGCGAACATGGGTTTACGAAATTCAGCGTCAAACTTGCTCAGTCTCTTGTCTGCCATGGTTCCTGCAATAATCAGGACCAAGTCTTACCATACAATACTTCTCATGTATGCATATAACAACATATTCTCATGGCGTGATGTACATTATACTCATTTATCATCACTTCATTATAACATGCATAATTCACAGCTTCAAACTAGTAGAAATCATACTACTTAGACATGCAACAATGACAGGAGGGGGGTTTCAATTACTTACTTGATTACACTTATTCTCCTAACAATGCTGATGATTATGTGAAAGAGACTCAGATACCAGTGATGTTCACATATTTTTTTCTGCTGCAAGCCGTATGTGTCCGCAGGTAGTCATATGAGGGTTTGAAAGCTCGGTGCCCTGTAAAAATTCATTTTTATCACAAAGTAAATGTAAAGTAACTCTGTAAATTCACTTTTAACCTCCTCTTTAGGGCAAATTAGGGCAAATCAATTAATACTACTGATTTCTTGTACGAAACTTTCAGATCTCGCTAGGTGTATGTATCGCATTCATAATTGGTGGGAACCACCTACTGCATTTATGGCATTTAATGTCATGGTGACAAAAGGAGCAGGGTGATCTCTGAACATCAGGTGATATTCTGAATATCGGGTGATATTGAGAATATGACCCCCTTGGTATAATATGACCTTCTCCATGTGTAATATGATCATCCATTTTTAAGTGGAAAAAACTTATGTCGCAACATTGGGTTAGGTTGAGAATATCAGGTGATATTCAAAATATCAAGGGATGTCCAGAATGTCTGGTGATGTTTATAATATCACCCCTAAATTGAAGTGACTTTTCCTCAGAATATCAGGGTGACGTCATCAGGATAATAACTTGGTTCATCATTGTGGCACTATGACATCATTGTTATGTTATGTAGAAAGGGTCACTATTGGAAATATACCTCCACGAGGTAAAAATGATGATGACATCATCTTTATGTCAATCTTCTTATTTCATCAGGACTATATGACGTCATCAGGATATTGGCTCTATGGTGATATTTTGTGCCAGGGTGATATTTGAAAGATCAGGTTATATTCAAAATATGACCCCCGAAAAATATATGACGTTGTTCGAAGGGTAAATACCTCTATCACCTAAAATTGACGTCCAGATCTCTGGATAAATGATTTATCGGGTGATAAAATTGGATCGGGGTGATCTTTCACAAGATGACTGATGTTAAGGAATATGATCCTCCCCTCAGAATATCAGGTTTGACCAGGGCTTTGACTCATGATAACTCTCATTTTCTGAGGAATGTCAGGGTGATCCAAAAGGTAAACCTGCATGGAATTTTGTAACCTATCCTATCATGAGGTTATTGACATGAAATATAAAAAATTGACCTCATCATGATGACTTACCCAGTCCCCTCTATACAGGATCATCTGTATTGACTTACTTTTACTAGACCACCAACAAGCAGAAAACACAAGCCAAGCCAAACAAAAAGTTGGGTCCCTGTTTTGTCAAGTCAAAATGGGGCGTGTTGTGCAACCACACAATAACTTGCCACCAAAGAAAACACCAAAATTCCAATGATTCAAGTGATATGAACACATTCTAACAGAGCATTCTAACTCTCTTTAAGCATAAGCCTCATAATCTTTCTGAATGATAAAATGTCCTCATGGTAACAATGCTAACAAAGGATTAGTAGTGTGCAAATGATTAATTATTCTCATCTTGAAAGCAAGTTGAAAACATGAGTAACTGATGTTAAGCTACATAGTTTGGGATCATCCCTCATAGCCAACCTGGATAGAGCCTTGCTGCCAGTAGGCATCCATAGCCCCAGCAAGGTTATCTATACAATCCCCCTAAGTAGAGCCCCACTGCTAGCAAGTGTCTATAGCCCCGGTAGAGTTACTTAGATGGCCTAATTTTATTATATTTTGCATTTTCAACATTTATACTTCATATATCTAATGTCATCATGTAAGCTCAGCATGCAAGGTATGGTCACTTGCCGTTTTAGGTTGGAGATTGCATTGGTAGCAAGGGAGTCCCTTTAGATTTTTCACTTAACACCTATACTTGTATTTTCAACAAATCCAAGGCTGTTAGGTGAGTCATTGTGAAAAAATCACTTTGATTAAAAAAAGGCACCCTGATGAAAAGATATCACAGACCTGATCATAAGTACTTTCTCAAAATGACTCATAACCTATGTATATAAATGTGTTCTCATCACTTGAATCCTAGCAATTTAGTTATTTTCTGGGGTGATGAGGTACATCATCTTGACTAACCAAAACAAAAACTCAACAAGCAAACCAAAACAAAACAAAACAACACTGTACAAACAACTATACAAATATACACTATGATACACATGATTGACATGAAGCTACTTAGGCTTGGAAATAATGTTTGAGGAACTATCCATTAACTGGTAATGGAACATCCTCACCTGTCAGATTCTTAAGCCTGAAAGTACTATCTCCTAATATCTCAAAAATTTGGAAGTGACCTATCCATAATTTGTCAAACTTACCATGGTCTCCTTTCCTCTCATGGGCTTTGTCCCACATCAGGACTAAATCAAATATCCTAAAGGCTTTAACTCTGGCTCTTTTGTCAAACCAGTGTTTGACAACAGCCTGATGTTTAGAAAATTGATCAATTGCCTGACTTCTTTTCTCTTCCAGGTGCATCAACTGAAGCAACCTGACTCCTTGGTTATTGTCGATGCCTAGGTACTCTTGGGCAAACTACAAGGTAGGAATCTTCAGGTTAACAGGGAGGATGGGATCCACCCCATACACTAAATGATAAGGTGAGTTTCCTAATGCAGCTTTGTTTCTAGTTCTATCTACCCAAAAGGCATATTTTAGAAGTGTATTCCACTCCCTAGGGTTCTTGTCTACTAACTTCTTTATGATATTCAGCAAATTTTTATTAGTGGATTCTGCCAATCCATTCCCTTGGGGATAATAATTGGATGAGAACTTCAGTATGATCCCATAATCAAAGGCCCAACTTGACAATTTAGTTGAAGCAAAAGCAGAGCCGTTATCACTTACCAGAGCATAGGGAACCCCATACCTGGTGACTATGTTACTTTCCAGAAATCTGATGACATCATCTGCATTGCAGGTCTTGCTGCTAGTGGCTTTAGTCCACCTAGTACAGTAATCAGTAATCATTAAAACGTACATGTGGCCTGATGATGATGGAGGATTAATTGGTCCTATGAAATCCATGCCCCATTGCGCAAATGGGCGTGCTTCCATCACTGGCTGCAGAGGTTGGGCAACATATCTCTCTCTATTGGCAACTACCTAACATGTATGGCAGCATTTAATATGTTCAGCAGTATCCTTGAAAATGGTGGGCCAGTAATATCCTACCCTAAGGATAGCATGTATGGTGGCTAAGGATGATCCATGTGCTATTCCAAACTTGTCATGTAACTCTGATAATACTTTATCTGCTTCAAGCCTCTCTAGGCATCTTAGGTATATTCCTTCATAATCTTTCTTGAAAAGTACTCCTACTTTCATCATGTACTTCTGGGACTTTTTTTTCAGGGCCCTTCTTTGTGAAGCCTGCAATCTTGGAGGACATCTTCTAGTGATCAGGATATACCTGATGTCTGAGTACCACTCTTCACTGTCCTTCTCATTAATAACATACTACTAACTTGTGATATTTGGGTCAATCTCTAATATCATTTGGCTTAATGCCTATCCTCTTACTAGTTTCATGGGTGTGATATCCATGTCATATTCCTATAGGACAGTGATCCACTTAGCCCTCTTCTCACCCAGCATCTTCACTGTTGCATCAGGTACCACAGCAATCACTTTACTTCTCAAGATATAGTGCCTAAATTTCTTCACTGCTCTGACCAAAGCAAGAGCTTGTCTTTCTACATCCATATAGCTGAGCTTTGCATCTCTAAATGGACAGCTCATGAATGATATAGGCTTTTCTTCTTTTTCTTCATTCCTTTGTGTCAACACTGTTGCAGAGGTATGCTCTGAAGCAAATGAGTAAATATAGAAGTCCTTGGTGTAGTCTGGACTAATCAGCACTGGAACTTTAGATATTGCTTTCTTTATGTCTTCAAAAGTTGCTCTAGCTTCTGATGTCCACTCAATCTTTGCATCCTTTTTCAGCATAGCATTTAAAGGTCTAACTATTTCAGCAAAGCCAGTGATGAACTTCCTGACGAAATTTATCTTACCAAAGTAAGATTTGAGTTCTTTCTTGCTTCCAGGAAGCTATATTTTCATGATGGAATCCACCCTATCAAGATCAATGATAATTCCATTTTCAGTTATCAGGTGGCCTAGCAACTTTCCTGTGGTTACCCCAAATATACATTTTTTGGGGTTTAGGGATATCCCATACTGTTCACATTTTTTCAACACGTTTCTGAGATATGCTACATGGTTTCCTCTATCTTTAGAGAAAACTGTTAAGTCATCCATGTATATGACTATAAATTTTCCTATTAAGCCTCTGAAGGCTATGTTCATTGCTCGTTGGAATGTTGCTCCAGCATTTATCAACCCAAATGGCATGTGTCTATAAGCGAATATCCCCCACTTTGTGGTGAAGGTAGTTTTCAATCTGTCAATTTTGTCAACCATTACCTGATTATAACCAGAAAAACCATCCAGGAATGACATCATTTTTGCTCCATTTACAATCTATAGAACTTCATCTAAAGAGGGTAAAGGATAATTGTCCTTCTTTGATGCTCTGTTCAGGTTCTTGAAGTCTACACATAGTCTGATGTCTCCATTCTTCTTTCTCACTGGGACTAGATTAGCCAACCAGGTGGAGTGTCTCATAGGAAATATAATCCTGGCATTTAATAGTTTCTTGACCTCCTCAAAAATTATAGGCTCTAGAAAGGCATTAACTGGCCTTTGCTTCTGTCAGAAAGGCTTGGCATCTGATTTAAGGGGTATGGTATGAGTTATGACTGATGTGTCATATGTTTTCAACTCATCATAAGTCCATGCAATGACATGGATGTAATCTTTGAGTGCCTAAGTTATTCCTTCTAACTCTTCTTCTGTGCACACCTTCCCTATTAGAACATTTATTTTGTCATCATTCTGTCCAATATTCACCTGTGAATATTGTCCTCCATCAGCTTTTGGAAGATCCTTCTACTTCAGCATGTTATCCAGATCAAAGGCTCTTTCTAACTCAATCATTCCTTTGGGAATCCTATTGCTAGGCAACTTTAATATTTCCTCTTCTTCCCAAACATGATCTTCTGTATTGTTCTCATCTATGAACTGAGCATCAAATATATCTCTATTGGAGATGAAGTCCAAGATATGCTAATCGTCATCAAAGACTTGGAGATTAGTAACATTATCAGGTACTGAAGGCACTGATACCAGTTCTACTGAAAACTTCTTCAAACTAGAAATAGACAGTGGCTCTAAGGTACTAGTAGCTTGGGCTAAAGCATCTGCCCTATGGTTTTGTTCTCTGGGTATGTGGGTGATATTGAATGCATCAAAGTCTTCAATTAGGTCCCACACCCTATGTCTATAATTAGACAGCTTCTTATAATTGTAGGAGTAAATTCCTCTCACTTGTCTAACAACTAATTCTGAGTCTCCATAGACATGCAGAATTTTTACTTTCTTTTTAAGGGAAAATAGCATCCCATGTATTAGAGCTTCATACTCTGTCACATTATTGGTACAGGGAAACTGTAGTCTATAGGCTGCTAAGTAGGACTTTCCCTGATGAATCAATAAGATCAATTCCTACTCCAACACCTTGTTTTGACTTGGATCTATCAAATCTAAGGATCCATGGTTTATCTTCAGTAGGAGGCTTAGCTGAGCTTTCCTTCTTCTTTGTAGCTTTGGCAGCTGCTCCACATGATATCCATTTTAACTTAGGAATTTCAGCTTCTTCAGACTTCATCTTTCCTTTCTTCTACGAAGCTGAGTTTTCTTCTTTCTTTTCATCATCAGAAAGATGGTCTTCTGAACTAGGCAATAAATGTCTCTTTAAAATATGTAAACACAACGAATAGGCAGTTTCTGAGTGAGGTGCCTCATGCAATCTACACCATCCATCAGTCAATGCATCTTGTGGAGGTCTATCTTGTTCTATCTTTTTAATTTATCTTGATAAAAACTCCTCAAATCTAGTCAAGTTACTGCCTCTATCTTCATTAGATAACTCATAATCTGACTCCATCAAACAATCACTCCCTGGGGTGATCTTATTATTTCTTTTCTCTTTATTCTCATTGTAGACCAGAATTTCTTCTGTCATCTAGATAAAATCCTCATTCTGACTCATCTCAGATGACAGTTCTAGGTCTGAGTCCTCTAACAAGTAATTCGTCAAAGATTCCACTGGATCTAGACCTGGTATTTATCCTGTGAGCCAGGATTTCTTGATTTTAAGGAAAATTGGTTGGATTATTGTAAAGATCGGTTGGAATTCACCAGCAAAGGCTATATTTATGGTCAAAAAATTATACTGACTGGATATTTGCAGAATATTTGCAAAGATGCTGCAAATATGCGGTGATATTTGAAGTTCTATGTCACAAACGGTAGGATATCAAGTTTTCAGGCTAACTACCTCAAAGATTTGGGCAAAGTTACATGAGACAAGGCCTATTTCTACAAATTCATGATGATTGGCTATAAATCTTGCAATATTTATGATCGATCTTAAAAACTTTACATAGGATTAGCATGTACAAGCTTAGAACAACAAATATTTGCATCTAACTTGGAAATTTAGCGGTGTCTGAGCATTACCTTGTGATCTTTATCATCACCTGAACTACTGATGATGGTCCTTGCCCTATGGCCCTCCTTCTAGCACCAATTTATGTTGATCATGAGGTTAGTCATAAGCAAACATAGAATAAAAATTGCACAACCTTTACTCATCTTGAAAGATACGATGAATTCAGAGAATTCATAATCCCAAGTCTCCGTGGATTAGTTCATAACCTACTGAGTAACGTCAGTAGGTTATGAACTAATCCATGGAGACTTGGGATCATGAATTCTCTGAATTCATCATATCTTTCAAGATGAGTAAAGGTTGTTGTGCAATTTTTATTCTATGTTTGCTTATGACTAACATCATGATCAACACACCCTTACCAATCATCCCTAAACCTTACCTTATTCTTCTAAACCAAAATCTTTTTCTATTCAATCCAACTCTAAATTTTAAATTTCTTTAAAATAATGTTACTTAGCCACAACACCATTTCAAAGAGGGGCAAAATGTAGACACTTAAAATTGACTTGCTTCGCAAGCCAATTTATCATATCTCTACACTACCAATTATCCCTCCTATTAATTAAATAAATCTAATTTATTTAATTAATTTATCCCTAATCATCTACTCTTAGCCCTTTATCCATCCTTTGTGATCAATTAATTCATTTAATTTATCACTATACCTTATAACTATATCCTCATTGATTAAATAAATATTCTCAATATTTATTTAGTTAATTTATCCATCTCCTAATCATGATTAGTTAGATAAATCACACTTATTTAATTAATCTTCCCTACTAATCAACATAAACCTAGCCTAGTTGATTAAATAACAATTATTTAAATAGCTACCCTAGCCTACATGACCCCTAGACCTAAATTAATTAAACAAATCATTATTTAATTAATTTTAATCCTTCATTATCTCACTAACTAATTTACTACATCCACATTAATTAAGTTAATCACTTGATTAACTTGGTCAAACCTTGTTTAACCCATCCTCCCACACACTTTGAATTAAAATCATTTTTTTATTCAAAAGGTCATATGACCCTTCCAACTTATATTTCTATTTTCATGTTAAAACATTCTCCATGAAATTAGATTACAAATGTAAGGTCCCAAAAATGTGCATATGACACATGTCCTTACACTCCTCAATAAAACATAATTTTTTATTGAAACACTCCCCCACAAAAATAAATTTTTAATTCATTGACAAGTCCATATCATCCTCACACTCTCCCATGGAAATGAATTTTTAATTCATTCCTCATCCTTCCCAATGTGAATTACAAATTCACATTTAATCTCATCCATTCAAATTTGTTGATGAGATCTCCACCCTTAATCTCATCCTCCCATCTCAACCATTGATCTCTACTTTAAATCCTAGCCATTGGATTCAAATCTCTCCAAAACTACCTATAAATACAAGGCCAACCCAAGCCATTTTCATAACTTCCTCATCCTATCATAACTATGCCCAAATTTCTATCAAATCTCCTCATCCTAACATCATAATGACAAAATCATCCCTAAATCCATAGCCTCTTTATCCATATCCAATATCATCTACATCTCAAAGCCAATCCATATTCAACCTATCCAATCCAATCATCATATTGTGTTGAAGAATAAGGAGCAAACCACATTCTACTATTTCAACATTGGGTGAAGCTAGGAGAGCTCTTGGGTGCACTCCCATCAACCTTATCAAGGAGTGAGGGAGATTTGGAGCTTGTGAAAGGTATAAATCTACTTGTTTTAGTTTCTTTTCTTGTTTATTTGCTTTCAAATCTCTTTCTTTCATCTTCAAGAGGAAAATTATATTTTCTTATGAGAGGTGTCCAGGGCTTAAGGAAAAGCTTTAAACAGAGCAGGCCAAATGTTCCAAAAATCTTTTTCTACCACACATTTTTGCATATTGTGATTTTTAATAAAAATTACAAAAATGCTAGTTTGTATCATTCTACAAAATGAGAAGTGAATCCCAAGTTTTCTCCCCCACACTGTTGTTAACCAGTTATCAAAGAATTTCCTCGAAGACATTTTGTCCATATTAATACAAGTAAAAAATGCATCAATGTTTTTTAGTCTATTCTCTTCATTTCTTAAAGATTTTAACATATTATCATTAGGGCACAAGGATACTTTCCTAGGTAGTAAAGGGGACTCACCTTGTTTCTTCTCTCCATTCTCGCTTCTCTCACTCCCTTCTTCGGCAATTCCATAGTCAGTTCTAAGTGCAAACTAGACCGTGAAGCCCACATTTTCTGGCAGAGCCTTGGCATTGTCAAAATTTAAGGCTTCTCAATAAGATTTGCCAATTTCACCTTGATTGTTTATCTCATCTTCCACATTATTTTCCTTCGATTAAAAACTTTGTGCATTAAATACTAGCACCAGTCTAGCACACCTTTGGCTAGCATCTGCACCAACACACCCTAGGAATGACACCATGGTGACACCAGGGCGGAGATAGGGGAAAACGTATGAAAACAAGACTTTTTTAAATTTCAAATGTTTGACAATACCCCAAGGGCTCTACTAAAACAAGACCAAAAAATAGACGACAAAAGCTATTCAAATGTCTACAAACAATTTGATTCACCAAGACAGCCGAAGAACCAAGGAAGAATTCCAATGCAGGGAGAGCATCCCAAGTAGGAAGCTCATGGAGGATTATAAACAAACCCTCAAGCAACCCCTGGGCCTCTTGATTTTTTCTACTTCTCATTCATCACGAATAAAATAATTTATTAAATTTCATGATTAATAAGATAATATTAATTTTTGCAGAAATTAAATACACAATCATAGAAATCAGACAATTAGAAACATTTAATTAAATTAAAACATCTAATAATAGCTATGATCCAAAAAAATTTCCACACACACACACACACACACACAAAGGTCCATGATCTCGAGAAAGCAATATAAACCATATACACACAATACTCAATAGAATCAACTATAAACAAGTATTTGCATAATAGTCTCAGTGGTAGTGCCAACTAGGCCTCACATCCTCCTCCTCTAAAATTAGGCTTTCTCTCGAAAGCCATCAAAGAGGTAAGGAAATAAAGACCTCATCTGAGTTGTATCCCCCCAATTCATAGTAGCCTCATTGTAGTGGTCCCACTGGGCCTTGACCTGATCCAACTACCACCCTCGTAGTGCCAACATTCAACTATCCAATATGCGAATGGGCTCTAGGGTTAACTGTCCGTCTTGCGCCACCTATAGAGCATACAACTCCAAAACATGAGATATGTCAGGTACACACTTCTTAAAAATAGAAACATGAAACATGTCATGGATATGAGACATGTTGGGTGGTAATGCTAAGTAGTACGCAACGAGACCAGTCCTCCCCAAAATCTCAAATGGCCCAACAAATCTCGATGCCAACATAGAGCCCTTTCCATATTGGATAGAACTCTTACGTAGGCAAACACATAAGAACACTATATCCCCAACCTAAAAATCTCGATCCACCCTTTAGCATCTGCATACTGCTTCTATCGATCCTATACTCTCTACAACTTCTCTCAAATCTAGGTCAACTACCTCTCCATCTCGCAAACCAGCTCAAGTCCTACTACAACTCTATCCTCAAGTCGATCCCAACTTAGTGGCATCCTACAAGGTCTACCATACAAAGCCTCATACGGATCCATGCCAAGTGAACTGTGGTGCCCATTATTATAGGCAAACTCTACCAGGTACAAGTACTCCTCCTAGCAGAACTACTAATCCATGATGTACATCCTGAGCATAACCTCTAGTACCTGGTTCATCCTTTCCGTCTGTCTGTCTGTCTATCTCTAGATGATAAGTAGTGCTAAAGTTGAGCTAAGTACCCAAGGCCTATTGTAGGATAGTCCAAAAAGAAGAAGTGAAAATAGGATCTATGTCAGATATGATCTTCATCAGAAAACCATGAAGTCTAACAACATGTCATGCAAGAAAACCCTAGCCACAGAAGCATCATTATACGAAGAACTCATTGAAGAGAAATGTGCCACCTTAGTTAACTTATCCACAGTCACCATGATAGCATCATGTCTGAAATATACCAAGCCAATTTTTTTCACTTTTCCAATTACAATAAGCAGAGCAATACACAATCGTTGAAGTTAGCACTTAAACCAAAACGATGCGGAATTCAACTCTAACCAAGAATGTACACCAGGATGGTGTGATCATATGGTCAGAGGATCTCTATGCAATGCTGAAAATGAACTCTAACCAAGAATGTGCCTGATGGTGACGAGCATATGGTTAGAGGGTCTCTATGCAATGCTGATAAAGGAACTCTAACCAAGAATGCGCCTGATGATGATGAGCATATGGTCAGAGGGTCTTGATGCAATGCTGATACAAAGAACTCTAACCAAGAATGCATCGGATGTCGACGAGCATGTGGTCAGAGGATCCCTACCACTATTATGCTGAAATAACTCGACGTCAAGAATGTGCTTTCCAACCTGAAGTGGAATTGGAGCTACCAAATGATGGAGATGCAAGGTATTATAAAGCAAATATGAGAAGAAGTATGAAGTGCCGACAGTACTATTGTTCAGCTTACAATAATTAGAGACTTCCAACCCAACTCAAATGATAGAAGTTAGCAAACTGAAATGATGGATCAATAACTTGAAAAGACCAAACCAGCAACATAAAACCCTACAAAAATGCTCACACCTCACTCATTTCTCAACCAAATGACCTCAAATCTGATGCAATGCACTCCTATGACAATGGCGACTAAGCTACACACCAGAGACCACTCTTAAACCCAAGTATTTATTTAGCACACTTTCCAATGCACTCCAAAGAGGGTGGCCTGGCAAGAAGGGCGATTTCCTTCTAGAAAAATCAGATTCTTCATAATAAAATCTACAAATTGGCACAATGGGGCACCCAGCATAGACAAAGGGAAATATGAAATACCCAGAACAAATGTATTTTTATTTTCAGATTTATGAATGAAACTACAGATTCAACCCTGTTATCAGCAACTCCAAAAATGACATAAAATGCAAATAACTGAACTACAAACAGAACTCAAGCTACAATGCAAACCTCACTACAAAAATCATTACTATCAACAAACCTCTCCCTAGGTGCTATCTCTCAAGCACGAAGTGAGCCCAGGCTAGGAGGCATTCATTCCTCGAAGCAGTCCTAGAACCATTACGGCAGCATAACATTATCAAGATTTCGGATGCCGAAATGAGAGCACTCTTCCTCCTTTTATATTTTTTCAACTGGGAGTCTCTAAAATCCTCTTGCATATGGGATAAAATGTGAGAGGGAAAATAATATAATCCTCTTCAATTCTTTTTCAACCTCAACATTAAGTCGTTGAGCCTAGGCACCAAGGTCCAATATTAAATAATAAAGTTTAATTTACGGACTTTAAAATGGAGGCAAAGATGATGTCAGAAACCAATGATCTATAGCTCGTTGGAAAGGTCTTGACAAGACAAATCCAACCCCACTCTCAAAATCCCGTTTTGGTGCCAATCCTGACCTTACTAAAAATAGTAAATTCCTAAATGTCAAGAAAAACACATCCCTGCGAAGCTCTCTGAAAACCTAGAAAGAAACTGCCAACCAAACCATGTTCCACGAACAAAAGTAACCACCAAAACATGAAACCCCAATTTCAACCTCCGAGTAACCTACGGGTCTCCAGAATAGGCCAACGGTCAACTGTAAAAGATCAAGCTGGAAAACGGAACATTACAGTCCGCCCTTCCCAAGATTGCTTGTCCTCAAGCAATTGCAAGCCTGGATGCTGCAGAATCTCATCATTCTCCCAAGTCACATCCTCTATAGACAAGTTCTTCCACTTCACCAAATACTCTCTGATAGTTCTTTTCCTCAAAGAACGCTCCCTAGAATCAAGAATCTCTTCTGGAATCAAAACTAACTATCCTTCTTCATCCAAAGGTGGCAACTGTGATGAAGCAACAACATTGTGTCCAAATGCCTTCTTGAGGTGAGACACGTGGAATACATTATGCACTCTGCTATCCTGTTGTGTGGTTACACAACACGCCCCATTTTGCATTATCAAAACAGGGACCCAACTTTTTGGCTTGGCTTGTGTTGTCTTTTTTCTGGCGGTTTGGTAAAAATGGGTCAGGTGCATCATCATCATGATATTCGATCGGTTGGTCATCATCATGAGGTCAGTTTGTCAAAGTTCATATTTTGTTTCTATGACCTCATATTTAGAAAGAGCTTGAAATTCCATGCAGGTTTGCCTTTTACATCACCTGAAAATTCGTCCATATGAGGGAGTTATGAGCAGTCAAAGTTTTGGTGAAACCTGATAATCGCAAGTGATCATCATATTTTTATATCCTCAGTCATGTTGTCAAGGTCATCCTGATCTTGATCTATCACCTGATAAAATCATGCAGTCGAAATATCCGGACGTCAATCTTAGGTGATAGTGCCCTTTACCCGTCAAATGACCTTATGCGCATCGTGAGCATCATGTTTTGAGTGTAACCCGATATTTCATAACAACGAGCATCATGATACGATAACATCACCTGATATTATAATATCATGCTGATATTATAATATCACCCTGCTTAGAAAATCCACCATCTGCATAATTTGCGTGCGCATGTCAAAATCCTATCGGAGGGTCATCATCCTGATCTTTCAAGGGAGGGTCATATTTGCTGATATTCGCTAATATGATGATGACGTCATCATATCCTCCTGATTTCCTTTTGCATGATCATGATGATCATCCTGATCTTTTAAGGGGGGTGATACTCTCAGCAGCATGATCCTATTTTAAATATCACCCTAGTGCTAACCTGATGATGACCTCAACTCATCCTCATGCTTCGAAGGCGGAATATGATGGTTACGTCATCATGATATTCGATGAGGAGGGTCATCATATTTTTATCTCCAGTCATGTTGTCAAGATCATCATGATCTTGTTTGTCTACCCGATATTTCGTAATGTCCTCCTGCCGAGAAATATGACCTTTTGCAAATATCCTGATAACGTCATCCCGATCTGATAAACGAAGAAGCAAATATCAGGAGGACATCATCATCACATTTCCCTTCGGCAGGATATTTTCCAAAACATGATCCGGTTCGCGAATATGACGATGACGTCATATTCTAAGTTTAACAAAAGCCCCGGATATCCTGATGATCATCATCATCCTGATCTTTCGAGAGGGTTACCTTGGCCACAAAGGGGTCATATTACATTCACCACCTGATCATCTTCCTTAGGTGACCCGATATTACATTTATCCCCTGATCTTAACTAAACATGACGGTGACGTCATCTTTTGCATTTTAATGAAGCCCGGATATGACGATGACGTCACCATCATATTCCTTTCCTCAGCAGCAGGATCATATTTCATATCCTCCTATTTTCCTTCGACATGATGATGATGATGATGTCATTCTTTTCCCCAATATACAGAAGCGAAACATGACGGTGACGTCATCTGGACATTCGGAAGGGGGAGCATCATATTTCCAAAATATCATGCAGACGAAAGTTTTAAGTCTTGCTGTCGGCCTTATCTAGATTTTTCATGCCGATAGAACATGTCTTCCCGATGGAAGGACATCATCATGATTTTTGGTGTCGGTATAAGTTTAGCCGTCGGCCTAATGTAAAATTGTCATTCCGACAGTGTGTAGTCACGCCGATACATACATGCATCATATACAGAGCCGGATTCGAAGGAAGGTTAAAGGTAGTTTTTTCCTTGTATATGTTGTGATGCATGATCATAATTTGAACCCGATATACATGAAAATGGGCGGGAAAATGAAGCGATGGAAATTTGAAGACTCGATTGCATTTTCCAGTCAACAATGGTTGACCCGAGTTTTTCGATGCTGTTTATGCATTTAGTGCATAATTTTCACTGATTTGAAGCCCGATTGCTTGTAGCTGTACATTTTGAGGCATGTTTAATAAAATGTCTAAATTCCTGTTGTTTATCCACATGATGATGAACTTAATGTTTGTCTGTTTATTTGCAGGAAGTCATGATGCTGTTAGAGCTGAAGCTGATAATTGCAAAGTTGCACATGGAGGCAACATGAACTAGAAATGAGGAGGATATTGTCAAATATGCTGTTTGCCAGCTGGAGACCGAATCAAATCAAAGATGCTGGAATATTTTGTGCCAGCTGTACATTTGCCAACTTGCGAAGCATGTGCTTTTCATCCGGACCGTTGATTATTATGAGAAGATCCTGATCCTTGGATCATTGTAACTGTTTTCTGGCATTTGTTCTATATAAGAGCCAGATCCTGAGCTGTAAAGAGGGGGACATTATATACAAAAATAGAAAAAATATTTGGCAAGAAGGCCAATTACTGTAGAATCAATTAGGAGATCGGATTACTGAGACTAATGAGGATAGAATTGTTGAAATGTTAAGGTTCTTTCTTTAGATCACTGTAAATGTACCTGTTCTTGAGCATACTGAATGGATATGAAGTTTCAGATTACATCCTGATTGTAAATTTTACGTAATCTTCCTGTTGATTTATGGATATGTACTGGTGAATGCTGTGTTCAACTGGAAGCGCTTTCATTTCATTACATGTTGTTGTCAACTTTTCCTTTGAAGATTTGCACTGGATCATGCGGATTTGTGGAATGTCCTGGTGAAGTATGATTCTAGTTTCCTTCTTTTCATTGCATGTATGGGAGCTTGTATGTGGATCAGTGATCTCAGTCAAGTAGTTTTGGGAATCTCATTCTTTAACCCTTTTCTTTATTTTAATTTCATAAATTCATCATCATAACTGCAAGTCATGATAAATAATAAGCAGAAATAGAGAGGTATGCTGAAATCCCGTAGGTAACTGAAAATCATTAGCATATTTGAGGTAAATGCATGCAGTATTGAAAATATCATGCAAAGAATCATAAATAATGGTACAAATCATGCAAATATCAGCCTGTAGGCACATTATTTGACTAAATTCATAGTGCAGAGGTAGAATTATTGAAGATTTATGCAGGGCAGACATACAGAGCAGGATATTTGAAGGAATAATGATGAACTTTGCAGAAATACGTAAGGCCCCTGAATGGAAAATAGTAATACACATCAACCACTGAGTAACGTCAGTAGATTAAGACCTAATCAACGGAGACTTGGGATCATGAGTTCTCTGAATTCATCGTATCTTTCAAGATGAGTAAAGGTTGTTGTGTAACTTTTATTCTATGTTTGTGAATGACTAACATCATGACCAACATAAATTGGCGCTAGAAGGAGGGCAGAACTCCTCGCTCCTGATCAACATAAATTGGCGCTAGAAGGAGGGCATGATCATGATCAACATAAATTGGCGCTAGAAGGAGGGCAGAACTCCTCGCTCCTGATCAACATAAATTGGTGCTAGAAGGAGGGCATGATCATGATCAACATAAATTGGCACTAGAAGGAGGGCAGAACTGGAAAAGACACCATTGCTTCAGTCATCATTCATTTTATGCAGGCCCCTCGCTTCTAACGCAACATAAATTGGCGCTAGAAGGAGGGCCTGATCTGTGAATTTCTAGATTTCTACAAATATTTCAGCATTTCAGTTAAATGTCTGCAAATATCTCTTATCTAAGATGTTTTGGTTGCACCTTTGCAAAGATCTAGCTCGAAACATCAAAGATTAGTTTGATTTTCTGGACTTTCAAGTTTTATTCTGAGATATGATGGATCTCCTTAAAATTTCAAAATACTAAAAAATTGAAAAATAGAGTCTCATTTTGATGGATGTATATGAAGGCAATTGTCAAGTTAACATTCCTTTATTTCAGGAAACTTTGAGTAGGCAGCTTTACCCTCACAGTTTGTCTAACTTTGGTTTATCCACCTGTTGCAGGATACACCAGACTATAGAACACAGCGAAATAAATTGTTTAACTTTCCTTACAAGGTTGGATTTATATTTGAAAGGATTAATATTCTTTCCAGATGTGTTCAGGGCTGAAATTTGCCAGGAAAATGAGGAAATTCTGGAACAACAAGCAGATGCAGCACCAGAAGTTATTAATTGTCCAGACACTGAAGTGGATCGTTCTGAAGATTTTGAATTATACTTGTCTAGAAATATACAATGTAGTCAAATATTAGGTTTATCCACTGATGATGTTCTAATTGAAAGCTGGTGTAGATTACATGATGAAGAGCATTCAGAAAGAGATTGCTACGCCTGCTTGATCATGTTGAAAAAGATTCTCAAAAATATAATAGCTGAATCAGTTCCAGAAGGTAATGAAGAGGAAACATCTTTCCTGGATTCATTTTATGGTGGGATTGATAGGAGTTCTCTACTTCCTAATACAAGTAAGGACCAGTCAGTATGCAGGTATGAATCTTGTGAAAATTTTAGAGAAGAAACCACTCATC
Source organism: Cunninghamia lanceolata (assembly GCA_027924645.1). Taxonomy (NCBI): domain Eukaryota; kingdom Viridiplantae; phylum Streptophyta; class Pinopsida; order Cupressales; family Cupressaceae; genus Cunninghamia; species Cunninghamia lanceolata. Next base: position 2,719,890 of record BSBN01000942.1, read on the forward strand.
AGGATAATATTTTTGATTCTGATCCTAATACTTTTGATAAAGAAGATGAAACATCTTTCCTGGAGTCATTCTATGGTAAAGAGAAGTGTAAACAGATAGTAGAGCAATTTAAATGCACTCCTGATGATGAAGTTCCTATGATAGTAACTCAGGAAGTCATAGAGAAGAAAATAAATGCTGATTTATTACCTGACTTCTTTGAATTGAATGATCAAATACAAGAATGTTGCAGGTTAATGGAACCAGATCCTCTAATAGATAGAAGATGTGAATTATTTAATGAACAATTCCTGAAAGATGAAGATGTAGAAGACTCTGGAGTTGTTGTGAATGATCAGACGTTACTCCAGAAATATTTTGAGAATGAAACAGGGGAGTGTCCTTATCAAGTGAAAGTTGTTTCTCTTTTACAGTCACGTGATTTAGAAATAATAAATTTCTGTATATCAGGTTGTGATAATAAAGATACTTATTTAGATGCTGATGTGCAGGAAATTGAAGAAAATATTGAGAAGTTTCCTGAATTGGAAGATAAACTAAACATCCGGAATGAAGGGATAAGGCTGGATAAAGATGGAGAATTAATACATCAAGAGTCATACATCCTTCAATTTGAAGCGAGACCAGGCACTGAGCCAAGCAGTGAAAATATAATGACAAATGGAAGACCAGCTGCCAATGAAGAAGCATGTCCAACAAAATCAGAAATACACCAGGTTGTATTTCTCCTTTCCACAGTGAATGATGTTGAATACTATTTTGATTATGGAAATTCAGGAGATAAGACATGCATATGGATTAATCATGAACATGATGAGCTTCCTCAGTTGCTGATCATCAAGAGTCATTCTGTTGAATACAGTGAATTCAGAATATCAGAATATTTTTCAGAATATAAAGATAAATTTGCTAGGTTGAGAACCATAACTAATACCCTAATGCTCCTGCACAATCAAAAGAAGTATGCAAATACAGGTGTATTTGGGTCGTTTGCTGGTTTTTGTTTGCCTAGTAGTGGTTTGTATATAATTTTGTAGGTTAGTTGTTTGTACAGTTTGCTTGTTTTGCTTTCTTGTTCTGTTTCTTTTGTTTCCTTTTGTAGGTTAGCTGTTTGTACAGGTTGCTTTTTGCTTTGTGTTGTTGAGTCTTTGTTTTGGTTGGGCAAAACTGGTGCACCTTATTACTTAAGAACACTGCATAAATTGTTAGAATTCAAAAGTTGGATATAAGTTTTTACATAGGTTGTAACTCATGTCAGTATAGGTATTCTTGATCAGGTCTGTGGTATCATATTCATCCTGGTACTACTTTTCTTGAGTCAAGGTGATCCTCACAATGACACACCTAACAGCCTTGGGTTTATTGAACATATCAGTGTAGGTGTTAAGTGAAAAATCTAAAGGTTGCCCTTGCTACCATTGCAATTCTCAACTTAATTTCAACAAGTGACCATTCCTTGTATCATGAGGCTACAACTGTTATATCTTAAGAATTAAATTCAAAATATAAAATAAATAAAATAATAAAATGGATTTTCTGAAATCCAGATTAAGTCATCTAAGTAACTCTACCGGAGCTATAGACGCTTGCTGGCAGTGGGGCTCTACTTAGGAGAATTGCAACGATAACCTTGCCGGGGCTATGGACGCCTGCTGGCAGCAAGGCTCTATCCGGTTGGCTATGAGGGATGAACCAAACTACGTAGCTTAACACCAGTCACTGACTTATTCAACTCACTTTCAAGATGAGTATATGAATCACATGCACACAATTGATCCCTTATCAATTCACTGTTACATTGATGAACATGATACCAGTTAGAAAGGATTAGGATGCTCATGCTTAATAGGAGTTGGAAATTTATGTTTTAATTTATCCTCACCTTTTGAATTATTTGAATTTTGTTGTTTTCTTTGGTGGCAAGTTGTTGTGTGGTTACACAACACGCCCCATTTTGCATTATCAAAACAGGAACCCAACTTTTTGGCTTGGCTTGTGTTGTCTGTTTTCTGGCGGTTTGGTAAAAATGGGTCAGGTGCATCATCATCATGATATTCGATCGGTTGGTCATCATCATGAGGTCAGTTTGTCAAAGTTCATATTTTGTTTCTATGACCTCATATTTAGAAAGAGCTTGAAATTCCATGCAGGTTTGCCTTTTACATCACCTGAAAATTCGTCCATATGAGGGAGTTATGAGCAGTCAAAGTTTTGGTGAAACCTGATAATCGCAAGTGATCATCATATTTTTATATCCTCAGTCATGTTGTCAAGGTCATCCTGATCTTGATCTATCACCTGATAAAATCATGCAGTCAAAATATACGGACGTCAATCTTAGGTGATAGTGCCCTTTACCCGTCAAATGACCTTATGTGCATCGTGAGCATCATGTTTTGAGTGTAACCTGATATTTCATAACAACGAGCATCATGATACGATAACATCACCTGATATTATAATATCATGCTGATATTATAATATCACCCTGCTTAGAAAATCCACCATCTGCATAATTTGCGTGCGCATGTCAAAATCCTATCGGAGGGTCATCATCCTGATCTTTCAAGGGAGGATCATATTTGCTGATATTTGCTAATATGATGATGACGTCATCATATCCTCCTGATTTCCTTTTGCATGATCATGATGATCATCCTGATCTTTTAAGAGGGGTGATACTCTCAGTAGCATGATCATATTTTAAATATCACCCTAGTGCTAACCTGATGATGACCTCAACTCATCCTCATGCTTCGAAGGCGGAATATGATGGTTACGTCATCATGATATTCGATGAGGAGGGTCATCATATTTTTATCTCCAGTCATGTTGTCAAGATCATCATGATCTTGTTTGTCTACCCGATATTTCGTAATGTCCTCCTGCCGAGAAATATGACCTTTTGCAAATATCCTGATAACGTCATCCCGATCTGATAAACGAAGAAGCAAATATCAGGAGGACATCATCATCACATTTCCCTTCGGCAGGATATTTTCCAAAACATGATCCGGTTCGCGAATATGACGATGACGTCATATTCTAAGTTTAACAAAAGCCCCGGATATCCTGATGATCATCATCATCCTAATCTTTCGAGAGGGTTACCTTGGCCGCAAAGGGGTCATATTACATTCACCACCTGATCATCTTCCTTAGGTGACCCGATATTACATTTATCCCCTGATCTTAACTAAACATGACGGTGACGTCATCTTTTGCATTTTAATGAAGCCTGGATATGACGATGATGTCACCATCATATTCCTTTCCTCAGCAGCAGGATCATATTTCATATCCTCCTATTTTCCTTCGACATAATGATGATGATGATGTCATTCTTTTCCCCAATATACAGAAGCGAAACATGACGGTGACGTCATCTGGACATTTGGAAGGGGGAGCATCATATTTCCAAAATATCATGCAGACGAAAGTTTTAAGTCTTGCTGTCGGCCTTATCTGGATTTTTCATGCCGATAGAACATGTCTTCCCGATGGAAGGACATCATCATGATTTTTGGCGTCGGTATAAGTTTAGCCGTCGGCCTAATGTAAAATTGTCATTCCGACAGTGTGTAGTCACACCAATACATACATGCATCATATACAGAGCCGGATTCAAAGGAAGGTTAAAGGTAGTTTTTTCCTTGTATATGTTGCGATGCATGATCATAATTTGAACCCGATATACATGAAAATGGGCGAGAAAATGAAGCGATGGAAATTTGAAGACCCGATTGCATTTTCCAGTCAACGATGGTTGACCCGAGTTTTTTGATGCTGTTTATGCATTTAGTGCATAATTTTCACTGATTTGAAGCCCGATTGCCTGTAGCTGCACATTTTGAGGCATGTTTAATAAAATGTTTAAATTCCTGTTGTTTATCCACATGATGATGAACTTAATGTTTGTCTGTTTATTTGCAGGAAGTCATGATGCTGTTAGAGCTGAAGCTGATAATTGCAAAGTTGCACATGGAGGCAACATGAACCAGAAATGAGGAGGATATTGTCAAATATGCTGTTTGCCAGCTGGAGACCGAATCAAATCAAAGATGCTAGAATATTCTATGCCAGCTGTACATTTTCCAACTGGCGAAGCATGTGCTTTTCATCTGGACCGTTGATTATTATGAGAAGATCTTGATCCTTGGATCATTGTAACTGTTTTCTGGCATTTGTTCTATATAAGAGCCAGATCCTGAGCTATAAAGAGGGGGACATTATATACAAAAAAAGAAAAAATATCTAGCAAGAAGGCCAATTACTGTAGAATCAATTAGGAGATCGGATTACTGAGACTAATGAGGATAGAATTGTTGAAATGTCAAGGTTCTTTCTTCAGATCACTGTAAATATACCTGTTCTTGAGCATACTGAATGGATATGAAGTTTTAGATTACATCCTGATTGTAAATTTTACGTAATCTTCCTTTTGATTTCTAGATATGTACTGGTGAATGTTGTGTTCAACTGGAAGCGCTTTCATTTCATTACATGTTGTTGTCAACTTTTCCTTTGAAGATTTGCACTGGATCATGCGGATTTGTGGAATGTCCTGGTGAAGTATGATTCTAGTTTCCTTCTTTTCATTGCATGTATGGGAGCTTGTATGTGGATCAGTGATCTCAGTCAAGTAGTTTTGGGAATCTCATTCTTTAACCCTTTTCTTTATTTTAATTTCATAAATTCATCATCATAACTGCAAGTCATGATAAATAATAAGCAGAAATAGAGAGGTATGCTGAAATCCCGTAGGTAACTGAAAATCATTAGCATATTTGAGTTAAATGCATGCAGTATTAAAAATATCATGCAAAGAATCATAAATAATGGTAGAATTCATGCAAATATCAGCCTGTAGGCACATTATTTGACTAAATTCATAGTGCAGAGGTAGAATTATTGAAGATTTATGTAGGGCAGACATACAGAGCAGGATATTTGAAGAAATAATGATGAACTTTGTAGAAATACGTAAGGCCCCTGAATGGAAAACAGCAATACACATCAACCACTGAGTAACGTCAGTAGATTAAGACCTAATCAATGGAGACTTGGGATCATGAGTTCTCTGAATTCATCATATCTTTCAAGATGAGTAAAGGTTGTGTAACTTTTATTCTATGTTTGTGAATGACTAACATCATGACCAACATATCCGAAGGTAGCTCCAACTCATAAGCTACTGCGCCCACCCTCCTAGTGACCTTGAATGGCCCATAGAAATGTGGTTTGAGCTTCTCAGCTCCACTTTTCTTGAGAGTGGACTGTCTGTAAGGTTGTAGTCGAAGATAAATCATATCTCCAACTTTAAAAGAGCTCTCAACACGCCGCTGATCAGCGTACATCTTTTGTTGATTTTGTGCAATCTGAAGATTATTCTTCAATGAGTTCAAGATATCTTGACTCTGCTGCAACAAATCTTTGGCCTGAGGGGCTTTGCTATCACCAAACACCAAATCAGAAAAGCTAGGAGCCTCATAACCGTAAAGAGCCATGAAAGGTGACATCCTTATTGGCATGTGAAAAGTAGAATTATAACAATACTCGCCCATGTGAAGCCACTTCACCCAAGCTCTTTACTGCTCCGAAACATAGTTTCTCAGGTAACCTTCCAACCACTTGTTCACTATCTCTATCTGTCCATCGATTTGAGAGTGATAACTAGTGCTTGGAGTAAGCACTATACCACTCATTCGGAAAACCTCTTGCCAAAAAGTGCTTAGGAACTTGCTGTCCCTATCACTCACAATGTTTTTTGGCAACCCATGTAATCTAAACACCTCATGAAAAAATAGATCTGCAACTTGGGCTACTGAAAAAGAGCTGGCAATGGTGAAGAAGTGAGCAAATTTTGTTAATCTATCCACAACAACATAGATATAGTCTTTTCCTTGAACCTTGGGCAACCCTGTGATGAAGTCCATTGATATGCTTTCCCATTTTTGATTGGGAATGGGAAGAGGTTGTAGAAGACCAGCTGGTAAAGTATGCTCTTTTTTGTTCATCTGACAAGTGGGACACTCCTGAATGTATCGTTGAACCTCCCCTTTCAACCCTTTCCAAGAAAATCTTTCCCTGATCTGCCTATATGTCTTGAAGAACCCTTGATGACCAGTAAGTGGAATGTCGTGAAAGGTCAACAGAATCTTCTTTTTGAGCTTAGAATCAACCACCACAAAGATTCTACCCTTGTATTGTATCAGCCCTTCGACCACTTTGTACCTTTCGTCAAGAAAAGTACCCTCAATGATGCTGGTTGCAAACTAATTTTTGGCATAATCAGCAAGCAACATGTCCCTCCAATTAGCTGTAAGCTCACACAATGAGCTTAAATGAGGTCTCCTAGATAGAGCATCAGCCACAATATTGTTTTTCCCTTTGACATATTCGATGTCAAAATCGTAAGCTTGAAGCTTACTCACCCACTTTTGTTGCCTCTCGTTCAAATCTCTTTGATGCATGAAGTGCTTGAGGCTATTGTGATCAGTCTTGACCACAAACTTGCTTCCCACCAAGTACTGTCTGAACTTAGCTAATGCATGCATAATGGCAAGCATCTCCTTGTCGTAGATGGAGTAGGTCCTTTCAACACCTCTTAATTTTCTGCTTTCAAACACAATGGGATGTTTGTCTTGCATCAAAACAGCCCCAACTCCTTCACTGGATGCATCACACTGTAGCTCGAACGGCTTGGAGAAGTCTGGTATAGCTAACACAGGACAAGAGCTCATGATCCCCTTAAAATTATCAAAAGTAGTTTGAACCTTTTCTGACCAACAAAAGGCACCCTTTTTCGTGAGGTCAGTAAGAGGAGCAGCATTCTGAGAGTAGCCCTTCACAAATCTTCTATAGAATCCACAAAGACCCAAAAATCCTTTCAGATGAGTCAAATTCTCAGGAGGTGGCCAATCAACAATTGCCTTGATCTTTTCAGGATCAACCTTCACTCCTTCAGCACTGATTATATGGCCAAGGTAAAGTAACTCCTTCATTCCAAATTCACATTTGGATTCTTTGGCAAACAAACTCTCTGATTCCAGGATGCTAAGCACTTCCTCCAAGTGCTTGAGATGTTCTTCCCATGTCTTGCTGTAGATCAGGATGTCATCAAAAAATATCAATATAAACTTCCTCAACTGCTTCTGAAAGATTTTGTTCATACTTGACTAGAAGGTAGCAGGAGCATTAGTCAACCCAAATGGCATGACTAGAAACTCGAAGTGGCCATAGTGACATCTAAATGCTATCTTCTCAACATCAGATCCTCTCATCCGAATCTGGTAATAACCCGATCTCAAATCGATCTTTGAAAAGAACTTGGCTCCATGTAGCTCATCAATGAGCTCATCTATCTTCAGGATGGGATATCAATTTTTGATGGTGCTTTGATTCAAAGCACGATAGTCCACACACATGCGGATGGTACCATCCTTCTTCTTCACCAGGACAACTGCCGAAGCAAAGGGGCTCTTGCTTGGACGAATGAAGCCCATCTCCAAGAGTTCTCAAATGTTTTTCTCAATCTCGTCCTTTTGCTTCTTAGGATACCGATAAGGAGTTGTAATAACTAGTTTAGCTCCTTCCCTGAGCTCTATGACATGCTCTGAACCTCGATCAGGAGGTGGTCCAGGAGGTAAATCAGCAAACACCTTGCTCTTCTTTGTGAGTAAAGACTGAATATCAGGAGGGTAGTCTCTCTTCGTTTCAACCAGACTAGCAGGAAGAATCATACACTCTGCAGCCCACTCAATTTGATCATGACGAATCAGCCTCACCATCCTCTTGAATGACACAATCCGAGGACCACCATTGGACATTCCTCACATTCTTCCCTTCAGATTGAAACTTGAGCTCCATGGTTTGCAGATTTAGAGTGATCTCCCCGAGTGAACGCAACCATTGAATGCCTGGGACGGCATCCGTATCTCCAATTTTGACTACATAGAAGTCATCCTTGACCTCATAGTTTCCCACTTGCATGGTCATGTTTGAGATCTTCTTGGTGCAGGTGATGTGAAAACCATAAGCAACCATAACCTTGAAGCCTTCAAACTCTTCTGTTTGCAACCCCTTCTTTGCCACCACAACTTCGTCAATGAAGTTATGCGTTGCTCCAGTGTCAATCAAAGCAACTATGCGTTGCCCCTTAATCATCCCTCGAACTTTGAAGGATTCATTCCTTTGAAAGCTCGAAAGTTGAGTCAAAGTGCCTCCACTTCCCTTTTCATCTTCGAATTCCTCTGGGACTTTTTCCACTTCACTGTCTTCAGAATCAAACTGCTGGTCTAACAAATCAGAATTACTTTCTTCAGCTGAATAGTATTCAATTTGATGAAATTTTCCTCCTTTTGGGCAAACATGATCTTGGGACCATTTTTCTCTACACCAGAAACATAACCCTTTTCTTCTGAGTTCATTAAGTGTCTCAGGATCCAACCTTGTGACATGAGGTTGATGATGTTTGAACTCCTTACGCTGAGGTTTTTTTCCTTTATCTCTTTTGTGAAATGATGGCTTAGGTTGAAACTTTGCTTTAGGAGCAGCCCACTCCATGTTTCTTGCCTTCTTCATTGCCTCTTGTAGAGAGGGTGGATCAAAAGCTTTAATCCAACCCTTGAGTGGCTCCATCAATCCTTCATTGAATAGGATCACCAAGCACCTCTCAGTGACTCCTGTGACCATGACTGAAAGCCTTTGAAACTCAGCTATGTAGGCATCAACTATACCATATTGCTTAAGTTGTGCCAATTCTCTAAAATGCACTTCTGGATCTTTTTTCTCAAATCTCTCTATGAGCTTATTGGTAAACTCATCATAGGTAGTGATAGACCGATGACCCAAGGTGACTAGACCATGGTACCACCACTTGTGCGCCACCCCATCTAGGTGTAGCGTAGTGAACTTAATCGCCTCCTCCTCCTCCATGGGTCTGAGAGCTAGGTAGTTGTCTAACTTCTGTATCCAGGCTCTAGCTGAACTATTGTCACTCCCATCAAAATGTGGAAGCATAACCTTGTTGATAGCTTGATGCAAATCCCCATGAACTATTGTCCTTCTTTGTTCATAATGTCTTCCTTGTCCTCTATCCTTCCTTTTATGATCCATAAAATCATTATAAGACATATCTACCTTAATTTCATCAGGTAGAGAATCATACTCAGCACGGCTGAGTCTCAACTGTTCAACAAAGGACACATTTTCTTCTGGATCAAGATGAGGTTTTACTGGTGCCAAGAAAGTGGGTTTGAATGGCCTGGAAGAAATGTATGTGCTATTTGAAGCAGGCTGAGCAGCATGTCCATTATGCTAGTTGGTGGAACTGTGTTCTCCACTATGTCCTGAATTGTTTAGTGGAGGTTGGTTCTAAGCCATTCTCCCCATCATGAGAGATATCATATCCATTAAGGTATCCATCTTCCTCTCGAACCTCTTTGCCAGACTTAATGATCTTTCTCTTCCTTTCCCACTTTCATCTCTGTTACTTCCCAACGTCCTCTCATTATGCCCCATTTCTCCTTCAGGAGAAGACTCACAATTGGCTCTTAATACCTCTGAAGCTGTCTGACCTTCTGGGGCCTGATGCCAATGAAACTGAGAGGTAGCCTTCTTGTATTCTCTTGCTAAGTACCTCTATTCTCTTTTACTCATAGAAGGTTTGTTTTCACAGGATGGCAAGATGCGTGGCTCTGATACCACTGAAATATACCAAGCCAATTTTTTTCACTTTTCCAATTACAATAAGTAGAGCAATACACAATCGTTGAAGTTAGCACTTAAACCAAAATGATGCGGAATTCAATTCTAACCAAGAATGTACACCAGGCTAGCATGATCATATGGTCAAAGGATCTCTATGCAATGCTGAAAAGGAACTCTAACCAAGAATGCACCTGATGGTGATGAGCATATGGTCAGAGGGTCTCTATGCAATGCTGATAAAGGAACTCTAACCAAGAATGCGCCTGATGATGACGAGCATATGGTCAGAGGGTCTTGATGCAATGCTGATACAAAGAACTCTAACCAAGAATGCACCAGATGTCAACAAGCATGTGGTCAGAGGATCCCTACCACTATTATGCTGAAATAACTCGACGTCAAGAATGTGCTTTCCAACCTGAAATGGAATTGGAGCTACCATATGACAGAGATGTAAGGTATTATAAAGAAAATATGAGAAGAAGTATGAAGTGCTGACAGTACTACTGTTCAGCTTACAATAATTAGAGACTTCCAACCCAACTCAAATGGTAGAAGTTAGCAAACTGAAATGACGGATCAACAACTTGAAAAGACCAAACCAGCAACATAAAACCCTACAAAAATGCTCACACCTCACTCATTTCTCAACCAAATGACCTCAAATCTGATGCAATGCACTCCTATGACAATGGCGACCAAGCTACACACCAAAGACCACTCTTAAACCCAAGTATTTATTTAGCACACTTTCCAATGCACTCCAAAGAGGGCGGCCTAGCAAGAAGGGTGATTTCCTTCTAGAAAAATTAGATTCTTCATCCTAAAATCTGCAAATTGGCACAATGGGGCGCCTAGCATAGACAAAGGGAAATATGAAATACCCAGAACAAATGTATTTTTATTTTTAGATTTATGAATGAAACTATAGATTCAGCCCTATTATCGGCAACTCCAAAAATGACATAAAATGCAAATAACTGAACTACAAATAGAACTCAAGCTACAATGCAAACCTCACTACAAAAATCACTACTATCAGCAAACCTCTCCCTAGGTGCTATCTCTCAAGCACAAAGTGAGCCTAGGCTAGGAGGCATTCATTCCTCGAAGCAGTCCCAGAACCATTATGGTAGCATAACATTATCAAGATTTTGGATGCCGAAATGAGAGCACTCTTCCTCCTTTTATATTTTTCCAACTGGGAGTCTCTAAAATCCTCTTGCATATGGGATAAAACATGAGAGGGAAAATAATATAATCCTCTTCAATTCTTTTTCAACCTCAACATTAAGTCGTTGAGCCTAGGCACCAAGGTCCAATATTAAATAATAAAGTTTAATTTACGGACTTTAAAATGGAGGCCAAGATGATGTCGGAAACCAATGATCTATAGCTCATTGGAAAGGTCTTGACAAGATGAATCCAACCCCACTCTCAAAATCCCGTTTCGATGCCAATCCGAACTTACTAAAAATAGTAAATTCCTAAATGTCAAGAAAAACACATCCCTGCGAAGCTCTCTGAAAACCTAGAAAGAAACCGCCAACCAAACTACGTTCTACGAACAAAAGTAACCACCAAAACATGAAACCCCAATTTCAACCTCCGAGTAACCTACGGGTCTCCGGAATAGGCCAATGGTCAACTGTAAAAGATCAAGCTGGAAAATGGAACATTACAATGTCACCGAGCAGTCATAGGAAGGCCTACATTGAAATCCATAGAGAAAAACATAGTAGTGGTTTAAGTGGGCATTTTGGTGTTGATAAGACATTGGCTCAGTTGAATGAGAGTTATTTCTTGCTATGTATGGACGTTAATGTCAAGAAATTAGTGCAGGCTTGTAGAGTATGCCAACTTGCCAAAGGAGTGAGGCAGAACACTGGGTTGTACCAACCATTGCCTATACTGAAGAGACCATGGGAACATATTAGTATTGATTTTGTTTTGAGAGTACCTCGTACACAAAGAGGTAATGATTCTATTTTTGTTGTAGTTGACAGATTTTTGAAGATGGCTCATTTTATTTTATGTCAAAAGTGTAATGATGCTTCTCATATTGCATCCTTATTTTTCAAAGAAGTAGTTAGGCTACATGGTTTTCCTAAGAGTATAGTTTCTGATCGTCATGTGAAGTTTGTTGGCCATTTTTGGTGTACTTTATGGAGAAAATTGGACACACAATTGGTCTTCAATTTAGCATGCCATCCACAAACTGATGGTCAAACTGAAGTTGTAAACATAATTTTGGGTAATTTATTGAGATGTTTGGTAGGGAACAAGCCAAACTAGTGGGACTTGGTTTTGGCTCAAGAAGAGTTTGCATACAATAACTCAATCAATAGGAGTGTGGGAAAAAGTCCGCTTCACCTTGTGTATGGTTACAGTCTAAGAGGGGTAGATGAATTGTGAGATAGTGTTGATTTGACTCGAAAGAGTGTTGTAGCTGAAGATTTTGCAGATTATATTCTGTTGTACCGAACCAAATTTTTTGCTTCATCAAGGCATTTTGAAACAAGTCTAGAAAATTTTTCGTCAAAAAGTCAAAAAAGCAAAATTTCTAAAAATAGACGTCGAGTTAGGTTTTTTGGGTTTCTTGAGATATGGATGTTGGCAAAACTTTCTAAAAATAGAATCTCCAAATTAGGTGTCGTGCTCGATTCTCATTGGTTGATTTTGCTTCACGATCGGCGCGGTTCAGACGGAATCTTCAAACGACCAAGTTTTCTCTACTAGGTCATTTTTGCTTTTTCACAAGGTGAAGCATGAGCTCGAAAGTCATCAACATAGAAAATTTCACCTACCAAATCTCTTCGACGAGTTTCCAACACTGTTTCAACGATGCAAAATCGACAAACGGCTGTCGACTCAATGATGCATGCAAAACGATGCAAGATGGATCCAAGGTGAATGGAAAAGTTGGAAAATCATAAAAAAGGGTAAGTCTGGTGAAACTGGGTGCCCCAGGAGGCTTGGGGCGCCCATCCTCTCCTGTGTTAGTTTTTTTCATGTTTTTCGAGAAACGTCAAAAATGCTTCCGTCAGCTCCTTTCCAGTTGATCAAACTTGGTCAAACTTGGTCAAAAGTCAGTCAAAGCTAGGATTTTATCACCGATATGTTTAGACTACTCAGATCACCCTTTGTCCTGCCTCGACAGTCATCAAAACGATCGAAATCAAAGATCGAACATAAGTAGTCGGCACAGAAATCAAGAAAAGGTACAAAATTGAAATTTTTTGAAAAATGGCTAAGTGTTGACAAACTGGGCACCCCTGGAGGCTTGGGGTGCCCAAACTCTCTAGTGTTAGATTATTTTTCATGTTTTTCTTGAAAAACGCAAATCTCCTTCCGTCAACCCGCTCCAGTGCAGTGTTGATCAGTTTGGCACATTTTTTGAGGCAAACGAAAGGTACAATCAGCTCAAGTTTCATCAAGCTTTCATATTTGCCAGATCATCAGACTCATTTTCATCCTAGTTGTTAGAAATTGATAGCCAAATAGGGGTCCTGTGCCTCCGGAACGCGCACGCAAACCAAGAAATTGGAAAAGTTGAAAAAACTAAAAAAATGGCTAAGTGTTGGGAAACTGGGCGCCCCAGGAGGCTTGGGGCACCCAACTTGGGCAGTGTTAGAATATATTCATGTTTTTAGTGTTTTCTGACATGCCTTATTATCAATCTTCGCCCGTTGGCAGTTTCCAGAAGGTCAAACTTGGTCAAACGATGTCAGATCGTTGAACAGAGGCAGGGGATGGAATCTTAGTTGATCAATCTCCAAAATGTCAAGATCAGTTAGCTTTTTTAGTTCATGATGACATTTTTCCACCTTGTCAAAGTCAGAGACAGGCCATATATGAGTAAAAATGAGTGTTGAAGTGTCGAAAATGAAGAAAATTTTGTTAACACTTCTTCCAACTCGCGCATTCGATGACATCATCAAAGAAGATATTTTTTGTCATCTTGCACATGAAGCCATAGGCTCCTACAAAATAGGTATTCTTCCTATTCGAAGACATCCACTTGGATTTATGCTTTAAAAGATGCTTTCTTCATGGATGAGGATGAAGTTTTCTTCTCACACAAGTAAAGCTACTTTTTTGACCAAAAGATTTATAAAGACAAGCTTTTGGCTTCTTTATTTCATTATCTTTTGCAGGTTGCATCCAGAGGAAAGATTTTATTCTTCTTTCAACGAAGATTTGAAAACCCAAACTAGGTGCTTTTTTAGTGTTCTTCATAGATTCGGGTTGAGGAAGAAGAGAGGCTTGCTTTTTCAGGGTCCTTGTTTCAAGGAGATTTATTTTAGAAATCTGACCAGAGCTTTTTCAGTTTTTGTCGAGATGGGTCCATCCAGATTATCATCCTCTTGAAGATTGGGAGTTGTGCTTTTTTTCGGGAAACTACTTTTTTCCCGCTTTTTCGAGAAAATCTCCGCTTTTTCAAAATCTGATGATCTGGGTTACTTCAAAACAGAATTGCCTACAAAACCCATGTGCTAGCTTTTTCCGCTCAGAATCAACTTTTTTTAGAAGAAATCAGCAAAAGAATATCAACAGATGACATCACCAAAAAGCAAGAATGTTGATGAGGATGCATTTCAAAAGAAAGCAACTTTAAAACATATGCTTTTTGTTTTAAAGCATGCGCTTTCATCCTAAGCTCATCCATCCTATATTTAGAAAGAAATCACATTGTGTTAGTTGGAATCTTCTTTGCTTTAAAGCAGATTGCTTTAAAGCATTTGTTTATTGTATCTTTGTCTTAGAATAGTAATAAAGCTTGCGAGTTGGCAAGTTAGGGTTAATCAAGGATATTTTAGGGTTCCCTACTCCTTTGATTTTAGTATAAATAAGGGCATCCTTACCCATTGTTTGTAATGGTAGTTGTGATAGCAAATTTGTTGTGCCTATTCTAGCCTGCAAACATTGTTATTCCAAGTGTCTGTTCAATCTGTGTTCATTGTAAGGAAATGACTTTTGTGATAACAAATTTGCTGTGCCTATTCTAGCCTGCAAAGATTGTTATTCCAGGTGTTTGTTCACTTTGTGTTTAGTGTTCTCCGGTGTTTGATCGCTTACTGTATGCCTACCTTTTGTTGCAGTCTTGCTGTCTTGGAGTTGTATTAAACTTTTTGATATTGAATAGAAATCTCATGCCTACTTTGCTCTGATATTCTATATCGATTCATCAAGTTTTCGTTGTCAGATGTGTAGCTTTTGTGGCTTTCATTTTCATCTTTCATCATTAAAGTACTCTTAGTCTTGTGGTGTAAATCTGGAGGAAAACTACTTGAGTTTTTGTGTTAACAATCATTCCCCATTCACTTTCAACTTCCTTTGCTCTGAATTTACTTAGGAGGTTGAAAGCATCATTAGTCTATGCTAGTTGTAGTAGAAGTTTTATTAAAAAGGGAAAAAACCTCTTCTGCAGCGTTTAGAGTTTTATAACCTTGTGCTCTGCAGCTGAGAATCAAAAAGAAGATAGGCGAGGTTTCACTTAATTTATCTTTTTAGCGAACATCAGCAAGAAAGGGAACTCCCCCTTCCAATAGGAGAGAAGTTTATCTGTGCATAGTTGTCCATTTCCAAATCGCATACCAGAGGTGCGAATTGAAATGCCAACATATTCATGATTTACATAAATAGGTGAAAGAAACTTTAGAGAAGAGTGCCATCAAATATAAGGAGCATGTCGATATGCATCAGAGAGAGAAAGAGTTTTAGGTTGGAGATTTGGTCTTGGCACATTTGTGAAAGGAGAGATTCTCACAGGGAACTTACAACAAATTGAAATAGAAAAAGATTGGACCTTGTAAGGTCTTGTGTAAGTTTTAGTCCAATGCTTACAAAACAAAACTTCCAGCAGATATAGATATTTCACCCCTTTTCAATGTGGAAGATTTGTATAGATATTATGAAGGGGAGTCAAGTACACAAGGGAGTTTCAGTTTAGATGTTCAAGCTAAATTTTAATGGATAGATCAATTGCATGAAAAGTAGTTTGAACAGGTTGATCAAGTGATTGATTCTCATGTGGCTAAACAAATAAGGGGAAAAGTATACATGGAATATCTTGTCTGGTGGAAGGGTAAACCAGCTGATGAAGCCTCTTGGATGTAAGCTTCTGAGTTGGCTAAGTATGGGATTTCTATTCTAGACTTACCAAAATGTTCTTGAGATGCAGCCTCAAGGAATATTTCTCTTACCCAGTGTGTCTAATGCAAGAGCATCCGAGTTCACTAGCAATCCTACATCACCAAAAACAAAATTTATTTTCTAAGTTGGTTTCTACTTTATTTTCTTTGTAGTGTTGGTTTTGTGTTTCAGGAGGAAATTTGGTTCATTTGGGTCAAGTAAAAAATAATCAAGTTTTTGGCTAAAAGTTCAGAACTTTGGTCAGCAAAGTTTCTAGTTTGCAAACTATTTAGTTCATCGATCCAACAGTCTGCCGATAGCTTAGTTTGCCGATGGGAACTTTTTCTGATTACCTTTTCATGAGTTGGACAAGTTTCATTTATTGTCAACAAAGTCTTGAAGGTTTGTGAACTTGCATTTTTGTTGATAAAGACTTGAGCAAACAAGGGAGATCGCAATTTGATAAGTCACCAACTAAAGGAAATTCTTAAGTATCAACAAGTTCAGGAGTTTTGAAAGTTGTTGATTTATTGATTCAGTGAAAATTGAATGAGAGGCACCTTTTCACCAAGTTCAGGAAAGATAAAAATTACCGATAGAAGGAAAGTGAACAGTATCATCGTCTAGTTCGTAAGTTTTGGAAATCGTCGATAAGTGCTTGAGCGGAGTTTGTGTAAGTTCATGAAGTCAGGAATTTGCCGATAAAAGGCTCTCCATGCCTTAAGTTCATCGATCACTTATTTTTGCAACAACTATTTGGGAGAGGAAAGATGAGATAAGTTTGTGATGCCCAAACATCATCAACGAGTGCATACATGAGCCTCGGTGGAGTTAGTGATATGGGAGATTGGCTAATGGGATATATATACTAGTGAATTTCAATTACACAAATAATTAGGGTTGCATTAAATATTCAAATGAGAATATCCCATTTTAGTGGATCTTTGATGATCTGTTGTGGCCAGTGAGGTCCATTCAGTTTCTTAACGAAATGGCGGTGGTTCAACTTCTTTTCTGGGATATCATAAATACATTCATCTAGTCTTTATGAAGGGTTTGACTTCCTGGAGAAGAAAAAAGTCACAGAAGAGTTATGTAGAAGAGGTTGGTGCATTGGTTAAGAAGTGTGATTGTGTGAAGAATTCATACTCCTGTAACTATTTTGTTGTTGTAGAAATAAATAGATACAATTGTTGTGAGAGTGGATGTTATTTTGTGTTGATGTTTGAGTTTTGCTGCTTAATTCAGTAGTTTGATAAAACCCCTAAGTTTTGTACTGCACCAATAGATCTCCATTAAAAGGATGATCTTCCTCTACTTCTAAGAGGGGTAGTTCCCTCATGTGATAGAATAATTTTTATTTTATTTTCATATAATTTATCCTGTAGTACCCCTCCATTCTCACCTTGGATGAGCAGGTGGTTAGGCTAAGGAGCATGAAGATGAAGGTAAGATACTCGGAACACTTAGGGTACATTAGACATGTTGATGGCAAGTTAATCGTTTTGATGTAGTTGATGACACTCGTTGATTTTTACTATGATGACACTGTTGATACTTTATGATTAGTACATTATGCTTATGTTGTGATTAGGGATGGATTAATTGATTATGTAGATTTATTTTACTATGTCAATTATGTGACTATCTAAATATGTGTTATCTGGTTGTTTAGTTACTAATAAACTTGTTTAATGTGGATATTTGTGATGTGTTTTGTAAGGGAATAGTGTAGTATTACTCATAATGAGGACCCTACTATGTTGTGATTCCTGTCACAATGTGTTTGATTATATGTGTGTGTGTGTTTGTATACAACACTTTGGTTTGTTGCAGGTTGTAGGTACCAGGCATTGACTCCACCTTAATTAGCAGGTCTGAGCATGCCTTTACACCAATAGATAATGTGGATGGGAGATAACAAGGGGTTCCCTCTATCAGCCAATGTCTTCAGTTTGTCATCATCCGTGTATTTCCAGTCATGGGTGTAGTTGTCGCTCAATTGGTACTTGTCCTCGGGTGTTGGTCATCCTTTGGTATGTGGTTTTTATTGTTTGTTTCTTGTAGTTTAAGGTTCATTTTATTAAACTTAGTGATCAAGGTATTAAGTTGTTGATTATAGTCATTTGGTTCATCTTATAGAATAAGTGATCTATGTGTATAGATGTGTTGATATTTGATCATTTTGGTTATATAGTCAATGTGTATTTGTTGGAGATTTATTAATTGTTATAGTAATAATAATAATAAGTTTATATATATACATCAATATTAGTTATTTAATTAATGTAGAAAATTGAGAATATTAATTAGTTGATTTTTATATTAAATTAAATTAGTAACTTTGAAAGCTAGCAATAATAACAATATTGTTAATATTTAGTACTTTATTGAGTTTATCGGACATGTGAGATTTTATTTTATTTTACCATTAATTTATTGTTGGAGTGGGTTGTCAGAAATTTGAAAATTATTCCTATTAGTGGTATTTATAGTTAATAATAATAATGATAATAAAGTTATCGAATCAATTATAATATTTAATACTTTAGTAATTAATTAAATTTTGGGTGGGAAGATATTATTTTGATATTGTCATTAATTGTTTTGAGGAAGTGTTTACTGAAAATAATTTTTAAGATTTGAAAATATTCTAGATAGTGATGGTAGAAATGCATTTAAAATTTTAGATAGTGGATGTCAATAATGGAAGATTGGGGGATTTAGAAATTTATTTTCCTGGTCTATTTTTGGTTTTGGGAAGATTATTTGAGGGGAGAGTTCTTAGAAAAGGTACACAGAAATTTGGGGAAGTTGTGCAGAAGAAGAATTGGGGAAGAAAGGAAATCAACGGGAAGAGGATTCTGAAACTCAAAGATAAATTCCTAGTATGTTTATTTGAATAAGTAAATAAATGTTGTGTGGGGCACAACATGGTGGTGAGTTCACTTGGTTGCGGTGATCACCACCCAGATTCAAATCCCTGCTGGGCCAATGAGCTCGTAGGCCGTGTGCCTTCACTGGGCTGCCATGCTCGTAGGACCCTTCCTGGGTTCTCCGCTGGGCTAGCGTGCTCGCAGGCTGTGGGCCTCCACTGGGCCAACAAGCTCACAGATTTGAACTAAGGGCACCAATGCACAGGTGATAATGCCCATTGGGGACGGAGACCCCCCAGTTGTGGTCTCAAGTGGTAATAAAGCCATGGGAAGAGATCCCCCATAAGGGTCTCTCTGGGCCCGGACTAGGCTAAAAACCCAAGTATACCCAAACTAAAAAAAGTAAATAAATGTTGTCTGTGAAATTGTGTCCCTGTGTAGGAATCTCTCTCTTCTATTGATTTAATCATCTCTGCATGATTGTTAGTTTGAGCATTGTTCCTCAAATCTGTCAATTTCATGTCTGGTAGTTGTCTAGTCTTTGGTCTTCTTGTATTTCTTTATCTATGGTATTCT
Source organism: Cunninghamia lanceolata (assembly GCA_027924645.1). Lineage (NCBI taxonomy): Eukaryota > Viridiplantae > Streptophyta > Pinopsida > Cupressales > Cupressaceae > Cunninghamia > Cunninghamia lanceolata. Next base: position 2,739,188 of record BSBN01000942.1, read on the forward strand.
TCTGAACATTTCTAATCCCTTTGATTACCCTACAAATTCTGCAACTAAGCTAATTGAGTCGGACTCAATTATGACGATTCTAGCATACAATGATCAAACATTTATTCGATTCTCAAGTAGAATTCAATTACAAATTCTTGTAGCTCAATCTGAAGTAGATCTTGTGACCCTCCTGTAGTGCCTATATTGGGGAAACCATCTGGTATTCATCACTGTGTCACCGAATGAGTTGCCCTTGTATTTATTATTATTTACTGAAATCCAGTAATGTTGATATCCTGTAATCAATTCTTTTTTTTTAGAATGCAACTCTTTGAGTCAGGCCCATTTGAAGTGATTGGGCAGACCATTATCAATTATCATGTAGAAATATTTCCAGCAGCATGATGCTTAAAATGATTGCTTTGATTTGCATTCTAACCTCTCAGAGCTTCTCCTTCATTTACCTGTGAATGGATTTTATAACAAATTTAATTTCCTTTGTGTTTATGCATTGGGAAAGAAAAATAAAATAAAATAAAATAAAGATATAAATAAATATCTCTAACCCTCAAGTTATTTTCTATAAGCTTGCAGCCTGGTATTTGTCCTTCTCCCTCTGTAAAACTTCCAAAAGCTTAAAATCTTAAATGACAATTAAACTATTTAAGAGCTTTAAAAAAAAATATTGCAAATGAAGTTTGGTCTATAGTTTATGCATTTGAAACAAGGAATTTTAGTATGTTAAACAATGAAATTGTACCTAAATTAAATTCTTCAGAATCCCTCTTCTTGTCCATGGCAGCCGTATGGCCTTACTCAGCCAAACTCTCACATAAATACTTTTCATTATATCAAATTTAATTATGGTTTGTGTGAATACTTTTTATGAATAAATGAATAGCTTTCATAATGAATAGAAGTGAATAAATAAATCTCTTTGTGCTTAAATAATTTTATTTTAACCTTGATAGGAAATAGGAATGGTAAGTTTTAGTAACATAAAAATCTGCCTTTTGTATTACCATATTAGAATTAGAAATTCTGTTAGAGTTTAGAAAGTATTTTTATTTGTGAAAATCAAAATATATATATGTATTTTGAAACTATAAAATCTTATTCTTTTAAATTTGATTTAATTAATTCTTGCATATAATAACTTATTTTAATTTTAATTTAAGAATTTAAATAATTAAACCTTTTTATGCTAAATATTAAGTATTTGATGTTGCATAATGTTAATTATAAAGTTTAACTATCTTTAAAATTGTCCTTTAATAAATTATTGTTTTTAATTTGAGTTTTATCTATTATTTTGAAGGTGTGATGTCAATTCCCTATTTAATAGGGAAGAATAGTTTTATGGATGTGTTTTATTTTTTTAAAGTATTTTTTAATGGAAAAATCAAATTCCTATTATTAGGATGTGTTATATTTAAGTATTATTATATTTCAAATCAAATTCCTATTATTAGGGATGTGTCATATTTAAGTATTATTATATTTCATTTATGAGAAATCAAATCCATATTATTAGGGATGTGTTATATTTAAGTGTTATTTTATTTATGAGAAATCAAATCCCTATTATTTTGGGATGTGTTATATTTAAGTGTTATTTTATTTATGAGAAACCAAATCCCTATTATTGAGGGAAGTGTTATATTTAAGTATTATTTTATTTCATCCCTATTATTTAGATATGTTATATTTAAGCATTACTTTATAAATAAAAAGTCAAATCCTTTTAAAATAATTTATTGTTTTATTATTTTATCTTGTATATTTAAGAATATTAGTAGTTTTACCTATTGTAAGAGAGTAGGATATGGATAATAAACAAGGCTTCTTACTATACATTTGTCTTAGCCAAATTGATGTAAATTATCATATTATAAATGTTGAACTGTTATTTTAGATCTAGTTATAATGTGTGTATGATGACCTTAGTTAAGTCTTTAATTGTAGTATGAATTAAAATATTTTAAGTAGTGTGCATAGAGTTAGTCTATGAATTTAATTTATGATTGTTAGATGTCTAGATATCTTTGATATTTTTTTTGGTGGAAGATAACATTTAGTTTAGATTTAGTAAGACTTGTCAAGTATTTTTATATATATCTTGCTTCCTCTTCACCTTAAGGAACTTTGTGGTCATATAATGGAGTTTAATCTTATTTATGACTTATATTAAAAATTGTGCTTAGTTATGAAATTGGGTGATTAAGTGGACGTTAGGTTTGATATGATATAAAACATTTAGCATTTAATGCATATACTTTCTAAAAATTTAAATGGATGATCGATTTTAATCTACTTTATGATCCTCTATGTTTTGCTTATACAATTATTTTGAATAGAAATCACAGAGTTGCCTAGAATTTTAATAAGATCCACATCAGTGTAAAAAGTGGGTTAGTCTAATAATGGGTAGTATCTTGTTTGACTAAATTTTCTATTATAGAATAAGTGGTATCCCTTCAAGTTATTATTGTCTGCATTAGAGTTACCTTATGTTGTTAGATGTTTGATCATGCTTGGAATAATGTTACATTCTTTAAGACCATTATTAGTGCACCAGATCATATGTTACATCTGTGGTTTTGTTATTGAAGTATTGATGAGGGATTTTGGTTTATGATGTGTTTTGGAAGTGATTGTGGTGTGTTACCGTTGCATTTTGATGGTGTCATGTGTTGTGTTGTTTGGGAAAAGTGGTTTCCAGAGGCCTAGGAGGGTGTGATTGTGTGGGCAATTGGCTATGTGTGCATCTTGTGAATTGAATGAAATTTATTCTTGAAATATGGTTTCTTATTCATGTTGGAATGTTAAATGTGCAAGATCGTTGTGCCTTGCTTAGTGTACCTATACATTTGATTATATTGGTTATGCAAGAAGGTAAATGCCTTGCATTGTATTTGAGCACTTGTAGTTAAGTTGGTAAAAGTCTTGCTTGATGGTTAGGGTTTTCTAGATGCAGATAGAGGAGTGGATTTCAATGTGGGGCCAGTGCCCAAAGTGGCTGCCAGGATAACCCATTGGAAGTTGGTAATCAAGTGATAACCTAATTAATAAATTTAGGGGTTGGGTAGTTAATCACATTAAGCAAGATAATGTATGCATCACTCATGGCTCAAGTGCTCGTTTAGGCTTGAGATGAAATGAGAAGGCCTAAAATGGCAAATCAACTGCCTTGTCCTCATGAAAGGTATGTTGGTTCCGCATGAGTTTGTATGGGGGCCGGTGGTCAGGAGAGGCTGCCAGGATAACCCAGGATGGGGGCCAGTGCCTAGGAAGACCTTTCAGGATAACCCATGACAAGCTATGTGATGACACTCCTCCCTATTGCAGTCTAGCACTCCCAAGTTGTATCTTTCCTCCTTTGGTTGTGTGAGTGCCTCTAGAATTGCATGTTAAGTGTGTAAGTGTTGTTTGAGTTGCTTGTGATGTTCATATTGACTAAGGTTGTATTAAAGTCATGTGTAGTCCTTGCATCTATTAGCCTTTTGTCTTTTGATGGTTGTCTTTGTGGGACCTCATTGTTATCTCCTAGCATGGGGGGTGGACCTTAGGGTTCCACATGGTTGGGTGGTTGTGCTTTATTCCATTAGTTTTTTGGCATCGTGGCTCATTTGTAAAGATTTATCTCTTGATTCCAATTTTGCACCTGTATCGAAGACGGACGTTTGTACTATTTGTATTTAGATCTTTTGTATCAGAAGAAATCCTTATGTAATTGATGTATCTAGAAAGAGAGCTTTTGTATCACTAAAATTATGTAATTATTCTTGTAAGATAAACTATTCTACACTTGTAATCTTGGTTGCAAAAATGTTGATATATTCATATGATGTTGTAACCTAAAATGTTAGTTTGATTCATTTGATAGATCAAATCTTGTATGTTGTTTATTATTGTTAAGTTGCAATAATGCAGCTATGTAATCCCTAGAGATGATAGTTTAACTTGATGCTATTAGTCTATGTTATGTTTTGTTATTGTTTCTTCTTTTAAGAAAAAAAAATCTACCTTTTTATTGCTTTAGTTGAACTTATCTCTAGGGTTGCATAGTGGGGCATTACATATCCTCCTCAATAAAATGGAAATCTTGTGAATAAAATAAAAATGAATTATTAATAGCACAAATACTATTAATATTTTTTGAGCAGAGGTAATACAGAGCAATGAAATAAATACTTGTAAGATAAGAAACAAAAAATTTGAATATTAATACCACATAGACTATCATTATCCTTCCAAATCTATAAATAAATATTCTAAATATTGATAGCACAAAGACTATCAGTATCCCTCCAAATTGGTGATACAAAGCCCACTCCCATTTTCAATAGCACAAAGACTACTAGAAAATAAATCCATGAGGAAGAAACTATTTATTTCTTATCGTAACGATATTCCCTTTCCATAACTACAAGCATGAGATTAAAAACTCCTAAAATGTAATTACAACCAACATAAGGAGGAGAGGAGAACCCTTCTCCCATGAAAAATCTCCCCTTTTAAACATTTTCCCCTTCACGTAAGTAGTTTCACAACTACTTGTAACTTCCCTTTTCTAAATTTTTCTCTTAACATTATTTTGCCCCCCTTTTCCTTTTTACTTTCATGGGCATTTTATAAAATTGTGTGCAATGCCCTTTACAATATTAATTAATCCTTGAAAAGAATTAATTTACTTTGACATGTAAAAATCACCTATAACCTACACAACTCAATTTTACCCAATCTAAATTGACACAACTTAATATTGAATTATTTTGCACAATATAATAATATTTAATTCTTAAAATAATTAAATGTACTTGTTGGTGCAAAATAATTTATAAACCCATACATTAGTATCTCCTATGAAATGATTAATTTATCCCATCATGTCTTTTAAAAAATAAATCAATTAATTCCAAAAGGATTAATATTATTTTATTTAATTAAAATTATTTTTTAATTTTTACCTTTTATATTTACCTCATAAAGTGAATGATAAAGTCATTAAACTTCGTCATTCATTTGGTTTCTCTGATTATTTGATCTTTTCCCAATTACTCTTACCATTTTATTTCTTGTGAATCATAATGGGGGAGTTATCCTAGATTGTCAAAATCAAGGGATAACAGATTTACATGTCATTATGCTATTCAAATTTCTATAGATCTAATATCTCATATTTCTCTCCTCATAAGGTTAACATGGGAAATATTTGTGCCCTATTTTTTATTTATACACATAGTTTGTTTGCACTTGTATTAGGCTTTTGTTTAATAAATCTTTTGATACTAGAGGTACATATATGGTATTTTCTTCACATCCACATCTTCCTCTTTAGTTTCATCCTCTATCATTTCCACAATATCTTTCTCTTCCTCTTGCGTTATCTTCCCTTTCATTTGAACCTTTCTCTTTATATGTAGATGCTCCTCAACTCATTTTTTAGAATAAAACTCATTTCTTAGCAAATGTTATTAGTGACATATTCTTATTTATTTTTTCTTCTACCATCAATGTTGATGGATTTGCTTCATTAAGAGAGTACAACTTGATTACGACCAACTCATTTTGAAATAAAGACCATAGCCTATTAAAATATTTTGTTGTAGTTGTTTCGACTTTATCTTACATATCTGCTCCTATTTGTAACTTTATGAATTGACTAGAATTTTAATACACTTGTGTCATTTTGTTTCAAATTCTAAGACTGTTGAATATTTGTTGTTGATTGTCTAATGGCATAAAGAAACAAAACTATTCTTTTATTGATTCAAAACCCATGTATTGTATCATAACTTTATCAATATATTTTTTGATCACATTACTAAAGGTGGTCAATTGGATTATATAACCAAAACTTTAAATTAGAAAGATATCACATTTGGACAGTTTAAATGTAATGCTTGTAGGATCAAGAACTCAAAAGCGACTCTATGAATAGACTTTCGACTAAGAATTCTTTGCCAACTTTTATTTTCTCTATTGTATATGTGATAATATAAAAATACATGTAATTACACTTATGAATCCCATCCAAATTTCCATTAATGTTTTCTAAAACCAACCAATGTTTTTCTAATTTAAATATAAAAATATTTTTTCCTCATAAAGCTTTTTTTAAAAGCAAACCTCCATTTTCTCCAACCTATATGTAATCATATAGAAATGCATGTGATTATCCTCATGAATCCCATCCACATTTTCATTGGTGTTTGATAGGTATTGTTTGCAATTTAGGTTAACAAACTCTTTTATTAAATTATATAAGATATTCGTTCAAGAAGTTGTACTTAGTAAAAGCATTAAATCAAACATGTTATAAACAACCCAAAAAAAATATTATATAATATGATATTAAGTAAAAGAAAGGTATTCATACTTCAAAGAGTTCACAATACTTTTGCTCAACATTTGCGCTTATTTATTTATACATGGGAAGTAGATTAATTAATTAAAAATATTTATATATTTTAGAAATAGCCCACATTCAAACTCTAACGACACTTTGTGACAATGAAAGACCCCTCCCTTATAATTATAGAGGGATCACCCAGAGTTTTCAAAAATATGTTGATAAAAGAAATGCATTTACAATTAATTTTCTAAGTTACATTTTAATATAATTTTATATGCTAATATAAATCTAACATTAAATTTTAAATAATAAATTTTATAAATTAAATTAGTTATTTATTGATGATTAAATTTTAAGTGTCTTTAAAATAGTTTGAAAAGTAATTGTGGAGTTCAAAGTTGTTCATTTTATTCGTATTTGGTTTACTAAAGTTTTTCTATTAGTACCTATTTGATGCATCTTGGCTTATCTAATCTAAGATGTCTTTTTTGTGGGCAACCAAAAAGCCTTCTTCATCTTTATTGGTTTTGTGTTCATGCACAAAATATTCTAGCAATTAATTCATTATTTTTCCGGCCTCAAGGCTTGAATCTTTTCCTTGGCACAATGCCCTTCTTGGTGATAGGGCCAAGTTTTTTGTAGAATTCTCCCAACTATGGCATGCTTTCAAATTGGATTTTCTTTTTTGTGTATATGGAAAGATAGAAATTTTCCTATTTTTGTTCATTTTGTTGTAGATACTAACTTTTCTATTCACTCTAAATGACTAGTGATTTCTAATGTGCTCATGTAGATTCAAGTTCAAGCCAACAAGATCTCATTGGAGGTCCAATAACTTCAAACCCTACTCGACCAGTGGGGGAATACCCCTTGCATGATGGTTAGGGTTCCACATTATTCACCTTCTAGTGTTAGATTCACCCACCAAGACCAATGATGCAACTACTTTGACTCCTTTCAACACCACCCACACAATCATCAAAGAGCCTCCACTCCTCTGCGACCACCACTGACTAAGCAACACTCTAACTAGACCCTGCCACCACTTTTGTCTCTAGCTACCAGGGTGGCTAGTCTCTACCTCCACATCACTCTTGTACATCCTCTCAACGATATGGATGGGCCCCTCCATATTACAGAAAATTCCTTGTTTGGTTCTCACTATATCTCCATTGAGGAATGTGCAAAATCACTTGTAAGAGGATCTAGAGGACGGAGATAATGTTGCTCTTATCAACTTGGAACCCATGGAGGATGGCAAGGATTTATTAGGTGGAGGGTGGGATAAATGTACTGGGCAAGACCCGTCCCTCCCTCCTCTCCCACCTCCCCTAACATTAGAGTTGCCTTTGCAGCATAATTGTATTGGTTTCTTTTTATTTTTACTGAATTGTTGACTTGACAATAGTTTCCCTTGCGATGTCATGCTCTTGTTGTTTTGTATGGTTGTTTCCATTTTTTGGGACTTATTTACGACTTTGTTAATCTAGCTTTTGGGTGTGATCCCATGCCACCTATATTTATTAAAAATATGGTTGTATGCTTTAACTCTTGATTTTACTATATAGTTTTTTCATTAAGAAAAACTTCAAACAATAATAAAACTATCAAACAAATTAATATAAACTCTTAAAACTTCATTCACATTTACAACACAATTATATAATTCAAAATACATGTTTAATTAAAACATCCATTAAGTCAAGTGGTCTTTGGTCTAATAGTGAAGTTGAATGACTTACAAAGACTTCGTTATGGATTTAAGTCTCGCTAAGTGTAAGGTATGCCCTAAGCAACTTTGGCAAATGAATACCCTCCAATTAAATAATACATTTTAACCAAAAAAAAATCGATTATTCATATAACTTTAATTCGTACTCCCAATACCAACAAATTAAAAAATAAAAATTATTATAAAACCTCAAAAAAAGAACATCCATTAACATTCATAGATGCACCATAATTGCCAATAGACTATAGTCCCTCACTCCACATTCTCATGATGAATGGCCTCTAAGAGCTCTTGTTGAACTTGACCATGTAGCTCAGTTATAATGTGTTACTCAACCCTAACATATCTATGACACGTTATTTTGTCCCCCCAAATGAGTAGCATATCAACTCTAGGGGGTCAAATAATTCTGGGTGGAGATCCAAAATTTGGAAGAAGAGAGGACATCAATCATTACATTACGCTGTCCTTGCCGCCCATTGTTTTTTCACCTTTTTATTCTTCAATTGCGAGTTGATGTTCTGGTCGAGGGAATTTCATCCACAACCGTCAAAATAGTAGGCTTAGTATAGCAAATATTTCAAATCTAGGGTTGAAATGCTCAATAAGACACGACCATGTCTTAGTCCGACCACCACATAGTCTTGAATTGCTTGCTCCACTTTGGAATTTTTCATGATTAGAATTTACGGTTCAACTAACCATGTTGTTAAAAAGTAGTCAAGGGCCAACTTCCTAAACATAGGTATTGCTCTTGAATAGAAGTTATATAGAATTCTCAAGAGGCATCGTAGAGGCTAACCTATGGTCAACAGCTATACCACACAAAGATGTTGAATTGTGGGATAATATTGACTTGAAGAATATTAAATTATGGATTTATAATAGCCTTTGAGTAGAGATTTTTTTATGGAAATACTTGGATTATTTAGACATCGGTAGGTATTTTTATTCTTTTTAAGTAGATTATGACATGATGATGAAGTATATCTAAATCTTAATAATATGATAAGTATATCTAAACCATAGTTAAGAGTAAAGATTTTTTTATGGAAATACTTGGATTATTTAGATGTTGGTAGGTATTTTTGTTCTTTTTAAGTAGATTACTACATGATGAGTAAGTATGTTTAAAGCTTAACAATATGATAAGTATATATAAACCTCGGTTAAGAGTAAAGATTTTTTTTATAGAAATACTTGGATTATTTAGATGTTGGTAGGTATTTATGTTCTTTTTAAGTAGATTACGACATGATGAGTAAGTATATCTAAGTTTAACAATATGATAAGTATATCTAAACCTCAGTTAAGTTGCTATGAGTAGGGGAACTGATCCAACAAAATCACCTAAGTGTCAAACATGGCCCAATTACACCTTTGGAGGATTTAAACCTTGGCAGATGGCATAATCAAGGAACATACTATCATCCTCACCAATTGAGCTACAAGCCTTTGGTTTTGAGTAAAGATTTTTTTTGTTGATATGTTAATATTTTTATCTAATTATAAAGAAAAAAGCACCCTTTATATGAAAAGCTCAAGGCAATTAGTCAAATCATAGTGATAAACAAATCTGGCTTAGGATAATGAGTTGGGATCATAGTAATTGTAATTAATGTGGAATTCATATAATTTAAATATAATACTTAGTTGGATTTTGAAGATGAGAAAGTAAAGTTGAAGATATCATGAATCAATTTACTATAATATTGGATTTTTAGAACTAATCAGACATGTATCTCAAAATCTACCAACTAATTGTCTTTCACTTTAGTTCACCTATATGAGTGCAGACCTGAACTTGATGCGCAAATTTGAACTATAAGTTATAGAACATAATTTGCAAAAATTAGTTGACTAAAATATGTTTGCCTTGATCTTTTGATGTATGAATCTAAGGAGTGGCAATGTTTAGGAACACTATTTGGGAATCTACTAATTTGTGAGGGTCGTGTTCTCCTTAGTCAAGTCATTAGCAAGTCAACTTTATGGTTTTGGAACAAAGATCAAGGACAGCAAGCAAGTGTGCAATGGACCTAAGATGATGTACGCTAATGTAATGCTATGAAAATGTTGCTATGACACTCTCATAAATGCTCTATGATGATGCTCTTCAATGGCCCCTAGGTTATCCTTGATGATTTTAAATGAATAAAGGAATTGTTAGAAATATTGTCATTGATGTCAAAGGGAAATTTATGTCATAGAAGAAGAATATGTCAAAGGGAAATGGATGTCACATAAGAAGTATTGATGTTCCAAAAGTTTCTAAGGCATGAATGATTTCTGCCTTTAATCGGTGAATCGTTTGGTTCGCGAACTCTTAAGTTTGCCAACGGTTGGTTTCCCCGACAGGTGAGTTTAGCTGATAAAGGCTTGAAGAATAAAGTTTAAATTTTGTGGTTTCTTTAGTTCGTCGATGGCACTTTTTTTCGAGTAGGTATCAGAAAAATCTTTGATTCACGAACTCAAAAGTTTATCGATCGTGAAGTTTGCTGATAGACATTTTCCCCGACAATTAAGTTCATCGATTGACTAATTTGTTGATAAGAAAAATGAATGGTTCATATGTCGCTTGGTTTTGATCATTTTGCCAATAGAAGAAGGTTGATGGTTATGGTTTGCTTGTTTGCTGACAGATAATTTTTCCAATAGAAGAGAAGTGATGGTTCGTATATTGCTTGGTTCGCTGATTGAAGACTTTTACTGATAAGTTCATGGAAATGTGACTTTGCTGACAAGTTTGTGGAAACGTAAGTTTGCCAATGAGTTTGTGATGATGTAACTTTGTCAATAGGAGATGTGATAAAGATTGTGTCATCAAGTTCACAAAGTGGCACTTTTGTCAATAATGGATAAAATGTCCAAAGTTCACAGAAATTTGATTTTTCCAATAAAGGCTTTTAAGTTGTGGTTCGTGGAGGTGAACTTTTGCCAATAAAGGCTTTTTGAGAAATGGTTCATGGAAAGCCACTTTTACCGATAGTGAATGAAGAAGAGTCCCAAGTTCGTGGAGATATAAAATCACTAACATACTTCTCTATAAGGTCGTTAGTAAGATAAATTGATTATTTATTTGGGCTGACTCCCTTGGAATTAAAGAGTAAAATAAATATTGAAGTGGTCAACCCAGTTTGTTTATATTGGGGCCCAAATTATGGTTTGGTAGTGCAGGAATGAAGTTGGGCCGACGTAAGTATACATTGGAAATCAACAGTATGGAGGCTAACTTCCATTTAAAAAGGCATGAAGTAACTCATCTATAAAGGATAAATGTTCTGGGCAATAGGGTGCATGATGTGATGAAGATCTTTTGTGTATCGCGAAAATGTGATATCTTCTGATTTAGAGCAAAAGCATATGCGAAGGTTTTTCCATCAAAGTTAAAGAAGATTATGAACAATAGATCCACAAGGAGTTAGAGTAAGAAATGTGAGCATAGAAGTGAAGTATGACAATGAAGTTCCAACATTGGATTGTGACTTTGTCTGTGCAAATCATGATTTATCATTCACAACAGAGGTGGTGATTGTGTTGTGGAAGAGATTAAGCATCTGAATCAATCAAAATGCCAAGGTAGACTTAAGCATGTTCAGTTTGATATTGTGCAGAGATTATTACTGATAGTGTATGTCTGTCATTTCTTTTATAATCATTTTAGTGGTTTCACATGTTGGTGCCTCTCTTTATCAGGGTTGGTGCTCAGTTTGGGGATTGCAGTCTCCTTTGTGTTGGTGCCCATAAACCTTGTCTAGACACATGAAACTGACTTGCCCCGCAAGCCAATTTCCCGCATCTTCATATCACTAACTATCCCTTCCAATTAATTAAATAAATTCATTTTATTTATTTAATTTATCCCTAATCATCTATTCTTAGTCATTTATCCCTAATTCACCCCTTGTGATAAATTAATTCATCTAATTTATCAATATACCTTATAGCTTCATCCCAATTAATTAAATAAATATGTTAAATATTTATTTATTTAATTTGTCCACTTCCCTAATCCTAATTAGTTAGATCAAACATGGTTATTTAATTAATATACCCTATCCTACCACCTAAACCTAGCCTAGTTGATTAAACAGTAATTATTTAATTAGCTACGCTAGCCTACATGACCCCTAAACCAAAATTAATTAAATAAATCATTATTTAATTAATTTTAATCCTCCATTAGCCCACTAACTAATTTTCTACAGCCACATTAATTAAGTTAATCCCTTAATTAACTTAGTCAAACCTCACTTAACACTCTCTCCCACACCCCACAAATAAAAATTACCTTTTAATCAAAAGGGTCACATGACCCTTCCAACTCACCTTTCCATGATGTAGGAGCATCCCAGGTTGCAGAGAAATCTTGCATCAACCAAAAATATTTGCATTCTTTTGTTTTCTTTCATTTTTTAGTTTAGTTCAGTTAGTCGCAGTTTCAGCATTTTGTACTGCATTTTACCACATCTTCATATCAGAGCTCATGGAATAGGACTTAGCATCTACATATATCCAAAATTTAGGTCATTTGGACTTGTCTGCTAAAAGTTACCGCTATCAGAAGATCATCAATTTTCATATAACAGAGTATCTAGATAGTCAGTTGAAGGAGAAGGTTTGTGGAGCACTTCTGTGACTTGCAGAGATAAATAAAACATATCACAAGGCACATATGGAACAAATAGACCTTCCTTGAGGTTCGTACCAAGATTCATCCATTTGCGGAGCAATACCAGATGTTGTAGGCCAACCTACCTTGTTTCTACATGTTTCATCATTCATTGGACTTTGTAACCTCTTTTGGTTGACACGGAGGATTTCATGAGCTTGAAGATGATATATATAGATCTCTATGATGTATTAGGAAGTTAGTAGTTCATAGAATTCAAGTTATGTAGTTTTAGAATATAGTTTCTTTCCAGGAAGGCACTTCAATGCCTTATCAATCTTTTCTGTTGTAACCCAGAAAATAAGCCTATGAGCCCTTTGATTGTAGCCCACATGTTTTCGGCATATAAGCATTTTGAATATATGATATACTGAGTATTTGAATCTTCCATTGCTTCTACATGTTTGTGTTGTTTCTGTTGTGTTTACTCTAGTTGCATGGTTTGGACAGTCCCTTCTTAGGACCCCCTGGGCATGACTGCATTAATTTTTAGTAGATTTTGATAGGATAGGATAAATACTTCACATAAAGGTTTATAGAAGAACATAGATAAAACAACTAAGTGATATAGGAATAGCAATAGGGACTTACACAAGATAAGTACGAATGGTTTTAGAGATAGGAGAGTTTGTGCATGGTTAGTGCATAAAGGAGACAAAGTGGGTATAAGAAAGATAGAGACAATTGATTTGAAAAGGCTAGAGCTAGGATGGATTGTGAAAAACAATTATTGTATAGGACTAGGGAGTCTGGACACACTAAAAGGGAACCATATAATAAGTAAAAAGGTTACAACTAAGTTAATGATGTAAGTGACAAAGAGATTTGGAGGTCACCACATGGTGTGATAGACACAATGTTGTAATATAAATGATGGTTTAACTATAGGAAAGGTAGCAAATTATGCAAAATAAACTATAATCTATAAGATAAGTGAGTATTCAATGCCACAAGGGTTACAAAGTTCTATTTAATGGGTACATTTTATAGAAGACTTAAAAAAAATTCAAGCACAAAGTAGAAGTGAAATCCTTGTTCTTTTTGTAGAGTGATAGAGCCTTTGCATAACAAAGAAAGTTGAACATGGTGTGTAGAGAGAAATTGTCTAGCATACTACCATGAAGTGCCATTCACAATCAAGGTCACAAAAGGGGTCATCATTTAGAATCTTTGTAGTGCATTGTTAGTTCAAGGAATGTTGGCAAAGCACAAGAGGTTGATGTTCCATCACTTAAATTTATGGGTATACTAATAAGATGTACAATGCAATAAAAATTTTATGGGCATGTGAACACATTTGACATTTCCAATACTAATCATTTTGATGTCATCAATGATTGAATGGTCTATGAGGGAATTGTCAAAGTCATTCTTGACATAGGTCAGAGCACATATAGGGAGTGGAATGAGCATGGATTCATGTTTCTACTCATGGGGAACTTAAAGTTTCCCAAGTTACCCCATTTTGGGGGGTGAAAGAGCTCATTTGGTTCTTAGTGTTGATTTCATAATGGAGTCTTGTATCTTGTGTAGTGTTAAAGTCATTCTTATTAACTTGAAGATATTTTTTTTATCTTACCTCTCTACCCTATACTAAAATTATCTAGGATGATCAAGAACCATACATAGAATTTATGGAGTTATTGTAAGGAAATTGGACTAGGGATATTGTGGTGCAATTGGTGCATAATGAATGAGGGTCATGTGGCATTAAGGTGTTTAATATGTTGAATCCAAGAGTTAGAGAATCATGTGCCATAATTGTCTTGAAGTTTCTATGAAAGTTGTGTGCTAAATAAGTACCTTTGGGAGGTGCATATGCTACATACAAGATTGAGGAGAAGGGCATGAAGTTTGACTACCATACATATCTTTCAAATGAGATGATTGAAAATATGCAAATAACTTGGGATCAAGCCCAAAAACAAAATCATTGATAATTTTATTGTTCCATAGGACATTTCGATGCTCTGCAACTCTCTCACCCTAAAAACTTTTGAATTCAAGAGGGAATGGTGTTTGACAACCTGGGGAGCCCTATGCCTCCCTCGTCTCCTTTGGAACCCTATTCTCTTGGTACTACCTCGGGTAACTCCTCTAGACACATGACTAAAACCTTAGAACTAGGGCCTAAAGGCTGGAAGAATGTCCTTGTGGGGAAGGACCAGGGAGGACAGGGTCTTGGGACTGTTGTCTCTTTTTTTTCAGAGTCTAAGGAAGGAACGGATCTAAGTTGCTTGACTTGACCCTAAATAAGATCCTATTGACTATAGAGAATTATTTGGTTGGAAAATTATTTTCCTATCACCCTAACATCGATTTGTTTAGAATATGGACATCAGCCCAATGGAAATTGAAAGGTAGTGTGACTGTCAGTGCCATGGCTGGAGGTATGTTTTTGTTTAAATTTGCTACTAAGGAGGACCTTCTCCAGATCTTATTGGGAGACCCTGGTTATATGGGAAGCATTCCCTTTCTATATGTAGATGGAAGCCAAGATTTGATCCCAAGGTAGATTTAAACAAATCAGCTCTGGTTTGGGTTAGATTACCTGGTTTACCTTTAGAATTCTAGGACAAAGAGGTTTTTTCTCAGATTGGTAACTCCTTTGGAAACTATGTTACTGTGGACAAAGTCACTAAGGAAAACACTAGGCTTGTTTATGCTAGGCTTTGTGTCAATGTTGACATCCTCAAAATCCTTCCTACCTCCATTATCCATGAGTTGAGACTCAAGAAATGGACCTAGAGCATTCTATATGAAAACTCTAGGGTTTTCTACCAAAATTGTATGAAACCAGGGCATGCCATTACATAGTGTAGAGCCCCCATAAAGTCCAAGGAATCTGTGGAAAAGATGAAGGATGTGTCTGATGAATATCCTTCCAAAGAAGATATTTTGAATATCATCATCTCACCGCCCACCTCCTTGGAGAATGTTACAGAGGAGGAAATCAAGGATGGGCCTTTATACAATATCTTGGTCCTATCTGACAAGTAGTAGACTAACAATAGACTAGAGAAGGATCTTGAACAAAAAACTACAATGATTGTTAAGGGGGGAAAGGAGACATCCCCACCTAAAGTTGACAAGGAGGAGGGAGAAATCTCAACATGGAATGAGGGTCCTGTTGTTGATAATGAGGAACCTGAGGAAGGAAAGGGTTTGAAGGGGAATCAGTATGACAGGGAAGAGAAAGAAATCCTAGTTCAAAGTGAGGTTCCTGTGGTTACTGAGAATGAACCTAAGAAAGGGAAGGTTTTAAAGGTGAATCAAAGTTCTTCTAAGGTGGCACATAGCCCACTCAAGAAGGTTAATGGGTCACCAATTGGAACCACCTCTAAAGACTGTCACCTAGAAAACAAAGGCCTATACCCCACTCAAGAAGGCAAGTGGGTCACTAGGTAAGGATGGTCTTAGCTCTCTTTTCAAACACAAATAGTTCTCTCCATCCCTAGGAGTAGGGCCTAGCAAGACTAATCCATGTGACCTTGAGGGTTGGTCTATTGCCAAAAGAATGGGCAAAGGGAAGAACAAGAAAACAACTGATGTTGGGGTTTACCCGAAGACTAGGAGGCCTTCACATTAGGAAACCAGACAGAGAGAGGTTTCTATAGAGATAGCCAATATAAGGCAGACCACTTTGCAAATGCCTTCCAGGGAGCTTAAAAAATGAAGATTCTCTCCTAGAATATCCGAGGAATTAACGGTCCTCATAAACAATTTTTAGTAAAAAACTATATTTTTTAGAATAAGATTGATATTCTGTTGTTGCAAGAAGTTAAGATGTCAGAGGGAAATTTTAATAGTATTGTTAATAATACCTGACCTAATGCTAATTTTTGTATTAGTGAAGCTCAAGTGGCATCTGGAGGCATTGTCACCATGTGGGGACAAAATGTAAAAGGATCGTATGTTGCCCATAACAAACACCATCTTGAGGTCTCCTTCTCTTATTGGAATAGAGAATGGACCATTGCTAGCATCTATGCCCCTAATACCAGAGCTTCTAGGAAGAAGGTTTTGGCTTATGTGTCTTCTAGAATCAAAGATAAAAAGGAGATGCATTATATGCTCGCTAGAGATTTTAACACCCCACTTTTCCCGTCTGAAAAGCTTGGAGGTATAATGGACTACTCTAATAGTATGGAAGATTTTTCTAAGTTTCAAAATGATGTTGGTTTAATGGACATTGAGATTTTAGGCCAGTCTTTTACATGGACTAAAAGACACCAAGGAGAACACCTTATCCAAGTCAAGCTAGATAGATTTCTTATCTCTTCAACTTGGGATATTATTAATCACACCATGTTGGTTGTTCTCCCAAGAATTGGATCAGATCATAACCCCTTGTTGAATTGGTTGTAAAAAATTCATAGAGGACCATACCCATTCAGGTATGAGATAATGTGGCCATCTCATCCAGACTTTAGAGATTGTATTTCTAACTGGTGGAGGATCCCTATCCAAGGATCGGTAATGTTTAGACTAGTTTGGAAACTTCTTAATGTCAAAAATTGTGTTAAAGGATGGAATCAATTCTCTTTTCGCAATGTCTTGGAGTATAAAAAAATTTAGGTAGCAAGCTATCTGAATTTCAAACCAAAATGGCTGTGAGAGACACCTCGAAGGGATTCTTTTCTCTTGAAAAATCCTTAACTCATGAATGGTATTGAATCTTAAAAAAAGAGGAGCTCTTTTGGAAATAGAAATCTTAGATCCAATGGTTAAAAGAAGGTGATAGGAACACTTCTTTCTTTCACCAATCCATCTTGTCACATAAAAAAAGACACATTATAACTAGCTTACTAGATGAGAGAGGAACAAAAGTCACAATGGATGTGCAGATTGGGCAGTTAGTCTCTAAGTACTTTCACTCCCTTCTTATTGTTCAGCCCACCAATTTCTCCTCTTCTGAAGAAGAATCTCTATTGGATTATATTCCTTTTCTCTTGTCTGATGAGGATAATTGCCTTCTCAATAAGCCAATCACTGAGGAAGAATTTAGGTTGTGGTGTGTTCTATGGGGGGGGCTTTTAAAGAACCGAGACTAGATAGGTTCCCTCTTGCGTTCTTTCAAGAATTCTAGGAGATTGTGGGAAAGGATGTTACTGATGCTACTAGAGATTTCTTTAGGATAGGGAAGTTAAGACATCTAAACAATACCTTCATTGCTTTGATCCCTAAGAAGGTTGATCCTATATCCATGGTTGATTTTAGACCTATAAGTCTATGCAACACTATTTACAAGATTTTCACTAAGATCTTGGTCTTCATACTCTAACCTTTACTGGACAAGCTTATTGTTGTTAATCAAAAAGGTTTTGTCCCGGGAAGACAAATTCTGGATGTTGCCATATCTACTTGTGAAATCATTCATTCCATGGACAGGAGTAACATTCTAGGTATGGTCTTTAAGCTTGATATTTCCAACGCATATGATAGAGTTAGTTGGGATTTGTTAATGAAAGTCCTTAGGAAGTTTGGATTTCAAAATAGAGTCATAAACCTAATTAAAGAATACATTTCTACTGCTAAAGTTTCTACTCTGGTTAATGGAATCCCAAGAGGATTTTTTCATATTGGAAGAGGTATTAGACAAGGAGATCCTCTATCCCCTTATCTATTTATTAGTATGGCTGATGTCTTAGGGAGAACTTTTATTAACATGTTGAGGTCAGTCTCCCTCCAAGTTATTAAACTAGTTTCATCATTACAACCTTCAGCTATTCAATAGATTGTGGATGATACCATCCTCTTTGGTATTGCTTCTATGGTCAAGGATAGAAGATGGAAAAAGTTGTTGAATGATTATAAGCTTGTCTTGGGTCAGAGTATTAATTTTGAGAAAAGACAAATATATTTCTTCAATACTTCTGGTGATCTACAATAGAAAATTAAAGTTATTTTGGGTTGCTCTAGTGCCCAACTCCTAGCCTCATATATTGGGCTCCCTCTTACTATAAAATAGTTAGCCCATCTTATTGGAACTCTATTTTGGAAAGAATTTAGAAAAAATTGGCTGGCTGGAAGGGCAGATTACTTAGCCAAGATGGAAAATTCCATCTCCTTAAAGCTTCTCTTTAGGGTATTCCAATTTACTTCCTCAGTCTTTTAAAATTCCCAAGTATCTAGTTGAGAAGTTTGAACATATTTAGAAAAATTTCATATGGTCAAGGGTGGAGGATAAATAGAGAATTGCTTTGGTCAATTGGGATAAGGTGTGTTTTCCTAAACCCCAAGGGGGTTGGGAATTAGAAAAATTCATCTGATTAATAAAACCCTTATGGCCAAAATTGGGTCGAACTTGGTTAATGATAATAAGGACTAGATTTTAATCATGAAAGCCAAGTACCTTAGAGGTATACCAGGTATCAAATTTCTCTCAAAACCTGGTCTCCCTAAAGGTTCTATCATTTAGAACAACACTCTTAAGATTAGAGGTCTGCTACAAAAAGGCATTAAATGGAAGATTGGTAATGGTAGATGCATCATTTTTTGGGAAGATGAGTGATTTGGGGACTAGCCCCTTAAAGATTTCCCTTTTGGTGAGTTTGCTAACAGAGCTAACATTTTTTTTGGTTCCTTTGTTGCTGACTATGTTCTCCATAATGGATCTCTAAGTAACTAGAAATGCCTATTGGATTGATGTCTGGGCCAAAATTACTTGATTCATCTCACTTCAGAGGTCCAAGGGAATCTTAATAGCTATATATTTCCTTTATTCCCAAAGGAGGATAGTTTTGTCTAGGAAAGAGATAGAAGAGGCATATTCACTGTTAGGACAACTTATAGTCTACTATTAGACCCTATTGTTGACAGATTTTGGAACAGAATCTAGAATCATAAGTTATTCCTAAAATTAATTTATTCTAGTGGGATACCAATCATAATAGAATTCCCACCCTAGAAAATCTCAAAAAAAGAGGATTTCAACTCCCCAACAGGTGTGTTTTATGTCAAAAAGAAGAGGAATAAATTTCTCACTTGCTCTTTCTTTGTGACTTTGCTAGGGAAATTTAGTGCCTGACTTTGCAAAAATTGAGAACTACATGGGTTTTCAATGATAATTTGAATTCTTTTATCAAGGAATGGTCCCCTCATTTTCTTTTCCAGTGGTTAAGGAGCTTTGGAAACAATTTCCTCCACATCTTGAGTGGAGTCTCTGGAAGGAAAGAAACAATAGAATTTTTAGGGATACTGTCAAGACCCCTCTTGAGGTCTTCCATGATTTCTCAAAGCTCCTTCTTGAAAATATATCCACCTATCAAATGGACTCCACTAAAGTTCTCCCTAGTCTCATTGAGGTTGATATTGCAAACAATTGGGGTATTTCTAAAGACCTCTCTAATGTGGATAACTCAAAGAAGCTTGCCAGGGTTAATACTTGTTGGAGACCCTCCCAAGTGGGATGGTGTAAGATAAATTTTGATGGGGCTATCAAGGGCAACCCAATTCAGTCTAGTGGTGGGGGTATTATTAGGTCTGACAAGGGAGATTTCATGGCTTCTTTCACAAGTGGGGTTGGAATCAAGACTAATAATGAATCAAAAGCTTTGGCCATGCTTTGGGGTGTTAAACTGGCACACTCTCTGGGAATTACTAAACTTCATGTGGAAGGAGATTCTAAACTGATGGTGGATGCAGTGTTAGGCAAAGCCAATCTTGGTTGTGATACAGGAGCATCCCTAGTTCAAAGCAATCTTGCATCAACCAAAAATATTTGCATTTCATTTTGTTTTCTTTCATTTTTCCCAATTCAGTACAGTTTAGTTCATTCAGTAGTAGTTTCTATATTTTGGTCTACATTCTACCATAGTTGCATTTTAGACCTTGCAGAGCTGGACTTAGCATCTAGACATCTTCATTCACATCATATCCAAAACTCAGATCATTTGGATCCATTTCCAGAAAGATATTGCTGTCATAAGATCAACTATTTTCTCAGAACAAAGCAATCAGAGAGTCTCAGACAATCATCTAAAGGAGAAGACTTATGGAGCACTTCCACGTCTTGCAGAGCTAAATGACACATCATTCAAGATAGTTTGGAACCTGGCCAACCTTCCCTAAGGTCTAGACATTGATTTATTCACTTACAGAGGATTTCCTTATGTTTTGGGCAGACCTATCCGTGTACACACATTACATCTCTTTCATTGGAGTTTGTAATCATTCTTGGCCAATGTGGAGGATTCTTGTGATCCAAAGATGATATTGCTGTGCCTCACACACACACCCCATTTTGTGAAATAGGGACCCCCTCTTTCAAGCCTTGGTTTAGAGTATTAGTTAGGTCTTCACCTCCTAAGTTGTCAAAAGTGGTCAAATTGCATTTTCTTGCCATGCTAGAGGGTTAGTGTCATTAAGTCATCCAAAAATCAACTAAGTGCAAGTGCTTTCCTTTATTAAAATCAAGTTTAAATGTCATTTATGCTAAAAACCCCTTCATCTAAATTTTGCGTAGAAATCCAACCCATCCGATTGACCTTTGTGCCAAAAACCTTTCCAACTGCCTGTTGCGCTAAATTCATGATCAACTGACTTGGCCTTGTTTTCACCGTCCACTGACTAAGTGTTAAAATCCTTCTCATCTGACTTTTCTCTACAAAACACATCCTCTGACTAAGTCAGACCATGGTGAAACTCCCACAAGTCTAACAACCCCAGAATTCCCACAAGCGCTGAAAACGTTTCTCTCTGACCTTACACTGAAATCCATAACAACCGACTAGGTCGGCAACCCGCTAAAATCGTGCAAGGTTCATGCTCCCAGTTATTCGCGTAAAACCCTAAAACTCTATCACATGCCCAACTGATGCATCGTACCCCTACATTTATGGTTGTCAAATAGGGGGGAATAAAATGTGTTTTGACCTATTTTAAGTTCACTTTGCATCTCGTAATTAATCAAAGAGCACTGTGGACAGATTTGGACTCAACCTACTACAAAATTGCCCTCCGATTTAAACTGAAGACGTTACCTCCTGAGTATTTCATCACATCTCACTTTTGCAAATAGGTAGGTATTCTATTTTCTGGGCCTAGGGTTTCATTTTACAAGTTAGGGTTTGCAATTAGTAAATAGGGGTTTTTGTGCCAGATCAGAATTCAAAATTCCTTCAAATGAATTTACAGATGAATGAATTAGCATTGCAAGAAAAGATAGGGTTTTGTCCATCATTTTTTGACAATCCTAGTTTGAAGAACCAAGATGGGAAATCAACTATCAGAAGGTAACTTTATTTGAAATTTCCCATTTGAGTCAAGATCTAAACATTGTCGATGAAATCAAGTTAAAACTTTGTTCAAATTTGTGATGTTGATCCTCAGGCAAATGTAAGCAATTTAATCAACCCCTTTAAGATAGTGCTGGAAACGTGTCTGACTAACCTTTAAACTGTGCAATCTATCTAAGTCGGTCGGTACTCTTAAAATCCTTTGCCAGAATTTTGAGTGCAATCGGTGCTAAAAACATCGTCATCCAACCCGGAGCCAATTTTTGCTTCAACCAACTTAGTCAAATGACTATCAAAACCCTGCAAGACCTCAATGTGCATTTTGCACCCAAAACCATAACTTCTAACTTGGCGCTAAAACTTGTCTTCTCTGACTAGGTCAGACGACCTCAAAACCCCCGCAAGGTCAGTTGACCCCCAATCTAGCACTTTGTCTTTCACAGGTCGAAGGACCCTAAAATTAGCGCAAAACTAGTAAAATGACTATTCTGATCAGAATTTCAAAGGGTAAATGATCTATCTTGATGTAATTAAAGCTGTATTGGTAGAATCATGATGTTTTACACATTTCAATTAAGATTTTGCAACATTTAAGCATTTATTGCATGCATTAGTATAGAATGTAATATTGTTTCATCATCTGATCATGCAATAAGTGTAGTAATCGGTAAATTTCAAACTTGTGCATTTCATAGACATGCATTGGTAACTTAGTTGGATGCATATTCATCTCATTTAAGATAACATGACTTAGTAATGTAGAAGGTGGCTTGATAACCATAGATTTAAAACTCAGGAGTTAGGAAAACCATTCAAATGCATCAAGACTTATAAGGTCCATTCATGCAGGTTAAATGACTGCAAGAGCCCAAACCATGAGGTACGAGTTCAAAGGCATCCCTCCCGAAACTAAGATCTCCACTGGATAGAAGAACATTAGGGACACTGATCTAGGTCATATTGACTTAGATGATTTCAGACTTCAAGTGTTTGGACCTAATCCAACCCCAAGAGCCAGGAAAGTGAAAGACAATGGGATTACAGAAGCTACTGCTTTCCCTACATCATCCCAATGTGCAGAGTTGATAGTTGCCTCTACATAAAGATATGATATAATGACCAAAACTATACAGAACCCCAATGGAGATGTGTTGGTGGATCTAAGTCCACCATCCTTAGCTTAAATTTTTGGGATCCCATGGCACCCTGTGATGACCATGCCAGACAAGATAGGTGCAAAGGCCACTTATAAGAAAGATATAAACACATGCAAGAAACACATAAATGAACAATGGATGAAAAGTAGGAGGTTTGCTCTTATCAAACTCTCCTAGGTCTTATATAGAAGTGACTTTCATGATGAGATAGGAGATTTGGTAACTCTATTTAGTAGGATATATGGATTACCCACGACATTGACTTTTGAAGGATGGATGTTCCTAGTAATTGAGGAAATATTGAAAGACACCAAATTTCACTGGGCACAAATACTTAGTGATAACATCCATGAGGCATTCAACAACTTCAAAGATAAGAAATTTTTCAGATGGACATCTTATATAGTAAATGCATTGGTGTGGAAGAATGAATATGCTAGACTGTCCAAGGTGGGAGAAGTTGGGAATGATGAGCAGCACTAAGTCAAGGTTTATGAATGCTATGCTCAATTGACATTGTCCCAATCCCTTATCCACTTCAAAAGAGTGAATGATGCCTTCACCATGTATATAACTAGATTGATGCAAGGGAACACAGCCCTCAAGATATCCACTAAGGCCATGAATGGAGTCACAAAATATGGAGGTGGTATATACAATTTGAGAAGTTCACCTATTTAAGAGTTCAAGGCTTCATAGGAATGGCCTATAGATTACCTGGTTACCCTACTAATAAGGTAGTCCTTTTGGAACTATCAAGGTAGCTAATAACTTGTGTGGAAAAATTAAAACATCTACATAGGACAAATGTTCAATTTCCTATTCTGTTAGGTAGGGGTAACTATACATGTGCTTCCTTAGGGGCAGCTAAGCAACCAGATATAGAGATCCAACTACTTGATCTTCATGACCATACAAAGGGAAATCAGTTTGATCTGAATAGGGTGATGGAGAGATTTGTGAGTAAGAAGTTGTTCCATAGGATGCAGTTAGAATATTTCTTGGCAAACTGCTTAGATGACTATGAAGTAATGAAGAGGGCCCATTCAAGATTATCCTTGGGATTCATAAGGAAGTTTCACATTATAGCAGTCCCAGATCAACTTGAGGATGATGAAAATGTCATACATAGAGAAGCTTGGGAGGCACAATACCACCAACCAATTCCCTTA
This sequence comes from Cunninghamia lanceolata, assembly GCA_027924645.1. NCBI lineage: Eukaryota > Viridiplantae > Streptophyta > Pinopsida > Cupressales > Cupressaceae > Cunninghamia > Cunninghamia lanceolata. The sequence continues at coordinate 2,763,500 of BSBN01000942.1, forward strand.
CCAAATTGGGCCAATGCTGAGGAAAGTTCTTTGGATGCAGTGATGAAAGAGAATAATTAGGTTAAGGCATGGGTAAGGGGTCAAGTTGCTGCTTTGGAGAGACAAGGAGTGTAGCTCACATACACTGAACTTGAGTCTAAGAAGGAATCTAGAGGAGAAGAAGATGCACCCATAGAGATAACAGATAAAACAGAACCAGCTCAAGAGCCTATCAAGAAATCAGACAGTGAAGAACATGTACCCTTGGCAGAGAAAGCTAAAGCAAAGACAATGAGAAAGGCTGCTCCTAAGACATAGAAGAAAGACATTCCTCCTGCCATAAAAATAAGGGCATCAAAGAAGAGAGATATGCCTAGTGGGCCGGGAGAAGGTTCGAAATGAAGAAAACTAAAGTGAAGGGCAGTGGCATAGAGGCCTCCATTGCTGCAACTCCTAACAACACAAATTTGCCAGTAGCTTCTCCACCCCCAGCTACCCCAGTTATGAGTATTGCTACATCTTCCTCTACTAATTCAACTGCTGCATCTTCCCCTACTATTTCAACTCCTACTCCTATTTCCCCTATAACAATCACTCAAGAAGATAGCTCTGCTGCCTTCTCACCAGCAATTGTCATCTCAATTGCCTCATGTTTAGTGACAATAGACTCAAATACCCAAAGTAGTCCTATTTCTTCCATTGTTTCCCCTTCACCCTCTTCCATTTCCACTATGTCCCTGCCTTCCGTTTCTTCCATATCCTCTATTTCACCCTCCACTTCCCTTGCATTACTGCCTATTTCTTCTATTCTTTCACCATCTCTCCCCATGTCCTCCTTTTCCATTACTTCACCTATTATTATTTCCTCTATCATGCCAACTTCACCCCTTCCACCTACTTTGGGAATTACCTCTTTTGCCAACTTGAAACAAGCCAGCCTCCCTTCACTTACAATAGCCCCATCATCTTTTGCCCTTATTTCCCAAGATACAATAGCTCAAGATTCAACTCCCTTGGTTGTACCACTGCTACTAGATATAGAAAAGGTGTGTACAGAGTTAGGCCTTTATGAACAAGAACCTGAGAAGGATACATTTGAAGAGCCTCTTGCCGAAGCAGTGAACACTGAAGTAATAGAAATTTCTGATAGCCCTCCAGAGAAGAACTCAACAGAAATAGTCTTGGGAATTTCCCAAAAGGAGGTATTTGTAAACTGGAGAAATCTTGCAGATGAAGAAGAAGATATAAATAAGGAACCTGAGCAAGAGAAAAAGATACTCGAAGGGCCATCTAACACAAATGATGAAGATGCTGATATCTCTAAAGAGTCCTCTTCTACAACACCTGATTGGCTGCAAAATAGGATTACCTATCCGGAGCCACAAGTTGAAATCATGAAATTGGACCTAAGTGCCATTATATCACAGACAGAGAAGCCAAGAAAATAGAAAAAGGCTAAGGTGCAGTCAAGAATATATAAGGATGCAACAGAGTCTCAAATAGCAGAAGTGGTTGTCCCACCAGCTAATGCAAATAGAGAACAGGTCAAAGTTGAAGATTACACCATAACAACTATTAACCTGGGGCCTACTATGAGAACTCAAAAGGTCGATCAATTCAAAGGCTTTGTTTCCTCCATCTTAGAGCAGTTATACAAGGATGAACTCACCAAGAAGGAACTAAAATGACAAAATGAAGAATTCAAAGCATGCTTACAGTTCCTAATAAAACCCTAGAATTCTGATGGTGAGCCTAGGACAGTCCCTACTTTTCTATCAAAAGATAAAGTAACTAAGCTCAATGAAGTCAGAACTTTGGCCACGGGAACTCAAAAGTGGATGATCAAGGTATGCCAGGAGGGATGTGAGGCCATTGATTTTACAGCTAAACTTCTTAAAAACCTATGTAAATTACGAGACCATTGGAAAGACTTGCACAAGGAATGTGACCCTTTTGATGAGTACTATTCTTAGGTGTTCCCTCAGGTGCAAGAAATAAGAGATTTGCCTGCTCAGACACTGCTATCTGAAAATATTTTGACAGGAGATAGACTGCATAAAGCAATAATATGGTACCAACAGATAAAGCTGAGGAAGGAATTTTTTGATAGTATTAGGGAAGCTTATAAGACAACAGATAATAATATATTAGCTCTTATCTATGAGATAAATGACTCCCTGAAGGACTACCTTGTAATGGGTTGTGATGACTTGGCTCCATACAATATGCAGGGGTGTAAAGATAAGTTGCATAAAATAGTTTTTGAGGAGACTGAGTTGGATGTCGTGGACAGATTGAACAAAATCAGCGATCTTCGGACTGACTTCATCACATTTAATAAAGGAAGAAAGGATGTTGAAAAGATGTATATCCAATATGGCAAGAGCTAGAAATGCTTAGACACTAGGTGAATCACATCAAGAACCCAGACCCCGTCGATATCAATCCAGCATTGTCAACTTGGGTCAGCTACCACAACAAAAGGGCAGAAGAAGACAAAGTAGATTTGGATGAAGATCCATAGTATATTTTTTTGAATGTAATCCTGTCACAAATATGTATTGCTATATTTGAAAGGTTATGTGATGCTATTGTTTCCTTATTATGCCTTGGAAATGGTCTTTTCTATAAATATATTCAAATGGGTAGTCAATTTGTCTAGGTTCAATGTATTTAGAGGTCATTTTTTGTCCTTTTCATAAGAGACAAATTGTAATCTAGGAATGCAATGAGCTGTTGTAAATGTATTTAATGATGTTAAATCTAGACAATCGGTGTTGAGTTAATCTCCATCGTTCATTCAAAAAACTTAGTATGACACCCTTCCTATATAAAGGGTTGTCATTTCCCTCATTTGTGAGAGAAGATTCTTGATGCTGAATTGTTGATGCTCTACCATTTGAAATTAATACAAAGCAAGTTTCTGTACTTTTCCTGAGAATTTGTTCATTGTGTTGCTTATTTGGTTTCATGGTTCGCTTCTTGATATCCATTAGTTAGTTGTGCTTTACAATGTTAATGATTTGATAAAGGTATTTGATAATGTTATTAGTCCATACTTTTAGTTACTTGTTGATTGTAAGTGACTGTGTAAAGTTAGCCTGGGCTAATTATTTTGTGCTAAGTTCAATTGCATTTCATGAGTTAGATTGTGCCATTACTTGGGTATTTGATAAATGAATGTGATCTAAAAATTTTTAGCTTCCATTGAAGATAGCATCATTTAAGTTTGGTTACTCATGAAATTGGTTTCATTTCTGAACATCTGTCTACCTTCAGTAGTCTTCACATTGTGAGTGTCACTTAGGAACCTTCTAAACCCTATCTCCTTTTGCATTTTCTTTCAAAAAACAACTATTAGTTTAGGTTTTTCAGCAACATTTTACATCGCCATATTAGTTGAAATCATAAGGGTTTACATGAATTGCTATCCAAATTGTTTAAATCTGTCAACTACGTGTAAGATCCCTTGTAGGAAAAACTAGTACATTCCAACTAAGAGATTCCAAGCAAGCTAAGACCTAGCTATATTATCCTGGGAGTAGTCTTACCTAGGGTAGGATACTTTTCAAGAGAGGTGTGACACTAGTAATCACACTTGCATTGTTGAGTGCTAAAACACCCATCAACAGATATACATTCATGTAATAGATGCATAGGAAAGTGGTTAAGTACAAATAGATAGTTCATAAGTTAGATTTTCTTCTGAAGGCGCTTCAAAGGTATATCTTGTGCATATGTTGTAACTAGAGAATCAGGCCTATGAGCCCTAATCTGTAAGCCTGCATGTTGCCAACATGTTTGTATTTTGAATCTATGTTATACTAAATGACTGAATTTGCATTTGCATGCCATAATTAAGTTATTTAAATCGGTCCCTTCCAAGGACCCTCCTATCGTGACTACACCAAGTGGTATCAGAGTGAAGTTTGAATCCTTTGGGAATGAAGTGAGTGAAGTTGGTGAAGACATTCCATAAGATCTTGTTGTGAATAGATCACTGAATCCAAGGCAAACTACATGTGTTGTCAACTGATCGCTGATTATGAGGTAGTTGTCACCTTGTAGCCCGATCACTGAAATTGAGGCAATTACACTTGATCATAGGAAGAGATGTCATCAAGGAGAATACATGTTGTTGGTAATATGGCTGGTAGAATGGATGAGATGATGGAGATGATGAAAACAATGCAAGTTCAATTGGATCCTATTGAAGAAGATCAAAGAAGAGGACTTACACCTCAACCTAATGTTGAAAGTGATGATGAGGAAGAATTTCAATGTGCTGATCAAATTGAAGAAACCCCTGGAGAAGAAGAAGAATTAGATCAAGTGAAGATGTTGCAAGCTATTTCAAAAATTGGGAAAAGACCTAGAGTGGAGGTACCGAACTACATTAGCAATTTGAATCCAAAGGAATTGATTGACTAGATAAATGACCTAGAAGAATACTTTGAACATGAAGAAATTGAAGATCTGAAGAAGGTGAGATTTGCAAAAACTAAGTTGAAAGAACATGCTACTATTTGGTGGAAAGAAATTCAGTTGGATAGAAATAGGAGAGGAAAAGAAAAGATCACAAAGTGGGATAGAATGGTGACAAAGTTGAAGAATCAGTTTATACTTGTTGGCTATGGGTTGGAACTGTTGAAGAGATTGCAAAACCTGAGACAAAGGGAGAAATTTGTGAAGGAGTACACTGAAGAATTTCATAAGATGATCATAAGGACATGACATAGTAAAGCAAGCAAGGAGAAAGTGGCAAGATACATCAATGGATTGAGGTTGAACATTCAAGAAGAACTGAGTCTAGTGAGGATGACATCATTAGAAGAAGCATATCAATTTTCCCTAAAAGTTGAAGACAAGTTGAAAAAAAGGCATGAGTAAAGATAGAGAGATAGAGGAGGTAAATTTCAAAGAGGCAGAATATTTTCTAGGGGAGAAAGATCATATATGGAGCAGAACAAACAAAGTAGCCCATTCAAGAAGAAAGATAGAGATAACAATGCATACCAAAGAGATCACAAAAACTTTTACTGGAGAGGAAACCCTAATTCTTACCAGAATGAAGGATACAGGAGATAGGAAAGAGGATTGGATAGAAGAACATTCAGAGGAACTTGTTTTAAGTGTGGAGGTGAAGGACACAGAGCATTTGAATGTCATCAAGGAAGTACAAGCAAGAAGATAGAGAACAGTGGAAGAGCAGCTTATGTAGAAGAAGAACCTATTGGATCACCTAATTCAGTTGGTAAACCTAAGAAAGGAGAATCACTAGTCATGAGGAGAGCACTGCACTATTTCAAGCAAAGACAAATGAGGAACCACCATAGAAGAAAAGTTTGTTCCAGACCAGATACAAATTAGGAGGTAAATGTTGTAAGGTTGTAATTGATAGTGGTAGTTTTGATAATTTGGTTTCAGAGGAGATGGTGACTAAGATGAAGTTGGAAATATTGAAACACCCTAAGCCATATCAAATAGCATGGATTCAGGATGATCATAAGGTATTGGTGAGTGAATAATGTTTGGTAAAATTTCATATAGGATCTTATCATGATGAAGTATTGTGTGATATTATGCCTATAGATGTATGTCATATATTGTTGGGTAGACCATGGCAGTATGATAGAAAAGCTATACATGATGGGAGAAAGAACACTTATACTATAACATCAAATGGAAAAAGAATTACTTTGATTCCTTTGGAAGATGAACCTAAGGGTGAAGTATGTGGGAATGTTAGAATCTATTTGGTAGATGGAAGAAAATTTATGGATGGGTTGAGACATGAGAATATGTGTTGTGCTTTGATTCGCAATAAGCCTGAAAACCTAAAGACAGAGACTAAAGAATCACAACCGAAGGAGATAACTGAGTTACTGAAAGAGTATGAAGACATCATATCAGACAATGTACCTGATGGATTGCCACCAATCAGGTGTATCAGTCATCACATGGATCTTATACCTGGAGCTAGTTTGTCAAATAAAGCAGCACACAAAATGACACCAGCAGAGAATGAAGAAATGAATAGACAAATACAAGAGTTGCTAAGGAAAGGTTTGATCAGAGAAAGTTTGAGCCCTTGTGTAGTACCTGCAGTGTTAGCACCTAAGAAAGATGGAGAATGGAGGATGAGTACGGACTCTAGAGCAATAAACAAGATCACAGTGAAGTATAGATTTCCATTGCCTAGGATGGATGACATTATGGATTGTTTGAGTGGAGCAAAATATTTTACAAAGATAGAATTGAAGAGTGGATACCATCATATCAGAATCAAAGAAGGAGATGAATGGAAGACTACTTTTAAGACAAATGAAGGATTGTATGAGTGGTTAGTGATGCCTTTTGGATTGACAAATGTATCGAGTACTTTCATGAGATTGATGAATGAAGTTTTGAAGAAATTCTTGGGTAAGTATGTTATTGTATACTTGGATGATATTCTGATTTTCAGTAAGACAAAAGAAGAACATTTGTGGCACCTGAGACAAGTATTCCATATGCTGAGAGAAGAGAAATGGTTGATAAACATTAAGAAGTGTAGTTTCATGAAGGAAGAATTGGTCTATTGGGGATTTTTTATTTTTGCGGAAGGATTGAAGATGGACCCTGAGAAAGTTAGAGCAATTGTTGAATGGCCAACACCTGAGAGCATTGGAGAAGTTAGATCATTTCATGGATTAGCTATTCTCTATTGGAAGTTCATCAGAAATTTTAGCTCAGTATGTAACCCTATGACAGAGACAATGAGAGGTGACAGCAAGGACTTTAAGTGGACATCAGGAGTAGATAAAAGTTTTGAGTTGTTGAAGCAAAAAGTGATAGAGCAACCTGTACTGGCATTATCAGATTTCAACAAAGTATTTCAAGTAGATTGTGATGCAAGTGGAAATGCAATAGGAGCAGTATTAAGTCAAGAAGGTAGACCTGTAGCATATTTCAGTGAAAAGTTGAATGATTCAAGGAGAAGTTATTCAGTTTATGATCAGGAGTTCTATGCCATAATTCAAACCTTGAATAAGTGGAGACATTATTTGTTGACTAAGGAATTTGTGTTGTATACAGATCATCAAGCTTTACAATATCTAAATAGTCAAAGGAAGCTAAATCAGAGACATATGAGATGGGTGGAGTTCATGCAGATTTTTACATTTGTACTGAAGCATAGGAGTGGAAAATCAAACAAAGTTGCAAATACATTGAGTAGAAGAAGAAAATTGCTGACAGAGATGAGAGTTGAAGTGTTAGGATTTGAAGAATTGAAGCACATGTATGAAGAAGATCTTGATTTTGCAGAACCTTGGAAAGCATGTAAGGAACCTATTGTGACAGATAGGAGTAAGTGGTTGGATTATTTCATTCAGGAGGATATGTTGTTCAAAGGAAATCAATTGTGTATACCTAGGAGTTCAGTGAGAGACAATTTGATCAAAGTGAAACACACTAGTGGATTGGCAGGACATTTTGGAATTGATAAGACAATGGCTTTGGTAAGTGAAAACTACTTTTGGCCTCAGATATACAAGGATGTAAGGAAGTTTGTGCAAAGTTGTAGAGTATGTCAAGTTGCAAAAGGAAGTAGTCAGAATACTAGATTGTACAGACCTTTGATAGTACTAGATAGACCTTGGGAAGACATAAGCATGGATTTCATTTTGGGATTGCCTAGAACACAGAGAGGACATGATTCTATATTTGTAGTGGTGGATAGATTTTTAAAGATGGCACATTTCGTACCTTGTAAGAAGACAACTGATGCAGTGCATGTCGCTGACCTATTTTTCAAGGAGATTGTGAGATTGCATGGATTACCTAATAGTATAGTTTTAGACAGAGACACAAGATTCATTGGATACTTTTGGAGGACATTGTGGAAGAAGATGAAGATAGACCTAAAGTTCAGTTCAGTATTTCATCCACAGACTGAGGGATAGACACAAGTGGTAAATAGCAGTTTGGGTAACCTGTTGAGATGCTTGGTTGGAGAGAAGGTAGGAATTTGGGATTTTATTTTATCACGAGTAGAGTTTGAATAGAATAATTCAGTGAATAGGAGTACCAGAAGAACACCTTCTAAGATTGTAACTGGAGTAAACCCTAGAGGAGTTGCAGAGTTGAGAGATATCAGTATGGAGAATAAAAGGAGTGCAAATGTAGAAGAATTTGCAGGACACATGGAGACAGTGCATACTTAGGTTAAGAAGCATTTGGAGGAAATGAACAGTAAGTATAAGGAGCAAGCAGATGAGAAGAGAAGACACAAAGAATTTTTAGTAGGAGATGAAGTAATGGTATACTTGAGAAAAGAAAGATTTCTAGTTGGGACTTATAACAATTTGAAGATGGGGAAATTTGGACCCTATAGGAAACTCGGGAAATTTGATTCAGGAAATGCATATGAAGTGGAGTTACTAGAGACATTGGTAATATCACCTATTTTCAACATTGCAAACTTGTACCAGTATCATGAAGGAGATTCAGATGCAAGCATTGAAGATGGATTGAAGAAACAATTACCACACCAACAACCGGAACAGATAGAGAGCATCTTGTACATCAGAGTTGGACACAGTACCAGAGGCAAGCAATATAAGGAATATTTGGTAAAGTGGAAAGGCAGACTAGAAGAAGACTCATCTTGGATTTCTCAGGCTGAGGTGGACTATTTTGGTTTTCCTCTAGCCAGGTGGCAAAGCGAGGGACTCACTTTCTTAACAACCCAAGGTGTCTGATGCAGGAGCATCCTTGGTTCAAAGCAATCTTGCATCAACCAAAAATATTTGCATTTCATTTTATTTTCTTTCATTTTTTCCTAGTTTAGTATAGTTCAGTTCAGTTAGTAGTAGTTTCTGTATTTTGGTTCGTATTCTGCTGCAGTTGCATTTCAAACCTTATGGAGCTAGACTTACCATCTAGACATCTTCATTCACATCATATCCAAAACTTAGATCATTTGGATCTATTTTCAGAAAGATGTCACTATTAGAAGATTGATTGTTTTCTTAGAACAGAGCATTCAGAGAGTGTCAGATAATCAGCTAAAGGAGAAGACTTGCGGAGCACTTCCACATCTTGCAAAGCTAAATGACACATCATTCAAGATAGTTTGGAATTTGGTCAACCTTCCCTGAGGTTCGCGCATTGATTTATTCACTTGCAGAGGATTTCCTTATGTTTTGGGCAGACCTATCCGTGTACACACCTTACATCTCTTTCATTGGAGTTTGTAATCATTCTTGGCCAATGCGAAGGATTCTTGTGATCCAGAGATGATATATATTCATGTAATAGATGCATAGGAAAGCAGTTAAGTAGAAATAGATAGTTCATAAGTTATATTTTCTTCTGAAAGCACTTCAAAGTTATATCTTGTGCATATGTTCTAACTGGAGAATCAGGCTTGTGAGCCCTAATCTATAAGCCCGCATGTTGTCGACATGTTTGTATTTTGAATCTATGATATATTGAATGATTGAATCTATATTTGCATTCCATAATTAAGTTGTTTCTGTTGTGTTTACTCTTGCTCCACGGCCTGGACAGTCCCTTCCAAGGACCCTCCTACCGTGACTGCACCAGGTTGGCAGTTGCTGGATCTTGTCAGTGATATTAAAATTCTTCTGAGTGGTTTTGAAGAATATGAATTTTCCCATATTTTTAGAGAAGGCAACAAGGTTGCTAATTCCATGGCTAATTTAGGCATAAACAAAACTTCTTAGAGGTGTTAGAGGCAGTTAGGGAATATCCCAGGTAATAATCAAATTTGTATAACAAAAGATGTTGATGGGCTATGCAAATAATGCTTATGTCCTATTAAGGGCTTACAATTAGTCTTTTTTCTTTGGGCTCATTGGTTTGGGGTGGCCTTGGTTAAGAATTCCTTATTTAACCTTGATGTTATTGGGAATCTGATTGATATTCCTAAGGTTCTGGGTTATTTGAACATTGATTTTTGCGGGAGGATCTTTGTGAAGGGGGAATTTCAAATTCATCACTTGATTATGAGGAGCAATCTCGTGAATGATAATTGGGATAGGAGTTCTCATACCAATGCTGACGGAAAGATAGGTTAGATGAGTAATGATTACCAGGTTGTTCGGAGGATTGGCATTAATTATGATCTAAGGTGGCAGACGTACTTCCTTTACTTGATGGTGGATATAAGCGAGCTAAATCCTTTGATTAAATCTCATGGTTTTAATTCGCATGAGTTCCATAAAGAAATAATTTCTTAGCCACAAAGAGATGGGAAGGATTGAGAAACCACCATCATGAAAATGACTCACATATTTTATTTAGGATTTGTAGAAAGGGTAAAGATTTGGCTGCATGGTTGTTTTGTTATACTTCTCAGCATTCAAATTTGAATTTACAGCTAATTGTTGAGCACAAAGGAGTGGCCATGGGAGGTGACAAGGTAAGGATGGAGCCCTTATCTTGTGAAGAATTTAAACATGACCCCACATTATGGCATATTTGTGAGGAGTGTGGCGTGTCATCCTTTTTGGAAGTGTTGAATGGCCACAATGAGAACCTTTCTCAGCAATTTGCCAACTCATGGGAAAATCGCCATGTTCATCTAGGTGGCATTGATTTTGAAGTAACAGAGGAGGTGATTGATCAAGCAACATGACTATCATGCAAAGGGAAGAAGCTCCACCGACATAGAAAAGTTCTTGACCCTAACAGTATGACGGCCTTTTTCAAAGGAGAATATGTGGTGAAGCTAGAGGGGGGATTCAAAAGGGAGAAATTTTATAAACCCTTGGACCAGTTTTGTCTCATCATCATGAAATATATAACTTTAGAAGGTCATTTCATGGTTTACTTTCAGTATCACTTTGCCTTATTGAATCATTTTAGGCATAAGGATTCAATTAGTTTTCCTTGCTATATGTTATTTGAGAGATCTATCTATGCTGCTAGAGAGGACCATGATAAGAATATAGAAATCCCTATTATTCCCCTTCACCAAGGGTTAATATTATGTCTTTATCACTTTCACTTTGCACTTTTCCCCTTGAGGGCCATCAAGTCAATATGTTGGAGGAAACCCCCTGGCTATGCTAGAGCTACTCCTCTGAGTGCTAAGAAAAAAAATAGTAAGCCTATGTTGGTTCAAAGGATGGTGGATTTTTCTCCTAGGGCCCCCCTGCCTATTGATCCCTCTAATTTATTAACATTTAAGAATTTGAACCCAAGGATACTTTGTTGGCTTCATCCCCTAACCCTAAATCCATAGTCAAATCCAAAGGTAAATCCGAGGGTAAGAAAAAATCCCAAGTTGATAGTCATTCTAAAAATGGTGTAACAACCTCTTTCAAGTGAAGTGGTGAGGGGGATGAGAGTCAGAATCATAAATAGATGAAAGAGGACTAGGTAGTTGAAGGGGTATAGTATGTGGTTGAGGATTCAAAATTTGTGGATATGGAGAAAATTTCTAAATAGGGGGTCAAAGGAATTGGGGAGACCAATGGAGTGAGAAATAGGAGGATTCCATAGGTGAGAAGGTCTAACCACATTGCAGGAATTCAATCTAATGATCCTAAGGGTGTGGATGTGTCTAGTAACTTTGACTTTGAAGAGGAATTATTTGGGGAGGAGGAATCTAGCACCCCTGGAGTTTTCTGTGAGGAGGAAGGTAACATTTTATTTTTGGAGATGAATACTTCTTATTCTAAGGATGAAGAAGAAGCCCAAGCTCAACATGAGAAAGAGGAAGTTTGGGCTTAATAGGAGGAGGAGGAAGTCTAGGTGCAAATTGTGGAGAAAAGAATTATGACAGATGCGAGCAAACTGTCAAGGAGGTTGCTACCCAAAAGGCCAAAGTGATATATATGGAAAAGAATTGGAGGGTGATGGCGAGCTTCACTGCTAAAGTGTTGCATCATTCTCCTACTTAATCCTCATTTATGCAAGAGTTGGAGACAAAGATCCATGACATTGGAGCTGACTGTATGGGGGACTATGAGGAGATGTTTACTTTCCTCACTCAAGACAGGGCTAATGTTTGCCCTTAGTTTCTTTTGCTTTGTTTGTTGCTCTATGTTTTTTATTAAGTATTGCTTGTCCATTTTGAACTTTGGTTTTATTACCTGTTATGGACTTTGGTTATATTATCAATTTTTAATGTGTTGTTGATGCATTGTTTTAGCCAATGTGGGCCTATTTTTCTCTACCTTTTGGCTAATTTTGTATATGGATATGGACCCTTTTTTCCAACCTACTTAATTAAAAAAATTTAACTTTGGAGCACTCCTTATCCTCCATGTCTTGGTATATTACGGGATGCCATGTGGTGAGGTTGTTAACACTCTTAACCAACTATCAACTCTTTGGTTCTATGAACATGATCAAATGGATAGGAGAGATGTACAAGTGCAACAAACATTCATTGAGTAATGGGTCGATGTCTTCAATTATAATTTATAAAACAATACCATGTGATGTTAGAGGTTTTCAAATCATATCCAAGACTCTTGTTTGAGTTCCACTAGCATTATAGTCAAGTCCTCTTTAGTGCATCATGATTATGGACAACCAAGTTAACTCCCTTATGTATTGATAATGTAGTTGATTGAAACTTAGCACATTTGATTATTAACTAGGGTACTAATCCTAGAGTAAATTCCACCAATTATAGTGCAACCATTATGTCAATTTCCCTGACACCAAAACATGATGTGATAGGAGAAGAGGTAACACTAAACAAAAAAGGATCATAAGAGGAGCCAAATACTGGTTAGTTTATGTAGTAGGGATTTACAAAGTAGCTTCCTTCACAATGGAGGTGCACGTGGTCTACTTGTGTAAGATATTAGGAGCTAGGGAGTGAGGAGTAAATAACATACCAAAGCATAGATCCATCCTAATACATGCACTAGTTAAAAAACAATCTTCACCTATTATGTCAAAGATAGAGTAACCATCATTGCCAAATACTCATCCACCTTCATTGTAGCCATATACAAAAGAGGTTTTATCCAAGGAAATACCAACCACCACATTGCCCATTATAGAAAACACTCTGATAGAAGTAGGGATGTCATCAATGGAAGCAACACAAGGGTTGTTTCACACTAGCTTGATGACCAAATTTAATTTTGAGGAGTTTTCATGTGTGGAGGTTTCACTCTAGCAATTGTTATGAGCCAACATGACCACTATAGAAGTTATTTAAATGTTAGTGCCAAGTCTGAGATCCACCATAAAAAAATCTCCAAATGGTGTATATGTGATTGTTCTTGTGAAGTGGTGATACAAGAGGACCTTGATTCCCTTTAGGTGGGTGAAAGTTCAAAGTTGTGTCACACTTTTATAAAGGAAATGGCCAACACTAATCTAACTTTTTAACTTAAATCAATACAAAGTGAGATATATGTTTTAAATTTTGAAATGATGTAAACTAATAATATGTAGATTTTTTAGTGTATTTTATGTATTTTATTTTTTTATAAATTGAATGTAGTTTTTTGTAAAATTGACACTATAATTTAAATGTTGATAAAATGTTGAAAAATAAGGTTAAGTGAGACATCACTCTTTATATAGTAAATTTTTTTCATTAATTTTTTTTGGGTATTTATAACTTGAAACTTCAGTTCATGGATTAATTTTTCTCCATTTTGATAAATATATTTTTTAATAAATCTTGGAAGTTGATTGTAATGAAAACACAATTATTTTGATGGGATGTAATTTTGTGTCTTTATTATTTATTCAAAATAGTAAAAATATATCATCTTGACATGGAATCTCTCCTCTAGTGCATCATATTTTTTTATTTTTTTTTAATAAAATTTAGTATTTTTTAGAGGACAATCAAGATTATATTTTGGTGCTAGTTACCTACTTTTAGTAAAAATAAAAAAGAAAATATAAACACTAATTTAAATATTAAAAAAATTATACTTTTACAAACTACACTTATAGATCTACAAAAGGGTATTTTTAGATTTTAAAAAAAAGATTATTTACATGAGTAGGAGTTGTTAGAACATCATTTTTTTTAAATAATTTCATTTTTTTGGTAAAATAGCCTCAATGTGATGCTACATATGTATTTAGTGGACACTTCTAATTGGAAAATTTGTGGCCTGGATCTAATTTAGCTGGAATGAATCCAACTACAACATATCTTTCACCAAAATTGACTTTCAGTTAGAAATACTTAAATTCATGTATGTCAATAAATTGGCCTAAAGTGACATGACTTTGAACGTTCACCCAATTACTTACATTAATCAAAATTTTAAAGAACCCAAGATATGTTCAATCCAAGTTTGATGTAGTTAAGAAAATTTTCACACATCAAATCAAGAAAGCAAAGCTTTAGGTCACCACTACCTAAGTTAACATGTAGAAATTCAAAGAGGACCTTGTGCATGTTCAAGTGTTGGCAAATCTCCCTAGATGATCACCATGAAGAACGATGATCACATCCATGTGTGGGAAAAATCACTCGAGGTCACAAGGAGTAAAAAAAATAGAGTATTAGCCCAATCTACTACCACATCATTACATGAGCTACAACAAAAGATTTTAACCACATTCAAAGATATTTTAGAGAGTGACGTAATTGTGGTTGCACCTAAAAATTCTTTTGAGAAGAAGATTGATTCTTTAGAGAGGCTCCTCTAGTCTCTCCTCACTTCTAATCTGTCACTTGAAGACTTGGCTACTTAGATGGAGAAGGGAAAGGCTAAGTACATTTTTGAAGAAGCGATGAAGGCTACTAAAATTGAACATGCCCACCAGTTGGAGGAAGTAGAGAAGGCCAAAAATATTATCATTGTTGAGTAGGCTAAAAAATGGAGGAGAAGAGGTCTCGTGTATCTAAGCATGATAATCATCAATTACCACTCACTAGATAGTGGTTGGTGAGTTGCATATGCAATTTTATAGTGATTTTAAACAAGTGCACAAAGTTTTTATTAGTGTTTTAAACTATCCTAGTGGATTATTGCACATCTAGTCCCTATTGAGGTTGAGCTCCATGAATTTTCGTAGCACTTGATGGCATAATATCTTAAATATAATGGCATAGAGAGTATTGAAGGCATAGGTTCATGCCTTACTTCCTCAAATTGATAAGTAACATGCTACAAACATAGTTGTTCTTTAACGTTTCATCAGAAGTTATGTCGGAATTAAGGACACGGTTGCTACTACAAAGGAGATGTATGCCACTTTTTTATCTTTAATTATATCTTGTCATGCTTAATCCTAAGGAAGATAATGTGCTTGCACATAATGCATCAACAATGAAGACCTTGGAGGATTGGGCCACCACTATCCATACACAATGGTGGTTTTTTTTACTATGCAAGTTCTAATGGTTTCTAGTTTATTCTCTATGGAGAGTTGACTTGGATTTTGACCAAATTTTTTTTTTTTACTTTTGTCATTTTAATTATTTTTATGAAAGAATACACGATTGCACCTAAAGGATGTTGGCACCAATATTGTAATAATGTATATTTTGTGTCAATGTTATATCCATTTTATAGTTGTGCCATCATTAGACAAAAGTACATTAGATAGAATAGGATTTATAGAAGAATGTATTTTAAGCATAGATGTACATATGGATTATAAGATAAGAATGTTAGCTAGCTTTTATAGGAACTAATCAAAATTCTTAGCTTGCACACTTCTATAAGAATCCAAGTTATAGTTGCATGACACTTAATATAGATTAAAGCTAGAATATATTTAAAGAGTATCAATACAATCTAATTATAATTGAGTTAGTGCTAGGATATGCACCTATATAAATCCTGTAATTGTAATCATTTCTTGTATCTAAATTATTATAGTGAATCTCTATATAATTTGGTATGTAATGTTTTTATCTTGTGCATGTGCATTTATGAGTTTTTCAGTATGTTTTCATTAATAGTGTATAATTCTAATCAAGGGTACTGGGACTCTCATGTGCCTCAAGTGAACAGTCTTTTAACTGATATGTCAGTGCACAAAGTTAATTTAGTGTTTAGCCATAGGTCTATTTCACACTGGTAAATATGATATAAAATAATTTCTCATCTAACAGAAATGGTTTTTGATACTTTAAGATCCAAGCATTAAGATACACAAGACTCAAATAAAATTTGTGGAATCTACAGATTATCCCATGTTCTATGTAGTGATTTTATTCCTTTATTACTTCTAGCCCCATCTCCAAAATAGGAATCACTTTAGATTTTTGTATAAAATTTGAAACCATGAAACCAACCCAAGAATCTAGGGTAATTTGAGCTAGTTTACCTATTGTTGTAAGGTCATTTTTCATGGTAATTGAATGAGTTGTTATTAATCTATTTGCCTTATCACCTAACTGTAACATGAAGGGAGGAGGACCATCATAAAATATTTCAAATCTAACTCTATCGACAAGAGCTTTGGCAAAAATAAAAAATTATCTAGGGAGACATATTCATGTGATAAAGCATCACTTAAAACCTTATATGCCAATGAAGAAGTGCCATCCTCCATGGCCTTTCATACCTACTTCTATGCTTGTTTGCCTCTTAGTTTTTGGACATTATGATGCATGATTGTGTGAAGGAACAAGGGAGGAGGACCATCATAAAATATTTCAAATCTAACTCTATCGACAAGATCTTTGGCAAAAATAAAAAATTATCTGAGGAGACATATTCATGTGATAGAGCATCACTTAAGACCTTATATGCCAATGAAGAAGTGCCATCCTCCATGGCCTTTCATACCTACTTCTATGCTTGTTTGCCTCTTAGTTTTTGGACATTATGATGCATGATTGTGTGAAGGAACAATGACCACCAAGCCATTATAAGTGATGGCCCTAGCAATGCAGATTTATTATAATATCATTGTCTTCTTCCTTTTCATACTAACAATAATAATCAATATTAAATGTTCTATAGGTATTAGCAATTTACACTAGAGAACTCCCTTAAAACTACTCATATAAGTCATAGAAAATTTGGTAATGGAAGGATGAATCAAATATTCAAGATAGTAAATAAAATCATTAGTTATGAAAAATGTAGCATTGAAGAATGACTTATTAATTGTGTTGATGCACACTTTGATACATCAAATTGTGGTATGATTCAATCCTCTTGGAAATGAGAAAAATAACCTCTGTAGCTTGTAGAAGTATGGTTAACCCAAAGGTGTGTGAATTTTTTTCATTCAAGACACTACTAGTTTTCTAAAAAGGTGAGTTTATAGTTGTTTGTAAATTATGTGCTTCATACTTTTTAGTTTTTTTTATGTGCAAGAAATATCCTTCAATGTTTGCACAAAAGAACAAAATCTAGATGATATATCATTAAATATCATGCAATAAATAAAATCTAATCTACCCCTATAATAATTCTAAACTTTTTAAATGTTCAAAAAAGGGGGGTTAGAGGGAAAGGGAGAAAAAAATCATTCCACAAGACTTGCATAAGACATTTTGTCCCATATATTCATTTTTCAATAAGAAATTTAGCCAAATATATATCCAAAAGTTAATTACACAACACAATATATATTCATGTAGGATTAGGACTGAAAGAACATAGTTTAAATTAGGACCAAAGGGCATTCAGTTTCATCAAATAACCATAGATGTGAATACAATCTAATTAAGTCAAATGCAATTACTTCTACTTAATACAAAATTTGGTAATAAATCATGGCATAATCAAACTATTCAATAAGTATACACCAATTTGAATAAACATACTAAAATATATGAAACAATTTAACAAATTATTTATGAAAATGAAAATAAGAGATCAAGAAGATAAAACTAACAAAATAGAATAATTGTGTGGTGTTCCATCCATGATAAAAATTAAAAACATAACCAGTTTATATAAATCCTTGCATATGGTCTATGATCATTAGATCAAATTGTGTCTCTACTTAAAACTTTAAGTCAAAAATAATTTTAAGATATGTATAGTCTTTGCAGGTTAAAAATGAAAATTATCTAAATCTCATCCTTGTTTAGTTTGCATGCCACCTTCTCTATCACAAGTTATCAACACATGACATAAATATGGTCTAGTACTTTCTCTACCTTAACACGCCTTTGTATTCACTGGAGTATATCATATTCTTTAGATGTATATCCCTTGAAATGTGCCACGTCATATTCTTTAGATGTTAATACAGCAATGATTTATTAACTAGATGTGTATCATATCAGACTTGTTAGTATATCGGAGCCCTTACTTCTATATTTCTATTTTCCTTCCTCTCATGTTTCCTTCCCTTGATATTAACCAGATTTAATCCCAAAATTGATCTATAAAAATGCTTCTTTATATTTAAAAACCCGCTCTTATGTATTAACTCATTTTGAATAAATTGCATAATAAATTGATATTAAATTCAAAAATATGTCTAGATCTTTTCTAATCTATTTCCCTTGTTTTTTATTTGATATGAAAATGATTTAATTTTTCTCTAAACCATGGCACATATGGTATTTGTTTGTTTTATTTAATTTACCTATAAATTCGCCTAGATTTCAAAATATTTAAACATAGAGATGTAAAGTATGTTAGGTTTAAAGTTAAATCAAAACTCAAAAACATTTTTTCATAACCATTTCTTGTTAGGATAAGGTGTTGTACACCTTATATAGGAATATTTGATATTTTGTAATGTTGTGGTCTATCTCATTGTGGGGCACCACACTTTGGAAGAGCTCAATATCTTCCTAGGAGATTTTTGTGTGTAACATTGCAAATGCATTTAATGTTAGTGGCACATTGGGAGAAACACATTTAATATTTTTAGGATCGTGGATTAGTGAGAACATGGTTTATTAGGCTAATTAGAGTAATGCATTTAATGTCGATGATTATTGTAAAATGCATTCAATAATATAGAAATCATTAAATGCTGATGATGAGGGTGCACTCCACCCAACAAACACAAAAACAAATTATAAGCTTCAAACCACAAACACAATGATTTACGTGAGGAAAACCCCTTTCATGTGAAAAACCCCACGCTCGAAAAGTAGCTCAATATATTATTTAGAAACTCATCAAGATTACAATATACTTGCAATGAAAGTTTTCATAAATGTGTCTCCAACTAGAGATCCAGATGCAACTCAACATCTATCATACTTCCACCTACAAACTCTATCTTAAGAACCTAATATATAGGAGCTACAATACATGAAACTGTCAAACGGTATTACAAAACCATGAGCTAAAACCACCCAAAAGTGACACCCAAATTATCTAACAATATAAAAGATGCCTTATGATGTGTCAAAACACTCATCAACACGTGTAGCTTCCCTTAACAACTCTTTTTTGTGTCTGGCACATTTTTTTACGTTCTCCAATACAGGAGGCCCAACTTCCAAAGGCTATAACTTTTGATTCTAGTGTCCAATTGACGAACCATTTGATGCGTTGGAAAGCTCACAAAAAACTAAGTTTTGGCCAAGTTTCGGGCCTATATGGAACCTCTAAGTGTCTCAAAATTGATTCTAAAACTTTTTCCATGAACCTCAAAAACTAAAACTTTAATATCTTGAAATCTAGACATGATCTTGGGCTGAAATTTACCAAGAATGTTTATGTTGCTATTCCGAAGCTTTGGGGAAAATTTTGGGCCCAACCACTTTTTAGATGTAAGCTTACTAAAAATAGTAAGTCCTAGTATTCTTAGATTTTTTTGAAACTTTAAAGGTTCTGAATCATTATTCAAGAAAATGGGTATTCGCAAAAACCAAAATTGAAAAGGCTAGAAAAAAAAAATCATTTTGTTGGTGATGTAAGATTACCCTACACCTCTAGATGCTCTTGCATCAGACACCCAGGGTAATTTGAGAAGTGACCTTGTCACGTCTCTAGTATTTGAGGAAAACCAATGTGATCAACCTCTTCTTTGGATAACCATGATGAATCTTCAACAAGTTGTCCTCTCCATTTGACCAAATATTCTTCATACTGCCTATTTCTTGTGCTCCTTCCCACATGGCTATCTAAGATTTCTTCAATTTCTTCCTTGTCTAAAATAGGTGTTGAGATATTTTGCCATCCATCTACTTGTCTATCTTCCATACTTCCTTCATGATATTATGTCAAATCAGTAATATTAAACACAAGTGAAATATTGATCCCACTCGGCAACTCAACTTCATAGGCATTCCCTAATTCATACTTCTTCAAAATCTTACAAGGTCCAAATTTCTTCATCTTCAGCTTGTTATATGTTCCTCTAGGCAACCTTTCCTTCCTAAGGTGGACCATGACCTCATCCCCAACATTGAACTCTTTGAATCATCTTTTCTAATCTTCCTTCTCCTTATACTGATTATTCATTTTATGGATATGCTTCCTTACCTCCTCATGTAGATTGTTCATGTGTTTTGCGAAATCTTCTACATCTGCACTCCTCTTTTCCCCCTTATCCATCTTCCTCAACCCTGAAATGTTTATGGGACTACTTCCATATAAAATCTAGGATGGTGATTCTCTTGTACTCTTGTTAACTAAGTTTTTTATGCGAACTCAGCCTGTGGCAAAATCAAGTCCCATCCCTTTGGCTTTTCTCCTACCAAGCATCTCAAAAGGTTTCCCAAACTTTTGTTTACCACTTATGTCTAACTATCAGTTTGTGGATGATGTGCAGAACTAAACTTCAAATATGTCTTCATCTTCTTTCATAATGTCCTCCAAAGTATCCAACAAATTTTGTATTTCTGTTTGAAACTATACTCTTTAGTAGACCATGAAGTCTAATCACCTCCTTGAAAAATATCTCTGCAATATGAAGTACATCATTTGTCTTCTAGAAAGGAATGAAATGTGTCATCTTAGAAAATCTATCAACCGCCACAAAAATGGAATCATGACCTCTCTGAGTACTTGGCAAACCAAGTACAAAATCCATGCTAATGTCTTCCCATGGTCTTTTAGGTACAAGTAAAGGTTGATACAAACCAGTATTTTGACTTACTCCCTTAGCCATCTGACATACCTGGCAACTCTGTAAAATCTTTTTCACATCGTGATACAACTGTGGCCAATAATATTTCTCACTTACTAATGCAACCATCTCATCTCTCCCAAAATATCCTACTAATCCCCCACTATGCCTTTCTTTTATCAAGTTCTCCCTCATGGAACTTCTTGGAATGCATAACCGACTTCCTCTAAATAGCATGCCATCTTGGATTATGTAATCCAACCACTATGTTCTGTCCATGGTGACAGGCTCTAGGCAAGCTTTCCATGCTTGTAAAAAATTTGGATCTTCTGGATACAAATGCTTGAGTTCTTCAAACCCAACAACTTCAATTCTCATCTCAACCAACAAATTATACCTCCTACTCAAGGCATCTACAACCCTGTTAGACTTCCCACATCTATGCTTTAACACAAATGTATAGATTTGCAAAATATCAACCCATTTCAAATGTCTTTGATTCAACTTCACTTGGCTATTCAAATACTATAAAGCTTGATGATCAATGTACAAAACAAAGTCCTTAGGAAAAAGATAATGTCTCCATTTCTTTAATGCTTGAACAATAGCATAGAATGCATGATCATAAATAGAATACTTCTTCCTAGCATCATTGATTTTTTCACTAAAATATGCAATGGGTTTTCTTTCTTGACTTAATACAGCTCCTATGGCATTGCCACTAGCATCACAATCTACCTGAAATACCTTATTAAAATCTGGAAGTACTAAAATAGGTTTTTCTGTAACATTTTGCTTCAACAAATAAATACTCTTGGCTTCCCCTACAGTTCATTTAAATTCCTTTCTATCTCCTCTCATTGTTTCAATTAAAGGTGAACATATGTTGCTGAAATTTCTAATGAACTTCCTATAAAAACTAGCCAATCCATGAAATGGTCTTACCTCAATAATATTCCATTGTGTAGGCCATTCTATGATAGACCTTACTTTCTCTAGATCCATCTTAGGACCCTCAGCAGAGATCATAAATCTTAGGTACACTAACTCTCTCTTCACAAAGCTGCACTTCTTTAGATTTATCACTAATATCTCTTCCTTTAACCTCTCAAAAACTCTATGAACATGCATCAAATGTTCCTCAAAGGTTTTTCTAAAAATTGGAATATCATCTAAATAGACAATAACAAACTTACCCAGAAATTCTTTGAGTACCTCGTTCATGAACCTCATGAAAGTGTTGGTGTATTGGTTAGTCCAAATGGCATCACTAACCACTCATACATTCCTTCTTTTGTCTTGAATGTTTTCTTCCATTCATCTCCTTCCTGTATCCTGATATTCTATCTTTGTAAAATACCTCGCTCCACTCAGGCAGTCCATAATATCATCCATCCTCAAAAAATGAATCTGTACTTGATTGTGATTTTGTTGATGGCCCTAGAATCGATACACATCCTCCATTCTCCATCCTTCTTAGGTGCTAGTACTGCAGGTACTGCACATGGACTCAAACTCTCTCTTATTAGCTCATTTTTCAACAATTCCTAAACTTGTTTGTTTAGCTCCTCATTTTCTGTAGGAGTCATTCTATGGTCTGCCTTGTTAGGAAAACTAGCTCCTAGTAACAAATCCATCTGATGACTTATGATTCTCAATGGTGGCAAACCTTTAAGTATATTATGTGAAACAATATCTTTAAATTCATCCAACAGATATGTAATATTTGTGGGTACATATTCTCCTTCCTCTTTACTGAGTTTAGGAATCAAGGCAAAATACATATGTTCATGTTTCATTCTATCCAAAAAAAAATCTACCATCTACCAAACAAATTCCTGAATTACTACATACCTTTTCCTCTAATTCTCTCACAGGTTTAAACTTATGTCTCACTCCATCTTTTGTCAAAGAATAGGTGTTAGCATGGCCATCATGGATAGCATACGTATCATACTGCCATGACCTTCCCAATAACAAGTGACATACATCCATTGGTGATGCAAGAGGGTAATCCCTCTTGCTGAAATCGCATACACTTCCACACACAAGCAATTCTTTGCCCACAAAATTAAACGTCATCCAAACAAATATTGCAACAAGATTCTTATTTTATTCAACTGAACTGATTACATCAACTTGAAACAAAGTAACACCATTACAATTCAAGTTGTATCTACAACCTTCCTCTATTCTAGCACTCTTCCCTGGCGCCTCTCCTCCTCCAAAATCTACAACAAAACTAATTAAATTCCTCTCACATCCTCCATCTTCAAGCATTACTCTTCATCATGCTCTCTATTCAATCTCCATGATCTATGCCACTGGGAATCTCCATTTCTAATGGATTTCTTGAGTAATTTGCTGCTCTACTATCTTGTCAACACATTGACAACCACCTTCATCTCTCTATTTTGGTTCAGCCACCACTCCTCTCATAAGATCATCCACTCTCTATTATATTTTCTAATAAAAGGCATTCCAAATCTACCCCAACAGCAAGCGCTTCCTCCTCATATTCATATTTTCAATTCAAAATGTTATCAATTCCCATGGTTGGGCGTTTCTTCTCTTATTGTACACTATCAGTTGCAACCAAGGAATCCCATTAATTTACATTAATGCAACCTCTCTGTGAGGTGTCTCACTCCTCCCATGGCGATTCCTTCTTCCTTAGTGCCTCTGCCTCACCCTTCTTTCATTCTAGGCACCTCCTTTCAAACATGGCGCTTCCTCTTCTTTTTTCTTTGACGCTGAAAAATCTTCAACATAATGCAACTCAAATTTAATACCTCCTCCTTAGAGATATTTTGTCCTTTGAATGCTCTTCGAAAAGAAAAGCATTTTTTTTTGCATCGGTGAATAATTTATCTTTTGTGTCTTTATTCCCCTTAGGAAAAAAAATAAACTTTATCTAATGTCTTTTCATTATTCTTGGGTGATTATATTCTAAATGCCTAGCTACATAATTACTTCTAGAAGACATTTTAAATGGTTCCTATTTCTTACTAGACAGTTCACATGCCAAATTTATTATTTGACTACATTGATAAATGAAGCTTTAATAAGGTCGCGACTCCATTGTATTCTTGTTTATTTCCTTAAGACATTTTTTTGAACAATTCAACAGACTACAACACTAATGTATACTATGCAACAGTGAAAATTTGATATAATGCCTAGGATATTTTTCACCAACAAATTTGGAGAAAATTTGATTTGTGTGAAATCAAGTGTTGGTAGGCAAAATTTTGAAAGTGCTCTATTTCACCCAAAAGTTGTCCCAACTGTACATTATGACCTCCTTAGGTCCTCTGCAAAAGGATTTTGATCCAAACTTTCATAATCATGAGATTTTAAACTTCTTGTAAAACCACTAGTGCAAACTTTAGGCATTAAAATCTCCCAAATGTTGAAAGATTTGGTGATGATTCCTTTTGCACATTTGGCAAAACATAATCAACAACCTTTCCCTGAAAGGATTTTTGTCCAGCTCTTATGGATCTTCAAAAACAATTGTTTCTGTTAAACTTCTCGTTGTGTGCCAAAAGCAAAGTATGGTAAAAAATTGATCCTATCAACTCTGATCATTCCACATGTACCCCAAGGCTAAGATATGCCAACAAAAGCTAGAATCAAAACTGAAAGAGCAACAAAATGAAATTTTTTTGGTTGATGATGATCATCAGTCCGCTTGGATGCTCTTGCATCAGACATGCCGGGTAGGAAGTTTGTGAGCATAGGTTCACAAAAGTGGAGTTGAGTAGTAGGACTACTCTCCCAGGTTGTAAACAACCTGCAACAAACTTCATCATTGTGATAGATGCACAAGTTAATTATTTTTCCTCCTCTTCCAACATCTCGTCGGAACAAGTGTCATCCTCCTCCAACAATTCGGCACTCTCTTCTTCCTTCCTCTTGTGGACTCGTGTCTACCATGAATCATCATCCTCCTCCCAAGACTTTCTTTTCTCCTCTGCTCCTTCATGGGATTCTTTCAACCATTATTATCTGGCCACCTCCACCAAACAATCTCACTACTCTTCTCCTCTTTCATGGGTTTTGACCCACCATAAACCAACCACCTCCCTTTGAATATAACATCATTCACATCACAACCTGTGGTATATACATACAAATCTTCCCCTACAACTTCATAGAAATTAACAAATTTCCATCTACTCTTCTCCATACTCCTCAATGTCCTTCAACATTGCAAATGAAGGAAAATAAATTTCATCACAAAACACAATAAAATTTGCCTCTTCTTTCTTCACTACAATATTTCCTTCGTCATCATCAGCTGCAACCTTCATCCTCTCATCCTTCGCTATGAGGTTTTCATCTTTGCAATCTACTCCCATCATCATCCTCATGTCCTCAACTACTGTAACAAGTTTTTCACCTGTAGTATCTTCTACAACCTCCACACACAAACATGCAATAGTTGTATACAAATCTGCATCTTCATTTTTTTCCTTCCATCTACTTACAACTTCTTTCTCACCTCAGCAACAAGTAAATCCCTATCAACTTCCTCATCACAAAATTTAGAAAAATCAAAATTTACCTCTTCATTCTTCACTGTTGTGGCATCCATCTTCTCACTCTTAGCTGCCCCATTCATCTCCTTCAAATATTCACTCAACCTAAACAACTTCTCTATCTTCTCACTTCCTTCCTTAAGCAATTCATGCTCCTCAACAACATCTAAATTTGCAGCATCCTCACACAAATCTATATGGAATTTGAATCCTTCCATGTATCTACTTTCCTCTTACTCTATCTCCTCTACCTTAAACAAATTAGACTCAAAATTCTCAAATTTTATCTCATTTTCTTTCGCTGCTCCAACTTCTTTTCCTTCATTTTTCACTGCACTATTCATCTCTTCAAGTTCATCTATCCAATCTCCTTCTAAAAACTTGTCTATTTTCTTCATCTCTTCTTTCCATAGAAAATCATTCTCCTCTTTGCCCACTTTCTTGTCAAATATAGGCTCTTCTAACTTTGTCATTTCTAATTCTCCATCTGCTGCAACTTTCCTCTTTTTATACTCAGCTACAAGCTTGTTACCTTCCTCTTCTATCTTCTTATCCTCCAAAGGATATATTTTTTCTGCTACTACATTGATTCCAGTTTCTTCATGCATGTATTTCAAAATACATCCCTCTACTGCAATCTCTAATGCTTTCACTCTTCTAGATTCTTTACGAATTACCTCTTCTTCGCATCGTTGTCCAACATATTCCATGTCTTTCCATGGACCATTCTCTACTGCAATTTCATGTTTTGCCTCTTCAAAAAGGCATGCTACAGTTGAATACTCTTTCCTCTTCCATTCTTTTCTCTCGTTGCTTCCCTTCTTGCTTTCTTTTAGGAATGTATGGGTTGTTCCCACATGCTTCTCCTTCCATGCCCCTTCTATCAAAGGGTTGCAACTCTTCTTCTCATTCTTTGAAACCTCAGTTGCAATCTCTTCTCTTCCCTCTTCTTCTTCATTCTTCTTATCTGCTACCATTTCTTTGTTCTTCCCTTCGTCCTTCAAAGGATTCTTAGCCACTTCTTCATTTTTCTCTCTCTTTCTCAATCACTACTATATGCAATTCTTCATCTTCCTCATCCTTTTCTTTCATGAATTCTTCATGGCATGTTTTTGCTCCAAACTCATCCCTTGCAACCTCTCCATGCTACATAGCTTCCAATTGATCACATCTCTCAAACAACCTATCAATCCTCTCAATCTTTTCAGTCGTCTCTCTAAGGAATCCCTTCCTTTAGTACCATTGCTAGCCAACCATCCCATATGATGGGCTTCCACACATATATCTTCATCTCATCTGTTGTTGCAATCTTCTACCTTCACTTTCACTTACCTTGCAACGTGCAAGGACAACTCTTACATGGTTACTAGCTCTTAACTGCTCAAGACTTCACAAACCTGTAATAGTTCTCACACGAGCTATTCTCTACTACTGCCTCTATCCACATGTCTTGGTGTATCCTCTACACTCTCATGACCTTCTCACTCTAATACCGTTGGTGGTGTAAGAGGGTACTCCCTCTTACTGAAATCACATACACTTCCACACACAAAATCACATAGTACACATAGGCAATTCTTTGCCCACAAAATTAAACATCATCCAAACAAAGATTGCAACAAGATTCTTAGTTTATTCAATCAAACCCATTACATCAACACGATGGAACAAAATAACACCATTACAATTCAAGTTATATCTATAACCTTCCTCTATTCTGGCACTCTTCCGTAGTGCTTCTCCTCCTCCAAAATCTACAACAAAACTAATTAAATGCCTCTCACATCCTCCATCTTCAAGCATTACTCTTCCTCATGCTCTTTGTTCAATCTCCATGACCCCTGCCACTGGGAATCTCCATTTCTAATAGATTTCTTGAGTAATCTGCTGCTCTACTATCATATCAACACATTGATAGCCACCTCCATCTCTCTGTTTCGGTGCAGCTATCACTCCTCTCATAAGATCTTCCACTCTTTGTTATATTTTCCAATAAAAGGCATTCCAAATCTACCACAAAAACAAGCGCTTCCTCCTCATATTGATATTTTCAATTCAAAATGTTATCAATTCCCATGGCTCAACGTTTCTTCTCTTATTTCTGGTGCCCACTGTTAGTTGCAACCAAGGCATCCCATTAATTTACATTAATGCAACCTCTCTTTGAGGTGTCTCACTCCTCCCATGGTGATTCCTTCTGTCTTAGTGTCTCTGCCTCACCCTTCTTTCATTCTAAGCACCTCCTTTTAAACATGGTGCTTCCTCTTCTTTTTTATTTGATGCTAAAAAATCTTCAACATAATGCAACTCAAATTTAATACCTCCTTCTTAGAGATATTTTGTCATTTGAATGCTCTTGGAAAAGAAAAGCATTTTTTTGCATTAGTGAATAATTTATCTTTTGTGTCTTTATTCCCCTTATCAGCAAAAACAAATTTTATCTGATGTCTTTTCATTATTCTTGGGTGATTATATTCCAAATGCCTAGCTGCATAATTACTTCTAGAAGACATTTTAAATGGTTCCTATTTATTACCAGACATTTCGCATGCCAACTTTATTATTTGACTACATTGAGAAATGAAGCTTTAATAAGGTCGTGACTCTGGTGTATTCTTGTTTATTTCCTTGAGACATTTTGTCAAACAATTCAAAAGACTACAACATTGATGTATACTCTATAGCAAAGAAAACTTGATATAATTCCTGGGATTTTTTCCACCAACAAATTTGGAGAAAATTCCATTTGTGCGAAATTGAGTGTCGTTACGTGAAATTTTAAAAGTGCTATGTTTTGCTTGAAAGTTTTGCCAATTGTACATTATGACCCCACTAGGTCCTCTGCAGAAGGATTTTGATCCAAACTTCCAGAATCATGAGATTTTAAACTTTCTATAAAACCACTAGTACAAAATTTAGGCATTAAAATCTCCCAAATGGTGAAATATTTGGTGATGATTCCTTTTGTACATTTGGAGAAATATAATCAACAATCTTCCCCTTAAAGGAATTTTTCCCAGAGCTTACGGATCTTTGAAAACAATTATTTCTGTTAAACTGCCTGTTGTGCACCAAAACCAAAGTATGGTGAAAACTCATGATCATTCCAGATACACCCCAAGGCTGAGATATGCCAACAAATGCTAACCAAAATTGAAAGAACAACAAAATGAAATTTGTTTGGTTGATGATGATCGTCATCCCCTCGAATGCTCTTGCATCAATTGACATAATGTCACATAACACCTCATCATGATAATCTCCAATCTTAGACTTTACCAAACACTATTCATTAACCAAAGCTTTATGATCTTTCTATAACCAAGCAATCCTATAGGGACATGGATTATCTATTCTCTTCAAATTCAACTTTCTAACCATCTCTTTAAAGACTATATTTATTGTACTTCCACTATCAATAATCACATCACAAAACTTACCTCTTGATTTACACCTTGTTTAGAATATGCTCTTTCTTTGTACTGGTTCTTCTTTTCCCTCTTATTTTAGCAATGCTCTTCTAATAAAAAGAGCTTCTCCTCTTTCTGCATCTTTTGAATGTTCATATCTAGCCTCCCCATCAACCTAGGCAACTCTAGCATTACCCTCTAGTTTTTGTTTGTTCTGCCCTGATTTTGTTGGCAATCATATGCTCTATGCCCTTCTTCACGGCGTCTGAAATAGGTTCCTCTAATTCCTCCTCTTCTAGACCCTCTTCCAAATCTACATCTTCCTCTCTGGTACCCATCATTCTATCCTCAAGGGTAGTATGCATTTTCACCTCTATTATTTTGACTAGTACTTGCATCTTCATTTTTTCTTTTGCTCATCTTGTTATCCATGACGCCCATCTGATCTTCTGCTAGTTCTTCCACCACAACCTCTTCCTCTTTGTTTATTCTCAAATTTTCTATTCAACTTTTCTTTTACCTTCGTTGCAAATTGATATGCATCTTCAATAGTTTTGAATCTAACCAGGCTTAATTCTTCTTGGATATTGGGATTCAACCCATTGATATACCTAGCTACCTTCTCTTTATTATCCTCTATGTGACTTTCTCTGATGATGACTTTGTAAAACTCTTCAGTCTATACTTTGACTGTCTTGTTCATTTGTCTTAAAACTTACATTTTCTTTAGAAGTTCCAACTCATAATCCATATGAATAAACTCTCTTCAATTTATCAACCATTATAGCCCACCTGGTGATCTTCTCTTTTCCTTTTTAGTTTCTTTCTAATTGTACCTCCCACCAAATTCTTGCATGACCTTTGAGCTTGGTCTTGGTAAACTTGACCCTCTCAAGATCTTCTATTTCTTCATATTAAAATATTCCTCCATGTCATTGATCCAATCTATCAATTCTTCTAGATTGAGATTACCAGAAAATGTAGAGATGTCAATCTTTGGCCTTTTTTCAAAATTTTTATAGCCTTTAGTAATCTAATATCCTCAAGTTTTGCTTCTCCATCATTTTTCTTCAGATTGTGCATCATCTTGTGGTGCATCATCTTCGTCTTCACTTTCATCTCTCCTTCTTGATTCAAACCCTCTCCTTAATTCCTCTTGGATTGCATTAATCTACCTTTGTAGAACTCTAAACGCTTCTTCTGTCACAACAAGATTTCTACCAACATGGTTTCTGCGTGGAGGCATCTTGATTTTTTTCTTTCTTCTCTTACACTTAATATAACAATTCATCAGTGTGAAGCTACCTCAAATTAGCAATTCTGCTTCCACCTTCAAACACACGATCTCAAGGTCCTAGCACAAACTACTTTACTTTTCGATGATCTATTTGCACTCTCATGAAAAAATTAGTTTGATACCACTTGATGAGGGTGTACTCCACCCAACACACTCACAACAAGAAATTATAAGATTCAAACCACAAACACAATGATTTACATGGGGAAAACCCTTTTAGGTGAAAACCCCACTTGAAAAGTAGATCAACATATTATTCAGAGACTCAACAAGATTACAATATACTTGCAAGTCAAGTTTTCCCAAAAGTTTCTAACTAGAGATTCAAATGCAACTCAACATCTATCATACTCCACCTACAACCTCTATCTTAATCACATGATATATAGGAGCTATAATACATGAAACTATCAAATGGTATTACAAAACCATGAGCTAAAACTACCCAAAAGTGGTGCCCAAATTATCTACCAATAAAAGATGCCTTATGATGTGTCAAAACACTTATCAACATGTGTAGCTTCCCTTAACAACTCTTTTCTGTGTCTGTAAGCACAAAAATCATGCACAGCCTCCATGAGGACCCCTATGATGATTCAAATCCTTGTCACATACATGTAAATGTGAAATAATTTCCTTTAAGCAACAAACCTCTTGAATACATGTCTTCTTTCTTGTCTTGTGTTGATTCCTCTTTGTCAATTTCTCTCTCTCCCTATTTGCGATGCTTTTCGACACTTTTTTGCGACACTTGTCGATTTACATTTTCTGAGCTTTCGACCTTACTCCTAAGCCTTGTAAGTGTCTTGTAGGTGAGTTTTCACCTTTCCCTTAAGTTTTCATCCTCTACACCCCTTAGAAGCCTTCTAGAGGTTCCCCCTATCCATCTCCCGCTTTCAGTTTTCAATTCCGCTCAACTAATCCAAATCTCCCTCTATTATTTCTAGATCTCTCCTAAGAGATCCTACAGGTGCAAGTAGAGATTTGGATTCTTGCACATGACTGACCTTTTTTTGGAGGTAGAACCCCTCCTTTTCTTGTCTTCTTTCATTCCCCCATGCAGTTCTTCAGAAAACCCTGCCCAGCCCGGATCTCCCTCAGGTGACCCTACTGGCAAAAGGGACAACCCTGTCGTATTTCCAGCCACAGAAAAAATTGAGTTTCTCACTCGTTTTAGCTCCATTTTCTCCCATTTTTCTTCTAGTTTGCATGATTTTTTACGCATAATATGGAGTTGGCTTTTTCATGCACCCACACATGCATAATTAACTCCATTTGATTTAAAATTAACTCTTCAATCAATCTCATGCATCCTCACATCTCCATTCCTCTTCAATGATAAGCTATTATTGATTTATCACTCCATAGTTAACTGAGTTCACTTGGTAATCAACCTTGTTAACTCCCTAATCAATCACTGTTAACTCATCAATCAAATGAGTTAACTTCTCAATCAATTCCACTTCTCATCCCTTCTTCTAACCTATAAATACCCCTCACCTCTTCATTATTTTCCAAGTTGAGCAAGTTGGAGAATACTTTTCTCATCTTCACAAGCTTTTTCAAGCTTCTTCACAGGCCTTTGAGCCTCTTCCTTCATTTCTTTCCTTATTTCTTCAAATCTTCAAAGCTTTCATTGTTGTATAGCTTCAAAGCTCTTCCACAGAGGCAAATTCATCGTGCACACATCTCTTGCTAGTTTTTTCTCTCCAACTTAACATTCAAATGCTCTTACAGGATGAACATGCCTTTTGCTTTATTCATTGTTCAACCAAGCAACATTATGCTGCTTCATTCTATGCCATTGTGCTTAACCAAATCTCTCATTGAGCTCATACAAGCTTCATCAAAGCTTCCTTTTGCTTCTTTGTTTCATTTTGTCACCAAGAGCATCTCCCACTACTTCAAAAGGACTCAAGGTTGCCAATATCAAGGATTTCTTAGGGTAGTGGAGTCACACAAATCTTTGTTTCTCTCAGGTTCCTTCATTGTTTTATTTAATTCATAGTAATTAGAAAACCAAATTTGCTCTTGGGAACAGTAAATCATTGCTTTTTCCTTGATAATTAAATCTTGCATGTTAGAATAGTTATTTTCATAATTCTAGATCTAGATTATTAGAAGAAGCATTTTCCTCTCTTAGATTAGATTACTTCAAAACAATCAAAAACCCAAAAACATAGATTAAGATTGCATTAGAAAAAATCATATTAGATTACATACATATTTCCCTTTCATAGATTAAAAAGTACTTTTCATTTCCAAAATACTATAAAAGTACAAAAAAATGTTTGGCATATCATTTAGCTTTGCATGCATATAGAAACCCTAGAATAGACAAAATTGCAAACCCTCAGTACCATCATGAGGTAACCACAGTTAAACAATTCAATCAAACCCTTGATCACATCACAAGGTAAAAACAAGTCGAAACATAATCAAACCCTAGGTCAAAACCCTAAATCTAGTTAAGGTTAAGTCATCACACATCTACCTCGATCTTGGCTCTC
The DNA here is from genome assembly GCA_027924645.1 of Cunninghamia lanceolata. Classification (NCBI taxonomy): domain Eukaryota; kingdom Viridiplantae; phylum Streptophyta; class Pinopsida; order Cupressales; family Cupressaceae; genus Cunninghamia; species Cunninghamia lanceolata. The sequence continues at coordinate 2,796,192 of BSBN01000942.1, forward strand.
GAATGTGCCTAGGAGTGAGAGGAGAGTGGGTGAGGGTTATCCATGATGAGATTGAGGAGATCAATCCATGACCACAACAAGAAGCCTTTACTCTACCACAAGGATGTTAAATTAGGTCTGAACAACTAAGAGGGGGGGTGAATCAATTGTCACACAATTGAACAATTTCTTTCTCTTAATCTTCCTTTACTACTTATAATGAAATCAATGATGTAAACATTTTAGCATTAATCAATAACACATGAGCAGAAACATAAATAGTACACTTGACACCAAGATTTTTGATGTGGAAACCCTGTTAAGGGAAAAACCACGGTGGGGGTTAACCTACAAAGATTATACTCTATTAAAAGTATTATAATGGGGAATGCACATGCATTCAGGCTCACTGCCCAGAGCTCACTGCTCAAAAGAAGGCTCACTGCCTACAAGCAAGAAGAGTTACAATAAATTTGAACTGATATTTAGCATCTATCAATGTTGGAGTTCAGTTCCAGTTAAGCATAGAAAACTGACTTCATACACTTCATCCTTACTCTCCTCCTCTTACTTCTCTGCTGGCATCTGAACTTTGATCGCTGCTTCTTTTTGCATTTACTTCATAGTCGTAACACACACACTCCAAAATCATCCAATTCCATGGGATATATATATCCACAACATGATCTACAATCATTTTACCAGTGAGCTTCAAGAACATTTAGAACTTTGTAGAGTACTCTGCTTTGTCGGCTAGATCCATACATAATATGAGATGCAGATTAAAACTTGCACTTGTAAATCGTTAATCATGTCGGCTATCACTACTTATCATCACCAATTGCCCAATAGATAACTTCTATATATCCGAAAATAGGATCATTCACAAGGTTGGCCTGTTCTTCTTCTATTTGTTCTGTCAAACTGAAACCCGATACTCATAAGCTAATATCTTTTGAGTCCTTCATCTCTGGAGGACGAAAATCTATATTTAGAGTGTCTTGACAATGCTTACAACTACCTCAGATCCATAGAAAACCATGCCTTTCCACTGGATAGATCCGGACCCTGTCACCTATTATGTTCCTAACTGCCTGAACTTAGACACATTCTGATTCTGACTTCCAGTGTGAACAAATTGTGTTATGTGGATGATTGGGATGATCTTAGTTGCCATCAATGACAACACTTATCATGCCTAGCAGTGTCTCTTTCCAACAAAGGAGACCCATTTGTCCTCTTGTTGTTAGAAGAAACTATACAACTCCAAATACAACAGGAACTAGTTCAACACATAGAAAGACAAGAGGACATAAACGAAAGAAACCACTTACCCACACAAAGGTGGAATCTAAGAAACCCCAATAGGAGAAGAGAAACTAGTAACCCTTCAGGTCATAGGGTTATCTCAACAACAACTACAATCAAATGAAACATTCAACTTAGCACACAACAATAAAGGCCGCAGTACTTGCCGAACCCTCTTCGCGAAGTCCAGCTCTCCAACGAGCTAGACCCCCACTATGTCTCACCTCCTCTTGACTAGCTACTTCCACGTGAGCAAGAGTTACATGGTGGATCACCCCGTGGCAAGGAGGGAAGGGTCCGTGTACATGCCAAAATTTGACCTGATAGCTCGAAGCAACCGGAGTCACGATTTTGAGCGTACATATTTTGGTGAACCCGATGTGAAGAGAAAAGCCTCTTGGTTATATTTTTTGTGTCCCATTGCGTGGATCTCATTTCCATCATCATTGTCACATATGCCATTAGCTTCACCACATATTTTGGTGAACTTGACGTGAAGAACAAAAACTTTTGATGGGATCTCTTGCATTTCCATGTGCTTCTTTCATGTCCATCTTCATTTTATTCATTTTGTTGTGTTTCCTACACCCCAAAACTAGGACAAAATCACACCAAGTTCAAGGGAATTACCCCTCCAATGAAAGTAGCACATGTTCATATCCAATAGCTTCAATCTCAAATTAGTCAAACTCAAAAGACTCAAAGGGGTTCCAAGAAGATCCCAACAACATTGACCAAATCAAAACATGCCAAGTGAGTGTTTGGTCTAAGATTCATCAACAAAACTAGCCCATAACAAGCGATACAAAAATGGCCACCCAAATAGACAATGAAGTGAGTCATCAAAAGAAAAACTTACAAGAAGCTTGGGGGGCACAAAAATCACTCCACATAGTATAGCATGATAAAAGAATTGCAATGTGTGAAATGTCATCTGAAAGAACAAATAGGGTCACTCAAACCCTAATGCAAAGCAATCCATCACAAGGTGGAAAAACTCATAGAACAGACATAGCCTCACTCACAGACCTTATAGAAAGTTTGGTCCAACAAATCGAGACCCTTGGGGCTAGGAGGCTTAAACAAAATTGAGGAACAACCCAGGGCACATGGAAATTGTTTCATTGATGAAATCAAATCAAACCAGGGGGCAACACAAAATACCCCTCATCTAAATTCCCATTCGTATGACACATATAATAAAGCATTCAGGCATCCCTTGCCCTCACAATCCAACATGACAAGTCTCAATCAAATAGGTGGGATTCCTATGATGTGCAAGATCAACCACAAATGATCCCACCCAATCATCAAAACATAAACATGATGCCATCTAGTCATCCAACTTTTTCAGGATATCAACAATCTAGCATACCCTTTCAACAAACACAACAAGCTCCACTTGAAGGGCTAATGTTTGGAGGAACAAAATCTTCTACACATAACTCCCTCCTAGGAATATACCTTGAGTATTTAAAGAAGCCTCTTGACTACAACATTCGTCAAGTAATATTACCACGTCCTCTCCTCAAGCTTCCAAAATTTAAAGGAGAGGGTGATCCTAAATCTCATATCAAGGCTTACATCATGGTAGTGCGAGAACTCCTTCCTTGGGATGGGGTAGTAGCAAAGATTTTTCCAGAGACTTTAGAGGGTATTGCTCTAGATTGGTACTATCGACTTCCAGAAGCATTGATCCACTCTTTTAGGCAACTCATCAATCAATTTGTGGCTGCCTTTGACATAAACAAATTGGTCAAGACAAGAATATGAGAATTTCTAACAATAAAACAAGAAACAAATGAGTCGGTTGCACATTTTATCACACAATGGAGAAAAGTTCTCTATTCTTCAACTAGCACACCAAACATGGATCATAGAGAACGAAGGGAGTATGATTCTAATGGAAGGTTTATAAACCATAATACAAATGAAAAATACTCAACAAATGATCAAGACATAGATGGGTCAACAAACACTTCACCATCTAGAAACAACAATAATTGTGACTACGATAGTCATACAAATTTGGGGAATGAAAATACCAACAACTATCCCTTGAGAATCAACAATAAATCATACAATAATCACTGTAAACCTTGAGATCACAATCATGATAAATATTTCTCATTTCACAAGAGAAGGGGGCATGAGATCAAGTCATGTCGAGGGTGCCATCGCTTCATATCAAACCTCCCAAAATGTCAACAAAAATCATTCATGGACACATTCTCACAAGATGAAGAACTTAATCCCAACACCTTTAATAAAAACACCTTAGGCCTTGTGGAATTAGATAAAGATCAAGAAATTTATGTCACACAAGGACCAGAACAACCAGATGACACCAACAATTCAAAATTTTCTCACATGCTAGAGCTTATCAAGAGTTCTCCTACACATAAGAACGCTCTCCTCAAAGCCCTAGATCTAGGCCATATAGTTCAAAACACTCCAAATGAAAAGTGTTCTTCTTCAACATCCAATTTTGAAAATTTACCCTTAAACAATAACATAGCCAAACAAGGTGATGTCCCCCTCCATCTAATAGTCCAAGTCCAAGACTGTTCCATTAAACATGTAATGATCGATGATGGGTCTGCAATCAACATAGTCTCCTTTTCACTTCTTCAAAGAATGGGATACAATGAAACACAAATCACAAAATAAACTTCCATCCTTAGAATTCATGATAACCCAAATACTCAAACAAGGTCAATCTTCAAATCACATTGGGTCCTAAAACCCTCCCAACTAAATTTTATGTCATTAATGAAGAAACCACTTACAACATGATCATAGGAAGGCCTTGGATCCATAGGATGAGGGCCATTCCCTCCACATTATTTCAAGAATTACACTTCTCGTACATGGGACAAACCCACATCATCAAAGGAGATCCTGATCCTTTTAGCCTTTATAGAGTTGAACAAGTCAAAAAGAAGGGAAATTCCATGGAAACCACTAGTGACCCAAAAATTAACACTTTTGAAAAAGGAGAGACATCAAAACAAATTGCAAACATAGCCAAAACCTCAAAATGTATAGGGAAGGGGACAACAGGAGAATTCCCCTTCGATCCTAACTCAACAAAGTCTTACATTCCATTCAACTTAGTGGCCATTCCAATTGAACCAAACATGAACATCCCTATGGTTGAAATCATGACTGAAGAAGAAGAACTAGAATCCACACAGAAACTAGGAGAGTCAACACCAACTCCAATTACCCTTAACAATTTCAAAGAAAACATCAGAACTCAACAAGAATAGAAAATGATAAAGCTAGGGGGCAAATCATCAAACAATGAAACATGTGAGTACACAAAATTCCTCACTGAATACAAAGACATTTTCACACCAAGTCTTCGAGTGTCCTTGCAAAGAATTTCAAGTGAAGTTTAGACCAAATTGGATAGGTCCAGAAATAGTTAAGAAAGACGTAAAAAATGATGCTACCTCTTGTGCATTATGGAACGAAAAGATCTTAGCATCTCATAAAAATCATAAAACATAAAAATACAAAAACAAAATTATAAAAAAAAATCAAAATGTTAAAAACAATTTGTTTCTTGTATTTCTGTATCATTATGTTCATCTTGCATTATTGTTAGTGACTTGCTCTTATACTATTTTTTCTTCAGTAAGGAGTCTAAGGTTGCCTAAGATATTCGTCATCCTTTTAGGACCTAGAGAATCCCTCATTTTCTCAATCGCCATTATCCCCTTTCATTCCCAATGATTCTAATCAAATCCTAGCTCTTAGCTTTACATTAATCCCAATCTTAATGAGTCAAGATGTTAGGTCTAAACAGTATTCAAACCTACAGTGTTCAAAGGAAGCTTGCAAGTAGACCTTCCCAATTCTTCCCTAGTAGAAGAGAAGTCCAACCAAATTACAAAAACTTTAGGTAGCGCTCAGCCCCTTATCTTTCTTGTGCAAAAACGTCAGGAAGATCAAAACTCTAAAGGAAGCAATCTAAGATCTGAGTGAATAAAAAATGAGTGATCAAAATAAGAGTGTCAAAAAGTGAGAATTTAGAGATCAAAATATTGCATATCAAAAGTTCCAAAAAGCATTCATTTCTTGAAAAGTCAAAATCCAAAAAAATGAGAAAAATCAAGTGAGGAAAATACAAAGAAAAAGTAAAAAAGAGAAGAGAGAGAGAGAGAGAGAGAGAGAGAGAGAGAGAGAGAGAGAGAGAGATACAAAAAAATTGAAAGAGAGAAGATTGTTGAATGTCTATACTCTTGGGTGGAGATCAGTCTAAGCTTGAAGCCTCAAGGGTGACATTCTAATAGAGAAAGAAAGGTACAAAGCGCACACACATGCACTAGATGAGTAAAACTAAGGAGTCTAGTAGTCTCTAGGATCATCTTCTACCAAGGGACCCTTGTTCTTTCCTTTTTATCCTTTACCCGAGGTCTACCTTGATTTCCATCTATGATCTAAGTCTAGAAAACACCTATAAAATTTGCTACTTGTCTAAGTTGAAACCCTGTCAACTTGTGTTATCTAGATAAGGATCAATGTTTAGCCTTTAGCGAAGTCTAAAATTAGAAACAATCCATCTTCATTCCTTCTCCCCACTTGAGTTTTTAAAATCCTATCTCACAACATTGATTAGGTCTCTTATATCAAGACAACTCGCAATCCCCTGAATCTAAAATCTTATTTAAAGAGCAGTCATACTGTTTGTTCCACATTGCATTCATACCTAAATTAGAAAAAAAGAGTCTCAAAGAAATAAATTCAATGTCATAACTTGTGGCATTCCATAGAAGTAAAAGTTTCATTTCAGCATTTCTTCTATTATTGCATCTGCATATTGTCACCTACTTTCATTTATATATGCTCAAAAAGACAAAAACAAATTGCATCATCCATATGTGATCATCTTAGGTATGTATTCTCATAAGAAAAATAAAATCTCTAACCAACCATATGTACAAAAGGGAAAGTGAAGTACAAGATGTCAACTAAAGCTATGTATGGATCTCATCGAATCAAGTCTTGTAACAATAAAGTGTAAAACAATGTCTGAGCACAAGTCACTCCTCCAACAAGTCAAAGGAGCAAAACTGTGTAATCAAGTACACAAGTCTCCCCATGCAAGGGGGCAAGGGTAGAAATCTCTTAAATGTAGTTCTTCCAAAGACCTCAAGAAGAATCAAATCAAACGTTTGCAAAATCTTCACAAAAACCATAAAAAATAGAAAAATTGAAAAAAGCATAAAAATGTGTAAAACATAAAAAATCCCTAAAAATCAAATATGTTCTTAAAAAATTTGCAATAAAAGGAGAATCTATTCTCCTCCTCTCTAGATTTTCATGTGTTCTATTTATTTTATGCATCTTCCATGCATCATTTTGCATGCATTCATTCCTATAGGTCTCACCGACAAAGGCATACAACTCGTCAAACTCGAACGATCCATGGTAAGTTCATCATTTCAGTTTTCATTATTCATTTTGATACATTCAAATGTCATACTAATACTAGTTATTGTAGGTACAATTGTGGGAAAATTGACAACACGTAAGGCCTAGTTCAGGAATGGTACCCACCTTTCATGTAGACTACCATCCTCGAGGGGGCAAATATGTAAGCACAAAAATCATGCACAGCCTCCACGAGGACCCCTATGATGATTCAAATCCTTATCACGTACATGTAAGTGTGAAATAATGTCCTTTAAGCAGCAAAAATCTTGATGATGTGTCTTCTTTCTTGTCTTGTGTTGATTCCTCTTTGTCGATTTCTCTCTCTCCCCGTTTGTGACACTTTTCGACACTTTTTGTGACACTTGTCTATTTGTGTTTTCTGAGCTTTCGACGTTACTCCTAAGCCTTGTCAGTGTCTTGTAGGTGATTTTTCACCTTTCCCTTGTGTTTTTCATCCTCTACATCCCCTAGAAGCTGTCTACAGGTTCCCCCTATCCATCTCTTGCTTTCGGTTTTTAGTTCCACTCAACCAATCCAAATCTCCCCCTATTATTTCTAGATCTCCCCTAGGAGATCCTACAGGTGCAAGTGGAGATTTGGATTCTTGCACATGACTAACCTTTTTCTAAATGTAGAACCCCTCCTTTTCTTCTCTTCTTTCATTTCCCCTTGTAGTTCTTTAGAAAACCCTGTCCAACCTGGATCTCCCCCGGGTGACCCAGGGTCACCCCCCGGGTGACCCTATCATATTTCTAGCCACGAAAAAACTTGAGTTTCTCACTTGTTTTAGCTTTGTTTTTGCCTGTTTTTCTTCCAGTTCACATGATTTTGGATGCCTAATATGGAGTTGACTATTTCATTCACCCACACATGCATAATTAACTCCATTTGATTTAAAATTAACTCTTCAATCAATTTCATGCATCCTCACATCTCCATTCCTCTTCAGCAATAAGCTATTATTGATTTATCACTCCATAATTAGCTAAGTTCACTAGGTAATCAACCTTGTTAACTCCTAAATCAATCCTTGTTAACTCATCAATAAAATGAGTTAACTTCTCAATCAATTCCACTTCTCATCCCTTCTTATAACCTATAAATACCCCTCACCTCTTCATTATTTTTCAAGTTGAGCAAGTTGCAGAATACTCTTCTCATCTTCACAAGCTTTTTCAAGTTTCTTCACAGGCCTTTGAGCCTCTTTCTTCATTTCTTTCTTTATTTCTTCAAATCTTCAAAGCTTTCATTGTTGCATAGCTCTAAAGCTCTTCCACGGAGGCAAATTCATTGTGCATAGAACTCTTGCCATTTTTTGCTCTCCAAATTAGCATTCAAATGCTCTTACAGGATGAACATGCATTTTGTTTTATTCATTGTTCAACTAAGCAATGTTATGCTACTTCATTCTATACCATTGTGCTCAACCAAAGCTCTCATTGAGCTCATACAAGCTTCATCAAAGCATCTTTTTGCTTCTTTGTGTCATTTTGTCGTCAAGAGGATCTCTTGCTACTTCAAAAGGACTCGAGGTTGCCAATATCAAGGATTTCTAAGGGTAGTGGAGTCACACAAATCTTCATTTCTCTTAGGTTCCTTCATTGTTTTATTTAATTCATAGTAATTAGAAAACCAAATTTGCTCTTGGGAATAGTAAATCATTTCTTTTTCCTTGATAATTAGATCTTGCATGTTAGAATAGTTGTTTTCATAATTCTAGATCTAGATTATTAGAAGAAGCATTTTCCTTTCTTAGATTAGATTACTTCAAAACAATCAAAAACCTAAAAACATAGATTAAGATTTCATTAGGAAAAATCATATTAGATTGCATATATATTTCCCTTTCATAGATTAAAAAGTACTTTTCATTTCCAAAATACTAAAAAAGCACAAAAAAATGTTTGGCATATCATTTAGCTTTGCATGCATATAGAAAGCCTAGAATAGACAAAATTGCAAACCTTCGATACCATCACGAGGTAACCACGGTTAAACAATTCAATCAAACCCTTGATCACATCACAAGGTAAAAAAAAGTTAGAACATAGTCAAACCCTAGGTCAACTAAACCCTAGGTCAAAACCCTAAATCTAGTTAAGGTTAAGTCATCACACATCTACCTTGATCTTGACTTTCAAATGTGCCTAGGAGTGAGAGGAGAGTGGGTGAGGGCTATCCATTATGAGATTGAGGAGATCAATCCACGAACACAACATGAAGCCTTTACTCTACCACAAGGAGACCCATTTGTCCTCTTGTTGTTAGAAGAAACTGGACAACTCCAAATACAACATGAACTAGTTCAATGCATAGAAAGACAAGACCAGACATAAATGAAAGAAACTACTTACCTACAAAGAGGTGGAATCTAAGAAACCCCAACAGGAGAAGAGAAACTAGTGACCCTTCGGGTCATAGGGTTATCTCAACAACAACTACAATCGAACAAAACATTCAACTTAGCACACACCCCCGAAGTCCAGCTCTCCAGCGAGCCAGACCCCCATCATGTCTTGCCTCCTCTGACTAGCTACTTCCACGTGAGTGAGAGTGATGTGGGAAATCACCCCGTGGCAAGGAGGGAAGGGTCCGTGTGTGTACCGAAATCTAACCTGACAGCCCGAGGCAACTGAAGTCACGATTTTGAGCATAGAGTCTCTGGCATAGTTTTTTACATTCTCCAATATGGGAGGCCCAACATTTGGAGACCATAACTTTTGATCTAGGATTCCAATTGATGAACCGTTTGATGCATTGGAAAGCTTGTGAAAAACTAAATTTCGTCCAATTTTTAGGCCTGTATGAAACCTCTAAGTGCCTCAAAATTGATTCTAAAACTTTTTCCATGAACCCTAAAAAAATAGAAACTTTAATATATTGAAATCCAAACATGATCTTGGGCTAAAATTTACCAAGAATGTTTATGTTTCTATTTTAAATCTTTGAGAAAAAATTTAGGCCCAACCACTTCTCAAATGTAGGCTTACTAAAAATAGTAAGTCCTAGTATTCTCAGCCTTTTTCAAAACTTTGAAGGTTTTGAATTATTATTCAAGAAAATGGGTACTGCAAATATTTTGGTAATGCAAGATTGCCCTACACCTTTGGATGCTCCTACATCATCTTAGGTCACATGTGCAAGTCAAACTTGGTCACTAAGATTGGAGGCACAAATATTGGTGCCTTGGAGAACATGTTGATATTTATCTTGGTGGTATATTTGGTCTCCGACCTTGGAAATGTAAATGGGTGCATTCATTATTGGTGTGTAGGGCATTAAATAATGGTGGAAAGGGTGGTTGGGAAGCTTCTAGTGAGTTTTCCTTTTCTTCTTGCTCTCTTGTCTATAAATAGGAAGATTGGGGTGGCTTTATTCATATCTTGTACTTTTTCATTGTGAGTGGAGGTTGGTGTAAGATCCTCAAAGATTTATTTTCTTGTGAGCCTAGAGTGGTATGTGCAGATCTCATTTGTTCTTGGATTAGTTTCATGGGGATAACAACAATTGCTTATTATTGTAAAATAATGTCATTTCTTACATGGTTTCATGCTTCGTTGAGTGTATTTATTTGTTAAGGCTTGGAGCTTGATATTGTATCATGGCTATTTGTTTGCTATAAATATATTAGTTTTGATGCTTTGGAGATTGAGTTTTTTCTAAAAGGGTTTTCCTATGGTATATCGAGGTATCTCTCTTGTGTGGTTGTTCTTTCTTTCATTCTTGTTATGTTTCAATTATGTTGAAATATTGTTGGAATTTGTATAGATTAGGGACACCACTTTGACATATTTCCTTAGGATTAATTGTGAGAATTTTATATATTTCCTTTCATTTAGTATTAATAATGTTGTCTATGAGTTTTGGTATTGGTAACGTGAGTGTATTTCCTTGAATTTGGTATTAGATCCTAGTTAGTGTTGAAGGAGGGGATGCCTTCCTTGTGGTAGTAATTCTTGTTCAAGTGGAGTTGGTTGTATTTGATCTTGTTTCAAGGATAGTTATGGAAATCACTTCTAGAGAGGAGGTGGAGTGGATCAATGGAACACACTTTGAGCATTTGATACTTAGGATGGAGGATTTTATTGAGCATGATAAGTGGATTTCAGATCATGTTCTAGTTTCCTTGGAGTTCATCCTTACATTATTGGAGTTGGTCATGTAGTGACTTTGACCTAGATCTCTTGTTTAATACTATGAGATAAGTCCTTGGTTACATGGAGGTTATGTAGTTAGTCATATAGTAACCTAGAAGCTCCACTTTGTTAAGCAGAAGTTGTGGAGTTAATCATGTAATCACTTTCACTCAAATATTTTGCACAACCCTCTAGTTCTTTCAATTGCATGTACTAGATGGAGGAGTTGGTCATGTGCTAAATTTTACCTAAATATCATGATGTATTTACATGGTGGAGGTTGTGGAGTTGGATTTTTGGTGGCCTAGACATCTTGGATATCCCCCTAGTCCTTTTGAATGCGTGCACTTGCATGTTGCAAATTTATGATATTCTATCATTTAGAATGTGAATCCTTGGTCCTAAGGTTTACAAGTGTTTTGGATGTGTTAATAAATTCAAATTTTGCATTTATGCTTTTGGCATGGGTTGTTTTGCAGGTTTTCTATTTAAAATATGTGGTTTTATAGATCTACAAAGTTTTTTTTCAAAGATTAGAATTCTTGAGGGTTGTCTAGATGGAGATAGTTTCATATTCCATGCATTCTTTCAAGCACATTCAAAGGCTTTCTCATTAATATCTAGTTTCTAAATTTCAATTGTCTTGGAGTTATGAATTTTTTAGCATTTAAGATCTTATGTTTTTGTCATGGGAAGATTCAGTATGGTGCCTTGATTCTATTGTCACTAGGGAAGGTTTAAATCTACATGTTTTTTGGGTATACATATTTTAATGGATCCATGTTGTATTGTTATAAGATCTATGAGTTTTGTGGTTTACTTGGGTTTCAATAGGAGCACTAGCCATGTTTTGCCACATTTGTTGCAAGTTACATGTGTGTAGTATGAGCTTGTGGGTGCCATGTTTATGTACCTACATGTTTCACAAAGAACTTAAGAGTAGATCTGTAGAGTGTCAATGGTATCATGTGTGTGCACCAAGAAGATACACCATGATAGTGGTGGCAATGAGTTGATAGTCTCATTTTTAGCATCTCGATTATTTGGTGTAGACTATTTGGATGCCATAAAGTTGTAGATTCTAGTTTGTTCTCTTCTAGCTATAATTGAGCATTGACATGTTGAGTATTAGAGAGGTAGGGAGATGGATAGTTGAGAATGTCTTTTATGTTTGAGTATATGGACTATGTTTTCATGAGAGGCTCCATAAATTTGAGATTTTGTGTAAGTATGTAGTCTCTTATGGCATATTATCTTCTAGCTTAAAGATGGTGACCATGATGTCATGGGAAGCTTTTATTCATAGTGAGAATGTTGGCATGACAAGGTTGTGAATCCTCTACATAGATGTTTATCGTAATGTCATGGGTAGCTCCAAAATACTCTTAATGGGAGTTATATAAGTGATGTAGACTTATTGGTTTAACAGGTGGTCTTCTGGTATTAAGGATGTGTATTATTGTGTCTTTGTGAATTCTAGATCATAAGTAGAACTTTGGCATGATATAGTTTCTTTTGACTAGATCTATCCATTAGAAATAGATGATATTATATTGAGGATTCAAATCATGGATACATAAGGGATTTCTTAGAGTCTTCACTATTAATGTAGTGGGAGTATTAACTATGATTAGGTAAGCATAGTGGCTAATTTTCCTTGGAGAGTGACACTCCTAGATATTATAATGTTACAGTTGGACTTTAGTTAGGCATGAGATGATTGGAAGTGTACTTATTATTGCTAGACAAATTAAGGTGAGGCTATAGATCTCCTACATGTTGGAGATCAAGGGTTGGAACAAATTTAATCACTCAAGTTTCAACGGGATTTTAAGAAGCTTAAACCTAGGTCTAGATATGTGTTTAGCATGGACTTGATGAGGAGGTTGTTCAAAGAGAGACTCGAAGTCACTCAAAGAAATCTAGAAAGAGGAGCAACCTTATACCCTACTCTCAAGGAAGTCCGCTTGATAAAGAATGCAACCTAATAGGTATAGCCCAATTGGTGTTTTAGATGCATTCTTGTTTCTTTGTCTCTTATGAGTCTTGAGTTTCAAAGTTAGTTCTAAGGATGAGTTTTGATAAGTAGATGGCATGTTTAGCAGCTAAGGGTCGATTCCTTGGATGTGTAAATAGATGTTGGTGAGATATTTATTTTAGGTTGAGAAGCTAACATCTTTTAAATTTTCCATTTGTTGTTGTTTTGTTTGATCTTAAGGTTGAGAGATTTTCTACATGGGGATTTAGAGGAGGAGATCTATGGTACATAGCTAGAGCACTTTGTTGGTATTACAATAAGGGCATGGTTTACAATGTTCTTTTACACCGTGTGAGATATAGGATATGAGCCACATATTATATGTGAGTGTAGTTGGTAGTCTACTATGGTTTGCACTAGATTAAACATTACCCAAGTAGTGTGAGTCCTAAGTAGGTATATGTGCCCATTTTGGACAAAGAGTATTGGGATATAGTGTAGAGGGTCTTAAAGTATCTTTGAGACATGTTTGAGTGTTTTATTTTCTACCAAAGAGGACAAACCTTGAGTAGGACAATGGATATACAAGGATTCATGGATTTTTTATTAGGTGGGAGGTGTGGATAGTAGATCTACTAGTGGGTATGTGTTTTCCCTATTTTGTGGTGCACTTATTCAAATGAGAGAAATAGGTTGTGGTTTCTCTTTCAACTACACTTTTGACATAGAGGCAGAGTATATGACAACTACTCATAACTTTTAGGAGGAGATTTAGCTCTGGGGAGTGTATTCAATAAGTAGGATTTAGTATGATAGTCATAGTGTCACCAGTGTGGCATAGAACCCTACTTTTTATATGTAGATGGGGCATATTATTGTGTATTTTTAGATACTGTAGATGATGTGAGATGCTTGGTGAATCTTGTGAGCACAAAGAAGTGTAGATGATGTGAGATGGTTATGGGGATGTTTTCTCTTTGTATTGAGTTTGTTTTCTTATTTTCCTATGGTTGTCCCTTTATAGTTTTGGCCCTTTATGCAATGTATACAACAAGTGGGAGAATGTTGGGATAAGATGTTGTACACATTGCATAGAAATATTTGATATTTTTTGAAGTTGTGGTCCATGTCTATGTGGGGTGTCACACTTTTAGAAAGATAAATATCTTCCTAGGGGATTGTTGTGCATAACACTACAAATGTATTTAATGTGAATGCGACATTGGGGGGAATACATTTAGTATTTGGGGATAATGGATTAGTGAGCACATGGTTTATTGGGATTATTAGAGGAATACATATAATGGTTGTGAATCATTATAAAATTCTTTAAATATTGTAAAAGCATTAAATGTTTGAGTCACATGTGTAAGTCAAACTTGGGCACTAGGCTTGGAGGGAGCAATATTGGTGCCTCAAAGAATGTGTTGTCACTTGTCTTGGTGGCTGGGCACCCACCTTAAAGATTCAAATGAGTACATTGGGTGCATTTTTTATTGGTGCTTAGGGTATGAAATAACAGTGGAAAAGGTGGTTAGGAAGATTCTAGTGATTTTTCCCTCACTAGTCATTGTCTTGCCAATAAATAGGAGGCTTGGGATGGAGTTATTCATATCTTATATTTTCTCATTATGAGTGGAGCTTGGTGTAAGAACCTATAGGATTTAGTTTCTTGTTGAGGGGATCTTAAGGAGCATGGAGTGGGATATGTGGCTCTCATTTGTTATTATATCAATTTCATGGATAGCAGCTATAGTTGCTCATTACTATAGAAGAAGGGCATATCTTGCATGATATCCTCCTTTGTTGAGAGTGTTGATCTCCATGTTAAGCCTCAGAGGCTAATATTATATCGTGACTATTTTATGGGTAGAAATATATTAGTTTTGGTGTTTTGGAGGCTAGGTTTTTCCTGAAAGGGTTTTCCCAAGGTATGTCGCTATCTTGAACTCCCTTGTGTGGTTTTTATTTCTTTCATTCTTGTTATGTGTTGTTTATATTTGAATGCTACTAAAATTTATATAGATTAGGGCTACCATTATCAAATCTTTCCTTTTAGGATTAATGGTGGGAATTGTTTCATACTAGGAATAATGCAAGAAATTGTTTGTATTTCCTTTAATTTGGGTATGAAGAGATTTTTCTATGAGTTCTAATATTGGTGATGTGGGTGTATCTGTTTATATTTCTCATCCAATAAAAGGTCATATCTAATGTATTAATTAATTGTTCTATATAAATCCATTACAAACCCACCATATTTCTGATCTCACATTAGCCTACTATTATATGCCAACCATCCTACCACATTTTATGATCTCACATTAGCCTTGATCTTAGCCTATTATCTCTAATTTTAAATCTAGATCTATTTTAATTTTCAAAATAGAGTATAAATATATCACATTTGAATTTTCCCTTTTAACTTTGACTCCTAAATTATCCTATGTGATATGACTTATACCCAGGATTGTGCTTTACTTTAATCTTTTCTTCCTTTAATTAAATATTAGACCTAATATTAGTTTTCATTATAGTTGAGTAATGGTGGGGTGTGTGTTTCTTTCCTAAGAATTAACTTAAAATAAAATTGAAATTGGTTTTCAACACGATAAAACTCAGTTGAAAAATATATCAAGTCTATATGTTTGATATCAGATGCCTTATATTCAACTTAACCTCACTCACCTTCAATGCATACTTCCCTTTGATATCAATTATATTTTATAATAACATTAAGTCTAGACTTTACTCTAACCTTGACTTCACAGATATCAATATCAAAGATCTTGAGATCCAAGTGTTACATCTCACACTATTTGTGGTTCTAGGTGAAATGATTAAATGATGGTAGAGACTAGAGTCATGTCCATAAAGTGATCAAAGGAAAAAGGGAGAAAATGAAGGACTTGGGTTCAATGAAGTTATAGATCCAATACTTCATAAACTTCAATATATAGAAGATACATTGGGAAACCAAAAACACCAAGGAAAATTTAAAGTCAATTTTCAAAATAAATACACCTGAATTAAAACCATAGGTTGAGTCCAAAAGGAATCAAATGAAAATGCGAGAAAAATACTTAAGGCAACCCTCTAATATAGAAACTAAATCCAACTTATTGATTAACTATTGTAGATAAAGCCTATAAGTCTAGGGAAATTAACTCTAGTTATTTGTTGTATAGGTTTCTACACCTACAAACACTAAATTAACCATTTTTTAGCAAGTTGGATTTAGAAAAAATAATAAACTTCTAAGAATATTTTATTCACTAATTAACACCAAATATCATAACATTTCAACCCAATTTTATAACTTGTTAGATTTAATTTGGTATTAGAGCACAAAATTAACATTTAAAATATTAACTCTAATTACAAGGTGAATTTGATTTTCTTTATATTATAGTGTATAAATGCATCACATGTAGGATTTATAAATTTAAACAATAAAATCACTTCTGATTAATAATCCAAAGATAAACATTATAAACCCAAAAAATATTAAAGTGAGTTGAATTTAAAATAGGGTTTAACTAAAATAGAGAAATACTTGTGGGAAAATAGAAAAAATTGTTAATAATTCAAGGATAAACATTATAAACCCAAAAAACTATTAAAGTGAGTTGAATTTAAAATAAGGTTTAACTAAAATAGAGAAATACATGTGGGAAAATAATAAAAAATTGAGTCACAAATGAACTAGGTAGCTAAGCCTAATTTGTACAAACAAGTGAATCATGGTAAAATCTAGGATGATCATGAAAAATTTAGAAAGGGGGACCTGATTCAAGAGCACTTACACATGTTGTGGTAACATCGAACAAAAACTAGTGACTCTCTAGAAAAAATGTAATAGACAGATTTAGAATTGAGAGTCTAGTTAAAGGAAAATTTTAAATAATTAAAAATTATTTCACTATCAATGTCCTAAGTTATATTTGATCAAATTTTATGTGCAAATGTGTTCATTTACCTTTCAATGTTTGTAAATATCAACATTATGAAAAGGGAAACAAAATTATAAATGAATTTAAACCCTAAGCAAACATTGGTCTACAAATGATAATAAGTGAATGTAGGTATACATGTTACCAATTACCTCACATTACTCCACTGCCATCCAGACATTTATAGCCCCAATGAAGATTTACTTTGGTCACTCTCTAGGAATTTCTCTACTATCACTCATAAATCCATATCCTAATAGAGATACCTAAATCACCCTTAATTAATGTTTTCATCATGTTTCATTTTCCTTTATATTCAATCTATAATTTTGATACTTTTTTGCATTGTTTTTACATACAAGCACATAAAGCTTATTTAGGGTTGAGAACCACTATGTAAAATAGAGTTTCAAACCATAAAAATTGTTATGTATTCCAAAACCATAGTACATCACTCTATGAATTAGAAAAATTGAAGATGAATTATAGAATATTTGATCAAATGAAATGGTTTTAAATTTAGAGGCAAGCTAACTTAAACCAAACTTGACTAGTAAAAACTAAAAAATGAATTTGACATATTTCAAATTATCCCACACTAGTAAAACATCTCCAAAACTCCTATAACTACTCCTATCAAGCTACCTATTCTAACCTAGTTACCACACATGCTCAAGTGACAACCAAACTCAAAGAGGAAACCATGATAAATATAAGAGAAAACTAGAAAGGCCTAAACTAAGCACCATACAATAAACAAAAACAAAATCCAAGATTTTGGAGGGTATAAGAATCTAACATTTGAAACCATTTCCTATCTCTATGCATATGTATTCTATCCACAACACCAACAAAAGAAGAAATTCCTAATCTAACAATTTCAAATATACATAAAGGTATAAGGGAGAAAATCTTTAGCAAGTTCCTATTTTGTTTCATCAATGTGTGTAGGAGCAGAAGTGTACCTATTAGGGTCCTTAGTCTAGCAAGTACATCCTTGAATTGAATAAATAAATTAGAATTTATTTTAATCTCAAATTTTAAAAAATTAGCATGTATGATTAATAATTGATGGAATTCATCAAAATCATGATTAATCCATACACATAGTATGATTAATAATTAAGGGAATTCAACAATATTGCATGATTAATCCATACACATATCTTCCTTATTAAACCAATATAATTCAAATAATAAGAACAAGTTTGAGTTGGATAATAAATGTTCTATTTTTCAACGTTAACAACCAAAGGTACTCTCCCATCATCCATCAAAATGTCCTAATCTACATCTTGCATCTCCTCATTAGCTATGAACTATAATCTATCATGTTTCTTGTTTAACTACACATCACATGCATGATCATCAATTAGCTAAGAGTCCCATCAATCTTAATTTGTTCAAAATTTATTATTCATAATCTCCTAGTGAATGTCTTCTACACCACTAAAATAAAAGGAATCATCATCATGCATACCTAATTTTAAATAGTGTATTGGCAAATTCACCTATTTATATACATATTTAAGTTTGGAATCTTGTGATATATTATATTCAATAGTAATCAAAACTAGTAATGTGAGTGTCTATTTTATTAATTTCAACTATTACATGATGGAATAAGGGACTAGGAGTCTCATCTTCCATGTCACCATTTGAAAAGTGTGTATGTAATGGTTTTGTCTCATAGAATGCATGTGGCATGGTTCTTCACTAATTAGGTTATCTAAATCTTCACCATGATCAACCTCCTCAATATTAGATTCATCTATAGCAACTAGATGCATAGAGATTACAATCTTATCCTTGATATCATCATTTAATGTTGAATCACATGGATAAGGATTTGTGATTGTTTTAATGATAGTATTAGGATTAGACTCATTTGAGTGTTCTTGAAAGGAAAATAAACTATACTATGTCTAGTTATGTTTAATTTAACTATTAAATACATGTCAATGTACATAAACTATCTAATTCACTCTTTAAATAACAATAAAGCAGTAAAACAACAAATAAATATGATCTATGGAAAGTACAATAATATT
The DNA here is from genome assembly GCA_027924645.1 of Cunninghamia lanceolata. NCBI lineage: Eukaryota > Viridiplantae > Streptophyta > Pinopsida > Cupressales > Cupressaceae > Cunninghamia > Cunninghamia lanceolata. The sequence goes on from BSBN01000942.1 coordinate 2,815,042, forward strand.
AGAGCTTGGAAAGGAACTAAAACTAAAACTACACTTAGAAATAGACAAAGAGAAGGGTTAAAGGAATCTTATATGGGATTTCAATGGCTAGAGAAGGCTATAGCAAGGATAGTGAATGTTGTTGGTTTTACACCTTACATAAAATATAATATTATAAATTTGTGTTCCACCTTGATGTGGGATGTCACCCTTTGGGCAATATAATATTTTCATAGGTGGTTGTTGTGTGTAACATTGATCATGAATTTAATTTCAAAGGTCATATAAAATGCAGTTAATGTGGTATCATATTAAGATAAGACATTTTGAATACTTGGATTAGAAAGAGAATTTGGGTTTTCCATAGAGTTTGTAATGACTCTTGGGTGTAGAGTCAAACTTGGACTCTCACCTTGGGAGATATCACTTGGGTGCATTGATTAGAAAACTTAGTGAATTTTCTCGTTGCTCTCTTGCCTATATATTGAGTGCTTGTGATGGGATTAGTATGGTTGTTATAAGATAGGTCTATGCTACCAAAATAGATTGAGGAAATGATTTGAACATCTCCTTGATAGAATAGACAAGTTCTCTCATTGTATTGTAAGTTTGTTATTGTGAATACTTAAAGAGTGGTGATATTGCTTGTTGGGTTTTTTCCCAAAGGAATTTCCCAAGGTAAATCTTGTGTTAGGTGTTTTTTGTCTAATAAAAATTTTCAATTCTATTTTATTATGCAAGTATTCATCTATTACAAATCTTAGTATCATTTCCTACATTTGGTATCAAAGTTAGTTTTATCTTGTTTAATACATAGGAGGAAGGAAAATTTCATCTCTATATTAATCTTTCTAGAGGGAATATTTTGTATAGTGTAAATCGTTTTCAAGTTCAAATAAATGGACACCACTTATTTAAAAGTGGAGTTTGAAAAACTTAATGGAGTGAATTTTGAGCTTTGAAAACTCAAAATGGAAGACCTATTAGTGGATATCAATCAATGGATTGTGGTGACTAGCTTTATTCTTGAAGGTATGAATCCTCATTACTATAGTATGCTTTATAGAAAATCTTAGAAATCTACTATTCATTTGTGCCTTTTATATTTAGTGATCCTATTTTGTTTCCAAATAGGATACAACAAAAAAAATTGTGACTAAATTGGGAATTTGTATTAAACAAAATCCCTAGTAAGCAAATTATTCCTACAGACAAAATTTATTCTTTGAAAATGTCTAATAGAGATTTCATGACTAAGAATCTAAATGTGTCCAAAACCATTATTAGTTAGTTGGAATTAGTTTATGTCAATTCAACATGAATAAGGAAGACCAGTGTATTACCTTGATTTATTCATTGCCATATACATGGGATAACCTTGTCACAGTGAATAGTAGCACCACTTCTAAGTTAAAACTTGTAAGGTGGTTGAAGCCTTGTTTTTTTAAGAAATGAGGTAGAAATCCATGGATTCTACTAAATATGATTTGATTATTATAGGTCAATCAAAAAGATTTGAAAGAAAAAGAAGTACAATAGGCAATCCAATTTCAAGGGAAGGTCTAAGTCTTCTATAAATTCAAAGGTGGAATGTTGGAACTATGGTAAGACTAGTCATATTAAGAAAAAGTACAAAGTGAAGAAGGATAAGAAGGAATATAATGATGATTCAAATTCAATGACTAGCTCCAATGAGGAATGTGGAGATGTGTTTCTTACATCTTTTGTTATGCATGCAAGTGATGATGCATGGTTGATTGATTCTAAAGTGTCATTATACATGACTCCACATTAAGAGTGGTTTTCTTGTATGATAAATATGCTAGTGGAAAAGTATTTTTGGGTGATAATATGTTTTATAATATTATTAATTATTGGAAATTTAAGGTTGTGTTTAGATATGGAAAATTTAATACTCTCTCTAGTGTGTTGTGTATCTTTGTTTTGGCAAAGAACTTGTTATCCATAAAGAAAACTCAAGTGATGTGGGAGTGCATGGTGTCTTTACCAAAGAAGGTTACAAAATGGTGAGAGGAATTTTAATGTTGGAAAAGGGGGTTCACCTTGAAACTCTATTCACACTTGATGCTAGTACCCTAGATAATGAATGTGCTTCCTCCTTAGTTTTGATGTTTTCACTATCACCAAGATGATACCTTGGGAAATGAAAATAAGTTACTTAAGGAATGTCTTGATCTATCACCATGATGATATCGTGGAATCCATAGAGGAAAGAAGTTTCCCTGAGGAGGACTTAAACTATAACCAAGATAATATCTTGAGCAAGGAGAAAAAAGTTAATCAAGGGATGCCTCAAGGGCATGGAGACAAGAAGTTACCCTAGGAAAGACTCAAACTATCACTAAGGTGATACCTTGGGAAATGAAAAAAAGTTACTTAAGGAATGTCTTAAGCTATCACCATGATGATATCTTGGAATTAATAGAAGCAAGAAGTTTCTCTAAGGAGAACTCAAACTATCATCAAGATGATACCTTGAGCAAGGAAAAAAAAGTTAATCAAGGGATGCCTCAAGCCATTACCATAGAAAGATCTTGGAAGGTAGAGAGTTGAGTTAATGCCCAAGATGTGTCTCAATATATCACAAAGGTGATACCTTATAGGTAATGGACTTCATTTGTTGTGTTCAAAGGAGACCGATTATCACCTAAGTGATACATCTTGAAGTCAATAGGATTGCATATTTAGATTCTTCTCAAAAATTACATATTTTTTAAATGACACCTAATTTAAAGTTTGTATCAAGAAGTTATGGCTTCTAAAAGTTGAAGTGGATAATTTCTTAGGAAAGGTATCACCCAAGTGATAGCTTGTGGGCTTGGGAGATCCCAAGGTGTTTCCTAGGTTACACCTCATGATTCAGAGAGGCCCAAAGCTATTGCCTAGGCAATACCTCAAGGATATAGGAAAATGAGACATCAAGGTATCACCTAGGTGATACTTAAAGTTACTAATAGGAAGAAATTTCAAGGTATCACCTAGGTGATAACTCAATTTCTAGATAGGAAGAAACATCAAGTTATCACCTTGATGATACTTCAAATTTCTAATAAGAAGAAATTTCAGGGTATCATCCAAGTGATACTTCAATATTTTAATAGCAATAAATTTCAAGGCATCACCACAAAAATACGTCAAGTTTTTGGCAAGGAAAAATTTCGAGGTATCACCCAAGTGATACCCCAAAATACTTGACTTGAAACTTTTGGGAAATTTTTCAATCTATCATCACCATGATATTGGTAAATAATGTCTTAGGACCTTAAATTCCAAGGGAATGGATAAGGGACTTAAAGAATAGTCTTTGGATTTTATTTTTTGTGAACATTGCATACATGGAAAACTAAATCTTGTTATATTCAATCCAAGCTTTGCTAGATCAAATGAGATCTAGAATATGCAAAAAAGCATGAAAATATAGATTTAGAATGGAATAGACACTTAAACCTTTATTTAATAAATAAATCAAAAATTAAACTAGTAGAATAAGAACAACTTCCAAGGATGAGAGACAAGAACAATATTGCAAGATAATAATATGGCTCAACACAAGATGCATTAACCAAAATCTCATAATTGCATGAATAAATACAAGCTAGAAGAGTGGATACATAAATAGAAAAGAGAGGAGGCAAATAGGACCAATGAGAGATGTAACTCCAACTACCTAAAAATAGGTGGGAATTACATTTATGGAAGATTCAATCTACCCTCATAATGAGCCACTCAAAACAACTAAGAAATCTAAATAATTGTGTAGGAAAATAAAATAATATCCAACTAAGGAAAACAAGAAACCTACACAAACACCACTAGGTACAATTTAGGTGGGTGAAAAGACGGGTTCTAGAACATGAAGCCTAATGAGGTACCCATGAACATATAAATCCCCTAAAGAGAATAATCCCTCTAAGAAAAGAGAGAAAAGACTCCCAAATAGAGAGATAGAAGACCCCCAAATTAGAGATATAAAGGAAGGACTAGGTAACCCCCCTAAAAAAAGTGGCCTCTTGCACCCCAATAAAGCTCATAAATGAAGAAACTTATTTTTGTAACAGGTTTGGTGAAGATATCAACAATCTACTTGGAAGTTACATAGTAGTGGAGATTAATGACCTATCCATGAATAAGCTCTAAGATGTGTATATGAACCTTTGTGTGCTTAGTCCATTAATGGTGGAGTAGGTTTTGTGAGATCTAAATAACACTCTAGTTGTCATAGAAAATAAAAAATGGTCATCTAAATTAGATACCAAACTCAGTGAGAACATGATGAATCCAAATGGCCTTAGTGGTTTCTTTAATATCCCTTAATACTCACCCTCATGGAAGGTAGAGAAATAGCATGCTGCTTCTTTCTTGACCAACATATAGGACTTGAACCAAGTGATAAGTTGTAGCCTAAAGTGGACATGTGATCTAAGGAATCTCTTTCCAAGTTTGAATCAGTATATCCAACCAAGTGAATATCAATACCTAGTGCAAGGTGAATCCCATAACTATGAGTACCATGTATGTACTAGAGAATCCACTTAGGTACCTTTTAGTATAGCTCATGGGGCTCCTACATAAACAAAGAGACCATGCCAATAAAGCATGAAATGTTAGATCATGTATGAGTTAGGTAAATGAGGTTGCCAACAAGTTCCCAATATAAATTAGAATCAACCAATGGTGAAGAAAAATGTGCCTCAAATTTGACTCCTAAAAGAAAAGGAATTAGCATAGGCTTGCAGTCATCCATGTAGAATTGTGAGAGTAAATCAAGTGGATACTTGGATTTTGCAATGGTAGTCCTAGAAGTAGACTAAAATATTTCAATCTCAAAAAAATAATTTATCAAACCCAAGTCAACCATAACAAAAATATATCATGAAGGGAAACTTTCACTATTGTAATGGAGGATGAAGAAATCCCTATGATAATAAGTGATCAACATACAAAACTGAGAATTTGAGAGAATAATTCTACTATAAAATGTAGACATTCACATCAAAGTAGAATCTTGAGAACCCAACTATGAGAAGGAAGGAATCCATCTTGGAATACCAATATTGAGGGGTCTATTTCAGACTGTAAATAGATTTTTTAAGTCTACAAACCATGGAATGATCTTGTAGAAACCCCTATGGCTACTCCATATATATCTCCTCCATAGGGTCTCTATGAAGAAAAACACTCTTCATGTCCATTTAGTGAGCCTCCCAACAATGTGTTGTAGTGATATCAAGTGTGATTCAAATAGATTTCATCTATGCAACTCATGTAAAGGTCTTATAGTAGTTAGTACCAAGAACCTTTGAAAACCACTTTATGACCAGCCATGTTTTAAACTTATCAATTGACACATTTGCTACAAATTTTGTATGATACATCCACTTACACCAAACAATCTTCCTTCTCTTAGGAAGGGAGACCAAATCCCAATTATGGTTCTTAACCAAGAAATTGTACTTCTCCTACATAACTATATACCACCTAGGAATGCCAAATACATCCTAAAAATACTATAGATTGGAAGTAGAGGGGATAAAAACATGTAGATGCCCTCAAAAATATGCTCTTGTCTACCTATTACCTAAAGGATCCCAAACCCAATCACTTGTAGTCTAAAAATTCTATTGAGCCTAAAGTGAATAGGAAGCCAAAGAACTAAGAGGAGATTCCTCAATCTTAGAATAATGACTAGAAGGAAAGGTAGGTGGATCCTCATCATCAACCTTTCCAACAAAAATAAAGGAAGAAGAGTCTCATCATTAGGAATGTGCCTAGGTAATACCACGAGGTCTTTAGTGTGGCGTATAGTATCACACAACCTTCTTATGTGTCTTAATAGGATGTGTAACTCTCTTGTATAGTGCTACAAATCCTTTGTGGTATAAGTTGGGATTATATTTACTCACCACAAACCCTTTATGGTATAAATGGAGATTATATTTACTCATGTGTTCTGCCAACATTATCCCTAGGCCTAAACCATTGTCTCATCCTTGAGACAACCTTGTAAAATTCCTTATCATTGGATTCCTTTTGAATTTTGTCTATTTATCCTCCTTTATGACATACATATTAGGACCTTCATCTTCCTTTATTACTAAAAAAACCCATTTGTGGTATTGCACCTTCTTTCCCCATCTTCTATGTCATCTTTGATATGTCCTCTACCTTCTACACTAGGTTGTCTACATTTGTGGTACCTTCCACTTCTTTTTCCAAATCCTTATACCCAAAGCATTTCTAGTTCTATTCTACAATAGGTTCTCTTACTCTTTGATGTTCTTTGACACCCTCTTTTGTATCTTCCTAATTCTTGTGACCTTCCTTATCCTTATTTCTAGCTCATCCAACTCCCAAACTTCCACTGGATCTTCAATTTTAGTGGAATATTCACTACCATCTACCATAATTTCTTCTTCAAAGTTGAGCTCCCCATCCAATTCTATTTTCTAGATTCTTTTGATGGTATGGATTCCTTTGACTCTTCCTCATTATCATTCACAGTATGTGTTTCTTTTATATATTCTCCTCTCATTCCTTCATTTAATGGTACATGTACTATTTTTCCATTTCCTTGTAGTATTACCTCTTCTTGTTACGTATCAAAAATTCTATCACAATCAACAAACCCTTCTAAATCCAATAGGCTAGTGCAAGGATTTGGGGTTCCTTTGTTCATGTATATAACTTCAAAGTCCACTTTCCTCATGATCCCCATAAAATTTACCTCTACATTTCTCCATGTACCTAATGGATATTTAGGAGTTCCATCAACAAGAATAATATCATATGGTGTATCATGTAGGTTTGGCTCTCCCAATTTCTCCCATATCTTCTTTAGCATAATATTAATGACATCACCCATGTCCAATAGTGCATATTTTACCAATGTCCTGTTAATTTTAACATTCAATAGAATGGGTTGTTCTTCAATTTCCTTTTGGGTTTTACTACACTCATTAATTGGCCTCTTCTATCATCTTCTCTATGTTTATTCCAATATTTGGCAAACTATCTTAGTTTTTTCAATATATCTTCTTCTTTTGCTAAGTTTTCCAAAACTCTTAATGTTCGTGCTTCTTTCTTAGAGAAACTAGATTTGCAGTACTCCTCCTTTCCTTGTTCTTTTCTTATGACCTTCTTAGATCTTTCTACTATAAGATCATGCTTATCCTATGTTATATAATTCTCCTCTTCATCATCAGAATCCTCCCAAATTGATTTTCCTTTACTAGTGTATGTAAGAGTTACACAAAAGACTCAAGAAGCCTAGAATCATCTATAATACCAAAATGAACCTTCCACAATAGAGAGTAGAAAAATAAGAATTCTATGTTGCCAAAGAAAAACAATGCATATAAGATGTGCTCAACATGCTCCATATGAAATGAATACATAAGAGACCTTGATTATAAAGGCAAGGATGAAAGCCTAGAATACATAAGAATATGACAAGTGTCATATTCATATGACTTGAGACAAAAAAAAGTGAATGCCCTAAGTAAACTTAAACAACTAAGTGTGAATAGGTCCTAAAAGTTAACTACTTAGGGAATAAACCCTTTTCACACCAACACCCCCCTTAAGTGCAACTTACGTATGAACAAACAAATGCAGAGATGGGTCCCAACAACTAGGCCTAATGAGGTACCCATGTACAAAAAGTCTCTCACAAATGGAGAAAAGGAGCAAACCTCGTGGGAAAAAACTTCTCCCCAAAATAGAGAATAAACCCCATACAATAGAGAGAGCGAGAGGACTAAAAGCCTCCCAAAAAGATTAGGAACATGAAGATGAACATGAACAACTCCACTGAAGCATGAAGAAGTTGAAAATAATTGTTGAAGAATAACTGCTATATTGTTGAAACTAAGAACCTCCACTGAAATCAAGATGAAGATCAAGATCAAAGAGGCACAAATCTACATGAGTGACCCCAACAACACTACTCAAGTAATATATAGATAGAAAATAAGACAACAATTTGATATTTGACGATACAGATGGCACACCAAAAAGTACCAATAGTCTCAATAACTCTGATCAATCTGAAGAAGAGAGAAGGTCACCTCCAAAGTGAAACCAAGGAAGCATTAGCACAAGTACAAACAGTATGATACCTCCATAATGTTGAAAAGGAAGAGGTATGGTAGATCCACTGAAATTGTGTGTCACAATGTAGTGTAACATCAAATGATGCACAAAGTAGTACCTGCAACTAGTAAAGGGTCTGTAAAAAACAAGGCCCGCTTGCATGAAGGTAGACAAGGTTGTGATTACAAAGACAAGGCACACACTACAAACCCCCCATGGCACTTATAAGTAGTGTGAGCATAATAATGGCACAACATGATGTGCAAGAATCCCAAAAATAATATGTAGCACTCTAAAAATCTGTAAGTACACACTGTGGATTTGTACAATGTCCAAAAATGACCACATGCTAAAAATGCAATTCTACTACACAAGAAGACGAAACTGATGGAAACATTACAAAGTAAGTGAAAAAATATGCACTTTCAAAAAATGACCTAGATTAGAGTTTGTACATAGAAGTTCTGACTCGTCAAAGTTCTCAAAACTAGAACTACATAGCTAGATCACTGAGAAAACTAAAATTATACAAAAACCAGAAGTCCAAACTAAAATTTACTTTAACCACTACAAAGAGCATGAAATTTTTCCCTATTTAAAAAAAATTGCTCAAAAAAAGAGCATCGGATGACTGAGAACAAAGCAATCCTCAAATAGAATATTCTCCAAATTCACTAGAATATGCCTCAAATTGCAAAACCACTATCAAAATTTCATAAAACTGCCTGTAAATTTTAAAATTGTTGATGGTCTAGCATGAAACCGCTTTTGGAGGTGGAAGGTGGTTTAGGGATGCAGAATTATTTTATTGAAAAAAAAATTTAACTGTTTATTGAAAAATTTATAGGGTAAAGGGGGTTTTAAACCTCACCACCACCCCTATGAAGGAGTGGGGCCCAAGGGGGTTACCACCTCTGCCACGGCATAGGTCGTGGATAGGGGTGGTATGCTTGCCATCCCTATCATAGTAGGGCCATGGAAAGGGATAGGTACCCTCATAGTACATGCTCTGCATGGGGAGGGAACAAGGTGGAAACCCCCACCCCCTTAATATTTTTTTTAATATATTTTTAAAATAGAAAAAAATAATTTATCTTTCTTCTTTCTAAAAAAAATTGACATATACCAGTATAGTACTATGCATAGAGATCGTACAACATCCCTGGGCAAAAAAAAATGGTTTTTCTTCAAATTGCTCCAAATTTGACAAATTGATAGTTGATTCTTATGTTTTGAGGCCTTCTGCATGCAATGCGGGATCTTTTTTACCAAAAAACCTTTGAAATTGTGGCTACATGTCAAATCTGAAAAAAAAAACACCCGCTTCAAACCCTTGTAGATTTTGCCTGCAGTATCAAAATTTAAAGAAACAAAAGTCAAATTTGACTTTCTCAGCTACTCTAAATTCAACTATGTCATATTTAGACCATGATGCACTATATGAAATCTCTTGAAAAAAACTCTCCAAAAAAGAGAAGGGGTTTGTAGATCTGTGCTCTGATACCATGGTAGAGTTACACAAAAGACTCAAGAAGCCCAAAATCATCTGCAATACCAAAAACAACCTTCCACAATAGAGAGTAGAAAAATAAGAATGCTATATTGCTAGAGAAAAAAATAATGCATACAAAAATGTTCAATATGCTCCATATGAAATGAAGACATAAGAGGCCTTGCTTATAAAGGAAAGGATGAAAACCTAGAACACATAAGAATATGACAAGTGTCTCATTCTTATGAATTGAGACAAAACAAGTGAATAACCTCAATAAATTTAAATAACTATGTGTGAATAGGTCCTAAAAGGGAACTAGTTAGGGAATAAACCCTTTTCACACCAACAATGTCAATCCCTCCCCGCATGACAAATGTTGCTCTATTTTTCTTCTTTATCTCAGCTATGGCATTCTACCACAACATCTCTTTCTTCACCAAATATTCATTTCTAATTTCTCTTCCTCATTAAGTGAGGCGCCTTCCATCTCTTCGCTATCCTCAACCTCAATTCTTTAACATCTTCTAGCATTGGGGGATTTTTAAGGATTCTCATTAAGGATTTATCTCACTTTACTATGTTTGGCCTTGATAATTATTCACTTTTTGTGGGTACATGGTTGGTTCTATAGTACTAATCTATGCTTTAGGGAAATTGAATGAATAATGTGTAGAGTCATCACAAAAGCCACAAGTTTTATTTGTTTCTCCTCTACATTCATTAGCATAATGTCATGATTAACTACATTTGAAGCATGTTACATCTTATCTTATTCTTTGACCCTAGCCTCTTCCTCTATCATGTCCTCCTTTGTACTCATTGTAGTAATCTATATTATCATTTTGTGGGTAATTATACCTGTAACTAGTAGATAGCCTTTCATCCTAGATCAGGGGGCCACTTTGTCGTATTTGACTTATTATGTGTGAGTTATTCCTCCATTATGATTGTTGATACCCATGATCCTACACATGGTAGGATCTTTTTGCTAATCTCTTAGCTATCACTATCCCTTTATGGATGGGCTTATTGTCCTCACATTTGTGGTTACATGAGGGTTCATGTTCAATCTCATCACTTAGTTAGAATAATAATGAGGGGTAATCATCAATCTGATTATCATCCCATTTTCTCCAGATTCCACAAAAAATACTCTTCAACCTCCTAGGAGGTTTTTCCATATCCACCCCCAATGCCACAAATCTCTTCTTCCCTTCTAACACTAGACACTCATTACTAAGGCGACCTTCATTTGAGCAGTAGGTACATCAAATTTTCTTCCTTCAGATAGGTGATACATCTTGATGGTTGTCTCATTTGGCTAATATCTCTTGTTTTAAATTTTAATTTATATAACTCCAATCTTAGATTTTCTATATTTTTATTTTCTTTATCTTACCTTCTTGAAGTGGGCTTCAATTCTAGAAGCCAACTCTGTCACTTTTGAATAAGTGTTAAAAAATTTCATCTAAAGATGCTTTGATTTTAGGGAACAATCTAGACACAAACCATTCTACTCTTTGGTTCTCAGTGAGTGGTTCTTCTAGTCATCTAACAACTCCTTTAAATATCTAGTTGAACTTTCTTATTATTTCTCCCTGGTTTTTTAACATTTCTCTCATTTTGCTTATGCTCTCTAAAGGGACTTTTGGAGATTGGAATTTTTCTTTTAATTTAGCCCATTCTTATTATGTAAGGGGTATTCCTTCATGTACCACTTAAGGGCATCATCTCTAAGCATTCCCACAAAGTCACATAACTTTGTTTGATTTTCTCTCACTCCAATCCTTTTCTAGGTGGACTCAAGGACAAATATATGCTTAATAGCTTCCTTGGTGTCTTTGCCAAAGATGGGAAACTTAATTTGGTTTTATTCTATTGTGTGAGTGATAGGTGCCTCTGGTTTGTTGATGTTAGATGAGGGTTATACTTCACTCTTTTGTATACCTTCTTTGTGTGTCCTTGGTTCCTTAAGTTATCTCTACTTAAAACTCTTGGTACTCCTAACACACTTAATAAATTTATGTTATTTTTCTAGTTTCCTCACTCTACCTTTGTCCCTAAGTAACTCTATATGAAAGAACTCTTCACCCAAGATATCTTCACACACAACCACAAATTCTTTTCTCTTTGCCTCTTCCTCCATATAGAACAATCCTTTAAATATATCTTTGGAAGAAATTATTCTTTCTTTAAGCGACACAAGGGATGACTCTTTGTTTGGGGGTTTCACCTCTTCAAGGGGTTTTTTCATTTTAGGAGATATAGTTTTTGATAATTTATCATTATTTAGAGACATCTTGTTAAATAATGTGGGAACATCCCATCCTTCTCTGAGTGCTTCAATTATATGATGGATAACTCGTTGAACATTTCCCTTGTATCATCATTTCCCTCATTCTTCTCTTTTTCTTGAAATTCTAAAATTTTCATCAAATTTTCTTCTTTTGTAAACATTAACTTCTACTCACCATATTGTCTAAATATTCTACACTAAATTCTAGAGGTTTTAGTTTATATATTGGGGTTATTAAATCCTCAAACCCTTCATTAATTGAGACCTTTAGGTTTGATAGATTTGGTATGAAATATGGCTCTTGAGTCAAAACTTTAATCAACGAAGCACCCCTACTTCTATGCCCTGGCTAAGAACTCTTACTTCTAAGCCCTCCCTTAATTGAATCCTTATATAATTTGTCATATTATTTCACCTATTCTACTAATTTGATAAAATTTTATTTCATTCTTCTGATATGGGTGATTAGGTTCTTAGATGTTTCGTTGTTATTAAGCGGTGCACTAACTATCTATCCCTCTGATTGTGGATTTTCCAAGCTCTCGACAATTCCCTCTTAGTGTGCTTTATTGAGGCTTCCCTAACCTTTAACATCTTTATGCAATATCTATCCTATTTCTCTTGGGTTTGTTTCAACCTTCTTTCCTCCATGTTCAGTTAAAATGCCATCTTATTCTCTTCAAAAAATTATCTCAATCTTTTGCTATCTCCTTTTGCCATGGGTTTTTTTGATTTGGAATTATATTAATCCTTGTATCCATCCCTAAAGGCTTAATATAGACCATCTAGGTTAGTGGCTGTATCTTTTTAAGATCCCTTTAGGACCCCCCTTTCCATTTATCATTTCTTAGGTGCCTAACCCCCTCACCAGAGGTTAGTACCTAGTGTGCACTACCGCATAACATCAAAATTACTTCCTTCCACCATATAATATCATATTTCTAAAACTCCTCTCACCACAAAGACAATTTCCCAAGGTTTGGTCCTCTCCTTACCACCAACTACTAGGATCCCAATAATGGAACCAAATGTTTACAAGAAAGCGTAGACCAGATATCTAAACTATTTCTATGTGAGTGTTGTATTTTACCCTAGTGTGATGGATTATAGATTAGTGTGGTAGATTATATAAAACACAAACGAAACATACATATATTTATGCACCATTCATATAGATATCTCACATATATGTTCTCACTATATATATATATATATATATATATATATATATATATATATATATATATATATATATATATATATATATATATATTACTCATATATATTGTAGTGTGCCAAACTAATTTTTTTGGGTTTTCACAATTCTATATGAGAATGCATGGAACCCTCTCCCTTTCTAATCACCAAGATCTTGATATGGGCAAGGTGAGAGCATACGGTGATCAGGACAATAACTTACTAGTGACAAGTTGCATGGCTCTACAATGCATGCAAATTAAAATTTGAAACTATTACAATGTTATTTCTAGTGGTCAGCCTTCTAGAGTGAATTACAACTAAAATAGCCCTAGTGGAGAACTATGTAAAACTCTACTAACAATAAATAACTGGTGGTGAACTGCATAGTTTTTCACAAGGAATCCAAAAGTATATAATGCTAAAAATAAATAATATTTTTTGAATTTCTATCTATTATGTAACTTTCAACATAAATTACTATATAGAGTCTTCATATAGTAGCCAGATAAAATAAATTGAAATCAATAAAATTAATACTAGAAAATTGTTATTGTATGGCAGCAAATGAGAAGACTCAACAGTGGTACAACAACCAACAAACTTGAATCGCAGCAGTTGGAAACTCATTAATTTAGCATAGGAATATCTAAAATAAAATCCATTAGAGAGGTTTGAAATAAGAAAAAATACTAATAGGAAGTTGTTTTAGCAGAATTAACCATATAGCTAAGATGGAGTTGCATTGGACAATAGATTTCAACGAATCATAAACGCCCAAAATGCAAGTGTGTAACAACCACAAAGAATAAGATAATCTAAAACCAATGATAAACTCCCAAAACCTTTTACAACACTCAAAAATGTCTAGTCACAACCTTAAATAAGAATAGTACGACTGGCCAGAGGGTTTTACAGCCTATTGAAATGTACAGCAAACCCCAACACAAACCCAACAATAATATTTGGCAGCAAACAAGGGAGATTTGTAGTTGTAGAGTGTAGATACCTGACCAAATGTAATTGCAACCCTTAAACCATGAATCACCCTTTGTTCACAAAGTATGACCAGGTTGTATAAGAATTTAGCTACTAAATTGAAAATATAATTATCTACAAAGATCTCTGATCAAATAATAGTTAGGTAGAACAGTAATAATATATCCAACATAATAATCATTCCCTTCACAAAAATCAAACAACAAACATTCAAAACTAAAAACCTTCACAACATACTCAAATCCACAACAAAATCTATCAAATCAAAACACCAAACACCAAAAGAAATTAGAAACATTTAGCACCATTGTGATCCCTAAGTTGAATCATCTTCATAGACAAGAGGGTTTTTGTCCTTTTCCCACCTAGAAACCAAAGGATTTTTGTCCTCCAATCATTTACACATTAAGGGTTTTCATCCTTATGAGCAAATAGATGAACACGAGGTCCAAGCTATTGGAGAAATCAAATAAATGAAATATTTAGAATGCTTTCCCCCTGAGCCCAACACCTCCTTTTATAGGCTCTTTGAGGGAATATAATATTATTTCCTTTTTTCCCTTTTCCTTCCAACTTATTTTAGAAATGTCTAGAATGGCCTTTTAAATAAACATTACTTTTGGATCCCAGTCCTAGTGACACTTTATAACACAACTTTAGGCCCTCTTTTAAAAACACTTTTTGGCCCTTGTCCCTGGCAACACTTTTTAATATAACTTTAGGCCCTCTTTTAAAAATAAAATATAAGTTTCCCTCATTATAATGTTATAAAATAAAAATTTTAGGACAACTTAAGTTAATATTAAATATTTAGAAAAGGATACATAACAGTCTACCCTTCTTGAAATTACTTGTCCTTAAGCAATTCAGATCTATAGCTTCTTGTTGTGTGGTTACACAACACGCCCCATTTTGACTTGACAAAACATGGACCCAACTTTTTGCTGCTTTGGCTTGCGTTGTTTTTCTGTTCTTCGGCGGTCTAGAAAAAGTAAGTCATGCAGGTGATCCTACATAAGGGAAGTGGGTAAGTCATCATGATGAGGTCAATTCATCAAAGTTAATATTTCATATCAATAACCTCATGGTTGAAAAGAGTATAAAATTTCATGCAGGTTTGCCTTTTGGATCACCCTGATATTCCTTAGGGAACAAAAGTTATGACAAGTCAAAATCCTGGTCAAACCTGATATTCTGAGGGGAGGTCATATTTCTTAATATCAGTCATCTTATGAAAGATCACCCCGATCTAATTTTATCACCCAATAATCATTTGGTCCGAAACTCTGGACGTTAATTTTACGTGATAGTGGTATTTACCCGTCAAACAGCTTCATATATTTTGCGGGGGTCATATTTCGAATATCACCTGATATTCTGAATATCACCCGATCTTTCAAATATCACCCTGTCACAAAATATCACCCTAGAGCCAATATGCTGATGACGTCATCCAATCCTGATGAACAAAGAAATTAAGAAATCACCCTGACGGTGACGTCATCATCCTTTTTACCGCGCAGAGGTATTTTTCCAACGATCACCCTTTTAAATAACATGACGGTGACATCATCCTGATCTTTCGAAAGGGGGTCACATTCGTTAATATGACTCATCTTCATTAACATGATGATGGTGTCAGCTTATCCCATTCCACAAAGGACCCAATATGATGGTGACATCATCAGTTGGCTTGACATTCGGGGTCATCTAATTTCTAACATCCATCATCTTTTCTAATATGACTGATCTTTCCTAACATGACCATGACGTCATCTTATGTGGAGGGTGATATTCCTCAATATCAAGGTCATATTTCTTAACATCCCGATTTCCTTCAGTATGACCATGACGTCAGCCTTTCACATTTTAACGAAGCCCGTCCATGATGATGACATCATCATCATATCCCGATCTATGAAGAGAGTCATATTAGTTAATATCCCTCATATTAACTAATGTGCATACCTGGACCCGATAGTTTTATTCAATGGAATTTAGTGAACAAAAGTGCATGTATTGCATATGCATGATCTTATGCATGCGATATACACAGAGAAATACAAAACTAATCTTACATATCATAGGAAGGGTCACATTACCCTTGGAATACAAAAAGAGCTACCAGAGGGTGAAACTATTTGCAAAACTTCAGAGAAACTCAAAAAATTAGGAAATTTTTGACCTTTCCCTTGGCAGGGTCATAACTCCTAGCTATTTTATCAAAATTTAGACTTTTTGGACTCATTGGAAAGATAAACTAATTATCTAGTTGGAGTTGCTCGGTTACTTAGGCCTAACTCCAAGTAACCGACAAAGTCTTGAGGCCCTAATTTCATTCCAAAGGCCTCCGAAAATGCAATTTACCAAGATGTAGAAAATACCAAAAATCATATTTTCGGTATTTTTATCAAAAATCACTCAAATGACGCTGGACCTGATCAGATATTGAAACTATTTTAGGGCCTAATAGCATGTTTTTCAGTCAACGATAGTCACCCGGACCCTCTTGACCACCTATGGACATTTAAATACGTGAATTTTCATAGATGCTTAATATTCATAACCCGACATATATAGGTTTGCACATTCAGAGCCCGATAAAATATAAATGTTTATTTTTTTGCTAGTTATTAAATGATGATGCTTAATTCTTGTCTGTTTGTTGCAGGATGTTGGAGTTGTATGAAGTGGCTGAAAATTGCCAACTGGCAGGCAACATGAACCGGAGCTAGGGGGATATCATCAAATATGCTATATGCCAGCTGGAAGGTGGACTGAGTCAAAGATACTAGAATATTCTATGCCAGTTGTACTGGCAGGCACGTGCTATTCATCTGGACCGTTGATTATTCTGAGAAGGATCCTAATCCTTGGATCATTGTAATTGTTTTCTGGCCTTTGTTCCATAAAAGGGCCAGAACTTGTCCAAATAAAGGGGGAGTCCTATAGAGAGAATATCTGGCAAAATAAGGCCAATTACTATAGAATTAAGAAGAGATCAGATTACCGAGACTAATGAGGACTGAATTGTTGAAATGTCAAGGTTCTTTCTTTAGATCATTGTAAATGTACTTGTTCTAAAGCATACTGAATGGAGATGAAACTTCAGATTACGCCCTGATTGTAAACTTTATGTAATCTTCAAGTTGATTTCTAGATATGTAATGGTGAATGTTGTGTTCAATTAGAAGTGCTTTCATTTTATTGCATGTTGTTGTCAACTTTTCCTTTGAAGATTTGCACTGGATCATGCGGATTTGTGGAATGTCCTAGTGAAGTATGATTCTAGTTTTCTTGTCTTCATTTGCTATATCGGAGCATGCATGTGGATCAGTGATCTCAGTCAAGTAATTTTGGGAATCTCATTCTTTAACCCTTTTTCTCACTTTAATTTCATTGAAATCACTTCCAAAACTACAAATAATGATAAATAACAAGCAAAACAGAGAAATATGCTGACATCTCATAGATAATTGAAAATCCTTAGCATATTTGAGCTAAGTGCATGTAGTGTTGAAAAATATCATGCAAAGAATTGCAAATAATGGTAGAAATCATGCAAATATCAACCTGTAGGCACATTATTTGAGTAAATTCATAGTGCAAGAGGTAGAATTGTTGGAGATTTATGCAGAGCGGATATAAAGAGTGGGATATTTGAAGGAATACTGATGAACTTTGTAGAAATTACTAGAGTATGTAAGGCCCCTAAATGATTAATAGCAATGCACATCAACCACTGAGTAACGTCAGTAGATTAAGAACTAATCAATGGAGACTTGGGATCATGAATTCTTTGAATTCATCGTATCTTTCAAGATGAGTAAAGGTTGTTGTGTAACTTTTATTCTATGTTTACTTATGACTAACATCATCATCAACACTTCCCCAACTAAAAATCTCTATAATACCAAGATTCCAAATCATCTTTGAAATTTTCTCAGGCATGCTTATCTTGGTTGAGCATATTGTCTTTTCAATTTTTGTCATAAACCCGTCAGAAAATATACAACGATCCTTATGAATCTATAACATGTTAGTAATTGTTTATAATATAATAATATTATCCCTTAAACAACAATTTGTTGAGAGATTGGAATTAATAAAGATTAGTTAAGGCAACGCTCCATAAGGAATAAACAAATCCTTTATTAAGAGCTGTGAATTGGTGGAAAGCACCACTTTGGGAAAGAATGCATCCATTCATCTAGACTTGAGGATTTATATATCATTGTGGATTGGCATCCGGAAGGAGGAACAATCAAAGATATTTAGCAATTGGACTCAGAAATAAAAGCAAAACTATGACATTCACATATTGATGATTCAGATCTGCAAGTAAGCCTATATTCAAGGCCAGTGTATTTATTGTGCATCATATATAATACTAAGAATAGGTCATCTTTGAATTCATATAAACATTTCTTGTTATCTTTAATCTAACTACCCATCACAAGAGGGAAATGATAGACAGTCTAAAGGCAAAAAGTCCTGCCATACCCCCCTAAGGCTTGTTTGGGGGCAAGTCTAATCTGTACCCCTGCCATACCCCGTAAGGGCCTGTATGGAGGCTTTGTATGACAGCTTGATCCTACCAAACCCCCGTAGGGCCTATATGGAGGAATTGAACATGTGATCTTCCATGCCCCTTGTAAGGGCTTTCTTGGAGACACTATGTGCCAAGGGTTGTATTATCATCACCACTATGATGAAGTGGAGTGAATGAATGTGATTACATGAAATTGAGTAGTTAATCAATCTATATAACTATTATTTTCTGCAGGGTAATATTATCTAACATTCTCCAAGAGGTATGTTTATATATTTACATATGTATTTTGTATCTATGTTTACTATGTTATGAGTGCAGAATTTGAGTACAAGACTGATGCAAATTGAAGATAAGCTAAAAGGTAATTTCAAAACCCTAACCCTAGTTTTGGTATTTGAACTTTTCTAGGGGACATTACAATTGGTATCAGAGCATAATCCTGCCATCCTGTGAAAGATTGTTGATGCAAAATAGTCAAAGGGCTCAAAGAGCTTTAGAAAGAGAAAAAAGGAAACTAGCCTCAATTAATAACTCCATACCTAACTACAACATGGGTGAACAAGGAAACAACGACTTGAGGACATTCACCCAAGCTCTAATGGAGTAAAATGAAAGAAACACTCAACTTTTTCTCAAAGCAATCCAAAACCTAACTAACAACAGTAATACAAATGATGAAAGAGCTATTCATTCAAATCATTCAGAAAATAATAACTCCAGCAAAGACTCAACCACTAGACCAACCAGACCCTTTTTCCTACCACAAGAAAGAGAGGTGGAGGATGAGGGAGAAACCAATCAAAATATGAATAGCATAGAGGAATTAGCATAAGCTTATTCAAAACTCAGTTCTGCCATAAAGAAAGATGTCTCTTTTAGAGACTATTGTGATGCCAAAAGACGTGACAAACCAACCCAAAAAAGAATAGAACCTGACAAAGACCTAAAGGGGAGAATTAGTAAGATGAACAGTCCCAAAATTTGATGGATTCGGCAAAATAACAGCACGTGCTTGGGTCCAAACGTTGGATACATACTTTACACTTAGCCCATGACTGAAAAGAATGCAATAACATTTGTCGTCTTCCACTTAGAAGGGGCAGCACATGATTGGTGGCATCATGGTCTCATTACCGAAAATCACAAAAACATAACAACCTATGATGAGTTCACACAAGAACTCATCCAAAGATTTGACCAAGAACATCCCGAATGGTATTTTAGAGAACTGACACTCCTAAGATAGCAAGGAACCAAGAAAGAATATGTAATCGAGTTCCAAAAAATTGTGGTAATGGTGCCTAAGGTATCTCAACAAAGACTAACATACCTTTTTGTCCAAGGATTAATAGATTCTATCAAAAGATTGATAAGTGCTCTCAACCTTTCGACACTAAAAGATGCAATTCAACAAGCACTAATTATGGATACCCCAATCACCAAGGACACATACCATACCAAACATCTAACCTTACCAACTTCTCATGGAAATAAAAGACCTAAAAGGGAATTTTGAAGAAGCAATTGTTCTCATTCTAATAAACCATGGGAACGCTGACATAATTGTCCAAAAGAAGGATGAGATGATCTAAAGAAAAAAGGGTTGTGCTTCAAATGCAAAGAACCATGGGGACCACGACACACATGTAGTAAGGGTGGACGAATGAATAACATGGAAATAACATCCGATGAAGAGATAAAGGAAAACCCTAACAAAAAGGCAAGAATGGAGGAAGAAGAATATGGTCCCTCGCAACCATCTCCCAAAGTAATGAACACCGACCCTTCAAGATCAAGGCCACCCTAAAAGGGCAAAAGGTCATTGCTCTATTAGATAGTGGGGCTTCGCATAACTTTATTAACAAAAACTTCGTGAAAAAAAGAAAGTTAGAAACCCAAAATTTCAAAGGATTCAATGTAGCCCTAGCAAATGGATCCGTGGTCCAATGCACCCAAGTAATTCCCCAATTATAAATCACTTTGGGAAAACATACCATTAAAGGAGATTTTTATGTTGTAAACCTAGAAAATGATGTAATATTAGGAACCCCTTGGATACATTCTTTAGGCCGTTTTACCATGGACCTTCCAAGTTCAGAAATTTGTTTTCAACACAATGGGCAAGAGGTCATGTTAAAAGGAGTACCAAACGGATCCCCAAGAATGGTCTCATGTAAGAAAATGGAAAGAATATTTAGGCATAATCAAGCCGAATGGGTTGCACAATGTATGATCTTAGACAAATCTTCATCTCCAAGTCAAACCTACCATGTAGATATTCAACCCATCCTGAGAAAATATAAAAAGGTTTTTGAAGACATCCCACCTGGCCTTCCCCCAAGGAGAGGGTTCTAACATAATATAGAATTCGAGGCGGGAGCCAAACTGGTAATTACCACTCCTTATAGGCGTCCTCACAAATTTAAGGAAGAAATTGAAAAAACTATTAAGGAATTGTTGGAGATGGGGTATATTCAACCTAGTTCTAGTCCCTTTGCATCCTCTATTGTATTAGTCAAAAAGAAAGATGGAACTATGCAGATGTGCATAGATTATAGATCTCTAAACAAAAAAATAATAAAGACGTGTTATCCCATACTAAGGATAGATGAATTAATAGATGAGCTCCATGGGGCCCGATACTTATCCAAAATTGACTTAAGATCAGGGTATCACCAAATCCAAATGAGGGAAGAAGATATACCTAAGACAACCTTTAGGTGTCATTATGGGCATTATGAATTTCTAGTCACCCTTTGGCCTTACGAATGCCCCTGCCACCTTCCAATCATGGATGAATTATGTCTTCTGTAAACAATTGAGGAAATTCCTACTTATATTCTTTGATGACATACTTATCTATAGCAAGACATGGGAAGAGCACCTCTAGCATATTGAAGAAATTCTAAGTATACTGGAATCTGAATCTTTGTTTGCCAAGGCCTCCAAATGTGAGTTCGGCCTAGAAGAGATCCTTTATCTAGGTCATAAAATTAATGCAAAAGGAGTAAGTGTGGACGAGGAAAAGATTAAACCTATTAAAAGTTGGCCTAAGCCCAAAACTTTGACTCAACTTAGAGGATTTGTGGGCCTATGTAGCTATTACAGACGCTTTGTCAAAGAGTTTTCCAAAATCGCCGCTCCCCTAATAGACTTAACCAAAAAGGGAGCTTTTGCATGGAATGAAGCCTCCCAACAATCCTTTGAGAAGCTAAAAGAAGCAATGAGTTCATGTCCTATCCTAGCCATCCCAGATTTTACCTTACCATTTGAATTACAATGCGATGCTTCAGGAGAAGGAGTCAGGGTAGTGCTTATGCAAAAATACACCCCATAGCCTTTGAAAGTCGTAAACTTACCAACACAGAACAGCATTACTCTATATACGATAAAGAAATGCTAGATATTATGCATGCTCTAAACAAATTCATATAGTATTTGGTATGTGGGAAATTCAATGTCAAAACTGATCATAATAGTCTAAGATTCTTCATGAACCAAAAAGACCTCGATGATCACCAACAGAAATGGGTAAGCAAAATCCAAGCTTACGATTTTGATATCGAGTATGTCAAAGGAACTAGTAATGTGGTAGCAGATGCATTGTCTCGATGACCCCACTTAAATACTATAACTAGCATTGCAGGGGATTGGAAAAATGATATTATTGCTAAGTATGCTAAAGACCCCCAAGCTAGCGAGATTCTTGACAAGAATGGATCACACTGTGAGTATAAGATAATGGAAGATCTCATTTTATATAAGGATAGAATCTTCCTTGTGCCCAATTCTAAAATAAAGGGAAAAATTATAAAAGAGTATCATGACAACCCCTTAGCCAGACATCCAGGATATTATAAAACTTATAAACAAATACAGGAAAGATATTCCTAGAAGGGACTCAAAAGGGATGTCTTGAAATATGTCCAAGAGTGCATAACTTGCCAAAAAAATATAACTGAATAGAATCATCCAGTAGGTCTTTTATAGCCATTACCCATCCCGAATCAAAAGTGGGAAAGTATCTCGATGGATTTTATTACGAGATTACCCAAGGTATAGGGAAAAGATTGCATATATGTGATAGTGGACCGATTGACTAAATATGCCCATTTCTTTGAAATATCAACTGATTATAGGGCACCACAAATAGCAGAAGTGTTTTTTAAAGATGTCTTTAGATTGCACGGTTTACCAAAGAACATAATTAGTGATTGAGACAACCACTTCCTTAGTCAATTTTGGCAAGAATTGTTTCGATTAGCAGGGACTGATCTCACTCACAGTACGAGCTACCATCCCCAGACAGATGAACAAACCGAGATAGTCAATAAATGGTTAGAGGGTTACTTAATAAATTATGTCACAGGCCAGCAAAATGCATGGCTTAGATGGTTTCATTTAGGGGAGTACTGCTACAATACCACACACCATATGTCAATCAGAATGAGCCCATTCAAGGCCCTCTATGGATACGATGCTACTTGTTTCAGAAGCTTGATCTTCCAAGATAGCAAGGTACCCAGAGCCCAAGATTTCATACAGAAAATCAGTGATATCATATGCACTGTTAAAGACAATCTTCACCATGCTCAAAATCAACACAAGATTTATGTTGATCGAAATCATGTAGAAAGGACATTTAAAGTTGGAGATCTAGTTTTTCTAAGACTCCAACCATACAAGCAATCTTCAATCAAAACCAGTGGAAAAGAAAAGCTAAAACCCCAGTTTTATGGGCCATATAAGGTCCTAAGGAGTATAGGTGAAGTAGCATATGAATTAGAGCTGCCGGAGAGTAGTAAAATTCACAATATCTTCCATGTATCCAAACTTTAAAAGGTTCTTGGGCAACAAATCATTCCATGTGTAGAATTACCACCGATTGACGATGAGGGCAAATTAATATTGGAACCTGAAGCAATCCTGAATGTACGAGAAAAAAGATTAAGAAATAAAACAATTTTTGAGTTCTTGATTAAATGGAAAGGTTTGCCAGAAGAAGATGCTACATGGGAAGGGGAAGAAATCTTTAAACATCCCAGTCTAGGTTGCTTGAGGATAAGCAAATTCAAGAAGGGTGGACTGTCATAAACCTATCAGAAAATATACAACGATCCTTATGAATCTATAACATGTCAGTAATTGTTTATAATATAATAATATTATCCCTTAAACAACAATTTGTTGAGAGATTAGAATTAATAAAGGTTAGTTAAGGCAATGCTCCATAAGGAATAAACAAATCCTTTATTAAGAGCTGTGAATTGGTGGAAAGTCATCACTTTTGGAAAGAATGCATCCATTCGTCTAGACTTGAGGATTTATATATCATTGTGCATTGGCATTCGGAAGGAGGAACAATCAGAGATATTTAGCAATTGGACTCAAAAATAAAAGTAGAACTGTGACATTCACATATTGATGATTCAGATCTACAAGTAAGCCTATATTCAAGGCCAGTGTATTTATTGTGCATCATAATAATACTGAGAACAGGTCAGCTTTGAATTCATATAAACATTTCTTGTTATCTTTAATCTAACTACCCATCACAGGAGGGAAATGATAGATAGTCTAGAGGCAAACGATCCTACCATACCCCCTAAGGCTTGTTTGGAGGCAAGTCTGATCTGCACCCCTACCATACCCCCCATAAGGGCCTGTATGGACGCTTTGTATGACAGCTTGATCCTACCAAACCCCCGTAGGCCCTGTATGGAGGAACTGAACATGTGATCTGCCATGCCCCCTGTAAGGGCTTGCTTGGAGACACTATGTGCCAAGGGTTGTATTATCATCACCACTATGATGGAGTGGAGTGAATGAATGTAATTACATGAAATTGAGTAGTTAATCAATCTATATAGCTATTGTTTTCTGCAGGGTAATATTATCTAACATTCTCCAAGAGGTATGTTTATATATTTACATATGTATTTTGTATCTATGTTTACTATGTTATGAGTGTAGAATTTGAGTACAAGACTAATACAAATTGAAGATAAGCTAAAAGGTAATTTCAAAACCCTAACCCTAGTTTTGGTATTTGAACTTTTCTAGGGCACATTAAGTAGGGGACATTACAATTTTTTACTTTCTTGGGGGTTGCCTTATGTATAAAATGCACTCACCACCATGTTTCTGTTGTGCCACTCTAGTATAACTAGGAGCTGAAAACTCTACCATGAATATTTTATGCACAACATCCACTACTCTATTTAAGTTTATCATCCTAGGGAAATCCTAAATCATTAGCCTTTGATACACTTACAAAGGAGACTACACTACTTAGGAGTTCATTGCTTCCCAAGTATCATATATTTGGCCATCAACTGCCTCCCTCCAAGGATCTTCTTCCACTTTCTTAAGAGCGCTAATGAGATCAAGCACATTGCTAATTCCTTGAGCATTTGGAATCAAAACACCATGAATAGGCAATGAACCAATACGATATTGCATTAATTGAAATCCCATTGTTTGTTCCACTTCAGACTTTAGTATCTGGTGCCTCAAAGAATCACCCGAATCCCATATGAGCTTATGTATAGACATATTTGAACTCTTTCACCCTCATGATGCTTTCCATGATGACCATAAATTTGCAATGATATAGTATGGAGAATCAAATCTTTGCTAGTATTACTACCTTCATGCCTTGAGCTATAACCATGGAGATAGTCAATCTACTTATCATTAGTTGCTGATCTGAAAATTTATGTGAACTCAAAACCATCATTCTTCTCAAGTGCATGTCTCTCAACATAATCAATATTATATGTTTCTTGGACCGAAACATCCTTTTCATGTTTTTGATTGTAAAGCATAAAAATAGTCAAAGTGCTTATCTTCTTTTGTCAATGCATCTAAGAGATCAACACCATCATTTAGGAATTTGGACATTCCCAAAATATTCTTCTCACTTTCATTTTTATAGCTATCCTACAATCACCTTCATATGACACAAACTCAATCTTTGGGAAATCGATGGGTGCTTCTTAAATAGTAACCTCTTTTGTAACTTCACTCTACATGGTGGATTCTCTCTATTCTTTCTCAATGGTCTCCTCCTTAGCACTTTTTTGTGACTCTGATTTTGGCTTCTCTTCCTCTTTCAAGAATGACTCTTTTGGCTCTTGCTCCTTACTCTCCTCCTTCATAACTTATAACTTTTCCTCCTCCTTTCTTGACCTTCTTATGTAGTTATATTGGCCTCTTTTGTTTGGATACCCCACTTCAAGTAACTTCAAGTAACTCCAAGTAACCATCAAAGAAAACTTGGTTTTTGAATTCATCAGATAATCCTTGATACTAATCAAGAATTATGGTGACCTAAAGTTTATAATTAATTGTATCCTTATGTGTTTTCATCAATGCCTCTTGAATAAGATCTATATCCTTTTCTTTTTGTAAGAATCTCGACTAAAGACGATTAGGAGTAGGACTAATCATAGATCAATTATTTGCTGGAGGACTCTTGTTTTGATTTAATTTGCCATGAACTCTCTCAAAGTCTTTATCGATTCTCTCTAACTTTGTCTAAGCTATTCAAGCAAAGAATCTATATCTTTTCTGTCTCCCATGGTTTCTTTTTCTCTTTCTAATAATATCTAATTTTTCTATTATTGGTGTGCATGCAAAGTATTCTACATCAAAATGTTAGCTTCCCTATAGGCGAGCAAGACCATAGCTCTTATATGAATGTAATGTCTCAAACTAATTCTTTTTTGGTTTTTACAATTTTATATGAGAATGTATGGGACCCTCTTACTTTTGATCACCAAGATCCTGATGTGGGCAAGTTGAGAGCATATGGTGATCAAGACACTAACTTATTGGTGACAAGCCGCATAGCTCTACAATGCATGCAAATCAAAATCTAAAACTATTACAATGTTAGTTTTGGTGGCAAGCCTTCCAGATCAAATTAAAACTAAAATATCCCTAATAGAAAAGTGCACAACGCTCTACTAACACTAATTAACTAACGGTGAACTACATAGTTTTACACAAGGAATCCCAAAGTATATAATTCTATAAATGAACACTATTTTCTAAATGTCTATCTATTTTGCAACTTTCAGCATAGATTACTAATTAGAGTCTTCATGTAGCAATCACATAGAATAAACTGAAAATAGTAAATTAATACTAGAACATTGTTATTGTATGACAACAACTGAAAAGACTCAATAGTGGTATAGCAACCAACAAGCTTGAATTACAACAGTTGGAAACTCATTAATTTAGCATAGGAATATCTAAAATAAAATCTATTAGAGAGGTCCAAAATAAGGAAAACTACCAGTACGAAGCTATTGTAGCAAAATTAACCACATAGCTGAGACAACATTGTATTGGACAACAGATTTCAATGAATCATAAACACCCAAAATGTAAGTGTATAACAACCAAGAAGAATAAGACAATCTAAAATTAATGATAAACTCCTAGCACCCTACACAACACTTAGAAATGTCTAGTAGTAGTTATAAATAAGAATAGTGAAGTTGATTGGAAGGTTGTATAGCCTATTGAAATGTACAACATGCCCCAACATAAACCTGAAAATAATATTTAGTAGTCAACTATCACATAGGAAAAGAGAGCCTAGTCAATTATACACTAACTAGATCAACCTTTCCTAAACAACATTAGAACATAAGCTGACCAAGACTTGTGCACTTGGCTATAGTTCTCAAGGGAGAGCCAAGGTGTCTGGGGATTGTTCTCTTTCTGTTGTAATAGATGAGATTGATTTGATAATAGCTAGATCTAGGGTTTCTATGATGAAATATCCCAAAACAGAGGTTATGGACCTGACAGAGTGGAAAACTGAGAAAACAAGACCTAAAAGGAGCAGAGTAGAGTTGTTGGGGATCATTGTTTGAAGCAGGAGCCAGATCTGGAGGACTAGGGTGCCCAACGCCCTAGTACTAGGGTTTTAGGCCAAATTTTGGATGGGTGATCTATGTTCCAGGATCTTCCATCTTCCCATCGACGTTTCATGTCAAAACTTTTTGATGCGATCTACACATACGAAATAGGGAAAAATAGTGGTGTTGTATAGAGGCTTGCCTTGGTCAAACCTTGTTTATGTGTTCCCACTTCCACAATAGCAAAGATTAGATCAAGAGTGTGTGCCCTAGGTAGGTAGAGGCAGATTTGAGTAATCAAAGATAAATGTAAACAAACATGAAGGAAAGATGTTACCATGAACATGAAACCCTTGATGGGATGATGTCACTATAAAATCGCCACAAGGAGAGAATGAAGGAGGAAGGAGCTTCCTTGAAGATATGCAATATGGGTTAATACACAAAATAATAATCTGCAGAAATAAAGATCTTGTAATTAAGAGCTTGTTAGAGAGAATCATCATAAAAAGCATCTAGTGTAAAATGAGTGACAGAGACTTGTTTATATATGCATCTCAATCACTTTCTGAGGGCCCAATTAAGGTGCATCACTTAAGCCATAAGGCTGACAATAAAATATAAGTTGTCGAGGCCAAATTACTAGGACTCTAGAGTTGGGCGCCCTAGTCCTGGTAATTTGGGCTATGCAGATACTAGATGACAGAGGACTAAGCCTTTCATCTCATGAAAGTGGTGGAAATTGCATATTGTAAATAGAGATGATCATTCAAGTCAAAATGGGTACCAAATGTAGTGTAAAATTGTAAAGGGTATACAATTTTGGATAGTACACCAACTAGGGAGATTTATAGCTATAGAGTATAGACACACAACCAAATGTAATTGTAGCCCTTAAACCATGAATTGCGCCTTCTTCACAAAGTACAACTAGCTTATATAAGACATCAACTACTAATTAAAGGTAGATATAATTATCTACAAAGAGCTGTGATCAAATCATAGATAGGTACAGTAGCAATAACATATCCAGCATAATAATAATCATTCCCTTCACAAAAAATCAAACAACAAACTTTCAAAACTAAAAACCTTCACAAATTACTCAAATCCACAACAAAATCTATCAAATCAAAACACCAAACACTAAAATAAATAGGAACATTCATCACTATTGTGATCCTATTGGTAAACAGATTTTTCACTGCAAAAATAACTCCAAGAATGACCCTGTTTTGCCTAAAGAGCAATGACAATCTGGCCAACAATTGGAGAGATCGCTATGGAGCAACAATCTTCCTCTACGTTTGAGACGGGCAACTCCCTCATATGATCAAATTTGGGGTTTTTTTGGTATTTTAACCAGAAATACCTAAAGGTAAAGAAAACAAAATTTTGATGGGAAAAAACTCACAGAAACCCTAGTTGTAGACTTACAAATACTAACTCGAGTTTCATGGATTTATACAAATGTTAAGAAGGTTCATCATAGAATCAGAACACACATTATCAGATTTGTATGATGAAAGAAAAACGATAAAATATATAATGTTGTAACAATGGAAGAATGACATGCTAGACTCACACACTGTGAGAAAAAAACTATATCAATACATTCAAATCAAGACACCAAGATTCAATTATATTCCTTCACATTTGTACAGCGGTAAGTATTACAGCAAATGACCAATGGATTTCCATAATAATACAGAAAGTTTACTTATTTAACCTACGAAACATCTGAGACACAAAAATCAAATGCTTCATATATTTGTTTATTGAAATCACACAACTACACTAACTTTTTTGTACAAAAATGTGGATCCATATGCTCTTTGTTTTCCTCCAAATCTGCTCGAACAGTAACTGATTTGTAACCATTTCTTTTTCACTTTAGGAGTTTAAATGATTTATAAAATATCATTATCTCCCGAGGATACACTTTTGCAATAGTTTCATTACATAAATTGGAAAATGTCTTTATAATATAATATTGAATGCTTGTAGGAATTTGACGAGCATATGTCTGTTGAGGCATTAAGTCAAACAGTTAGTTTGCACTGGCTGTAGATAACCATTTCTGTAGAATATTTTCTTGATCACTGGCATGTATCTTCATCATTTTGTTCTTGACCTGAATAGGTGTCCAGCAGAGCTACCTGTTCCACTGTATTTTGAAATGAATTTACTCCTGTAGAAGCAACCTGGATTTGCATACTTTTTCTTATACAAGTTCTACTATGTTTTGACCATTTTCTGCCAATTCCTATGAGGAGAAAGATGGAGGACTGGTTTATGGGTGAATTCCACATGGATGGAATTTCTCACTTAATCCTGCTTGGTTTATGTGCTTGGGTTCAGTTTATCTCTCGATGCATCATCTTTCTCAAGGTTGTTTGCAAAAATTTTCATTGAAGGAACTCTCATGGTCAATGTTGTGTATAACCTTGAATGCTGACATAAGGCCTCAGGAAGTTGTGAAGGAATTTGTCTCATCTCTTCTAAGCTTACATTTGCCAATACTTAAGGCTTTGGTATAATGGCAACAATTTCATGGCTACAATCATCTTGCATAGCCAATTGCATTTGCTTGAAAATTTCTAAAGTTTTTCCCATAAATCTATTTTTATGTGTATCTTGCGTATGTTGCATTTCATGAGACCACATTTAGCTTGGAGTACTTAGGGCACAGGCTGAGAAAATGCTGGAAAAGTTTGTGGCACCTTGATCTCCTCAACAGATCCCTTTTGTGTGTATTATACAATGTATTCTGCAACCATTTCATCTAAAGAGACCGTGTTTTTTTGCCCAAACAGTTAAAAAGTTCTCATGCCTTGTTCATGTTTCCACATTCTTCATCCATGGCGTCACAGGGGAGGAGTCGGGGGTTGTGGAGGAAGAAAGCACAAATTAAGGCAAAGAGGGAGAGTGTGGGAGGTTTGGTAGGTTGTGAGAACCACCAAAACCTCTAAAAATGCCCTTAGGAAGTGATTAAAATGCCTTTATAAGTGGTGTTGGCGGTTAGGGAGGTTGTCAAAACCAAGCCAACCTCTGAAAAATTAGCTTTAAACACTTTTGAAGATGAATGTCGGGGGTTGGGGAGGTTTTCACAACCTAACTAACCTCTGACAAAGTTTTTAATTAGATTAAAACCTCCAAAAAGTGAATAAAAACATGAATGGAGAGCAAATGTCGCAACTTTGGCATGGAATGAAAACTTTCAAGGATTTTGTATGTAGGGGAGAGGAGCCAGAACATGTGCACCCAATTTTCGTGGGTCCACGTGGACCAATAAAAAAATTTACAAATTAGGGACATAAATAAATTTTGAATAAACATTAAAAAATCATTTTTTTAATATCTGATTTGTTTTGACATGTGGGACGATGTGATTAGTCGATCCTAAAAAAATGTCATTTTTTTCCATGCGACCGAAACGTGCTCGGTCCTAGTGCCAGTTGGTGTGTGACATGGCGTCCAAAGTGGAAAGCCTTGCCATGTTACTAAAAATCACTCTGCCACCCTTTCACTCCACTGCCTCGCATTAATCTCTCGTTGCCCCTTGCAATGCTTCTGTACAGTCGTGTTTACTGCACATCCCCTCCTACTACTTCCATGACATCCCACGTAAACTTCGAGCCAACCTGCATTCAATGCTCCTAGTGCCTTGCACAACTCGCCAACTTGAGAGCCTTTCAATCTACCATCTTCTCAAATTTTCTTCACTTCGACGCCAGAAGGTGCTCACTTGAGGTCTCTGCAACTTCCAATCCGCCACCACAATATGCTACGCTCGGACTCCAAATGAGATTTAGCCAAGCGCCGATTTTCGAACGTCAAACCCAGCTCACGCTCCGCCATGCAATGTCCCGCATTCCTTGGCGCCATGCAGGTGAAGCAGATTTACAAGGGTTTCCATTATTGTATTTTATAATAGGTCCAAACAAATTAACAAGGGTTTCCATGTAGGTGAACCTGCGTGAAGGCAGTTGCGTGCTCGTGAACGTCTGCATAACTCCATTCGACCCAAGTCAGCAAGCTCACTAAGGCCTCGCCATTATTCAGTTTTTGCTTCTTTAATGTGTTTGCATTTTTTTTTTGTCTTTTCTCTGTTGTAAAATTCGTTGTTGGTATGAAGCTTTTGTGCTTTTGAACACTATGGAATCTGTGTTCATAAACACACTAATTCTATTGAAATTAATCTTCTGTTCAAGCATCACTCTCTTTAAAAATGGGGTTGTTTTTTATTTCATTACAGTAACAAATAATATTGTTGGTTGTTTCAATGCCATAGATAAATCTGAGGTTGTTTTTTTGTCATTACAGTAACAAATAATATTGTTGGTTGTTTCGATGCCATAGATAAATCTGGGGTTGTTTTTATTTTCATTATAGTAACAAATAATATTGTTGGTTGTTTTGGTGCCATAGATAAATCTAGGGTTGTTTATTTTTCATTACAGTAACAAATAATATTGTTGGTTGTTTTGGTGCCATAGATAAATCTGGGGTTGGGTTATTTTTCTATTTTATTGCACTACGATCTTGCCGTTTAGGTGCAATATAAATCTTGTGTGTTCTTTTTTTAATAGGTTTTGTATTATCATTCACTCTGGTTATTGTATTCTCATAGGTTCTGCATTATCATACAGTTAGGTTTTCTTCGATGCCATAGCAAATATTAGGGTGTGTTCTCTATTTCATAAACCAAAAATAATTTTGTGGATTTGTCTTTTAATTAGGTTTTGCTTCATCTATTCAGTGACTTAAAATATGTAGGTTTTTTCAGTGCCATAGATAAATTTTGGGGTGTTATCTTTTTTCGTGGGTTGTGCTCCATCAATTCAGTCATGCAAAAAAGAAGTTATCATTTAACTTCACAATAATAAATTATGTCTGCAAATGAGTTGGTCATGCACAAAAGATGTGAGATTTGTTAAACTCTTACTATTTTCCATTTGTAAGCTTTATATTGTTCTTCATTATAGCCATTACAGTCATAGGTTAGCAGTTGTGTTTCCCTACAGTTTATATTGCAATCATTACAATCTTATTTAAACAATTGTGTTTCCCTACTATAAAATGTAAGTGTGGTTCCCAGTTTGTTGTGCCTGAGTATGTTTATGTTGTATATGCCTTTTAAGAAATGAGATGTGGTTCTCTTTTTCATTGGTTCTGCTTCATCTATTCAGTCATGTAATTGTACTAGCTTGTTTAGGTGCCATTGATAAATTTGGGGGTGTAACCTTTTTTGGTGGCCTAGATAAATCTTGGGGTGTTAGGTTTTTCATATGTGCTGCTTCATCAGTTCAATAATGCAAGTATTGTAGCTTTTTTAGGTGCCATCCATATATTCAGTCATGCAACTATTGTTGGCTAATTTGGTGCCTTAGATAACTTTGGGGTGTTCTCTTTTGCATTATCTTTATTAGGTGCCATTGATTAATTTCAGGGTGTTATCTTTTTTTAGGTGCCACTGATTAATGAGGGTTATAATGCATCATAAGGCATATTTGGTTTGGATTAATGTTATTTAATAATGCAACTATTGTAGCTTTTTTAGGTGCCATTGATAAATTTGGGGGTGTTAGGTTTTTCATAGGTGTTGCTTCATCAATTCAGTAATGCAACTATTGTAGCTTCTTTAGGTGT
This sequence comes from Cunninghamia lanceolata, assembly GCA_027924645.1. Taxonomy (NCBI): domain Eukaryota; kingdom Viridiplantae; phylum Streptophyta; class Pinopsida; order Cupressales; family Cupressaceae; genus Cunninghamia; species Cunninghamia lanceolata. Next base: position 2,848,203 of record BSBN01000942.1, read on the forward strand.
CATTGATTAATTTGGGGGTGTTATCTTTTTCATAGCTTCTGCTTAATCAATTCGGTCATGCAACTATTGTAGATTTGGGGGTGTTCTCTTTTGCATAGGTTATGATTCATCAATTTAGTCATGCAATTATTGTAGCTTTTGTCTAATGCCCTAGAAATATTTGGGGGTGTTCTAATTTTCATAGGTTCTGCTTCATCAATTCAGTCATGCATTTATTGTAGCTTTTTTAGGTAATGTAGATAATTTTGGGGGTGTTATCTTGTTCATAAGTTCCACTTCATCAATTCAGTCATCATCTATTCTACTAATTTTGGGTGCCATTTACAATTTGGGGGGTGTTAGGTTTTTCATAGGTTCTGCTTCATCAATTCAGTCATCAACTATGTAACCTTCTGTAGGTGCCATTAATAAATTTGGGGTTGTTAGGTTTTTCATAGGTTATGCTTCATCAATTCAGTAATGTAACTATTGTATCATTTTTTGGTGCCATTGATTAATTTGGGGGTGTCATCTTTTTCATAGTTTCTGCTTCATGTTATTCAATCTCATAGTTTCTGCTTCATGTTATTCAGTCATGCAACTATTGTAGCTTTCTTGGGTGCAATAATTGCATCATTTCAGTAATGCAACATAGATAACTTTTTTAGGTGCTTTAGATAAATTTGGGGGTGTCTTCTTTTTCATAGGTTCTGCTTCATCAATACAGTCATGCAACTATTGTAGCTTTTTTGGTGCCTTAGATAAATTTGGGATTGGTGCCATTGATTAATTTGGGGGTGTTCTCCTTTACATAGGTTCTACTTCATCAATTCAGTCCTTACACTATTGTATCTTTCTTAGGTGCCATTGATTAATTTGCCACAGTGGTACGTCGGTCCTCCACAAGTTAGGAAAAAACTCTTGCATAAAAAAGCACGATGAGATCAAACACAAATCAGATATTAAATGCACATTTAGTTGTATATATTTGTCAACAAAACAAGTACAGGTTGGCAGCCAAACAAGTGTAAGTGTTTTGAAAGTGTATCTTTTTTGGTGCCATTGATTAATTTTGGGGTGTTCTCTATTGCATAGGTTCTGCTACATCAATTCACTCATTCAACTATTGTAGCTTTCTTAGGTGTCATGGATTAATTTAGGGGTGTTCTCTTTTGCATAGGTTATGCTACATCAATTCAATACTGCAACTATTGTAGCTTTCTTAGGTGCCATTGATTAATTTTCTTCACATTGATGCCAGAATGTGTTGGCTTAAGGTCTCTGCAACTTCAATCTTACCACCACTACATGTTACACTCAGAGTCCGGTGGCCCTTCCAGCTTCTTTATATATATGTATATGCATATGTATAGACATATACATATACATATACATATGTATATATATGTTTATGTATATACATATACATATACATATACATATACATATGTATATACATATGCATATACATATACATATACATATACATATGTATATACATATACATATACTACTTCCACGACATCCCGCGTAAACTTCGAGCCAACCTACATTCAATGCTCCCAGAGCCTCACACACCTTGCCAACTTTAGAGCCTTTCCATCTACCATCTTGGTGCAGTCATGGTAGGAGGGTTCACAAAGTGAGTTGTCCAGGCCGTGCAACAAGAGTAAACACAACGGAAACAAATCAAAGATATGAAATAAATATAGATCCAGTCATTCAGTATATCATAGAATTCAAATACAAATTGGCCGGCAACATGCGGGCTTACAATTTGGGCTCATAGGCCTAATTATAGAATATCAGAATATGCACAAGATATAGCTTTGAAACTCCTTCACAAAGAATCTAAACTATCAACTATCTCTATTATGATGAAACTTGATAACCGCCTTCCTAGGGATCTATTACACCCTTATATATCATATCCAAAACATAAGATTCCTCCGCGTCGGCCAAGGAAGATCACAAACTCCAATGGAGAGTTGTAACGTGTACATGGATAGGTCGGCCCTAAATGAGTAGAATTCCTCTGTAAATGAATGGAATGATGTACGAATCTCGGGGAAGGTCGGCTATGAACCAAACAACATAGAATGATATGTCCATAAGCTCCACAAGTTGAGGAATGCTTTGCAAGTCTTCTCCTTTAGTTGATTATCAAAGATTGCTAGGATGTTATGTTCTGAGAAAACAATTGATCTTCTGATAGCGATAACTTTTTGGTACTTGATCCAAATGCTTTGCGAATTGGATATGATGTAGATGAATGTATTAAGATGCTAAGTCTAGCTCTGCAAGGTCTGAAATGCAACTGCGGTAGAATGCAAATCAAAATACAAAAACTACTTCTGATTGAACTAAACAAACTAAAATGCAAATGTTTTTGGTTGATACAAGATTCCTCTTGAACCAGGGATGCTCCTGCATCAGACATCTGAAGTTATTAAAAAAGTGAGTCCTTTACTTTGGTGGGGCTAGAGGAAAACCAAGACGGTCCACCTCAGCCTAAGAAATCCATGATGAATCTTCTTCCGGTTTGCCTTTCCACTTCACAAGGTATTCTTTGTATTGTCTTCCTCCGGTGTTGCATCCAACTCTGTTGTCCAAAATGTCTTCAATCTACTCCGGTGCTTGTTGTGGTAATTGTTTCTTCAAGTCTTCTACCATGGTATCACTGAACTCTGCTTCATGATACTGATATAGGTCTGCAATGTTGAAAATAGGTGATATACCCAATGTCTCCGGTAGCTCTACTTCATATGCATTTCCTAAATCAAACTTTCTGAGTATCCTATAAGGGCCAAACTTCTTCATCTTCAACTTGTTATATGTCCCAACTAGAAATCTTTCTTTTCTCAAGTATACCATCACTTCATCTCCAACTATAAATTCCTTATATCTTCTCTTTTCATCTGCTTGTTCTTTATATTTGTTGTTCATATCTTCCAAATGCTTCTTTACCTAATTATGCACTGTCTCCATATGTTCTACAAATTCTTCTGCTTCTACACTTCTCTTTTCTGCCATACTGATATCTCTCAACTCTACAACTCCTCTAGGGTGTACTCTAGTAACAATCTCAAAATGTGTTCTTCCGGTACTCCTATTTACTAAATTATTGTATGCAAACTCTACTTGTGAAAGATTCAAATCCCAACTTCCTATCTTCTCTCCAACCAAACATCTCAACAAGTTTCCCAAACTTCCATTCACTTCCTTTGTCTGTCCATCAATTTGTGCATGAAAAGTTGAACTAAACTTCAAATCTATCTTCAATTTCTTCCAAAGTGTCTTCCAAAAGTATCCAACAAACTTTGTGTCTCTGTCTGAAACTATGCTCTTAGGTAATTTATGCAATCTCACAATCTCCTTGAAAAATAGGTCAGCCACATGCACTGCATCAGTTGTCTTCTTGCAAGGTATGAAATGTGCCATCTTTAATAATCTGTCCACCACTATGAATATTGAATCATGTCCTCTCTATGTCTTAGGCAGTCCCATTACAAAATTCATACTTATATCTTCCCAAGGTCTCTTAGGTACTATTAAAGGTTTATACAATCTAGTATTCTGACTACTCCCTTTTGCAACTTGACAAACTCTACAACTCTTCACAATTTTCCTAACATCCTTATGTATCTGAGGCCAAAAGTAATTTTCACTTACCAATGCTACTGTCTTGTCAATGCCAAAAAGTCCTGCCAATCTGCCACTATGCTTCTCCTTGATCAAATTTTCTCTCATTGAACTTCTAGGTATTCATAATTGATTTCCTCTTAACAACATATCTTCTTGAATGAAATAATCCAACCACTTACTCCTATCTATTACAACAGGTTCCTTACATGCTTTCCAAGGTTCTGCAAAATCAGTGTCTCCCTCATACAAGTTCTTCAATTCATCAAATCCTATCACTTCAACTCTCATCTCTGTCAGCAAGTTCCTTCTTCTACTCAATGCATCAACAACTTTGTTTGATTTACAACTCATATGCTTCAATACAAAGGTATAACTCTACATGAACTCTACCCATCTCATGTGTCTTTGATTCAACTTACCTTGACTATTCAAATATTGCAAAGCTTGATGATCTGTATACAACACAAACTTCTTAGGTAACAAGTAATGTCTTCACTTCTTCAAGGCTTGAATTATGGCATAGAACTCTTGATCATATACTAAACATCTTTTCCTTGCATCATTCAACTTCTCACTGAAATATGTAATGGGTCTACCTTCTTGACTTAATACTACTCCAATTGCATTCCCACTTGCATCACAATCTACTTGAAATACCTTATTGAAATCTGGTAATACCAAAACAGGTTGCTCTGTCACTTTCTACTTCAACAATTCAAAACTTTTGTCTTCTCCTGATGTCCACTTAAAGTCTTTTCTATCACCTCTCATTGTCTCCGTCATAGGGTTGCAAACTGAATTGAAATTTCTAATGAACTTCCGATAGAAACTAGCCAATCCATGAAATGATCTAACCTCTCCAATGCTCTCCAGTGTAAGACATTCAACAATTGCCCTTACTTTCTCAGGATCCATCTTCAATCCTTCTGCATAAATCACAAATCCCAAAGATACCAATTCTTGCTTCATGAAACTACACTTCTTGATGTTTATCAGCAATTTCTCTTCTCTCAACCTCTACAAAACTTGTCTAATATGCCACAAAATTTCCTCTTTTGTCTTATTGAAAATCAGAATATCATCCAAATATACAATCACAAATTTACCCAAGAATTTCTTCAAGACTTCATTCATCAATCTCATGAAAGTACTTGGTGGATTTGTCAATCCAAAAGGCATCACTAACCACTCATACATTTCTTCATTTGTCTTAAAAACAGTCTTCCATTCATCTCCTTCTTTGATTCTGATCTGATGGTATCCACTCTTTAAGCCTATTTTTGTGAAATATTTTGCTCCACTCAAACAATCCATGATATCATCCATCCTAGGTAAAGGAAATCTATACTTAACTATGATCTTGTTTATTTCTCTAGAGTATGTACACATTCTCCATTCTCCATTTTTTTTGGACTAACACTGCAGGTACTGCACAAGGACTCAAACTTTCTCTAATCAAATGTTTCCTCAACAACTCTTGTATCTAATTATTCAATTCTTTATTTTCTGTCGGTGTCATTCTATTAGGCAAACTAGACCCTGGTATAAGATCTATGTGATGACTGTTACTCATGATTGGTGGTAATCCTTCAAGTACATTATCTGATATGATGTCTTCATACTCTATCAGCAACTCTTTTATCTCCTCCAGTTGTACTTATTCATTCTTCTTCTTCTTCAATGTTCCAGGCTTCTTAGGAATCAAATCATAACACATATTCTCATGTCTCAAACCATCTAGAAATTTTCTTCCATCTACCAAAAAAATTCTAGCATTCCCACATACTTCATTCTTAGGATCATCTTCCAAAAGAATCAAAGTAATTCTCTTCCCATTTGATGTTATAGTGTATGTATTCTTTCTCCCATCATGTATAGTTTTTCTATCATACTACCAAGGTCTACCCAACAAAATATGACATACATCCATAGGCATAATATCACACAAGACTTCATCATGATAAGATCCAATATGAAATTTCACCAAAAATTGTTCACTCACCAGTATCTTATGATCATCATGAATCCATGCTATCTGATAGGGCTTAGGGTGTTTCAATCTTTCTAACTTCAACTTAGTTACCATCTCCTCTGAAACTAGGTTATCTGAACTACCACTATCAATTACAACATTTACCTCCTAATTTGCATCTTGTTCTAAACAAACTCTTCCTCTGCGATGGTTCCTCATTTGTCTGTGCTTGAAATAGTGCTCTCCTCATCATAAGTGATTCTCCTTTCTCAAGTTTGCCAACTAAACTCGGTGATCCAACAGGTTCCTCTTCCACATGGGCTGCCCTTCCACTGTTCTCTATCCTCTTACTTGTACTCCCTTGATTACATTCAACTACTCTATGTCCTTCACCTCCACACTTGAAACAGGTGCCTCTAAATGTTCTCTTATCAAATCCTCTTCCCTCTCTTCTATGTCCTTCATTCTGGTATGAATTATAATTATCTCTGTGATTAAAATTTCTACCATTGCTCTGGCAGGTATTGCTATCTCTGTCATCCTTCCTAAATGGGTTGTCAAGCTTATTTTGCTCTGGATGTGATCTGTCTCCTCTGAAAAATGCTCCACCTCTCTAAAATTTACCTCCTCTACCTCTCTATCTCTAATCATGCCTCTTGTTCAACTTCTCTTCAACTTTCAGGGCAAACGGATATGCTTCCTCCAAAGATGTCATCCTTACCAAACTTAGTTCTTCTTGAATGTTCAATCTTAGTCCATTAATGTATCTAGCCACTTTCTCTTTGCTTGCTTCACTATGTCATGTCCTTATGATCATCTTATGAAATTCTTCAGTATACTCCTTCACAAATTTCTCCTTTTGTCTTAGGTTTTGCAATCTTTTCGACAACTCCAACTCATAGTCAACAAGTATAAATTGGTTCTTCAATTTTGTCACCATCCTATCCCATTTTGTAATCTTTTCTTTTCCTCTTCTATTTCTATCCAAATGAACTTCTTTCCATCATATAGCAGCATGTCCTTTCAATTTTATCTTTGCAAATTTCACCTTCTTCGGATCTTCAACCTCTTCATACTCAAAGTATTCTTCCATGTCATTTATCCAGTCGATCAACTCTTCAGGGTTCAAATTGCCATTATAGTTTGGTAAATCAACTCTAGGTCTCTTTCCAATCTTTGAAATAGCTCACAACATCTTGACTTGATCTGATTCTTCTTCTTCATCACCTCCTAGGGTTTTGCCAATTTGTTCAATAGATTGAAATTTCTCTTCATCATCACTTTCAACATTAGGTCTAGGTGTCAATCCTCTTTGCCTGTCTTCCTCGACAACATCCAATCAAACCCTCATTGTTTTCATCATTTCCATAATCTCATCCATCCTACCAACCATTTTTCCAACAGCAAGGATTCTCCTCAGTGACATTCTTTCTCAGATCAAGTGCAAACTGCCTCAATTCGGCGATCGAGCCACAAGGTGACAACTGCCTCACAATCAACAATCGGTTGCAACACAAGTAACCTGTCTTGGATCAGTGTTCTATCCACAACAAGATCTTATAGAATTCCTTCACCAACTTTGCTCATTTCACTCCCAAAGATTCAAACTTTCCCTCTAATACCACTTAGTGCAGTCATGGTAAGAGGGTTCACAGAGTGAACTGTCCAGGCCGTGCAGCAAGAGTAAACACAACAGAAACAACTCAAAGATATGAAATAAATGTAGATCTAGTCATTCAATATATCATAGAATTCAAATACAAATTGGTCAGCAACATGCAGGCTTACAATTTGGGCTCACAGGCCTGATTACAGAATATCAAAATATGCACAAGATTAGCTTTAAAGCTCCTTCGCAAAGAATCTAAACTATCAACTATCTCTATTATGATGAAACTTGATAACTACCTTCCTAGGGATCTATTACATTCTTATATATCATATTCGGAACATAAGATTCCTTCGCGTCGGCCAAGGAAGATCACAAACTCCAATGGAGAGTTGTAACATGTGTACATGGATAGGTCGGCCCTAAATGAGTAGAATTCCTCCGCAAATGAATGGAATGATGTGAGGATCTCGGGGAAGGTCGGCCATGAACCAAACAACATGGAATGATATGTCCATAAACTCCACAAGTTGAGGAATGCTCCACAAGTCTTCTCCTTTAGTTGATTATCAAAGATTGCCAAGATGTTTTGTTCTAAGAAAACAATCAATCTTTTGATAGCGATAACTTTTCGGTACTTGATCCAAATGCTCTACAAATTGGATATGATGTAGATGAATGTATCAAGGTGTTAAGTCCAGCTCTGTAAGGTCTGAAATACAGCTATGGTAGAATGCGGACCAAAATACAGAAACTGCTTCTAACTAAACTAACTGAAATGAACTGGAAAAAGAAACAAACTAAACTGCAAACAAACTGAAATGCAAATGTTTTTGGTTGATGCAAGATTTCTCTTGAACCAGGGATGCTCCTGCATCACATCTTCTCAAATTTTCTTCACATTGATGCCAGAATGTGTTTGGGGGTATTATCATTTTTATAGGTTCTATTACATCAATTCACTCATGCAACTATTGTAGCTTTCTTAGGTGCTATTGATTAATTTGGGGGTGTTCTCTTTTGCATAGGTTCTACTTCATCAATTCAGTCCTACAACTATTGTATTGTTTTTAGGTGCCATTGATTAATTTGGGGGTGTTATCTTTTTTATAGGTTTTGCTACATCAATTCACTCATGCAACTATTGTAGCTTTCTTAGGTGTCATTGATTAATGCAAGGGTGTTCTCTTTTGCATAGGTTATGCTTCATCAATTCAGTCCTGTAACTATTGTATTGTTTTTAGGTGTTATTGATTAATTTGGGGGTGTTATCTTTTTTATAGGTTATGCTACATCAATTCACTCATGCAACTATTGTAGCTTTCTTAGGTGCAATTGATTAATTCAGGGGTGTTCTCTTTTGCATAGGTTATGCTTCATCAATTCAGTCTTGTAACTATTGTATTGTTTTTAGGTGCCATTGATTAATTTCGGGGGTGTTATCTTTTTTTATAGGTTCTATTACATCAATTCACTCATGCAACTATTGTAGCTTTCTTAGGTTCCATTGATTAATTCGGGGGTGTTCTATTTTGCATAGTTTATGCTTCATCAATTCAATCCTATAACTATTGTATCTTTTTTAGGTAAAATTGATTAATTTGGGGTTATTCTCTTTTTTATAGGTTCTTCTACATCAATGCACTCATGCAACTATTGTAGATTTCTTAGGTGTCATTGATTAATTTGGGGGTGTTTTCTTTTGCATAGGTTATGCTTCATCAATTCAATCCTGTAACTATTGTATCTTTTTAGGTGCCACTGATTAATTTGGGGGTGTTCTCTTTTTTATAGGTTCTGCTACATCAATTCACTCATGCAACTATTGCATCTTTCTTAGGTGCCATTGATTAATTTGGGGGTGTTCTATTTTGCATAGGTTTTGCTTCATCAATTCAGTCCTGCAACTATTGCATCTTTTTTAGGTGCCATTGATTAATTTGGGGGTGTTCTCTTTTACATAGGTTCTACTTCATCAATTCAGTCCTACAACTATTGTGTGTTCATTAAATAGTGATAGACATTGAAAGATGTCTATCTGTTCAAGATATACGTGATCTACCATGGATGTTTTGATCCATGGACATCATGTATATCCTGGACGGATAAGACTTCAATTTGTGTGTTCATCATTGCACAAACTTTCACACTGCAAATTATTTTTAATATTTGTATGGATGGAAGTTAAAATTGTTTTTGATGGTTCCAAGATTAAGGTCTACAATACAACCACCCCCAAAATTATCTATGGCACCATTAAAGAGTATAAGTTGGCCACACTTTCACTCCACTAGCTCACATTAATCTCTCACTGCCCCTGCCAATTCTTCTTTACAGTCGTGTTTAATGCACATCCCCTCCTATTACCTCCATGACATTCTGCACAAATTAGATAGGAGATTTGTTTAACCCTAACTTACTATTTTTTCATCCCTTTGAGTTCATAAAATCAAGTCTCCCTAAATCATTACTGAATGCAACAATTACCAAAATCATTTCATCCACGTCACATGTGTCTGTCATCCCAAACATAAGCATAAGAATTGCACCATATAGGCATGTAATTACAGTTCCAACAACAGTTCAATCAATTTCGACATGACTCTATATACAATTGCTTACATGCATTCTTTTGCTTACACTGAACAAACCAAGAATATTTATGTCTTTATTGCTTACCTGACTGAATTGATGAAGTAGAACCTATGAAAAAGAGAACACCCCCAAATTTATCTATGGCACCGAAAAAACCAACAATATTATTTGTTACTGAAATGAAAAAATGCAGAAAAATAAATATATGTATACAATTGCTTGCATGCATTCTTTTGCTTACACTGAACAAACCAATAATATTTATATGTCTCAATTTAAGAACAACAACAAAATAGAATTGTATAAACATATTTATACATCGCACCTATAAAAGTTACAATAGTTGCATGACTGAATTGAATCACAATAGTAAAATAGATATGTATACAGAGGTATATACTTATACATACATGCATACATTGGTTACTTGCATTGTTTTGCTTACATTGGACAAACCAACAATATTTATATATCTGAATTGAAGAACAACAACAAAATATAATTGTATAAACATATATATACATATTCATATATATGTATATGTATATATATGTGTATACATATTTACATGACTGAACAGATGAAGAAGAACCTATGAAAAAGAAAACACCCCCAAATTAACCAATGGCACCTAAAAAAGTTACAATAGTTGCATGACTGAATTGAAGAACAGCAAAATAGATATATGTACATATATGTATATTTATATGTGTAGACATATATGTATATTTATATGTGTATACATATACATATATGTATATGTATATGTGTATACATATACATATATCTATATGTATATGTATATTTATATGTATACATATATGTATATGTGTATGTCTATGTATATGTATATACATATACATATGTATACGTCTATGTATATGAATATGTATATACATGTGTCTATGTATATGTATCTATATATACATATACATATACATATGTATATGTATATGTCTATACATATGCATAAACATATACATATATGTATATGTAACAATATAAAGAAGATGGAAGGGACACTAGACTCTGAGTGTACCATGTAGTGGTGGTGGAATTGAAGTTGCAGAGACCTTAAGCGAGCACATTTTGGCATCGATGTGAAGAAAATTTGAGAAGATGGTAGATTGAAAGGCTCTAAAGTTGGCAAGGTGTGTGAGGCACTAGGAGAATTGAATGCAGGTTGGCTCAAAGTTTATGTAGGATGTCGTGGAAGTAGTAGGAGGGGACGTGCATTAAACATGACTGTATAGAAGAATTGCAAGGGGCAACGAGAGATTAATGCAAGGCAGTGGAGTGAAAGGGTGGCAGAGTGATTTTTGGTAATGTGGCAAGGCATTCCACTTTTCACGTTGTGCCATGCACCAACTGGCATTCCAACCGAGCACGTTTCGGTCACATGGCAAAAATGGCAAATTTTTTTAGGATCGACTAATTGCGTCGTCCCACGTGTTAAATTCAATCAAAAATAAAAACTAAAAACGAGAAACTGTCAATTGAACATAAGTGGAAACAAGAAGCATAAATACAACATGCATTGCAATCTGATCAGAAAACATTGCAAATCAAAACAATAACGTTGCATCTGTAGTTATCATCAATTTAAAATTGTCAACAATAAGAGTGCATTTGTAGATATCAAAACTTATAAACTATCCAAAACATCAATTGCAAATGAAATCAAAATAAGGCTACATCTAGCTGCTGTGATAGGGAAATGGTGGTTGGATGGTTGGGGTACCACTGGCATGTTCTTGTCCCCTTCCAGTCGATGAGGAGTGTTGCTTACATGACTAGGAGTTGGACTGGAAAACTAGGTGCAAGTGACATGTGTTGGGGGCCATGGTGAACACATTTGTACATCCCGAGTGGCAGTCTGATTTGGATATTAAGTGCACCTAAACTTTGATTGAGAGAGGGTTGAATAATTCATTGCTATGGAGAAGTGAGGGATATAGATGTTGAGAATATCATGGAATATTCCATTACTTTGAGACAAGGGATTAGCAGGGATCCTTAACCGCCTTTCTCTTTGTAAAGTCCTCTGCGCCTCCTCAATCTCTTTTTCCTTTCAGTCATGTTTCCTCTGAAGCCTCTTGCTCCTTTTTGGCATCTCTATCCTTCTTTTATTATATTTTCTACTGCTCTTTTTCTTTACGTTGTATCTCCCTCTCTATTTTGCCCTACTCCTTCAACTCCTTTGCCACATTTCTTGCTTCTTTTTTCTCCTCATTCTCTTGTCTCTTTCAAGCTATTATCTCCTCAACCTCTTTCTTCCTTTTCTATTTTTGCATTAACAGATTCATATAGTCATCTATCGTCAATAGCTGAGACTGTCTACTCAACCGAATTGCACCACCTTTGGATTTTTTTTATGGACAGTGTGCACAAGTAGCTTGAGGAATTTGCTGATGTACAGAACTATTTCTATTTGTTTTGTCTGATCCAACTGTGAGATAATGTTCTCCTCCACTGCCTATGAGTCCTTAGTGAAATGTTGATTGCCTCTTAAATCTGAAGTTCAAGAAGGAGCATAGTACTGCACAAATTCATATAGGTCAATTACAGGTGGTGGTGATGGGAAACTATAAGTACCCTACTGTTATGGGACATGCAAATCAATGCCTAGATTCATTGCTCCCTCGACCACCCAGGATGGTTGGCTACGTTGCAATGGAAGACCTACACTATCACTGAATTGGTCAATAGGGTTGTCCACCATGGGAGGAGTTTGTTGATCATCCACCACTTGTACAACTGAATCAGCAAGACAACTATCAGATGACTATTGTGATTCTATCATAGACTGTAATTGTCCATCTAGAAGAGTGGACTGCAATTGTGCTACATCATCTCTTGACATGGCAACTCCTGAAAGGCTAAGAATGTTTTCCACTACAGAAGCATCCTTGCTAACCTCAAATGTGTCGTTGGGATGCATGTCATCCACGAGTGCATCCGGATTGAGTGGCCATTGTATACACCTAAAAATGACACGACTCTAGCTAAATAAATATTTTAAATATTTATTCCATTTTAATTCCTCTATCAATAAATAAATAAATCAATTTGTTTATTTGATTCATGTTTCTCCAAAAAATTAAATAAAATCATTTATTTAATTAAAATCCTCCAAATTCTTCTAAAGTTATCCTAAATTAAATAATACCAAATTATTTAATTAATTCTTCTCATTCCTTAATATTTAAATAAATCCAAATATTTATTTAAATTATCTATTTCCTCCAAAATTTAATTAATACCAAAAATAATTCAATTAATCCACGTGCACATGTAATTATATATTTTAAATATTTAATTAGCTAATACTCTCTCATCCACATGTCTTATTTCTCCTCTAGTCAAAATTAGTTAACTCGTCAATCAAAACAGTTAACTGATTAGTCATTTGAGTTCACTGATCAATCATCTCAGTCAACTCCCCAATCAGCCCACTTATCTCTCCAATCAATTCTGTTAACTGATCAATCATCTCAGTTAACTCCTCAATCTATTTTGTTAACTCCCTTGATGCATGAAAGAGCAAGACACTTGTCCTCTTCTTATTCGGGCACATCCTCTCAAGTTTCCTCAACCGTTGATCTTCTTATTCATTCTATACTGTTGATCTTCTCTCACAAATCTATAAATGTAACCCCTATTCCTCCATTTCAATCATCCAAGCTTTTATAAACTTACTCTGTAGGAATCATAGCTTGCCTTTGGCACCCAAATCTCCATAGCTTGCGATCACTTGTTACCATTATCACCATTTTCATTGCATTACAAGATCCTCTTCATTGTAAACCTATGAATAGTCGTTCTCCTTTGTCATCTTGGAAGAAGCAAGGAAGTGCACCTTCTGAGGGCTATATTCATATGACGAGATCAATTGAGATAGGTGACCAATGGAAGTCATGAAACAATAAGGTTTGCAAGGTATTATTTCTTTGTGTTTAATCTTGTTTATTTCTTATTTCATTGAGATTATTGGATTATTGATAGTTTAATACTGTTAACCACATTTTCTGATAATATATCTAGAGCACACCGTGGGGCCCTTGCCCCAATTTAACTTCAAATTTGAGTTTTTGTGTTACAATCCATACACAAGATGTTTCTGCACATCCACTCACTGTTCTGGCGCATTTATTCACTGTTCTAGCGCATCTATTAAAGTTGCACATCCACTCATTGTTGCAGCGCATTTACTCTTTGTTTCGGTGCATCTATCAGATCTGCGCATCTATACTCTGTTTTAGTGCATACACTCCCTATAACTGTGCATATGTTAAATCTGTGCATTTGTTCTCTATATCTATGCATTCATTCTGTTAGGGTTTTTAGGCTATTTCTCAAGAAATTTGTAATGCTAACATCATTTGTAGGAATATTCTCAGATCCACCTTGCAAGTTAAGAGCTGGTTATACATATAGTTGCATGGTTAACTCTCATCTAGATCTAAATAGAAAAGGAAGTAATCAAACTTGTTCATGCAAATTTCACTTAGATTCGAAATAGGAGGGAAGTAATTTGTACTTGTTGCATCACAACTTGAACATAGTCCCAACTAGGAGGGTTAAAATTAAACAATTACTTTCAAAAGATCTTTCAAATTTAACAAATCTTGTGTGCCCAAATAGAGTAACTCATCTAGTTTTTCTCTTTTTAACTAGGAGGAAAGAACCAGTGTTTTCTGTGACTTTGGAATGATGATAGGACTATGCTCGAACAAAATGCAAAAATCATCATTTCGCATGTGTTTCCTTTAGAGAGGCCTGCCCCTTGGAATTCCTTCCTTCCAAGTGCGAATGACCTTAAGTGGTAATGGGCTAACACCAAGCTCTTCCAATCCACTATAAATAAACTGTGTTTGAGGCGAAAGCTTCAAGAAACGAGTGCAGATTAGTTATACCGACAGCCAACCTCCCCATAAACCCCGCAAGGCGCAACCCTTGTAGGTTGGGAAACTCCATAACAGAGAGTAGTGTTGCTATAAGTATAACCACTCGAACAATTGCCCTTACTACATATCTATTGTTTGCAGAAGCCAAAATCCCCCATTCGGTGACACGGGAGGAAAACATTCTCCAGAGCTGTCCAACATCATACACTCATTTGGTGTGGAGATAGAAACATTCAACTCTTCAGAGGAACTATAGCTTGGTATGCATGAGAAGTGAGTGCCGTGGAGGGGAACCGGTGCTACCAAGCTATTAGTTGTCTGCCCTTATGTAAGTGGCTAGTGTAAAAACCAAGTTGGAACTCATTGAATACTGTCTTGGCCAACCTTAGGATTGTGCTTGCATTGTTGTCAAAAATCAAAAATACAAAAAAATCAAACAATCATGAAAATATTTTGTGTGTGATGTGTCTTTCTTGCCATAAATCAGAGAAATAAATCAAAAAGAGCAACATTCAGACAAAGAACCCAAAAACATTCAAAACATTAAAAAATGTACCTTTTATCAAGTCAAAAATAATAAAAAATAAGCAAAAAAGGTAGAGCTACGCATCTGCTTCATCCTACTACGCATTCGTTCAATCATGTTGCGCATCTAATCTCTCCTACGCATTTACTCAATTCTATCACGCATTTGCACATTTCTGCTATGCATTTATTTTTCACCAGACCTGTGCATATACTCCTTGTTGTTGCACATTTATACTCTGTTCTAGCACATTTGCTTTTCACCAGTCCTACGCTTTTGTTCCCTATTGCTGCACATATACACTTTGTTCCTATGCATCTATTCTTGCACATCTGTCACAGTGAGCACTTCCATACGGTTTGTCAAAAAACATTTACCTTTTTGGACACCCATTTCAGCCTTGTTTCAGTTTCTAAGATCTAACCGTGCAGTCACTTCTCCCGTTCCATTTCTGTAGTGTACCCTCTTTTCAATCTTTCACCTCATCAAGACTTCATAAAACTTCCCAAAAAAAAAGTCAAACTATCGAAACCAGGTTACAACAAGCCAATTTTTTTATCATATCAGATTCAAGCATCCCTAGTAAGTCTCCACTATCAGGATCTATCATCCTTCTCTCTCGAAACTTCACTAGTGTGTTTTAGTGCAAAATTAGTCGCTACCAAGTAATCGAATTCCAATCATCCTTACTTTTGGCTACCATTTTGTATCGACCAACTTGTTTAACACCATTGATCAAAGAAAACCCTTGTTTGAAACTTATCACAACAAGTATCCCCTTCACTACAACCTCCAAACACATCTTACCAAACCATCCAATTTCACCCCACCCGGTTCCCAATCACATTGCATGGTACTAACTAGATCCCAGAAGCAAAAACAAATTGAAATGGCTAGAACATCTGACATAATTGTATCCCCTCACGACAGTGATGAGGAGATATCTCACAAGGACTTACAAGAAGCCCTCCAAGATAGAAAATTTCAATGAATAATGGACAAAGTACTCCACCAAGACCCTACAAAGTTCTTTCTCTACCTAGCAAGCCAAGGATTCAAGCTCCCCAAAGACTTTGACATCACTGGGTTGAAAGAAACCAAAGAAGAAAGAACCCATGAAGAGAGCACACGTGAGGAAAGAACTCTTAACACAGACAAAGGCAAGAAAACCACAGACTCAACCACACCTTTAGATATGTTGACAAGACAAGTTCAAACTCTACAACAACAATTAGTGGACCTCCAAATAGAGACCCCCACTAAACACTATTCGTTGGAGGATATCTCGCCATATCCATTCAACAAGAGCTTGAAAATGATCCCCTTTCCCATTAGATTTGAAGTTTTGAAATTCGACAAGTATAGAGGAAAGGGTGACCCTAGAGACCACCTCAGAGAATTCAGCACTGCATGTCTAGAGGTGGCCCATAATGAAACTTTCCTCATAAGACTCTTCCCTAGATCTTTAGGAGGGCAAGCCATGGAGTGGTTCTCTAGAATTCCCCTAGGTATCCGTACTTTTGACGAGTTAGTGAACAAATTTGTAACACATTTCTCATATAATATCGAACATGAGGTATCCATGCTTGACCTTTGCAACACAAAACAAAAGAGTGGAAAATCCTTTGCTGCTTTCTTACAAAGGTGGTGACAACTCGCCAGTAAGTGTCCTCATCATATACTAGAAAAACAAATGCTTGAAATGTTTGTCCATAATCTCAATCCTGATCTTAGCTACCAAATTCAAATCCAATGCCCTACCACATTTGCAAAAGTCATTGAGATGGGGTTATTCATCAAAAAAGCTATGATCGTAAAAGGACAAATAAAATTGTTCAAAGACACTCTTAACTCAAACTATACCATAGATAAGTCAAAATTCTGGACCAAAAACAAGAACATCGTCAATGATGGAGTGGTCAATGCTAAAGTAGCAACTCCTAAGCAACCAATTTTCAATCTCAAAGGAGCATCAAACAATGTAACACCAAGCAAACCTCCATCAAATGAATCAAGACAGTGGTACAACTATCCTCCTAGACAAAAATTTACACCACTGGGGGAGTCATATGAATCTGCTTTGAGAAAGTTATTGGAAAACAATGAGATCACCCTTCCCGCCACAAGTGACTATGAACCTACTGTCAAACCTCCTTGGTAGAAGGATACTGATTTCTATGAGTACCATAGAGGCAAAGGCCATACAACTAATGACTATATTTCCTTGAAAATTGTCATACAAGACTTGCTAGATCAAAACCGTGTGGCCACAAAATATCATCCCTCTAACGAATCACATGTGGCATTCAAGGATCTGCTCCTTAACCATGACAGGTAGAACCCTCACAACAACAACAATAACAACCAGCAAAATCACAATAACAGGAATAATGATGCTAACTACATGAACGTGTCATTTGATTACACCATCAATTGCATATCCCGCAAATCAATGTGATCACGTTTAACAAACAATCAGATTCCAACCCCAAATCTGATTCCAATATCACCACCCACAGTGGAAAAGTCACCTTGCACACACTCCCTCCAAGGTCATCATCCTCACCATCTAGCCCCCACAAGTACAGTGTCATTGACCAACTACGAAAAACTCTGGCCAATATATCCATATTAGAGTTGTTGCGTCTATCGCCGGCCCACAAAGAGCCCTAGTGGAAACCATTATGCCCACCAACTTGGCCCAAGAGAAATTTCAAGCCATAGGCCATCTTACCTCACCTAACATCCTATCATTCACTAAACAGGATGATCTATCCATATCTCAACCCCATAACGCATCATTACACATTGAGGCCTTCATAAATAAACATCGCATCAAAAGGGTCCTCATTGATGGAGGAGCAGGTTTGAATATTTGCATGCTTAAATTGATCCTTACATTGGGGTTCTCAGAAACTGTAGTAGATCCAAGAAAGAAGATCACAATAAAAGCCTATGATGAAGAAGAATAGATAACCAAAGGAACTGTGGTGTTACCATTAAGAATTGGACCAGTAGTAACAGACGTCGTTTGCCAATTCCTTGACAGGGAGCTCACCTATAACATTCTCTTGGGTAGACCTTGGATACATGCCATGAAAGTTGTGCCTTGCACATGTCATCAATGTATCAAGTTCCCTCACAAAGGTCGAGAGATCGCTATCCAAGGTGAACCTGATCCTTTTCAACACTATAACTCTATCCAATCAAAGCCCGATTTTAGCATTCCTAATAATAGAGCTTCCACATCTTCCGCATCCCAACATGATCCCAGTTCCCAAGCTTCCACATCCAAGGCCAAAGAGCAAAAGGTCAAGATCAAAGAAACAAGGGTAGGAGAATATTCCATCAAACATTCCTTTAGTCTAGCCAAAATGCCTTTATCTAGGAAGTCATTTGGGTGACCTACACCCTTCCCAAAACCATCTACTCCTCCTAAACCTCCAAAAGCTCCCTTTGTCAAATGGGGAACCCTATCAGATGAAAATGAAGAAAGAGACATTCTGCAATGGATCTACATAGATGAAGATGACACACCACAAGACAAACACCCAAAGCTCCCAACAAAAATCTATGGGCATGGTCAATCTATCTTACACAGAATGGGCTATGAAGGACAGGGTCGCATCGGCCTAAGAAAAGAAGGAATAACTAAACCCATTCAATCCTCTTCATCCTCATCGGCCTAAGACATACGAGGGCTAGGATACAAAGACAACGGCAAAGGCAAAGCTAAGGCTACTACTTGTTTTGTGGAATAGATCCAGAACCTCCAAGAGAATAGTGATATAGATTCTAACAAGTATGAATGGAATGACCTTTTAGAACATTCCTATGAGGGCAAAGGCGTCGATACTGTTTGTACCTATAGCCCCTATCATGAGGGACAAACGTTGAGGCCTAGACCAGTAGAGTGTGATTCTCCCATTCTTGAGAGTACAACTTATGAGGAAGGTCAGAGTTCTAACGTGATAAACAATCTTGAAGAGAATACCATGACAGATCTTACTCCTATCACTCCCAATCATGATCATATATCCATCCTTACAATCACACCCACTAAATTAGATAAATCTATTAATCACCTCCCCCTGGTACATCCTAAGCTTATCGATTGGGATCTACGAGGAACCCCCCAACTAGACATGTCCAAAATGATGATGCCTACATTGATTACATGGAACTAAGAGACCACCTACCTGTGGGAGATCATAAAGTTGGCTTCACCATAGAACTCAATACCATCACTTATTTTGGAGAGGGTGTCAAGCCTTCTAGTCATAAAAACATAAAAATAAAAAATGGATCTGATGGTGAAAACTGCTCTGCAACAGTGTTAGATCCCAAAAAAGTAAAAATAAAGGATGCATTGAATGGTGAAAACCTCTCTGAGGCACCAGATGATGGAAGGCTCAACTCTCCCCAACAACATGTATCAAGAGAAGTCACAAATTGTTGTAGAACCTATAGAACTTGTCGACATTGGCACAGAAGGTAACTTCAAGATCATACACTTTGCCAAATCTCTAACACCGCCAGAAAAGATGAAATTTGTACCCTTCTTCAAAAGGAAACAAGTCAAGTTTGCTTAGTCCTATGTAGATATGCCCAAGTTAGATCTAGACTTGATCTTGCATCATCTACCACTAGATCCTGGAGTTAAACTTGTTAAGCAAAAACTCAAGAAAATGCATCCACATGTCACATTGCTAGTCAAAGAGGAACTTAAGAAACTACTGGATGTAGGGTTCATCAAAGAAATTGATTATCCAGAGTGGGTATCAAACATTGTACCAGTATCCAAAGATGGATGAGTCAGATTATGTAATGATTTTTGAGATCTCAACAAGGCCTGTCGCAAAAATGATTTCACAACATTGACATCATCGTAGACTTGACAACTGGACACACTATGCTTTCTCTTATGGATGGTTTTTCCAGGTACAACCAAATTAGAATAGTGCTAGAAGATCAACCTAATATGGCATTCAGTTGTCCATGGGGAACCTTCTACTAGAACGTCATGCCATTTGGGTTGAAGAACACAGGAGCCACATACCAAAGAGCAATGACTACTATCTTCTACTACATGATGCACATAACGATGGAAGACTACATGTGGATGACATCCTTACTAAGTCACTTACAAGGGAATCTCAACTAGATGTCCTAGAGAAGGTCTTTCAGTAGCTAGAGTAGTTCAAGGTCCGATTGAATCAGAAAAGTGAGTGTTTGGGGTCACCTCCGGCAAACTCTTGGGTTTCATAGTATCAGCAAATGGAATTGAGGTTGATCCTGCGAAGGTCAAAGCTATCATGGAGATGCCACCACCAAGGAACATCACCCAACTGTGATCTTTACAGGGAAAATTACAGGCAATCTGTTGGCTTATCTCACAACTGGCAGACAAGTGTCAACCTTTCACTCATCTCTTGCTTAAGAACATTTCATTTAGATGGGATGAGAAGTGTGAAGAAGGATTTCACAAATTGAAGGAGTATCTCATGAATCCACCTATCTTGCTGCCGCCTATCAAGGAAAGCCACTATATCTTTACATATATGCTACACCAACAACTCTTGGAGCCCTTTTAGCACAACAAGACTATGAAGGAAAAGAACAGGGCATCTATTACATTAGTCACACATTGGTGGGGTATGAATTGCAATATTCTCAAATCGAAAGATCTATTCTTGTTGTGGTTTTTGCTTCCCAAAAACTACGCCATTACATGCTTGCACATTCCATCAAGCTAATTGCAAAGATCAATCCACTCAAATACTTGTTAAGCAAAGTAGCTCTAACAGGCCACCTAGCAAAATGGCTAATGCTACTAAGTGAGTATGACATAGAATATGTGGAAAAGAAAGCTATCAAAGGTCAGATCATCGCAGATCAGTTGGCAGAAGCACCATTGCAAGATACCACTCCAATGACATTCGAGTTTCCCAATGAATCAATTTTTAGTATCACAACACATTCATGGAAGCTCTACTTTGATGGATCTTACACAAACCATGGATCAGGGATAGGAATCTTATTGGTCACTCCTCAAGGTGACATAATACCTAAGTCCTATCGTCTGTTTTTCCTTGCAAAAATAATATAGCAAAGTATGAGGCCTTGGTCATTGGTCTTAAGATGGCAACAGAGTGGAAAGTGAAAGAGCTACATGTCTATGGAGATTTGCAACTAGTGATCAATCAAGTGAATGATGACTACTAGATGAAAGATGACAAGCTAATACCATACAAGTGTATGGTAGATGACTTTAAAGGATACTTTGTGATAATCTCCTTTGAGAAAATTCCTCTCATAGAGAACAAAGCAACAGACGCCATGGCAATCATCGCCTTGCTTCTCAACATACCAGAGAATGAGTCATGTTTTGAGTTCTTGGTGGAGGCACTTGCACAACCAACTTATGATATCCCTGAAACCCAATCCATTTGCCTCCTTGTTGGATCTGATTCACCCTTGTATGGTAAAATTTACACTTACCTCAAGGATAACACTTTACCAGCCAATTTATCTAATAACCAACACCGTACCTTTATCCACCAAACATCCTGTTATACCATTATTGCCGACACCCTCTACCACCGAGGTCTGGATGGTACTCTACTCAAATGTCTTGAACATGATAAATCTCAACCGCCTTACGAGAAGTACATGAAGGAATTTGTTGATCACACTCGAGTGGTCCTACTTTAGCTAAGAAACTCATGCATTTGGGATACTATTGGCCAAACATGGAGACAGACTCATATCACTTTGTCAAGAAATGCAAGCAGTGTCATATTCATGGTAACCTCAGCCATGCACCAGCTCAGGAACTGTGACCTTTAATGACACCTTGGCCCTGTTGTCAATGGGGACCCGACCTTGTGGGAAAAATCCACCCTCCTTCATCCAATGGCCACAAGTTCATCATAACTGCCACTAAATATTTTACCAAGTGGATTGAAGTCGTTCCACTCACTACTATCACAGGCAAGTAAATTGCCTCCTTCATCCTAAATTACCTCATTTAGTCATGCATAATGGAAGACCCTTCAAAAACTAAGATGTCCAAGAGCTCTGTGATAAGTTCCAAATCCAACACCACTTCTCTACCCCGTACTTCCCACAAGGCAATGGTCAAGCAAAGGCATCCAACAAAACCATCTTGAAAATCCTCAAGAAAGCTATCAACGATGTCGGCCGTGATTGGCATATGCAACTAAATCTTGTTGTGTGGGCCTATTGAACCAGCATACGCACTCCCACCAGTGCCACACGATATTCCCTTGTATATGGTTCTGAAGCCATTTTGCCCATTGAGGTCAAGTTACCATCTTTGAGGGTGTCGTTAAAAGGCCTTATAACTAATGAAGACTACTGAGTTTCCAGACTGCAAGAGTTAGAACTGTTGGAGGAGAAATGACATAATGCTTTCAACCATCTCAAATCCTACCAACAAAGAATGTCACCAAGCTATGACCACAGAGTCCATCCAAGGGTCTTTAATGTTGGTGATCTAGTGCTCAAAGAAAATCACCGCAATCAGCAGGATCAGGAGAAGAAAGGACAGTTTGAACCCAACGAGCTTGGTCCTTATGTAATCATTACTGCCTATGGATCAGGAGCATACCAGTTAGCTACATCAAAAGGTGAGTTGTTCGAGGACCCAATCAACAGTATGCATCTTCGCCGTTCTATACCTAGAGAACCCCAATGTAAGGGGGGCAAAATAGCAAAAAAAATCAAAAAAGAAAAAATTAGCAAAAACAAAATCAAAATTTAAAAAAAAAACAAAAAATCAAAAAAATAAAAATAGTGGAAAAACAACAAAAATAATCATCCTCTGGTGAAAACCTAGTAAACAGGCGCCTTGAATAGATACCATGATGAAAACCTAGTAAACATGCATCATGTGTATTTCATAAATGTTGCAATAAAAACAAAGTGGTGAAAACCTGGCAAACAGGCGCCCTTTGTGATGACAACTGCTTCCTCCATCTCTGGGAAACCATCACCTTGCCTCCATTCTTCCTACCATTATCCATCATCTAATCGTATCCGTTTCGCAGAACCACCTAACGATAACCTATCATGGCTTGATACTCTATCAACTTTGTCACCTTACAGCTTAAGGTTTTATCTAGTATCCTATCCATAGTGTCAGCCTGCCATAGCGTCCATCGTCAATGTCTAGTCACCCTGAACTATGTCACCTC
This sequence comes from Cunninghamia lanceolata, assembly GCA_027924645.1. Classification (NCBI taxonomy): domain Eukaryota; kingdom Viridiplantae; phylum Streptophyta; class Pinopsida; order Cupressales; family Cupressaceae; genus Cunninghamia; species Cunninghamia lanceolata. The sequence continues at coordinate 2,871,655 of BSBN01000942.1, forward strand.
TGCGTCTTCACATAGGCAAGGCCATCCTGTATTGATGCACCCTCGAGGCTCCTTCCCCATCCATCCCATCCCTTTGTCTGCACCATTTCCCATCACCTAGGTCTTAGGTCTGCCAAGTTCACCCCAAATTACGTTGCCTCTACGTCGTCACATAGGCAAGGCCATTTATCAATGAGCCCCCGAGGCACTAGGTCAGTCCCTTAGGGCCCATTTCTTCATACCTATTCTCAGTTCATCCATAATAAACTAGAAACCTCTACTTGATTGGGGGCAAGTCCTCGACCTGGTTACGGAGTTGGATTCTGCAGTGCCACATGTTCTAAGAGGACACCAATAAGGATTGTGATACCCTTCACTAGACATGCGCGCAACAAAGCATGCTTCCAAGTAAAAATTTTGACACAAGACATCAACATATCCAAAGAAAAACAAACAAGTGCTTAAACACTCAAAATGATTCTATCTAAATTATGGAAAGAAGACACATCTAATACAAGAAATTTTTGTTTTGATTGGTTATCGTATAATAGAGTCTTGATTTTTGTTATTATGTCTTTCTATGCTACTCAAGGATGTCAAAGACTAGAGAAGCTATGATGGGGGCATAATCATTTTCTTTGTTTGTTATTTGTGGATCAATCTTTAGTAATGTGATGACTTTGTCTCACGACATGATCGGCAAAAGATCATCGAGGACGTTCTAGGTCTGAACATGAAACAGGAAAATCCTTGTCTGTTGAAATGCAAGAAGTACTCAGGTCATCTAGATTCAATTTTGACTAGATGCTTGTATTGAATTGCTATATCAAAATCCATTTAATCAATACTTAGGTCATCTTGGTTTAATTATACCTTGATGTTTGTATTTTCTTACAACATTTTAAAACACAAAAACACAAAAAATGCCCAATGATGAAACAAGCACTTCAAAATACTTGCAATATCAAGGTGACAAACATCCACATCCATAATGCATACCCATTTGAAATTCATATACCACCTATAAATAAAGATTGTGTTCACAGTGTTAGTGTTTACAAATAAAAGTTTGTGATTCCTTCATTCGCATTTCTTCTATCAATCAAATTTCTATGTATCATTGTGTCTTTCATCGAGTCTCTTCTACATTGATAGAGTACACTTGGACATAGCAAAAACATAGTATCATTTTGCATTTCCTATTAAGTGAGATTGTCATTTCATTGATTAGATCATTCGCATACATTTAGGTGCATTAAAAGAAAAACATATAGTCAATTTTTGCATTCATATAGGTGCATTACTCATCCATGTGTTATCACTTTACATATAATGAATAGGTCAGTCATCACTTAGTGTCATCACAAACACTACATAATAAACATTTAGATCATGTTAGCATACACTATAGCCGCATAGATGCATTAGTCAGCATAACATTGCATTAATAAAAATTCTCACAAAAACATAGCTATAATCACACTGTTTGCATTAGATCATCATAGAATGTGAACATGTAAAATCATATTGCATACATCTAGGTGCATTCAAATCATCCATATACATTTGTATCAGCATAAACATAGACGCATACATAATATCTCATTAGAAATCCATCAAAAACATAGCTATCAGTAAACCATCTCATGACATTTAATTTGCGTAAACAGGTGTTGCACATTAGATATCATAACATTTGCATAACATATGAACATATCAAATAGAGTGCATCCATGCCCATTGCATAAAGATACAAAATGCATGTAGGCCATCATAACTGCATCATCATATATAATCATAAAACATAAAAATGTCCAAGTGTACACTATCAATCCATCGTCCATGAGTCAAATCATAAAAAGGTGTGTAGATAACATCAAAATAATAATGCTACATGTCTCAATAGCTATGCAAAATATAGGTGATATCTACGTAATCTAGTTATCCATGAGCCATCAAAAATGTGTATGTACAAAACAAAAACTTGCTAACCCTGCTGCCGTGGGATACTTCTCCCAGCACTGCCCTCTCCCTCTCCTCTACCTCGGCCTGTCCCTGATTGCTGTGGGCCCATAGCCAAAGCTGCCGAATGTGAACCGTTTGCCCTCCACGAGGACACAGCCACTAACTGGCTCCTATAGCTCGGTGCCCTCTGATCTGCAGGCACTACCCCATGATATAAACCTCTATAGTACTGTGTCTACGCTTGCACTCTAGCCAGCTCCCTTGCCACCTGTGTAACTTGGGCCTGGGCTTGTGTCACCTGTGTAACAAGGAATGTTGTCACTGCATCCATACCTAGAGCAGCTATGGCCGCATCTCTCTCTACTGTCAAGCCATGTACCCTGGCCAATGTTGCATCCCTCTTCCCTATCAAGACTTGTATCCTGGCCAGTGTGGCATCCCACTCTATAGTTATGCCAACAATAACCCCTACATCTCCATTTCTCTAAGCCTCTGCAGCTCTCAACTGGGCTCTCAGCTGTCTAACCTCACCTCATAGCAAGCCTACTGCATCGCCCTACACCTGCTACTATGGGTCAGGCTGATTCAGTGCCTATGGTACCTGTGGTGCTACCACCTGATGTATTGCCTACTATACTACCGGCTAAACCACTACCTACTGGGTCACCTGTTGTACCTCCTACTGGGGTGGGTCCTACCCCACTCTCTGCCACTGTCTCATCTGGCCATCACCTCCATCATCTGCTCCATCTCCTCAGCCTCCACCATCTCCACTCCTCCTCCTCCTCTGCCTCCTCCTCTAACTCCACCTCTAGGCGGGGTGCTAGCTCTCCCAATCCTGAGTATCTAGGGAACGGGTGTGCCAAGAACCACTCCTCATAGTCCTACATCATCCCTACGTCTACTATCTCCCTCCTCATCAGCCATGCCTAATAAGGAATCTGAAGAAAGTTTGTCCTAGCCTCCTCATAGGAAGCCACAGGTCCCCATTGCCTCCGCTTTGCCCAAGTCCTCACAAACAATGCCTACCCCTGTGGCATACCCTGCACTCGCCCAAACTATCGAAGGACATGGCTAACTATCTACCTCTCCAGTATGTGTGGAGTCTGCCCAATCAACCACCACATCTGAAACACGTAAGGCATCTCATCAGCCTCATCGTCCCATACCTCACACTCTATGTAAGGTCACCACACAACTACATCTACATTGTCCAACTGATGTCGCCAGTACTCCAACTTCCCCAACCTATGCTGGGAAAGTACACTAGAGTGCCCATAAGAGTATGGCTCATCCCTCTACCTATGAAATGTACAAATGGGCCGTGTCACTACAATGTGCTCCCAGGCCCAGAACTGTAACAATGAAACCTCTACAGACAGACTAGCTGCTCCTCGGTAGACAACCTGATGCATATCATGATAAAGGTGAGCCAAAACATAGACACCCCAAGCAAAACAAGTACCCTCTATCAGCATCCTCTCCAGAGTCTAACCCCAACCAACTAGAAAACTGTGAGACATGTGATCAGGGCATACAACACCGCTAATCAAACCAGCTACAATACCTGAAAAGTAGTCATAGTAATCATACATATCCTGCCAGCTAATAACTAAGCCCACTATGCCAGGATCATTGAATACCTGCCTGCACTTGTCTATCCTAGCATCACGCTAAGGTTTGTACTCTACCTGCTTACCTACTATAGGTAAATGCAGGATCCTGTATACGTCCTCTAAGGTAACAGTGATCTCACTGGTGGGTAGATGGAATGTCCCATCCTCACTATGGAAGCGCTCCACCAGGGCAGTCAACAAACTGAGGTTCGCATGAACCTCAGGCATGAAGCACACATAATACAGACCAATAGCCTCAAGCACTAGCCAATCCACCTCTGTCAGCATATGTTGTCACCACATCGTAACAGGAATCTACTCCCGTGATATGAGAGTGTCAAAAATATCCTTCTGCAATCAACAAAGCAATGCATCAACCAAAATAGTATCAATGCAAACCTGCTCAACTATCAAACCTATCAACATCACTTACTTAACATATTAAATTGATCAAACCAAGCATATCATCTCTTGTCTAGATTCTATCAATCTCAGAAATCACTTATCGATTAATGCATCGATCAAGATGCCAATCGAGTCAATTTCGCTAAGTAACTAACCATCCGAAGCAAATGCACCGATCTAGGTGGCATTTGCAGAGTATCAGAGCAAATGTGCAGCTTCATAATGCATGCACAGCAAATAGGAGTACATGCATCGTTCTATATCAAATGTGCAGCTCTACGCCATAGATGTGCAGAACTGATGTATGCGCAGTCTTACATCCTAAATGTGCAAAGGCCTAACGAATGCACAGAACGACAGAACATATGCATAGAAAATGTAAATGCGTAGCTACAGAACCTAAATGCACCGATTCGCAACACATGCACAGTTTCAGTGCACAGATGCACTGAAACACAAAGCTACGCATTCATTCAAGTACTTTTGACATGCATTTATTACACTAATAAATGCCCCTAGCCTAGAAATTTTAAAGTACATACAAGGGGTCTAGAAATTTTAAAGTACATACAAGGGGTCCTGCCTCTACTGGCTATCTGAATCATCAGACCCGCTCGAAATGATGCTCCTCGTGTGGGATATCCATCTCTCTGCTGATGGCTCTAGCTCCTGTGCTCTGTAAAGGCTCCTACTAGCTCTCAACAAATGACAAGTGTGCAAATGACCAGGATTGTGGACCCAACTTCTATATATAGACTTGCAACCCTAACTAGCTGTGTGGCAACCGTACTTGCTCTCTGTATCCTTTCTCTGCCATCTTTCCAAGCCGTGACCTATTTTCTTCACCCTAACCTGACTGTTCAACCTTATTCATCGTGAGATTGTCCATCTCATGCCCTCAAACCTTTTCTTCCCATCCAATCTCTCGAGAGGGCATCCTAGCGTCATGCAAACCTCTACCAGGGGCAAACTAGGGCATGTATCAATCACAAATTTAATTCTTTTTGAAACGTGATAAAACACATTGCATCAAAGAGGGGCAAAATGTATACACCTAAAAATGACATGACTCTAGCTAAATAAATATTATAAATATTTATTCCATTTTAATTCCTCTATAAATAAATAAATAAATCAATTTATTTATTTGATTCATGTTTCTCCAAAAAATTAAATAAAATCATTTATTTAATTAAAATCCTCCAAATTCTTCTAAAGTTATCCTAAATTAAATAATACCAAATTGTTTAATTAATTCTTCTCATTCCTCAATATTTAAATAAATCGAAATATTTATTTAAATTATCTATTTCCTCCTAAATTAAATTAATACCAAAAATAATTCAATTAATCCACGTGCACATGTAATTAAAGATTTTAAATATTTAATTAGCTAATATTCTCTCATCCACATGTCCTATTTCTCCTCTAGTCAAAATTAGTTAACTTGTCAATCAAAATAGTTAACTAATTAGTCATCTGAGTTCACTAATCAATCATCTCAGTCAACTCCCCAATCAGCCCACTTATCTCTCCAGTCAATTCTACTAACTGGTCAATCATCTCAGTTAACTCAATCTATTCTGTTAACTCACCTGATGCATGAAAGAGCAGGACACTTGTCCTCTTCTTATTTGTGCACATCCTCTCAAGTTTCCTCAACCATTGATCTTCTTATTCATTCTATACCATTGATCTTCTCTCTCACAAATCTATAAATGCAACCCCTATTCCTCCATTTCAATCATCCAAGCTTTTATAAACTTACTCTACAAGAATCACAGCACGCCTTTGGCACCCAAATCTCCATAGCTTGTGATCACTTGTTACCATTATCACCATTTTCATTGCATTGCAAGATCCTCTTCATTGTAAACCTATCAACATCCGTTCTCCTTTGTCATCTTGGAAGAAGCGAGGAAGTGCACCTTCTGAGGGCTATATTTATATGACGAGATCAATTGAGATAGGCGACCAATGGAATCCATGAAACAATAAGGTTTACAAGGTATTATTACTTTGTGTTTAATCTTGTTTATTTCTTATTTCATTGAGATTATTGGATTATTGATAGTTTAATACTGTTAACCACATTTTCTGATAACAGTGATATCTTGGTCCTTTTAAATCCTGCTTTGATGTTCTCAACTGTCAAAGCTCTTATCAATGCTTTGTTGCCTAACATTGCAAGTTTTGTCCTCCTCACTTCAATATTTGGAAGCCTTGCCAAAAATGTTGCATGTTTTGATTTTGAAGTAAGATTTAAAAGGTGAAAAGACACTCACATCCAATGGTTGTAGCTTATGTGAGGTGTGTGACTGCAATGTTAGTAAATCTACACCCAACTCTCTTGCTTCTTGGATGGTTTTGAGCACTACATGGCTTCCATGCCCGTCAAAAATCAGCAACTACCTATTGGTGGGCGACACACGGCCTAGAACTAAGTTTTTAAAGTGGGTCAACCAATCTATAAACAATTCTTTATTCATCCATGCATGGAGCTAGGGTACCATGCAAGCACCTGGTTCGCAGTCTATAATGTAATTATCTATGTTCTATTTCCCCTTGAACAAGTAAAATCCTAGAATGCTCTACCCGACAACATTGACACAACATAGAATGGTTATCCATTCATGACTCTTTGGAATAATGTATGAGACATTCTTGCTATGTTTTCTAGCCAACACCTTCATGGACCCATTTCTACCTACCTGGATGCCAGTTTCATCACAATTCCAAATGCAATGAGGACCATATGGCAATTCTTCATACGCTGCATACAATGTATTGTAGAAATCTACTACAACATCAGGTCTAAGGTTGAGTGCCCTACCTTTGTCTAGGCCTTTAGCAGTCTGCAACACAAGTTTAGGATGTCAGTTCTTGAAACCCATCCACCAGGACTTCCCTGGGAACCCATTGCTGAATGGGTTTGGCCTATTTTGACAAATTTGGGCAACCTCTACCTTAAGATTGACTATCTCAAGACCATGGCCAACCTTATCCATTTCCTTGCACCATTCCACAATTGGTTGTTCTTCCTCTTCAGTGAGGGCTATTGGCAAACCTTTCTTGGATGTTATTGTTAGTCTTCCTAGCCATTTGAAGAGTGTGGTTGTTGGGATTTTCTACTTTTTGGAAGCTCCCCTTATTGACATGTCATTTTCCTCAACATCATAGAGTGTACCTTTCATGTCCTCTGAAGACCACAGTCATTGTTTCATTATTACCTTTTGCGGTATTCGAGGTGTAGGAACCTCATTCTGTGGTATTCGAGGAGTAGAATTCTCCTCTACTAGTGCAATAGGGTCTGCTTCTAGGGGAAATTTAGCCCCTCATTTGTGGGAGGGCAATCGTGTCATGGCTCTTTTCTTTTTATTGGTTCTAGTATGAGTCACCACTGCATTACCCTTAGCCATCTACACATAATAAGTACAAGGCAAAATAGCATATATTTACTTCTTCTGACAAAAATAGGAAGGCATTTTCATATTGAATGATAGTTATCTTTATGTATGAAGACAGTGATGCTTGAAAAAAAGATTAATTAGTTTCTGTATGTGTTTCTTTTTAGTTTGTTGCATTAACATTCAAAAATATTGTTAACAGTTTACAGACTTACATTTATTCTGGAGTGAGCGACATAAGGAAAAGAGGAGTGACAAGCACAGAATTACATTGTATGCAAGAGAGTTATAGTTTAATAGTAAGTTAGAGTTTAACAATATCTCATATCTCTTAGGCATGTACAACATAAACATACTCATGCACAACAAACTGGGAACCACACTCACATTTTAACTATGATTGTAATGATTGCAATATAACCTATATGAAAACACAACTATTTAACAATGATTGTAGTGATTGCAATATAAACCGTAGGGATAAATAACTGCTAACCAATGACTCTAATGGTTGTAATGAAGAATAATTAAAAGCTTACAAATATAAAATAGTAAGGTTGAACTTAACAGATCTCATATCTTAAACGTAGGGAAACACAACTACTAACCTATGACTGTAGCAATTGCAATATAAACCGTAGGGGAACACAACTATTTAACTATGACTGTAATGGTTGCAATATAAACCATAGGGAAACACAATATAAAGCTTACGAATGAAAAATAGTAAGAGTTTAACAAATCTCACATCTTTTGTGCATGACAAACTCATTCACATGCATAAATTATTGTGAAATTAAATGATGTAATATTTTGAATGACTGAATTGATGAAGCGTAACCTATGAAAAATATGAAACAAAACCTAATAAAAAGAGAAACCCCAAAATTTATGACTGGCATCGAAGAAAACCTAACTGAATGATAATGCAGAACCTATGAAAATAAGATAACCAGAGTGAATGATAATGCAGAACCTATGAGAATAAGATAACCAGAGTGAATGATAATGTAGAACCTATGAGAATAAGATAACTAGAGTGAATGATAATGCAGAACCTATGCTCGAGTAAGATAACCAGAGTGAATGATAATGTAGAACCTATGAGAATAAGATAACAAGAGTGAATGATAATGCAGAACCTATGAGAATAAGATAACCAGAGTGAATGATAATGCATAACCTATGAGAATAAGATAACCAGATTGAATGATAATGCAAAACTAATGAGAATAAGATAACCAAAGTGAATGATAATGCAGAACCTATGAGAATAAGATATCCAGAGTGAATGATAATGCAGAAACTATGAAGCACAAATGCTAAACTATGACTGTAATATTTGCAATATAAACCCTAAGGAAACACAAATGCTAAACTATGACTATAATATTTGCATTATAAACCCTAGGGAAACATAAATGCTAACCTATGACTATAATATTTGCAATATAAACCCTAGGGAAACACAAATGCTAATCTATGACTGTAATATTTGCAATATAAACCCTAGGGAAACATAAATTCCAACCTATGACTATAATGGCTATAATCAAGATCAATATAAAGCTTATGAATGGAAAATAGTAAGTTGCCTATTAAAAAATATCATATCTTAAAGGCATGTACAACATAAACATACTCACACACAACAATCTGGGAACCACACTTACATTTTATGACATGGAAACACAGCTGCTAACCTGACTTTAATGGTTGTAATGAAGAACAATATAAAGCTTACGAATGGAAAACAGTAAGAGGAATACCTGGAACAATATGGAAGCTGTTGGACTGGAATTTGTGCTTCTGCCTCCTCTTGCTATTATGTCAGTCAAATATGTGCTTGTCACTCCTCCTTTTCTTATGTCACTCACTACAGAATAAGTGAATACTTGAAGGTTTTCATGGCTATTTGAATTGGGAATTATTTGAATCTGATTGATGCTTGTTTGGTGTGGAGAATTAAATCCCTGTCCTGTTCTGAATTTGAATTCTGGGTGATATGAATTGCAGATTTGATTGAATTTGGCCATTAATTCTTGATTTGATTGGTTTGGTGTATTGTTTGCATTTGTTTCCATAATTTTTTTATGAATAATGGCGGCCTTACAGCTTCTATTTTTGGATGCACGTGGGTTTTTAGAGGAAGGAGCTAGTACGTGTGCACCCTACTTGGCGAGATGGGACAAACTCCTGCTGATATGTATTTTAGGTCTCATGTTTGATGAGACAGGCAGATGCATTTGCATGTTGTTTAGGTTATGCTATGACGGGAACATGGTTGTAATGGGTTAGGATTTCGGTCAAAGATGGGACACATGGGTTTGAATTGTGTTGACATGGCACCTCTATTTTGTTGTGTAGTTATGATTAATCTGTAAGTGACACCTGGATTGGTGCGATAGTTGGGTTTGAATGTTTACCGAGAAGGGTGCAAACTTTTATGATACAGTTGTTTTATTTCCAAGTTGGATCTTTATAGTGATATGTCAGATACAATTTCAAAACACTTACACATGTTTGGCTGCCAGCCTTAGCTTGTTTTGTTGACAAATATATATGATTAAATGTGCATTTAATATCTGATTTGTGTTTGATCTCATCGTGCTTTTTATGCAAGTGTATTTTCCTAAATTGTGGAGGACCAACATATCACTGTGGGCCCCACATGCTCTAGTCCTAATGCACGTTAAGGCCCCCATGCACGTTCTGTCTCCTCTACCCTATTAAGAACTTAAAGTGAAAGTGGGAGATTTTAAAGATCCTTTAGAAATTTGCACTTTAATAAAGGATAATAATGGGTATTTGAAGGAGTTAAGTACCTTTAAAACTGAAATAGGCTCTAAAACCATGGAAGTTAAAGATTTTAAAAATCTTGCACATGTCCAAGGCCCCCAAATTTTGGGCTCATTATTTGATTTTTCAACTTGGAGAGGTGAGATTAAACTCAATAAGTGCCTGAAATCAACTTCTGAAAACTTTATAAAATTTGCCTCACAAATCCACTGACTCGACAAACAAAGATATATGCATAACTTTTGACAAGATTAGTATTTTCCTCTAAAAACTTTCCAAGTTGTTAATAATGATGTCACGAGACCCCCTATTAGATGATTTTTCTCTAGGATTTACAAAAAACCCTGATTTAATCATTTCCACAAACTACCCGCTGAAAACTTGAAGTTTTAAAATCTCCCAAACCATAAGGCATATGGATCTAAAAACTTGCCACATTTGGTGAAATGGAGTCATGAATAGCCCCATAAAATGATTTCTTCTCATCCTTTAAATATTTTCAAATTTAATTGTTTCTATAAATTGTTGCAAACTAGGTAACTGCTCCTAATAATTTGACTAAAGTAATGAGTGATCCTCCTCCAAAATGATGCTCATGTGCTATATTTAATACAAGAAATAGACATGGACTGGGTTAAACTTGATATCTCAACAATGGATGATCACAACGACTGTGGCGGGAAACAAGTGACATTGTCATTTTGTGACCAAAGGCGTTTGACATATGATGACACTTGTCATTTCGACATGAAAAGTTTAAATTTGGTGGTGTCAAAATGAGGTTAACAGATCCCTAAGTGGAATCACCTTCATAGAAAAGAGGGTTTTCATCCTCTACCCACCTAGAAACTAAAGGGTTTCCGTCCTCTCCCCACCTAGAAACTAAAGGGTTTTCATCGTTTGATCACCTACACCAAGTATTTTCATCCTTTGATCACCTACACACCAAGTATTTTCATCCTTTGATCACCTACACACCAAGTATCTTCATCCTCGGGAAAAAATAGATGAACACAAGTTCCAAGCTATTGGAGAAATTAAATAAATCAAATATTCAGAATGCTTTCCCCTGATCCTAGAACCTCCCTTTATAGGCTCTTTGAGGAAATATAATATAATTTTCTTTTTTCCCTTTTCCCTCCAACTTATTTTAGAAGTGTCTAGAAAGGCATTTTAAATAAACATTACTTTTGGACTCAAGTCTAGCAACAAATTATAACATAACTTTAGGCCCTCTTTCAAAAATAAAATATAAGTTGCCCATATTATAATGTTATAAAATAAAATTGCTAGGACAACTTAAGTTAATATTAAATATTTAGAAATGAGGACATGACATATATCTTCTCTTCTTATGTTCCTAGACATCTCTCATATATCTCCTTCTTACTCACCCACGCCCCTTATACTCTTATCTCTCTCTTTTCTCTTCTTTTTATAGCCTCTTAATGTCTTTTCATCTTGTCTTTTCCTTATAACCTTTCATAAATACTCGTAATTATCCTCTTCCCACAAATTCATCTTTCCCTTTGTCATATTTATCCTTATCGTGGATGTCAAATTTGGACAAAAATAAGGAGAGTTAGATGCACAAACACATAAGAAACTCAAATCCAAACTAAACATGCACTTTCAGTTCGAGCAAAATAGAAAAACAAAAATACAAAGACAAACTAAAAATGCATTATACCTCCATTGACCTTTGTGATGTGCTCCAAGATTGATTAGATTAGTTGCTTGATAAAATGTGGTTGCTCTCTTGCTTAATAGTTAGTAATTTGGGCAGCAAGTAAGTTTGCTCTATGATATGTTGGATGAAATTTCCTTTGGTTAAAGCTCTTAAATATACTTCTCCCAAGGAAATGGAGGGCTAGGATTTAGGGATGAGATGGAGTGCTAGGATGAATTTACATGGGTATGCATCCTATCCTCTTGACAAATGGCAAGAGAATATGGAATATCCTAAATGGAGCGATGAGAGTTTCTTAAAATTCATGGAAAATCAAGTGGAAGGTGGCAGAAGATGTAAGTGGAGGGAGGAGATTGAGTTTTGGAATGGAGGGATAGGATTGCACCAAGTTGTATGCTCACACATGCACATGAGGAAGGGGACAAGTGGTGGAGGAGACATGTAAAAATGGATGGCCTAGAATGATCCTGAGATTTGAAATGGATGGTGGAGATTAAAGGGAAAAATCCTTTGGACTTTAGTGGAGAGAGTTGAAGTTTAAATTAGAGGAAATGGAGAAGGCCCCAATAAATTAAATGTTCCATTTAATTAATTAGTTAGAGGAAATTAGATTTAGGTTAATTAAATAGGTGGATTAATTTAATTAGCCTAGTGATGAAAGATAATTAATTAAATAAATTGAATATATTTAATCAATGCAAGAATAGGAATCAACAAGGGTAATTAGCCAAAATAATTAAATAATGATTTATTTAATTAGTTTTTGAGAAAGTGATACAAGAAAAATCTAGAGTGGATTTGGGGTGTCTACATTTATTATAGCTTATTTAGGGATGTTAAGGTGTGTTTAAGGCTATTTAAGGGTTATATGACCCATATGTGGGTCCAAAAACAATCCAAATGGCATGTGTGGAGGTTGTGAGATACCTCACAACCTCCTGTATATCCATACTCAATGTTTAATTCTCATAGGTGATACTACAAGTTCTTCAGTGTAGTGTGTGATATCATACAACCTTCCTATGTCTTTATGAGATGTGGAACTCTCTTGTATAGTATCACAAATCCTTTGTAGTATAAGTGGGGATTATATTTACTGCAAATCCTTTGTGGTATAAATGGGGATTATATTTATTCATGTCTCCTTCCAAAACAGCTCTTTGTCTAATTTTTTACAATTGTAATGATGAAATTTGTACTCATGCCCTTTTTCCCTTATGTTTTGGGCCCACAATGATTAGGTTATCCTTATGTATTGATTAGTGTGCAACTTGGGATATTTTTATTTTTAAGTTAGGAAATAACCTTATCTTAGCCTTTTTCCATCTCCACACATCCCAAGAGTCTAGACTCACCTACTAAATCTTTTGGTCACCACTATGGTTTAGATCTTCAAGTACAAAATTGACCAAGGTCATTTTAGCACTCATGGATCTAAACCTTGAAATTTTTTAATTTTAAATTTCTTAAATAGGCCTATGTTTCCCTTCCTCATTAGTTTTTATCAACCAGCTAAATCATGGATTATTTATAATTACATGTCATAGTGGAGTATTTAAAAACTATCCCTAATTCAATTGAATCATCTAAATAACACATATAGGATAGAGAGAATCTAGCACACACATGCATTGAAAAGCAAAACCATTAGCATTAGCATTCTAGGAATAGATTGCATGGTGTCTATTATCTTCAATCCTTGTTGATGCAGAGGCATCCACACTAAAACCTTGACATACAGCATGTATGTCCGCAACCCTTCATCATCATCATAATTCTCTTAACACTATCAGCATCATCATATTTTCTCTGCCGACCGATATCCTCCTGCAGACAAACCTTCAACCCTTCGTCTGTCAGCAGCATCATCATATCTGGCTATCGGCAGCATCATCACATTCGGCAAGCGCAAACATCCTCCTGATGTTCACTGTTCATCTTACCGCCAACCTCTTTCTTCATCATCATGATGTTCAACATCATGTTCATCAGCAGGATATAAAATATCCTGTTCCTCCCATATATCCTGATGACGACAACTTCATGCACCTTTCCTTCGATGCTTACATCACCTCGATATCCTGATGACGATTATCCTGATGACGATGATGTCACATGCAGTTCCTCCAATATCCTGCTGTCGGCCAAACTTAACATTATCAGCCCGCGATGGTTTTATCAACCCGATCTTCTACCTTATGCCGATACGCTCCTCCTCGGCAACACCTGATGATCACCCCAATGCACATTCACCTTATGCAATCGACTGCATCATGCTCATCTCCACCTACTCGGATGACGCCCGAAGTTACTGCAGGATATACACAGAAATATCCTGATGATGCCGTTGCGATGGATTTTCCAACCTTAGCGAATTTCGATCCGCCGAACCTCCTGAGGTGACCCAATCTGCTTCCTGGACCACCTTCCAGACTCTAACAACCAGCATGACCTAGCACATACCCATGCTAGGGTTCTCAACACCTCTCGACTACGATCCTGCACACCTGCATGCAAACAAACACAAAATGCAGACTAAATCCTAAACTACTGTACATGGCCATTCCACCAATTCGACGAATCAACCGGTGGAATGGATTAGCGAATCCATGTAACCACCCAAACAGCAACTCGATTACACAAAGGAATCCAAACAGAGAATTGACACAACAGGATCTCTTTATTGATTTCAAAAGATGTAAATACAATACTCAGTCTCTCCTTCTGTCTCACTCTCTGCAAAGTCTGATTGATGATCGATGATATGCAATACTAACCGATCCTCATGCATAAATAGGATCTCTTGCGAGTACTACTGACCTGACTCCAAGCGGCTGGGAAATCTCTCCAGGCGGCTGGGAGATCCAACCGGACCTACAGCATAACAGCTGTCCTAACAACCTAGCTAAAAATAGTAAAGTATGGTCAACATGACCTTATTACATGCATTGGTCTTATCAGACCTTCTTGGAAACATTAACAAGACTCAAAACAAACTAACTACCTCATGGAGGCCAGTTGTCATGTAGGTGCTCCTGCACCATACTCCCCAACAGAAAAGAACTCATGTCCCATGAGTTAGGTTGTGGAAGTCCTCCACCGTTACACTTTGTCATGTCAGTGTTCTGACCTGTTCCAGCTTTATCCTCTGCTGTCTCTTGGCTGCTCCAAGACTTCTGAACTGTAACTTGCTTTCTTGCAAGTAAATCCTCATGCCTGTCAATGTAGGCCTTTCTCACACATACCTTGTGTTTGTCAGGTTGTCTGACCAGAACCTCTGTCTGAACTGCCTCTTGAACTTCTGCAATGTTCAACTCTGTCTTCCTTTCAACCTTTATAGGACAAACAATAGTCCCAACTATGACAACATCCTTGTCATTCCTCTCAACTGGTTGCTGTTTGCAAACCTGTTTCTGAACCTGCTGCTGACCTCTGTCAGTTACAACTGAAAATTTCTTCAACCTGTTGTCCTTAACAACTTCTTTCCCTGCAGTGTCCTCAACTGCCTTTATGCCTGCTCCTATAGGCATCTGCACAAACTCCTTCTTTCCCACTAAAATGATTTTTGCTGCCCCCTGTGCTGCAGCATCTTCCTGCAATGGCATCAACATAATAGTCTTCCCATCTTTCTTGATGGTGTAGTTATTAGCATACCCATCATACAGTACCCTCCTATCAAATTGCCATGGTCTACCCAACAGTAGGTGACAACATTCCATGGGCAAAATGTCACACAAAACTCTATCACGATATGCTCCAATCTAAAAATCAACGTATGCCTGTTCATAGACAAAAAGTGATTGACTATCACTCACCCAAGATGCCTTGTAAGGGTGATGGTGTGGAATCCTTTCCAAATTTAGTTTATCCACCATTTCCTGAGATACCATGTTATTTGTTGAACCAGTATCAATGACAACCTTACATACTTTACCTTTGCTCTTGCATGTGGTCTTGAAAAGAGCTCTTCTTTGCATCATATCCTTTGATGCCTGCAAACTAGTTCTCCTTAGCATCAATGCTTCTCCCTCCTCAGGATATCCATAACCGTCAGGAACTCTATCTTGATAAGTGTTTGAACTCTGCACACTTTGCTCTACTTTCTCTTCTTGCACAAGTTGTACTTTCTTGTCATTCATTCTATCATTTCTAGATGATGAACCTTTGCTTTCTGGACATTTGAAAAATGGATGACCAAACTCACCACAGGTGTAACACTTTCCTGAAAATGTAGTAGAATCTCTACCACCTCCAAATTTGCCTCTATTACCTTTCCATCCACCTCTGAAATCAGACTGTCCCTGTCCTTTACCAGTGTCTTCTTGACCCTCATTGGTTTGCCTTGTTGTAGGGGCTAATCCTCTTCCCCTCATATTGCTGCCTCTTCCTCTCATGGACTTATCTTGTCTCCTATTCATCTTTTCTTCAATCCTGATTGCCATTTGATAACAATCCTCCACACTCTTAGGGTTAGCTAAAACTAACTCATCCTGTATGTTCAATCTCAAACCAGCCAAGTACCTAGCCACCTTTTCTACCTCATTCTCATGATGACCAGATCTCATACTCAACTTATAAAACTCCTCAGTATATGCCTTCACATCCATTTCCTTTTGCCTTAAAAATTGCAGCTTCTTAAACATCTGAATCTCATAATCCCTAGGCAAGAATTTACCTTTTATCCTTGCTACCATTTTATCCCATGAAGTGATCTTTGACTTCCCTTGTTTCCTTCTCTCGGATTGTACATAATCCCACCATACCAAAGCATGACCTCCTAACTTGGTCTTTGCAATCTTTACCTTCTGATCCTCAGCAACATCTTCACATTCAAAGTGATTATCAAGTGCAGCAATCCAATCCAGCAACTCATCTTCATTCAAACTTCCATTATACTTGGAAACATCAACCTTTACCTTAGGTTTATCACTCTACACTGCCTTTAACAATTTTGCAAATCTCTGGTCTTCAGCATCCAGATCTTCAGCTACCTCTTCATACTCTTCAACAGTATCTTCATCTTCTTCAGACTCACTGTCTTCCACTTCCCTCTTTTTGTTCTTTTCCAGGGCTACAAGCCTGGCTTGAAGTGCTTCAGCAAGCTCCTTCATCTTCCTCATCTCTCTGGCATGTTTTTCCTTCATCTCTTGCAATTCCCTTGCAGTACTACCTTTCGGAGGCATTTTGTCAACCTCTCACTTCTCTACCTCTGTCCTTTCAGTGACAGAATCAACTCTACCTCTGCCCTTTCGGTGACAGAACCAACTCTACCTCTGCCCTTTCGGTGACAGAATCAACACACAACAGCCCAGACCTTTTGCTGAGCTCTGATACCACTATGATGCAGAGGCATCCACACTAAAACCTTGACATACAGCATGTATGTCCGCAACCCTTCATCATCATCATATTTCTCTTAACACTATCAGCATCATCATATTTTCTCTGCCGACCGATATCCTCCTGCAGACAAACCTTCGACCCTTCTTCTGTCAGCAGCATCATCATATCTGGCTATCGGCAGCATCATCACATTCGGCAAGCACAAACATCCTCCTGATGTTCACTGTTCATCTTACCGCCAACCTCTTTCTTCATCATCATGATGTTCAACATCATGTTCATCAGCAGGATATAAAATATCCTGTTCCTCCCATATATCCTGATGACGACAACTTCATGCACCTTTCCTTCGATGCTTACGTCACCCCGATATCCTGATGACGATTATCCTGATGACAATGACGTCACATGCAGTTCCTCCAATATCCTGCTGTCGGCCAAACTTAACATTATCGGCCCGCGATGGTTTTATCAACCCGATCTTCTACCTTATGCCGATACGCTCCTCCTCGGCAACACCTGATGATCACCCCAATGCACATTCACCTTATGCAATCAACTGCATCATGCTCATCTCCACCTACTCGGATGACGCTTGAAGTTAATGCAGGATATACACAGAAATATCCTGATGATGCCGTTGCGATGGATTTTCCAACCTTAGCGAATTTCGATCCGCTGAACCTCCTGAGGTGACCCGATCTGCTTCCTGGACCACCTTCCAGACTCTAACAACCAGCACGACCTAGCACATACCCATGCTAGGGTTCTCAACACCTCTCGACTGCGATCCTGCACACCTGCATGCAAACAAACACAAAATGCAGACTAAATCCTAAACTACTGTACATGGCCATTCCACCGATTTGACGAATCAACTGGTGGAATGGATTAGCGAATCCATGTAACCACCCAAACAGCAACTCGATTACACAAAGGAATCCAAACAGAGAATTGACACAATAGGATCTCTTTATTGATTTCAAAAGATGTAAATACAATACTCAGTCTCTCCTTCTGTCTCACTCTCTGCAAAGTCTGATCGATGATCGATGATATGCAATACTAACCGATCCTCATGCATAAATAGGATCTCTTGCGAGTACTACTGACCCGACTCCAAGCGGCTGGGAAATCTCTCCAGGTGGCTGGGAGATCCAACCGGACCTACAGCATAATAGCTGTCCTAACAACCTAGCTAAAAATAGTAAAGTATGGTCAACATGACCTTATTACATGCATTGGTCTTATCAGACCTTCTTGGAAACATTAACAAGACTCAAAACAAACTAACTGCCTCATGGAGGCCAGCTGTCATGTAGGTGCTCCTGCACCACTTGTTATGCCGAAGGCATTCCCTTTGTGAGCACGACGGGCTGACTTAGCAAATCCATGACTTTCATTGTTCCAGAGAGGCAACAAGATGATTGCAGCATCTTCAGCCATTCATTTTGCCGGTCACCGTTGTTTTTCGTTGTTATTTTTCATTGTACATTTTTCACTGTTTTTCCTTTTTTCCTTTTTTTGTTCAATCATCGTTCACGTTTATTCCGTTATTTTCCCATTCACGTTTTTGACCGGTTTATCACGTTTTTTTTAGGGACGATATTCTAAGTTGAAAATCCTTAAGGCAAATGTAAATACGTGACACGAATAGCAGTGTGCATTGAAGAGTAGATTGAATAGCCGGGAAATGAGAAATAAGGGGGATTTGTAGAATTTATGAAGAATTAGCCCATGCATTGAATAGGCCATCTTAATGAAAGGTCAACACATTGCGTCGGTTACAAAAATTTGTTGAAATGCAATGAATGCCCTTTTGTAGGGCTTGTGTTGTTTTATTATATAATATGATTATTTATTTTTTCATATTATATTATATTTTATATAATGTGAATTATAAAATATATTTTTAATATAATATTATAGTGTATAATTGTAATATTAAAATATATTATATTTTTAATAGTTTTACACATTTAAAATTTAATTATATATTTATTTCATATAAAAAGTTTATAGTGTAGTTATGTTTACTATTATATTTTATTCTATATAATATATACAATTATTAAATATAAATAAAATATACTACATAATTACTATATATAATATTTTTAAATATAACACTACTTAAATTAATTTATAAGAAATCTAACAACTCAATTGACTTTACATGGGTTGAAAGAGAGACGGGTGTGCATGGGACAGGGAGAGAGAAGGCGGGGTATAGAGAGAGGGGGGTAGGGGGGTTGTGGTTGTAATATATATAGAGAGGGGGGGTCTAATCACACCAAGAGTAATCAAATGCCCCTATTGCTCATACAAACATAGCTACCTAAGACCTAATTACTTTTTAGTTTTTCTCCCTTATAATTATATTGGAGTGACCTATCTTAAGGGATCTATGGTTGAGAAGGCATTGAATGATAGTGTGTGTGCATCAATGGTTAAGTAGTTATGGCTAGGCATGGCATCTTAGGTTGGGTCAATGCACATTGGACACATGGACAAGAGAGTTGATACTATGCTAAGGCATTCAGTTATGACATGGGCAATTTGTATTAAGCCCTAATATTGATTTATGGACTGATAATAGAAAAGCTAACTTGTAGAAAGATTGTAGTTAAGAATTTACATTATATAAAATATAGTATATAACAATAAGTATCATTAATATATATTTTTATATACAAAATAGATATAGTTAAATAATAGATAAATTATATTATGTACAAAAAAACATTAAAACATACACTATAGTTTAGATGAAATCACAACTTTAACTCTATTTGCTGACAAATGGTGTTAAGAATTTATACTTCCACTACCAGTAATTTACTTTTCACCTTCTACTAAAAGGCAATGGCCATTGAATGTACATTTGGAATACAAAAAAGAAAGAAGGGGCTAGAGGAGAGACAGAGAGACAGAGAGAGCAATAATTTTATCTCATAAAATCTAAGCAGTGTTTTGAACTACAACATTCATGAAGGAGACTTTGTAACCAAACATTTAGATGCTTTTCATCTAGTAGTATCAACATGTTATTAAAGTGTTAACACATGGGTTACAACATTAGTGGAGTTTCTCAATCTATTGTAAACTTATTTTGAAGGAATTTATTAAGGTTTACTTTTGGTGGTGGGTTTCTTATTCAAAAGGGTTTTCCCAAGTATATATGTCATCTTATCTTCTCTATCTCCTTCACTTATTCTTATATGTCTAATTAAGGTTAAAAATTGCATGACTAATAACCCTAGGATTGTAATTGGCAGCATCCAAGCTTGTAGTTAGTCTCATGTTGATTGTGCAAAGAAATTTGCTCCATATAATCAAAATAATGTCCATGATTTTCAGTACTTGTCTTTACTAACCTTTTCAATTTGTGGGAAATAAATCATTCGTGGAGACTTTGTAACCAAACATTTAAATGTTTTCCATGTAGTAGTGAGTCAACTAGCTATCATAGACGTAAAAAAGGAAGACTTGAGGAAAAATGTATCACTATGATTTATTCATTATAGAATACCATATTTCTATTTTGAAGCCTATTTATTTAAAGATGATCAATATCCTATCTTTGCTCTCTAGAATTGGGGGTACAGAAGTTTCTTTGCATCATTTGGGTATACCACTCAATTATGTTGTATCTACAAAAAAATGTAAACAAAACAAGCTTATCCTCAAAAGATGGGTGGGAAAAGCACATCAAAAGGGTAAATTGATTAAGATGGAAGATGTGTAGAATTCATGGAGGAGAGAGAGAGGTCTCGAGATCATTCCTATATCATTTGAAAATTAATTTAATTTAAGGTTTTGATTTGATAATAGGTGGAATCCATGGCATGTGCATCGTACATCTCTAGATCCATTAACAAACAGTGATGATGAAGTTTGAGAGGTGGCTCATATATAGATATATCTTTAGGTCATCGAAGGACTCAAAAGAATGTTGAGGTGGTATATGAGTGTTAGAAATATTATATTCTACGTGTAAGATTCATGGTGTTCTTGGCCATGAATTGATGAGAGTTGATTAATACATGTAATCAAGTTACACTTAAATGCATTGCATGCCTTACATAATTCACAATCATGAAAACTCATATAAAATAGTAAAATGCTTCCCCTCTAGCCCATCCCTTGTGCTCCTTTTGTTGCTTGTCAGATTATTATAGGGGAGCTTCCACCTATTATCAAATCAAAACCTCCAATTGAATTAATCATTTCATCAAGTCTTTCTTTTGTCAAATTCTGCACATCTTTCACCACAATCAATTTACATTTTTTATGTGTTTTTTCACCCAACTTTTAAGGATAAGCTTGTTTTCTTTACACATTTTAGTTCTAGAGAACAAAGAAAGGATATTGATCCCATTTAGATAGATAGGCTTCAAAATAGAAAGAATGTATCATATAATGAACAAATCAAAAAGATACATTTTTCTCTTCTTCCATTTTTACATCTATGGAAGCCAATTGACTCACTACTAGATGAAAAGAATACAAATTTATTATCAAAAATAACTTATTTACAAGACACTTATTTTGATATAATGCAATAATTTTATCTCATAAACTCTTAGCAATGTTTTGAACTGAACCATTCATCAAGGCTGAATTAGAAAGACACAACCTAATAGTAGATCTATCTCTTCTATCCAACTTGTCCCATTCATCTTGATCCATTGCCGATGTTAGAAAATTGAGTGCAAAAATTATTATGATCCAATAATCTCTCTCCACTAAAAGATCTTCAACCTTCAATTTCCACAACTCAAAGTTTTACCGACTGGACTTCTCAATCTCAATTGTCAAGGTGTTGCCATTACTTTTGATTTTCAAATGTTTGTTGGTCAACATGCAATGTAGGAGAGGATGCTACCTTAATCTTTAGGTTTCTTTTTAGTTTTGTTTTATAATGTTGGGGCTACTATATTTGCCTGATACTTGGATGTTGTATGTCTATTACACTGTTCTTTTTTGTTCTTGACTATTAAAAGGGAAGAGGCCCTTTCAAATCCTCTATTACCTTTAATCAAAAACATGTAATGCAGGAATGTTGAAATTTGTGATATTAACTTGATATTGACCTATAGTGGTAGGATTAATTCTAAAAGAAGATCCAATAGCACCTAAGCAATCAATAGCTTTTAAAGAGGATGGGTCACTAGATGAAGGAAAATTGGTGGTATTGTGAAGAGGTAAACAATATTTATGAGGTTCAATGTGTAAATCATAAATATCAAAGTCATAGAGAGGTGATTTACCTTTGCAAGTCTAATTATTGCACAAGGCAAGGTGAACCAATATTTAGTTTGCAAGACATGTTAAATCAAATTCACACAATACAAATTCATTTTGCAAATGAATCAAAAAAATAATAATGTCCACAATTTTCAATATTCATTTTTAGTAGCCTCTTCAATTTGGATGAGAACTTGGCTATGAAAAATAATGGATTTATAATCTATTGAATTCTAAATTAGTACAAAATGTAGGTTTCATTATTCTATCAAGTTACACTTGAATGCATTGCATGCCTTACATAATTCACAATCCATGAAAACTCATATAAAATAGTGGAATGCTTCCCCTCTAGCCCATCCCTTGTGTTCCTGTTGTTTCTTGTCAGATTATTATAGGAGCTTCCACCTGTTATCATATCAAAACCTCCAAATGAATTAATCATTTCATCAAGTCTTTCTTTATCAAAATTTGCACATCTTTCACCTTAATCAATTTACCCTTTTTATGTGTTTTTCCGCCCAAATTTTGAGGATAACCTTGTTTTCTTTACATTTTTTTACAGATACAACATAATTGAGTGGTATACCTAAATGATGCAAAGCAACTTCTACACCCCCAATTCTAGAGAACAAAGAAAGGATATTGATCTTCTTTAGATAGATAGGCTTCAAAATAGAAAGATGGTATCCTATAATGAACAAATAAAAGCAATACATTTTTCCTCTTCTTCCATTTTTACATCTATGGAAGCCAATTGACTCACTACTACATGAAAAGAATTTAAATGTTTGGTTACAAAGTCTCCTTCATGTATCTTTAAATAATACAAATTTCTTTTCAAAAATAACTTATTTACAAGACACTTAGTTTGATATAATGCAATAATTTTATCTCATAAACTCTTAGAAATATTTTAAACTAAAACATTCATCAAGACTAAATTACAAAGACACAACCTAATAGTAGATATATCTCTTCTATCCAACTTGTTCCATTCATCTTGATCTATTGTTGATGGTATAATATTGTGTGCACTAATTATTATGATCCACTAATCAGTGTCCACTAAAATATCTTCAACCTTCAACCTTCAATTTACACAACTCAAAGTTCTACCAACTGGACTTCTTGATCTCAAGTGTTAAGGTGTTGAACATGACTTTTGAGTTTCAAATGTTATTTCAAATCCTCATGAATTATCCCACAAAAAAAAAAACATAAGAAATGTATCCCTTCCTTCATGGGATCAATCCAACAAGCTTTGATACCACCATGTTGTACATAGTATTGTGCATAGTGAGCACTCTTGATAGGGTATCATAATAATTGTTGCACTCAATTTTTTACCATTAGCAATGGATCAAGGAGAGAGAGAGAGAGGAAATATAAATGGAAAGAGAGGCTAACTTTCAATTAGTCATTTTGTACCAACAATCCATAGAGAGAGAGAGGAGTGGGAGAAAAACAAAGAGGAAGATGGAGACGGAGACGGAGATAGAGAGAGAAGAATATAGAAAGATAGAGAGGAAGAGAGTGGAGAGATTAAAAAAAAGAAGATTTAAAGAGAGAGGATTAGAGAGAGAAGTAGGGAGAGATATAGATGACAAATATAAAGGGAAAGAGATATAGAGAAAAGAGAGACTAGCTTTTATTCACTCATTTAGTGCCAACAATCTAAAGATGAGAGATAGATAGATGAATAGAGAGAGAGAGAGAGAGAAATATATATGAAATTAAATAACAATTATATAGCAATATATATTATATTTTAATTATAATATAGATGTATTAGCTTTGATTGTGCACAATACAATATATTAATTATGTCAACCCTGAGTATGATGCAAGAGTCATCCACCATTGGTCATCTGCATCCATTATGAGTTGCATACAAAACTAGGCAAGAAAAGGCCCACCATACTTTTTACTTTTTAATGTGTATAGTATACCAAATGGTGTATGGACAAACCACATCCTTATTTAAGTATAATATTGTACTAAAATTTGTGGATTCAAAGTACCTTTCAATTTCATGTACAAAACATGGCTACATGTATAACCTTTCTATGAATAATTATTTCCAAATTTTATCCTTATCCCCCATGACAATTGAAGATACATTTCCTAAAACACAAAATCATTAGCCATCATGGGTTTACAAAACTGAGCTTAACTAGTGGCAAGAAGTGTTCTGTTGTATGATAGACTTGGGGCTACAATCAAGCATTCTAATGGAAAACCCTACATTAAAGATCAGGCTATGGTACTTTTATTATGTAAAAAATGGAGCTTGGTATGGACTAGTCTAGATCATATAGGTCCACTAGAGACTCATGAAATAGTGACTTTCATTCCAATAATCCAATGATAAAGAAAAGAGAGTGACTTTCGATCGATCATTACATGCCAATGATCCAAAGATGGCATGAACTATTTTGAGATATCAATGGCTGACAATTTACTAGAGAAATGCAAGATGCTTCAAATAATCATACCCATTCATTCTACCATGTACCTTTGTTTGTACTTTTGCATCAACATTTTCCAACTATTAGCACCTATGGATGAATAACACCTGCAAGGTTTAAAGCATTCGCTGCCTACATGTATCAATTGAAATGCTAGTATTGAGTAGTAGGAGCCCCACAATTTATATTAGATGAGGGAAACTAGTCACTTGTGTTGTATGAAAGTGGTGATACCGATGGTAAAGGTGATAATTACGCAAAAAAAAAATTCAAGTGGTGATTTTGGATGATTATGAGTTTTGATTCATCGGATCTATTAAATATCACAAAGATTTCAACATGTTAAGATACTTTCTCAATGCTAAATAATGACATGGACCATAGAAAAAAAATAATCATCATTCACTTAAAAGACATGGAAATTGAACTTCCACAACTCCTTGGCGTACCCATTGCACACCAAGGTGTGATTGCTAGTTTAATATTGTTGAATCAATTCAACCAGGAGCTTAACAAAAAGAGAATAAATCCTTGTCCAGTAGGATCGCAAAAGGTGTTTATCCACAACATTTTTTCTAAATATAGGTCACAAACACAAACATGTTATTGAAGTCCAACTTAGTAAAGTTCAAATCTATGACCCAAGATTTAGTTTTGTATACAGGTTCAATTCTACACTCATAAAAGTGAACCAAACCATTGTATAATCAATTTATAAGATTTACAATAGTTGTCTAATAGGTCCAATTTTTTTGAGACATTGGCAAATCCATTTGTGACACCTAGCATGGTCTTTTCTTGATTTAATTTAATATATGCATTAATTGAATAACTTATTACATTAACTGCACTTTTATTTTTTTTTTATTTTTTTATGCGTTAATTGTATAACTTATTACATTACTAGTTATCAGTCCTAACTCTTTACCCTAAGATTCTTTATTTATTATTGTTTTTAATTAATCTACCCTAGGATATTTATGTGAGGTGTAATTTTCTCTTACATTTTATGTGAACCTAACATTCCTACATAACCTAGGGTTTTGACTTTAGGATTTATCCTTCTTTCATCAAAGTTTCTAGATCTAATTTTCTAATTGCATTCATTTTATATAAAAATTGATTAGGGTTTAGATCCACATCTATTTGTGTATCATTGACTTATCTCTATAAGTTTTGTGTTTATGTCAATTGACCTCTCTTTCATCCCCCCTACCCACCCTTGGTTTGTGCCTCATTCATACATCTTAAATCATAATTTTTCTAGTCTATTATATTAACCTCTATCCATGCTTATGTTATAGATTTTGATATATTTATATGCTTTGTTACCTATGATACTTCTATCCTTGACACTCTCATGTCTTTAATGATATGGATGGGGATGCATTCTCTATGGAGGTATTGTTCCATCATGTATGTATTTTCTCCTCCATAGAGTTCGTTAGCTCTTGTCCTTATGACGCAATCAAGGATGGAGGGTCCAATGAAGGACTATCCAACCCTATAGCCTTAACCATTCAGTCTCACAATCTCAACAGAAACATAATGGAAACACACATATAATAGTTGCACAACATAAGATCCATAACCATAGAACACAAGATATACCCTGGGAAAAGCCTAACAAGGAAAAACCTAGCCTCCAAAAGATCACTTCTCATTATATTAGATTTCCAAATCTCATACATATGCCTCTAGGGCTTTTCATGTGCTAGGTCACAGCCCATGCTTACAAAAGGTTCATTGCTTCTGCATCATTCTTCCATGTCCTTTGTCTTCATTCTTCTCCTTTCTCTATTCTTTGCTTTGCATCTTCTTCTACTCTCCGCTCTATCCTCTACTTTCCACACTCACCCCGCACACCTTTGAAACAATCTTCTATCCTTCATATATATCCTCCTCAAGCCTTCTAAACGTCATCTTTGTCGTCCTAAAGGTAACATGTAACATGAAACGTATCCTTGTATACACAAGTCGGCCCCAAATCATATGTGGTGATGTAGGAATGAGATATCACCATGCACTTCATATCATAAGCTCTACTAGACCCAATTTACCTCTGCACAATCTTCATCCTGCGCACAATCCCAAATCACTGGCGCAAGCTCCCAAACTTCTATA
Organism: Cunninghamia lanceolata; assembly: GCA_027924645.1. Taxonomy (NCBI): domain Eukaryota; kingdom Viridiplantae; phylum Streptophyta; class Pinopsida; order Cupressales; family Cupressaceae; genus Cunninghamia; species Cunninghamia lanceolata. Next base: position 2,898,704 of record BSBN01000942.1, read on the forward strand.
CAATCATTCTTCATGCAGCCCAGTAACATAGTCTTCACTCTGATGCCTCTAGACATTTGTCTGGTAACTCAAACCTACTGAAACTTGGATCAAACATACCTCCCAACTAGTTCTAATTATCCTCCCAACTACAAGACCAGAAATATAACTGTGGTGAAATGTGGTAGCTTTCAATTCTGTCTCTGATGACCTTTTACACGAACATGACTTGTTCCCACTCTGTTAACTCTAAAAAACTCTGTTGTAACTTTTATGCTCTGAAACTTGGATCATGCATACCTCATAGATTTATCTGGCTAACCTCCAAGCCATGAGTCCATATCTTCAATTGTGATATAATGTGCTAGACTCTACTGACCCCCTCCGATAACTAACAACACAACACCTAGTGACTTAGATCAACTTAAATGACTTTTGGATGCTCCTGCAACAAACTCTTAGGGTTAATTGAAAGGTGATACCCCTACATCAGACTCATCAAATTGATAAGTTCAGTGATCTACTCCCAAATCCTTACAACTACCTTAGTTCAGTGATCTATCTAGAAGTTTACAACTGCCTCATAGTTGGTGCTCTGTTGACAAGACTTGCAGGTTGCCTCAAGTCAGTGATCTGTTCAAGTCAACTTTGTGAATTTCCTCTATCCTCATATAGGTTTGACGATTTGTTCACAAATCATTGCACTACAGCCTCATGGTCAGCAATCTGTACAGGTCTTCTTTGTGGGTTGCCTCAAGTTCTTCATTTGCGGTGGTCTAGGTTCAGTGATTTGGCTACAAGATTGCAACTACCTCACAGTTCAGCAATCAGTTGGCAACACTTTTAGGTTGCCTTAGGATCAATACTTCATACATAGATACCAACTTCAATCAACTAAGAGTCAAATAGCCTCAGCATCCCATAACACTCAGAAACAATCATTTTTACTTCCTCAATTTAGTACTTAGTCAATACATCCTTAAATTCTCTCTGTGGTACTTCCTAACCCTCAGTTCTAGCTGCAACTCATTCCACACACATGGAATTTGTCTAGTTCCTTCTCTACATGCACTGCCCCCATACTTTTCTCTATTTCTTTACCCATACTCCCTTTACTCTAGTGTGTTTTATTACTTCTCTTCCTCTTGTGGTAGAATTCCTTATCATCCCTTCTTTTACCGCAGTATGGACTTCTTTCTTGTTATGCTCTGCACATGTTCCTTCCCTGCCACATTTTGACCTATCTCCCATTTTCTCTCCAGCACATGAATACTTCAGCCTATACAACCTTTTGAATATACAAGTAACATATTTCCTTTTCGATCCATCAATCCATATATTTACAATCTTTCATAGACTCTCTCCTCCGCATTTTATTCCAACACATATTTTCAGAGTGATTCCTTAATCCATAGATTTTACAAGGGCACAGATCCCAACACATTCCATTTCCATGTCCATGTCTATTACAATAAGAAAAATGCATACCTTGCCTTCCTTGAGCTGATTTGTTTGAACTTGTGACAACACACTTATTCTCTTTACCTTTGATATATCCAAGGCCATCATTTCTCAATCTCACTATTGGCTCAATGGGCTCTGTAATTCCTTGCTCATGTTTTCCCAATCCTTTTCCCTCATATCCCATTCTTCTCATGATTTTATAACCAACATTGTTTTGAGAACTCTCTTTATCAACACCATCACCAACAATTGTAGATTTAGTTACATTTGTATCTTCAACCTCACCCTCCTTGTCTAAAGAAGCTTCTACAGTATCACACAAATCCTTAGTATCACAAGAAACATTACAAATTTTAGGTTTAGATCTTAGACATTCATTTTCCTTCTTGCATGCTACAAGTGACTGCTCTAACTGATTAAGTCATTCTTTCAATCCTGATATTTCACTCTTTTGTAAATTGTTTTCCTTTTTCAACTTCTCCAAATTTTACTCCAGATCTTTGTTCCTCTTTTCAACCTTATCAAACAGCTTACATTCTTCTTCCAATTCTTCAAAACTCCTTTTGACATACTCAAGCAACTTCAACTCTTCTTCTAGTTCTACATTTCTCCTTTTGACATTCTCTAGTTCTTCTTCAAGAGCATCATATTTGTCTTCTCCTAGTTATCTTATCTTCTCCATCAATTATGAGTTATACCTTTTAATTTTACATAATTCTTTTTCCAGAATATCCTTCTTGCACATTAGGTTTCTATTTTATTTATTCTCTTTTTCCAATCTTCCCCATTGAAACAAATTATACAAACAACTTAATGTGAAAAGCTTACCTGTGCCAAGACCTGCTAGAGTGATTCCAATTCTCCTTAATTATGTGGTGACTTCTTCACTCCTTTTGAAAAAACTTCAAATTGTACACAAATGGTCAACTTGAACTATGAACTCACTTAGATCTTTCTTTCTCTAATTTTCCTTGCCCTAATCTTCTATGCTCTGATCTTCCTTATGCGGTGATTCTTCTTTGTTTGCAGTGGTTTCTCTCCTTCTGTAGTGGTACTTACTAAATTTTAGGGTTCTTCACATTCTTCCAACATATTCTACCTTCCCAACAGATTCATAACCAGCTCTGATACCACTTGACGTAGTCAGGGATTAAGGATCCAATGAAGGACTATCCAACCCTTCAATATTAACCATTCAATCTCACAATCTCAACAGAAACATAATGGAAACATACTTATAATAGTTGCACAACATAAGATCCCTAACCATAGAACACAAGACTTATCCTGGGAAAACCCTAATAGGAAAAAAGCCTAGCCTCAAAAGATCACTTCTCATTATATTAGATTTCCAAATCTCATTGCATATGCCTCTAGGGATTTCATGTACTAGGTCGCAGCCCAGGCTTACAAAATGTTCATAGAAACACAACACGACATTACATATGCATCATTATTCCATTTCCTCTATTGGGAATTTATTGGGAAGGTAGAACATGTTGGAAGAATGTGTTGAACCCTAAAATATAGTAACTGGCTTTCATAGGAACATGACTTGTTCTCACTCTGCTAACTATGAAAAATTTTGAGGTAACTTTTATTATCTGAAACTTGGATTGTGCATACCTCATAACTATCTCTAGCTAACCTCCAAGCCATGAGGCCATATCTTCATTTGCAGTAGAATGTGGTAGACTCTGTTGACACCCTCTGTTAACTAACAACACAACACCTTGTGACTTAGATTAATTGAAATGACTTCTGAATGCTCTTGCATCAAACTCTTGGGGCTAATTGAAAAGTGATGCCCCTACATCAGACTCATCAAATTGATAATTTTGGTGATCTACTCCCAAATCCTTGCAACTACCTCAATTCGGCGATTTGTCTACAAGTTTACAACGACCTCATAGTCAGTGCTCTATTGACAAAACTTGCAAGCTGCCTCAAGTCAGCAATCTGTTCAAGTCAACTTTGCAAGTTTCCCCAATCCTCATATAGGTTTAGCAAACTATTCACAAATCACTACACTACCTCACGGTCAATGATCTGTATAGGTCTTCTTTGTGGATTGCCTCAAGTTCTTTCTCATTTGTGGTGATCTAAGTTCGGTGCTATACTTACAAATTCTTGCATTACCTTAATGGTTGGTAGTCTTAACAACTCCTCTTTGCAAGCTACCTCAAATTCTTCTTTTGCAGTGATCTAGGTTTAGCGATCTAGCTATGACATTGCAACTGCCTCACAATTTGGTGATCAGTTGGCAACACTTGTAGGCTACCTCAGAATCAATACTTCATACATATATACCAACTTTGATCAACTAAGAGTCAAATAGCCTCAGCATCCCATAGCACTCAGAAATAATCATTTTTACTTCCTTAATTTAGTACTTAGTCAATACATCCTTAAATTCTCTTTGTGGTACTTCCTAACCCTCTGTTCTAGTTGCAATTCATTCCACACACATGGAATTTGTCTAGTTCCTTCTCCACATGCACTACCCCTATACTTCTCTCTATTTCTTTACCCATACTCCCTTTACTCTGGTGTGTTTTATTACTTCTCTTCCTCTTGCGGTAGAATTCCTTGTCATCCCTTCTTTTACTATGGTATGGACTTCTTTCTTGTTATGCTTCGCACATGTTCCTTCCCTGCTGCATTTTGACCTATGTCCCCCTTTCTCTCCAACACATGAATACTTCAACCTATACAACCTTTTGAACATACAAGTAACATATTTCCATTTTGATCCATCAATCCATCCATAATCCATCTATTTACAATCTGTCATAGACTCTCTCCTCTATATTTTATTCCACCACATCATTTTAGAGTAATTCCTTAATCCATAGATTTTACAAGGGTATAGATCCCAACACATTCCATTTCCATGTTCATGTCTATTACAATAATAACAATGCATACCTTGCCTTCCTTGAGCTAATTTGTTTGAACTTGTGACAACACCCTTATTCTCTTCACTTCTGATATATCTAAGGCCCTCATTTCTTGGTCTCACTATTGGCTCAATGGGCTCTATAATTCCTTGCTTATGTTTTCCCAATCCTTTTCCCTCATATCCCATTATTCTCATGATTTTATAACCAACATTGTTTTGAGAACTCTATTTTTCAACACCATCACCAACAATTGCAGATTCAGTTACATTGTTATCTCCAACCTCACCCTCCTTGTCTAAAGAAACTTCTGTAGTATCACACAAATCCTTAGTATCACAAGAAACATTACAAAGTTTAGGTTTAGATCTTAGACATTCATTTTCCTTCCTGCATGCTACAAGTGACTGCTCTAACTAATTAGGTTGTTCTTTCAATCCTGATATTTCACTCTTTTGTAAATTTTTTTCCTTTTTCAACTTCTCCAAATTTTCCTCTGAAGCTTTGTTCCACTTTTCAACCTTATGAAATAGCTTGCATTGTTCTTCCAATTATTCAAAACTCCTTTTGACATAAACAACTTCAACTCTTCTTCTAGTTCTACATTTCTCCTTTTGACATTCTCTAGTTCTTCTTCAAGAACATCATGTTTGTCTTCTCCTAGTTCTCTTATCTTGGTGCAGTCATGGTAGGAGGGTTCACAGAATGAACTTTCTAGGACATGCATCTAGAGTAAACACAACGGAAACAACTCAAAGATATAAAGCAAATGCAGATCCAGTCATTCAGTATATCATATAATCCAAGTACAAATTGGCCGGCAACATGCGGGATTACAATAAGGGCTCACAGGCCTAATTACAGAATTACAGAATATGCACAAGATATATCTTTGAAGCCCCTTTGCACAAACTTCAAACTATTAACTATCTCTATCTCTTGAACTACTTTCCTAGGCATCTATTACATCAATATATATCATCTCCAGAACATAAGATTCCTCTGCATCGGCCAAGGATCATTACAAACTCCAATGAAGAGTTGTAATGCGTGTACACGGATAGGTCAGGCCTAAATGAATAGAACTTGATCCCAAATGCATAGAATGGTGCACGGATCTTAGGGAAGGTCAGCCATAAACCATACAACATTAAATAATGTGAAATTTAGCTCCACGAGTTATGAATTACCATGCAAGTCTTCTCCTTTAGCTGATTATCTAAGATTGTCAGGATGCTCTGCTCTGAGAAAATAGTTGATCTTCTGATCTTGATAACTTTCTGGTACTTGATCCAAATACTCTAAATTTTGGTTATGATGTGCATGAATGAATCTAGATGCTAAATCCAGCTTTACAAGGTCTAAAGTGTATCTACGGTAGAACGCAGACCAAAATATAGAAACTGCTACTGACTGAACTGTTTGAACTGAACTGGAAAATGAAAGAAACAAACTAAAATTAAAACAAACTGAAATGCAAATGTTTTTGGTTGATGCAATATTGCTCTTGAACTAGGGATGCTCCTGCATCAAACATTTGAAGTTACTGAAAAAGTGAGTCCCTCACTTTTTTGGGGCTAGAGGGAAACCAAGATGATCTACCTCAGCCTGAGAAATCCAAGTTGAATCTTATTCTGGTCTACCTTTCCACTTCACAAGGTATTCTTTGTATTGTCATCCTCTAGTACTGCATCTAATTCTACTATCCAAGATACATTTCAATCTTCTCCGATGCTTGTTGTGGTAATTGCTTCTTCAAGTCTTCCCCAATGTTGTCAATGAACTCTGCTTCATGATATTGATATAGATCTGCAATGTTGAAAATAGGTTATATACCCAATGTCTTTGGTAACTCCACTTCATATGCATTTCCTGAGTCAAACTTTCTGAGTATCCTACATGGTCCAAACTTCTTCATCTTCAACTTGTTATATGTCCCAACTAGAAGTCCTTCTTTTCTCAAGTACACTATCACTTCATCTCCAACTACAAATTCTTTGTGTTTCCTTTTCTCATCTGCTTATTCTTTATACTTGTTGTTCATCTCTTCCAAATGCTTCTTCATCTAATTATGCATTGTCTCCATGTGTCCTACAAATTCTTCTTCTGCACTTCTCTTTTCTTCCATACTGATATCTCTCAACTTTGTTACTCCTCTATGGTTTACTCTGATAACAATCTCAAAAGGTGTTCTTCCAGTACTCCTATTCATTGAATTATTGTATGCAAACTCTACTTGTGAAAGAATCAAATCCCAACTTCCTGCCTGCTCTCCAACCAAACATCTCAACAAGTTTCCCAAACTCCTATTCACTACCTTTGTCTGTCCATCAATCTGTGGATGAAATGTTGAACTAAACTTCAAATTTGTCTTCATCTTCTTCCAAAGTGTCTTCCAAAAGTATCCAAGAAATCTTGTGTTTCTATCTGAAATTATGCTCTTAGGTAATCTATGCAATCTCACAATCTCCTTGAAAAATAGGTCAGCTACATGCACTGCATCAATTGTCTTCTTACAAGATATGAAATGTGTCATCTTTGAAAATCTATCCACCACTACAGATATTGAATCATGTCCTCTCTATGTCTTCAGCAATCCCATTACAAAATCCATACTTATGTCTTCCCAAGGTCTCTTCGGTACTGTCAAAGGTTTATACAATCCAATATTCTATCTACTCCCTTTTGCAATTTGACAAACTCTACAACTCTGCACAAATTTCCTAACATCCTTATGTATATGTGGCCAAAAGTAATTTTCACTTACCAAAGCTACTATCTTATTAATGCCAAAATGTCCTGCCAATCCACCATTGTGTTTCTCTTTGATCAAATTATCTCTCATTCAACTCCTAGGTATGCATAACCTACTTCCTTTGAACAACGTATCTTCTTGAATGAAATGGTCCAACCACTTACTCCTATCTGTCACAACAGGTTCCTTATATGTTTTCCAAGGTTCTACAAAATCAAGATCTTCCTCATACAGGTTCTTCAATTCATTAAATCCCAACACTTCAACTCTCATCTCTGTCAATAGGTTTCTTCTCCTACTCAATGAATCTACAACTTTGTTTGACTTTCCACTCCTATGCTTCAACACAAAGGTATAACTCTGCATGAACTCTACCCATCTCATATGTCTTTGATTCAACTTTCCTTGACTATTCAAATATTGCAAAGCTTGATGATCTGTATACAACACAAACTCCTTAGGCAACAAGTAATGTCTCCACTTCTTCAAGGCTTGAATTATGGCATAGAACTCTTGATCATAAACTAAATATATTTTCCTTGCATCATTCAACTTCTCACTAAAATATGCTACAGGTTTACCTTCTTGACTTAGTACTACTCCTATTGCATTCCCACTTGCATCACAATCTACTTGAAATACCTTATTGAAATCTGGTAATGCCAAAATGGGTTACTCTGTCACTTTCTACTTCAACAACTCAAAACTTTTATCTACTCGCAATGTCCACTTAAAGTTTTTCCTGTCACCTTTCATTGTCTCTATCATAGGTTACAAACTGAACTAAAATTCCTAATGAAATTTTAGTAGAAACTAGCTAATCCATGAAATGATCTAACCTCTCCAATGCTCTTCGGTGTAGGCCATTCAACAATTTCTCTCACTTTCTCAGGGTCCATAGATTCAATCCTTCCATAGAAATCACAAATCCCAAATATAATAACTCTTCCTTCATGAAGCTACACTTCTTGATGTTTATCAACAATTTCTCCTCTCAGTCTCTGCAATACTTGTCTAGGGTGCTGTAAATGTTCTTCTTTTGTCTTACTAAAAATTAGAATGTCATCCAAATATACAATAACAAACTTACCCAAGAATTTCTTCAAAACTTCATTCATCAATCTCATGAAAGTCTAGGTGCATTTGTCAATCCAAAAGGCATCACTAACCACTCATACAACCCTTCATTTGTCCTAAAAGTAGTCTTCCATTCATCTCCTTCTGTGATTCTGATCTAATGGTATCTACTCTTCAAATCTATCTTTGTGAAATATCTTGCTCCACTCAAACAATCAATGATATCATCCATCCTAGGTAAAGGAAATCTATACTTAACTGTGATCTTGTTTATTGCTCTAGAGTCTGTACACATTCTCCATTCTCCATCCTTCTTATGTGCTAGCACTGCAGGTACTACACAAGGGCTCAATCTTTCTCTGATCAAACCTTTCCTCAACAATTCTTGTATCTGTCTATTTAGTTCTTCATTCTCTGTCAGTGTCATTTTGTGTGCTTCTTTGTTAGGTAAACTAGCTCCAGGTATAAGATCCATATGATGACTGATACTCCTGATTGGTTGTAATCCTTCAAGTACATTATCTGATATGATGTCTTCATACTCTGTCAGCAACTCAATTATCTCCTTCGGTTGTGATTCTTCAGTCCCCTTCTTCAATGTTTCAGGCTTCTTAGGGATCAAAGCATAACACATATTCTCATGTCTCAAACCATCCAAAAAATTTCTTCCATCTACCAAACAGATTCTAGCATTTCCACATACTTCACTCTTAGGATCATCTTCCAAAGGAATCAAAGTAATTCACTTTCCATTAGATGTTACAATGTAAGTATTCTCTCTCCCATCATGTATAGCTTTTCTATTATACTGCCAAGGTCTTCCCAACAAGATATGACATACATCCATAGGCATAATATCACACAATACTTCATCATGATAAGATCCAATATGAAATTTCACCAAACATTTCACTCACTAGTACTTTATGATCATCCTGAATCCATGCTATCTTATAGGGCTTAGGGTGTTTCAATCTTTCCAAGTTCAACTTAGTCACCATCTCCTCTGAAACTAGATTATCAGAACTACCACTATCAATTACAAATTTACAACATTTACCTCCTAATTTACATCTGGTTCTGAACAAACTTTTCCTCTGCGGTGGTTCCTCATTTGTCTCTGCTTGAAATAGTGCTCTCCACATGACAAGTGATTCTCCTTTCTCAGGTTTACCAACTGAACTAGGTGATCCAACAGGTTCTTCTACCACATAGGCTATTCTTCCATTGTTCTCTATTCTCTTTCTTGTACTCCCTTGATTACATTCAAATGCTCTATGTCCTTCACCTCCACACTTAAAACAATTGCCTCTGAATGTTCTCCTATCAGGTCCTCTTCCTTCTCTTCTGTATCCTTCACTCTAGTATGGACTACGGTTTCCTTTGTAGTATAAAGTTCTATCATCTCTCTGGTATGCATTGTTATCTCTGTGCTCCTTCTTGAATGTGTTAACTTGTCTATTCTTCTCTGCATATGATCTCTCTCCTCTAGAAAATGCTCTACCCCTCTGAAATTTACCTCCTCTACCTCTCTATTTTTTATCATGCTTCTTATTCAACTTTTCCTCAACCTTCAAAGCTAACTAATATGCTTCCTCCAAAGATGTCATCCTCACCAAACTCAATTCTTCTTGAATATTCAATCTCAGTCCATTGATGTATCTGGCCACTTTCTCCTTGCTTGCTTCACTATGTCCTATCCTTATGATTATCTTATGAAATTCTTCAGTATATTCCTTCACAAATTTCTCCTTTTATCTTAGGTTTTGCAATCTCTTCAACAGTTCCAACTCATAATCAGTAGGTATAAACCGGTTCTTCAATTTTATCACCATCCTGTCCCATTTTGTAATATTTTCTTTTCCTCTTCTGTTCCTATCCAATTAAACTTCTTTCCACCATATAGTAGCATGTCCTTTCAACTTGGTCTTTACAAATTTCACCTTCTCTGGATCTTCAACTTCTTCATACTCAAAGTATTCTTCCATGTCATTTATCCAATCAATCAATTCTTCAGGGTTCAAATTGCCATTATAGTTTAGTACATCAACTTTAGGTCTTTTCCCAATCTTTGAAATAGCTCACAACATCTTGACTTGATCTGATTCTTCTTCTTCTTCACCTCCTAGGGTTTCGCCATTTTGATCAACGGATTGAAATTCTTCATCATCATCACTTTCAATATCAATTCTAGGGCTTAGTCCTTTTCTTCTATCTTCTTCAACAGCGTCTAGTCTAATTCACATGGATTTCACTATATCCATCATCTCATCCATTTTACTAGACATTGTTCCAATAGCAGGAATTTTTCTCGGCGACATTCTTCCTAGGATCAAATGTAACTGCCTCAAATTCAACAATCGGGCTACAAGGTGACAACTGCCTCACAATCGGTGATCGGGTGCAACACAAGTAACCTGCCTCAGATTTGATGATTTGTTCATAGCAAGATCTTACAGAATTTCTTCGTCACATCGCTCAATTCACTCCTAAAGATTCAAACTTTCACTCTGATACCACTTGGTGCAGTCACGGTAGGAGGGTTCACAGAATGAACTGTCCAGGCCATACAACTAGAGTAAACACAATGGAAACAAATCAAAGATATAAAGCAAATGCAGATTCAGTCATTTGATATATCATAGAATCCAAGTACAAATTGGTTGGTAACATGCAGGCTTACAATTAGGGCTCACAGGCCTGATTATAGAATTATAGAATATGCACAAGATATAGCTTTGAAGCCCCTTTGCACAAAATTCAAACTATCAACTATCTATATCTCTTGAACTACTTTCCTAGGCATCTATTACATGAATATATATCATCTCCAAAACATAACATTCATTCGTGTCAGCCAAGGATCATTACAAACTCCAATGAAGAGTTGTAATGTGTGTACACGGATAGGTGGACCTAAATGAATAGAACTCAATCCCAAATGCATAGAATGATGTGAGGATCTCAGGGAAGGTCGGCCATGAACTATACAACATTGAATGATATGAAATTTATCTCCACGAGTTATGAATTGCTCTGCAAGTCTTCTCCTTTAGCTGATTATCTAAGATTGTCAGGATGCTCTGTTCTAAGAAAATAGTCAATCTTGTGATAGCGATAACTTTCTAGTACTTGATCCAAATGCTCTAAATTTTGGATATGATGTGCATGAATGAATCTAGATGCTAAATCCAACTCTGCAAGGTCTGAAGTGTATATACGGTAGAACGTAGACCAAAATAAAAAAAACTGCTAGTGACTAAACTGTCCGAACTGAATTGGAAAATGAAAGAAACAAACTGAAATGCAAATAGACTAAAATTCAAATGTTTTTGGTTGATACAAGATTGCACTTGAACTAGGGATGCTCCTGCATCATATCTTCTCCATCAATTCTAAGTTATACCTTTTAATTTCACACAATTCTTCTTCCAGAATATCCTTCTTGCACATTAGGTTTCCATTTTCTTTCTTCACTCTTTTTTCAATCTTCCCCATTGAAACAATTTATACAAACAGTTTAATATGAAAATCTTACCCATGCCAAGACCTACTACAGTGATTCCAATTCTCATTGATTATGTGGTGACTTCTTCACTCCTTTTACAAAATATTTAGATTGTACACCAATGGTCAACTTGAACTACTAACTCACTTAGATATTTCTTTCTTTGATCTTGCCCTAATCTTTCATTCTTTGATCTTCCTTCTATGGTGATTCTTCTTTGTTTGTGGTGGTACTTACTATATTTTAGGGTTTCACACATTCTTCCAACACATTCTACCTTCCCAACATATTCACAAGCATCTTTGATACCACTTGACGTAGTCAGGGATGGAGGGTCCAATGAAGGACTATGCAACCTTGTAGCCTTAACCATTCAATCTCAATAGAAACATAATAGAAACACACATAATAGTTGCACAACATAAGATCCATAACCATAGAACACAAGATTTATCCTGGGAAAACCCTAACAGGGAAAAAACTAGCCTCTAAAAGATCACTTCTCATTATATTAGATTTCCAAATCTCATACATATGCCTCTAGGGCTTTTCATGTGCTAGGTCGCAACCCACACTTACAACAGGTTCATTGCTTTGGCATCATCCTTCCATGTCATCTGTCTTCCTTCTTCTCCTTTCTCTATTCTTTGCTTTGCATCTCCTTCTACTCTCTGCTCTGTCGTCTACTTGTCACACTCACCCCCCACACCTTTGGAACAATCTTCTAATCTTCATGTATATCCTCCATAAGCCTTCTAAACATCATCTTTGTCATCCTGAAGGTAACGTGTAACATGAAATGTGTAATCAACCTTGTATACACAAGTCAGCCCCAAATCATATGTGGTGATGTAGGAATGAGATATCACCCTGGACTTCATACCATAAGCTCTACTGGACCCAATTTACCTCTGCACAATCTTAGTTAGTAGTGCACAATGCCAAATCACTAGTGCAAGCTCCTGGACTTCTACACAATCATTATTCATGCAGCTTGATAACATAGTCTTCACTCTGATGCCTCTAGACATTTGTCTAGTAACTCAAACCTCCTAAAACTTGGATCAAACATACCTCCCGACTAGTTCTAGTTATCATCCCAACTGTAAGACCAAAAAGCTCACTACGGTGAAATGCAGTGGATTTCAATTTTATCTCTGATGATCTTTCACAAGAACATGACTTGTTCTCACTATGTTAACTCTGAACAACTCTATGGTAACTTTTATGCTATGAAACTTGGATCATGCATACCTCATAGTTGTCTCTGGCTAACCTCCAAACCATGAGGCCATATCTTTAATTGCGGTAGAATGTGGTAGACTCTGCTGACACCCTCCAGTAACTAACAACACAACACCTAGTGACTTAGATCAACTAAAATGACTTTTGGATGCTCTTGCATCACCTTATCTCATGGATCTACACTCACTTCTCTTGTCTATGAACTTCATTTTGATCATGCATTCTCTGTGACTAGTGATAGTGATGTACAACATGATGTTTTACCTTTGGGTACTTTTCATTCACATGCTTTAGTTCATGATAACTATTCCCTTTATGTGATGGCTAATGATGTTATACCCCCACCTATAAAGATATGTCTAGGGATGATATTTTGTGTGACAAGCTTATACCTTTAGATATTTATGACCTTGTTGAGCATTGTGATATTATCATTTGTACATGTCATGATAGCCCTATTTATATTCCCTTAGACTCACATTCCCTTGATGATGCATATTATGAGGAGTCTAGAGATAGTGGTTCACATGAACTACATTATTTAATACATGACAATGATATACTTTGTAATGATATTTATTTTCCATTTAATATTTATTCTATGATTATTCATTATGAAAATTTACCTTTTGATACATTACATGATGATATCATGCATTATGATGATACTTATTTAGCTTCTCATCTGGTTCTTATTGATTCTTCATTATCTTCTCCATTCTATAATGATATTATTACTCCTAGTGACAAGTTATTATATGATAATTTTAATGATGTTGTAGACACCTAAATCTACCCACTTCCCAACATCACCAGATTTACCCTTCATTTAACATTAATTTAATAAATTACTTATTTAATTAACCCATCCAATCATCTTTCTTTAACATTAATTAAATAAATTTCATCATTTATTTAATTAATCAATCATTTCATCTTTCTTCTATAGTCCAACCTTAGTTAAATAAATTCAATATTTATTTAACTAGGTCTATCATCCCCATTCCAAAAATTAAATAAATGCATCCCATTTATTTATTCCTATTTTCCTCTCCCAATCATTAGTTGGTTAAAAATAATCATTTACCTAGATAATCGTTTGCACAATCTAAAGCATTATTAATCAAGGTAAATCTTGCACAAGCCTCAAAATTGTACATGGGTTAAAGATTTGTACATGGGTATAGGCAAGATTTGCACATCACTCCAAAAATCTACTTTTGGATCCACACCATATACTTTCTCCATAGTAGTTCTCCACCATTGATCTCCCTTATATCTTGGACATCCACTTGTGCACCTACCACAAATTGCCACGTGTAGGTCCCTCATGCATCCAATCCTCTCAAGCATCTTCAACCATTGATCTCTCCAAGCAATCCTAGTCGATCCTCCCATCCAAAAATTTATAAATTGAACCTATCATAAGTCATTTTCAAGAACTCTTGGAATGCAATGTTATGTTGCAATTTTGAGCACTTGGCGTATCTTATCTAAACAACAATTATCCTTTTGAGTACAACTACTTAGGTGCAACAAGGATTGGTGTTGGTGAGAGCTCTTTGTTTCCATTAATGTTTGATAATCCGTATGCTTTATATTGAGGTTTTTTGTATGTATAAATTGAATAGGTTATGCTTAGCATTTCTTGTTTATATATGTTTATATTCACTTGCATACATTTTGGCATGCTTAGTGGGACCCATGTCCCTAGCTAACCTCTTTTGTAGATTCTTTTTGTATCTTTTGTGTTGTAGGTTCATAGTTTGGTGCATGTAGTACTAGCTTTAATGTGTATGTCACACTTTGGCACATGTGTCTAAATTTTAGTGTGTTGATTGTTGTCCTATTTATCCCTTCATCTAAGAGTCTTTGATTTATTTTCTATGGATTTTATAGGATTTTGGGCAGCTAAATTTCTATTTGTGCAAGGTTTCTTACTTATAATCATTTTTATGCTCTTCTAACCCCTATGCTTATAGATTTGACCATTTTCTTGCAAGATTTCATCAAGATTTATGGCCTCTATCATGGTTGAGCCTACCTAATATTGGTTTCAATGCATCTGTACACCCGTGGTGTGTTTGTACAACTATGCCATGTCTGTCTGTAGATCAACACCTTTGTTCTCGGTCTTAAAATCCTTCTTTTTATTGTTTTCATTACCCTTGCTTTCTATTTTTCTACATTTTTTCTAGTTTGTAAGGTGGCTAATTTGTCATTTTTGTCATCATTGCTATTTTCTTGTGTACAAGTTGTTTTTATCAAATCTTGGTCATTTCATTGTGCAGGTGTCTCACTTCAATGCCTCCATCTCAAGAATTAGCACGTCTGAGTTAAATTTTGGTAATCACTAACATGCACCTCTTAGCATGTTCAAGCTTCATTTTAGCATTTATATTATAGTTTAACATCTCTACCTTATTTTAGCATAGACATTTTATGATAGAATTGCATCTTATTCTCAATTTTTGTGCCTTGGACTTGTTATGTGGAAAATGAGATCTAGCCTAAATGATATATTAATCTAGGTAAATCTTTCTCCACATTAAATTGGAACATGAACCGATGAAAACTTTGTACTTTGCTACTATCCTCAAGGGAGAGCGAAGTTGTTTGGGCTATGTTCCTTTATTACAAAGATGAAAGATTGATAACTAATGGATTGATTAAACTAAGCAATGTGAAGACCTAATTGATTATCTGAGAATAAAAATGAGTAGATCAAATGGAACCTAGCACCAAAAGTAGGAGCAAGCTTGGTAGGAAACTAGCGTTGGGTGCTAGAGTCCTTAGGGTTTTGTACAGACAAAGCTTCTATTTGATGATATATGTATCTATTCCTTTCGTCTTCCTATCGCTCCTCAATGTCTGAAACCACATGTGATCTGTACACATACAAAAGATGGAAAAATGTTTGTGTCTATATAGGAGTTTTCCTCAGTCAAACCCTCATTTCAGTATTCCTACCTCATAGATAGCTAGATTGATGACAACAAATAGTGTGTGCTCAAAATCTTAAGTGTGTCTAAGATTGTGGTGAGCAGTGACAAACAATCAATAATCAAATCAAAAACCCTACTCAAGTGTGTTAGAGTGGATTCCTATACGCCTCAATCAAAAGGATACGATATCCAACCCAAGAGAGATGTGTTACTCAAGGGAAATAAGTTTCAGATCTACAACTTCACCTCAATGAAGTAGAGAGTGACCAAATCTTAGAGGCAAGAACAAGTTGGAACCATACCAAATCACGATGAAGAGGTACAAGTTGATCATCAGTCAGTGATCCCAACCATCCTTAAATCCTCATGAATCTCCAATCAAAGGTAGCAAGTAGACAAATAGCTAAAAATTAATTGTAACATGGATTTTCCAAAATGCAGAGCCAATAATCACTCTGTTACAGCTTCGCTATAGAATTCACATCATGTTTCATAATAGAAAAACAACTAGTTTAAATAGGAAACCATAGAAAGGATTTAGGGTGGAGGGTGACATGTATTTTGAATTTAGGAGCTCTTTTAGTGTGCTCACGAATGTCGAAATTGAGGTTGCATCGTCCAAGGAAAAGGTTGACCTTAAGAGCATTCTATCATTCTGAAATGAATGGACGTGATGCTAGCATTGGGTGCTAGTGTCCTAATAGAATCAGCCCAAAAAGTCTCTATTGATTTGGTACTTAGCCAAGACCTAAATATCGTTCACGGTTTTGGCATGTGATCATCGGTAAGGGTTTAGGCAACACAAAGCATATCTTTTGAGTTGAGGGTAAATCCAAGGTTGGAAATGATCCTAAAATGGACTAGGGGAGTGGACACTAAAGCGAGTGCCAAATAAAGCGTGAAATTATGCTTGCACCATCAGGGAGCATAATTTATGATGTTACATTTAGCCCCACTTTAGCGGGTGTATGACACTACGTACATATGCAAGCTAAAGTACTAGAAAGCATGTAAAAGATACCCAAAAGGGTATTGTAGAGGATGCAGAGTGTTTCCAAGTGAGAGAATGGAGCCCCCGGTCTAGAAACCTGCAAAACCACAATGTTAGGGGTTGCATCCTACAAAACCACTTTGTCAAAAAAGGCTAAATCACCTTGCAGACAAAAAGATGTATTACTTTGAAAAATTTCTAAGGGAAATGAGATAAGAATATGATATAGAGTGAAACTCATGGGTAGATATATGCCCCCATGTTTGTGCTTTCTTTTATGGATATAGAAACAGGGTGGCGATCTTTCCACTATGAGTTTCTCAAAAAGTTGATGAATATGCCTTTGGTAGGGTCATTTAATAAAATAATGCTGGGATGAAAAGCATATGAGGGGAAAGAGGGAGGAACTAGGATTTCAACGCAATAAACAATGTGAAAATCAGAGTTCTCAGGCCCAAGTTATGAAGGTTTCAATGAAAAGTACTTGAGTAGAAGGGTGAAAATTTTGAATTTTTATTATAAATAGTAAGTAGATTTTCACTTTTTACTATTCATATGACTTTTCCACTTTTAGAGAATTTGGAGGATTTCGAGTGATCATGAGAGTGAGGATACCATGTAGATGGCCATACCGACCACCCAAGCTAGATGCACTGAGGGACCGCATAGTGTAGGGCTTGGAGGCATGTGAGGTAAATCTAAATTTTGAATTTCGTATTTATTTTTTGTCATTTTCTATCATTTTTCGCACCAAAATGGACCTTGTGGAGTGCTAGTGTCCACCCTAGGTGCTAGGGTCCATCCTGGGTGCTAGGGTCCTGTTGACTTTTTCCCAGACTGGATGCTTATTCCTAGATTTCCCTACAAGGTAGCCATCAGTGATCAATAGGATCTCTGGGCCAGGGGGTCAACAGTGTAGGAGATAGACTCTATATTTTATCTCCTCTTCTTCTTCAGGCTCTGCAAGACCTAGGGGGGTATTCCCTACTCAACATCCATGAGGATATGCATACAAGGCTGGGATGCTGACAGAAAGCAGATAGTCCTCCTGTAAGTAGACCAAAACTGAATGATAAGAGCAAAGGGGCTAGCTTTGGGCCTATTAGCAGTTGTAGACAGAGGACTGAGGTTCCTAAAACTAACTCTAAAGTCCTAATGGTTGTTTTAGATTTTGATTTGGATTTTAAGCTTGGATGCAAAGCTGGATATGGTTATAACACAAAACAAAGCATGATTGGTGCCTATCCAGGGCCTGGAGTCAGTAGACATACACCTGTGAATGATCAGCATGAACAACTAAAACTGGATTTCAAGGGGGTATGTGTGATACCTGCCTTATAGGCATCTCCCAATACAGAGTGTTAGGTTATCTCTACTTATGGTATCCCTACTACAGTATACTCTTCCCAATGTTCAACCTGAAAACAGTTTAATCTACCCCTTGAGTAGAAGTTAAAAGATCAGACAGTCAGCATAGGAATTCTATGCTCTAGAATCTAACATTACCAAACATCCAGATTCAGAAGAAGAATACATGCAATACTGGAGACAGAATTAACACAACACATGCTAAACAGCATTTCTCATATAAGTTCAATCATGAAATCAGTGGGTTCATGCCAAAAACAAACAACAAGAGATACATAAACTCACAGGTAAGCTGTACAGAGCAACCAGATCAGCTTGTTATGCATTACAGAGCCAAAATCTTCAACTTTCAACAACCTTTCAAATGAGCAAGACCACCTGCTTATAACAGCTAGGTAGGTGCTCAGCAATTAATTACAATGTTGACCAAAAATCCCGCCAGATACACAGTATCATGGAAATGGCGCTCAAACACAACCAGATTGGCGCCCAAACTTGAATGCAGCAGGTAGGAGAGGAGACAGGAAGATTTCTCGAGCCCTGCGCCTCCGTCCGCTGATGTACACCCTCAGTCGGGTACAAGATCGACCCACGCCATCGCCCATACCTCTGCAACAATCGCCATTAATGGCGCACCAACCCGCGGCCTTGGGAAGATCATCAAATCTGCAATCGCAACCACTTCCCGCCGATATTCATCATCATGATGTTTGAAAATGCAGGATAACAATATCCCACATGCACCCCGCGATGACCTCAATAACACTTTATATACTAGGTCATGAGCATATATCATGTCGGTGCTTTTGCTCCTGACGACACTAGTATATACCTCATCATCATCATCCTCCAGCAGCATGATATCCTGTTGTTCGAAATATCACCCTGACGTCATCATGATATTTAAAATATAACCTTCATGATAATCGGCACAACCTGATCCATCGGAGGAACATCCTCCTGCTGAGCTTATAACAAAAGTCTGGCCGATGAACATCCTGATGACGTCATCATCATATACTGCTGACGTCATCATCATATCTGCCTACTGCGCACCTCCTCATATCCGGATGACGTCATCATCATGTTTGCAAATATCAGGAGGTCTCTTCAAGATGATCAGTTGTTAGAAATATGACCCCCGCGGACCTTGATGACGTCATCATCATATTAACATCATCATGATATTCGGAAGACAATCGGATATTTGGAAATATCCTCCTGATGTTCAAACATCAGGTTGCACTGTAGCTCCTCTATAAGATCGGGGCGATAACTGAATATGATGATGATGCTTGAAAAGATCACCCCCCGGAGATAATGCGCGAAGCCAGCAGGCGGATATCTCCTTGATATCAGCATCATCATGATGCTCGAGCAAACATATATCCGGGTGATATGAAAATATCACCCCTTCCTTCGGAATATCATGATGCAGATAGGCAGAGAAACAAATATCACCCTGATATATAAGGATGACGTCAGCATCATCAGGATGACAAAACAACGAACAAGAAGTGATTCAACATCATCAGGATGATATTGACTAAGATCATCCTGACGTTCAAAATATGATGACCCTAGTGAATATCGGGTCACACTTAGAACTCTTCAACAACATCATCAGGATGATCATAGCCAAGATCACCCGATGATAAAATATCACCCCGGCAAAATATCATGAAGGCAGAAAATATGATGACCTCCGCAAGCAGCAGGATGATAACTGGAAATATCATGATGATGACGACCCTTAGGAAAAAACAAGTCAGGTCGACAACTTAGAGAATAACCCCTTCAAGATATCGGGACAACATCGTCATCATGTTTGAGCAAGGTGATATTTGGAAGATCACCGGATACTTGAAAAGATCACCCCCGCAAGCAACTGAGGGCGCACTGTAGCTCACCAGTATCATCAGGATAATAAGCAAACATCACCCGACAGTTGAAATATGATGATGACGATGAGAAAAACAAGTCGACGAAGAACATGCTGATGAAGATCATCATCGAAGACAAGATGATGATGACGACCTCCTCCTCAGAAAAATATGATGCTGCAGCTGAAAAACACTGAGGAGGTCCAACACTTAGAAAAATTTGGCAAGAAGATAAAGGCTTCAAATGAAGAAACCTCCTGATCATGACAAATCAACCCCAGGTCAAAATAAGTGCTAACAGTGGCTCCGAATGGGGACGTGCAGGTGAAAACCTGCAGCGAGAACCAGATCTCCGGGCAGACCTGACAAAAAGCAAAAAACGCGAGCTGTACAAGGCATTTACACTACATACATATTTTTACAAATGTGCACAGCAACCAGCTATTCATGCAAAATAGAATTTAAGGAATTGGCCATGCACAGGCAATTCCAGAATTTCACCATCTAGGGCCTGGAGGAAATAAGAATCCTCCCCATGAGTATTGCAAACCTGATATGGGCCCATCCATAAGGGCTGAAATTTACCATGTTTACCCTTTTCCTGATCTTTAGCATTCCAAATGAGCACCAGATCATTTACTTGAAACTTCCTTTTTGTAGTTCTCCTGTCAAACTGATATTTCATATCCTGTTGTCTCTTGAGATTGATCTGGTGGGCTTTCCTTCTGTCTTCATCCAATGCAACCAGCTGATTCACTCTTTCTGTCATGGGATCTTCAATCTCCTCATCATTATCCTGAATGAATCTGTAAACTGGTAGGAGATTGTTTATGGGCAGTCTAGCTGATGCACCATATACTAGCTCAAAAGGTGACTTCCCAATAGCCCTTTTCACAGTCACTCTGTCAGCCCATACTGCTAAGTTCAACTTTGAGTCCCAAGCTCTCTTGTTCTTGTCCAGTATCCTCTTGACAATTTTCATGATGCTCTTATTGCTTGATTCTGCTTGACCATTTCCTTGTGGGTGATATGGTGATGTATATGACAGGTTTATCCCATACCTGTTGCAAAAATCAACAAACTCACCTGATCTGAAGCACATAGCATTATCAGTGATAATCTTAAATGGTACTCCAAACCTGATGATGATGTTCTCTAGTATGAAGTCTGTCACCACCTTACTTGTAGCTCTTTTAGTTGGAATGGCCTCAATCCATTTGGTAAAGTAGTCAGTTGCCACCAAAATCCAACTGTGTCCCCCACTTGATTTGTCTGCAATTTCCCCTATAAAGTCAATTCCCCACTGCTGGAATGGAGCATCCACAGGTACAGTTCTGAGGGGCAAAGCACCATTATATTTCAGCTTTCCTGAGAATCTCTGGCAAGGGTCACACTTCCTTACTAACTTTTGTGCATCTGAAAAGAGAGTGGGCCACCAATACCCTGCCCTGAGAATTTTATGAGCTGTTGTTTGGGCAGTATAATGTCCACCACACAATCCTTTATGCATGTCAATCAAAATATTGTTAGCCATGTTCTCATCCACACATCTCAGCAGTACACCATCAGGATTTTTCCAGTACAGCTCACCTTTAACAATGACATACCTGATTGCATGTAGCTTTAGAGTCCTCTTTTGATTGTCACTGAAATGGGAAGGACAATTCAGATTTTGCAAATAATAGACAATATCCTTGTACCATTCAGATCCTGATACACTTATATTCTCATCTTGGACTGCATTAACTTGGCAAGCTTCCAAGTTTGATTGTGCCATCATCTTGGCTAATCCTTGTCCTCTTATCAACTTAGTAACTTGTATGTCTATGTTGAATTCCTGCAGTTTGTTTATCCATCTGCACCTTCTTCCAGTCACCTCCTGCTGAGTGAATATGTCTTTGACTGCAGCATGAGGTACATATGCAACTATATATGACCCTACCAAGTATGGTCTGAAACTTTTGATGGCTCTAACAAGTGCATATGCGTGTTTTTCCATAATGTCATATTTCAACTCAGAGGCCTGCAGGGACATACTGAAGAAAGCAATGGGCTGTTCAAAACCATCTTCATTTTTCTGTAACAAACATGCAGCTACAGTATGAAAGGAAGCAAAAGAAAACACTTGGAATGGCCTAGAAAAATCAGGAGATTTAAGAACAGGGGCCATCTTAATTGCCTCTTTGATATTCTGAAATGATTCTGCTGCTTCCCTTTCCCAGTTGACAGTTGCATCCTTCTTCATCATCTTGGAAATGTTCCTTGTGATCTCTGCAAAGTTGGGAACAAATCTTCTAACAAAGTTTATCTGTCCAAAGAAGGACTGAACTCCTTTCACAGTTTTTGGCATTTGAATCCTGTCAATAGCTGCCACTCTCTCTGGATCTATCCTGACTCCATCTTTGGAAACAATGTGTCCCAGAAGTTTTCCTTCAACTACTCCAAAGGCACACTTCTTTGGGTTTAAAGAAATGCCATATTCTAGTGCTCTTATGAAGATCTGCTCCAGATGCATACAATGCTGCTCCTCTTTCTTTGAGTAGGCAGTCAAGTCATCCTGATATACAGCCAGGATTGAATCAATCAGCCCTGCAAAAGCAACATCCATTGCTCTTTGAAATGTAGCACCTGCATTTGTTAGTCCAAATGGCATTCTAACATACACATACATTCCCCATGGAGTGGTAAAGGCAGTCTTATACTGTTCTGATTCCTTTACCTTCACCTGATTATATCCTGAAAATCCATCCATCATGGATAGGAGTTCACAACCAGTCACTCTCTGCAACATAGCTTCCATATTAGGCAATGGATAGTTATCCTTCAAAGAGGATACATTCAAGTTCCTGAAATCAACACACAACCTAATATCACCATTCTTTTTCCTGACTGGGACAAGGTTAGACACCCAAGTTGAATGTCTGATGGGCACAATTATTCCAGCTTCCCTGAGCCTTTTGAGTTCTTCTTGCATCTTAGGAGCTAAGGTAGGATTTATAGGCCTTTGCCTCTGTCTAAATGGCTTAGCTTCAGGCTTCAATGGGATCTCATGCTGGAATAAGTCTTCTCTATAAGCTTTTAGGTCCTCATATGACCAAGCAAAAACATGTTTATACTTTTTTAGCAATGCAATCAGCATACTTCTTATGTGTGGTTTGAGCTGTTTACCAATATATACCTTCTGAGGGGCCTGAGATGTCCCCAAATTTATTTCTTCTAAATCCTCCTTATTTGTGGGGGATGTCTTTGTGACCATTTTGTCTCTACTGTCAAAGGCTCTTTCCAAAGCCACTAACCCTCTAGGGATCTTGTTAGTCTTCAACTGAATGATCTCTTTTCCCACAAGAGTCTCTTTTCCATCTACAGTTTCTACAAAAGCTTGGAAATCAATCTGTTGATTCTCATACTTATCTATGCAGTGCAAAAATTTCAGCAAATCCCTATCATCATTAAAAACTTGCCAACTGCATATGTTTTCTGGTATGGCAGGCCTAATTTTAACTTCTACATCTGTGACACCTGACAAAGTGATGTCATCTGGCCTTATTGCAACATTGGCTAAGAAATCAGCCATAACATTTTTTGACCTTTCTACCCAGCCAATTGAAAATGCATCAAAAAGTTCAATAGTATCCCAAACAGCATGCTTGTATTGTTTCAGTCTTTTATTTTTTGCAGCATACTTATTTCTGATTTGGGATACAATCAGCTCAGAATCCCCAAATACTCTTAACATCTTAATCCCATGTTTGAGAGCAATATTCAGGCCTAAGAGTAAAGCCTCATATTCTGCAATATTGTTTGTGCAATCAAACCTCAGCAAGAAAGAGAATTTGAGGAGCTTACCAGTTGGAGACAGGAAAACAACTCCAGCTCCAGAGCCTTCTTTTGCACAAGCTCCATCAAAAAACATGGTCCATAAGCCTTGCTGATCCAGCTCTTCAATGCAGATATTTTTCTTTTCATCTTCTGTATCATCTGAGACAACCCTGAAGTTATCACAGTCAGTATCCACAAAGCATACCTGTTCATTTGCTTCTTGGTCTTCCACTGTCTCTGATGATCTTTGCTCTCTAATTAGCTTGACATCCCTACCATTCATTGGAATCATGGCATATGATAGGTCCAGCTGCATACTTCCACCTATTAGTGCTTCCCATCTTCTTGACAGCAGCATACCATACTGTGGCTTGATGTCAACCACTGTTATATTCATTTTGTATCTTTTTTCAGGGAATGCTGCCAGTTTGAAATCTACATCCTTCATGATTCCAATAACTGGTACCTCTCTGGCATCCATAGCATAACACTTTCCACATGCCTTGTCAATCTTTAATCCAGTTTGTTGCATGATAGCCAAAGGCATGACATTTGTGGATGCTCCAGAGTCAAGCATACAATTTCTAATTATTTTTCCATTTATGACCAGGGAAACATAAAATGGTTCCACCTGTGGACACTTTGTCATGGTCATTCCTAAATAGACTTCAGGAGTCTCATCTTCTTCATTACACATGACATGTTTCTCACCCTGGGTCTGATCATTTTGCTTAGCTTGAAAAGGTACCCCTGAGATTAGGGATATTGTCCTATTCTTGATCTCTTCCACTTTCATGAGTTCCATAAGTGGAACAGAGACCTTTACCTGAGAGAGGATCTGGGCTATATCAAATGGAGCACAGTTTTGTACAACAGTTGTAGCTTGCTCCACAATCTTGCTTTTATCCTGAGCTGACTTAGCTTTCATTTTCATAGTTCCCTGATCATCATTCTTGTCTTGGGAACCTCTACTTTGATCTTCAGCCTGAGGGGTTTTGTTCTCTAGTCCTTGAGATTCAGGACCTGCTCTGTATCTAAAGTTCTGTTTATTATTCACCCACTGCCTTTTTTGTGGTTCAGTTCCTTTATGACCATGCATCAGCTGACCTGCAGAAATATCCTCTGGCTGATGTGGGCTGCCAACCTGATTTTTACCTCTGAGATTGTAGTTGCTTTTGACTTGAGCAACTGCTGCAGCTGTGAAGGCTCTGATTTCCTCATCAGAAGGTCGTTGTAAGCTACTCAGAAAATTGTGTGAGTTCTGAGCATACACATAGTTATCTTCATTATCTTCATCATATGGGGACTATTGGCAGGCCTGAACTTGATGATCTGTATTACCATCAGCATCATACAGAGTGTATCCATTGCCTATGGACATCATGTTAACATCATCATCCTGCACATGATGTGGCTCATTGCATTCATTACAGGATGTAGCATTATCATACAAAGATTGGGCAATCATGCACTGTGACTGTGAATGTGGCATCTGACAAATTATACACCACGGAGCATCATCAGCAATATTTATAGTTTTCTTTAGAGGATCAGGAGTTTCCTTGACATGTTGAGCCCTCTGATTTGTGTTGTTACGTGGATATACAGGCTTACCATCATGCCAATTGGTGTTATAAGGCATGTCATGTAGTGATGGCCTCTTTTCCTGCCTTTGATAGACTTGCCTATCAGGACCCATCCCTTTTTCACTTCTAGCTAATCTATAGCTCAGGTCCTTAACAACATTTGCCAGTTTGTCTATCTTATCTTCAGGAGCAGATGTACTACCTTGAGTGTTCTGAGGCTTGTTTGGGTTCTGTAGAATTTTTACATCATCCCTTCTATTTGTCTTGCCCGATGCTTTCCTATTGTTTTCAATATTTACTGCAATTCTGAAAGCATCCCTGAGAGTGGCAGGACCTTTATCTCTTAGTCCATATGCAGTCTTTGCATCAAAGGCATTGATGTACAAAATTATGCACATTGGTTCATTTGGCCTCATATGATGTGGCAATTTGTTCAACACTTTAGTAAATCTTGTATTAAAGTCTGCAACCTGCTCATTTGACCCTTTGGTGATACTGGTGAACTCATTTACAAAGAAGCTAGGGTCAGTTTTATCACCATATTGCTCCTTGAATATCCTTTTAAAATCATCCCATGATGAAATACTCCGGTCAGGCAGATTCCTGTACCATTCTCTTGCCTCATCTATTAAGGATTGCATGAATGACTTCATGAAAACATCCTCATGCTCAACCTCAAAATTATCCATGACATTTTGGAAGGCCTTTAGATGATCTTCTCCTGACACTGTGTTGTTTCCTAAAAATTTAGGCACTTGCAGCCTCAGATGCTTGTCAATGGGGTTAGGATACCCAGGAATACCATCAAACACCAGCTGCCTGAATCTATCTAGCTGCATGGGCTGTCTGTTTGGCTGATTAACATTAACATTTCTGTTTGCATTCTGGTTTCCTGCATGGTTCAGTGGTATCCTAGCATCATTCACATTTTGTCTATCATCATGATGCTGATGTTGCATTTCATATCTTTGCTGATGTCTTTGCATATTTGCATTCTCTAGGGTAGGAACTGAATCATTTTGGGCAGTTCTCAAGGCTTGCACTTTCTGCCTTATATCATCTCTGATTTTCATGGCTTGTAGGTATTCTAGTTCTGCTCTTAGACTTTTGATTTCTTCAGCCAATTGTTCATCCTTAGGTCTGGAGGTAGATGGTCTCATACCATTTGGGTCATCATCTTCATCATCCCTCAGAGACTCTACCTCTTCAAACCTTTCACTTGGGTCTAGAAAAGGGCATTCTTGGAACACCTCTGACCTCATTCTCATGCTACCACCCTATTGCCTCTCATATGCACCTTGAATATCAGCTTCTGCACTTGAAAAATAAGGCGCATGCTATCCTGATGGCCTAGGGTTATCTTGTACATCATCACTCTTTCTGGGGGAGCTCTCATGACTAACTGAGACAGTTCCCTTTCTTCTATACATCATTCTTTTTGTTAATGGTAACTCTTCAAATAGAGGATTTTGTTGGGATCTTCTCCCCTGCATATAATTTTACTTTGACCGGTTGGGAGATTACTTCGGAGTCGCCACCTATTTCTAGGAACTGTTTTCTTCTGAAAACCAGGGTTCTTTCACAAGGTTCCCCAGCGGAGTAGATTACTGTTGCTGACTCAGATGGGTCACATATATATTACTGGAGATGATTAGATAGTACTTTTACTTCTCAATCCCCAGTGGAGTCGCCAATTTCTGTTGACTTTTTCCCAGACTGGATGCTTATTCCCAGATTTCCCTACAAGGTAGCCATCAGTGATCAACAGGATCTCTGGGCCAGGGGGTCAACAGTGTAGGAGATAGACTCTATATTTTATCTCCTCTTCTTCTTCAGGCTCTGCAAGACCTAGGGGGGTATTCCCTACTCAACATCCATGAGGATATGCATACAAGGCTGGGATGCTGACAGAAAGCAGATAGTCCTCCTGTAAGTAGACCAAAACTGAATGATAAGAGCAAAGGGGCTAGCTTTGGGCCTATTAGCAGTTGTAGACAGAGGACTGAGGTTCCTAAAACTAACTCTAAAGTCCTAATGGTTGTTTTAGATTTGGATTTGGATTTTAAGCTTGGATGCAAAGCTGGATATGGTTATAACACAAAACAAAGCATGATTGGTGCCTATCCAGGGCCTGGAGTCAGTAGACATACACCTGTGAATGATCAGCATGAACAACTAAAACTGGATTTCAAGGGGGTATGTGTGATACCTGCCTTACAGGCATCTCCCAATACAGAGTGTTAGGTTATCTCTACTTATGGTATCCCTACTGCAGTATACTCTTCCCAATGTTCAACCTGAAAACAGTTTAATCTACCCCTTGAGTAGAAGTTAAAAGATCAGACAGTCAACATAGGAATTCTATGCTCTAGAATCTAACATTACCAAACATCCAGATTCAGAAGAAGAATACATGCAATACTGGAGACAGAATTAACACAACACATGCTAAACAACATTTCTCATATAAGTTCAATCATGAAATCAGTGGGTTCATGCCAAAAACAAACAACAAGAGATACATAAACTCACAGGTAAGCTGTACAGAGCAACCAGATCAGCTTGTTATGCATTACAAAGCTAAAATCTTCAACTTTCAACAACCTTTCAAATGAGCAAGACCACCTGCTTATAACAGCTAGGTAGGTGCTCAGCAATTAATTACAATGTTGACCAAAAATCCCGCCAGATACACAGTATCATGGAAATGGCGCTCAAACACAACCAGATTGGCGCCCAAACTTGAATGCAGCAGGTAGGAGAGGAGACAGGAAGATTTCTCGAGCCCTGCGCCCCCGTCCGCTGATGTACACCCTCAGTCGGGTACAAGATCGACCCACACCATCGCCCATACCTCTGCAACAATCGCCATTAATGGCGCACCAACCCGCGGCCTTGGGAAGATCATCAAATCTGCAATCGCAACCACTTCCCGCCGATATTCATCATCATGATGTTTGAAAATGCAGGATAACAATATCCCACATGCACCCCGCGATGACCTCAATAACACTTTATATACTAGGTCATGAGCATATATCATGTCGGTGCTTTTGCTCCTGACGACACTAGTATATACCTCATCATCATCATCCTCCAGCAGCATGATATCCTGTTGTTCGAAATATCACCCTGACGTCATCATGATATTTAAAATATAACCTTCATGATGATAGGCACAACCTGATCCATCGGAGGAACATCCTCCTGCTGAGCTTATAACAAAAGTCTGGCCGATGAACATCCTGATGACGTCATCATCATATACTGCTGACGTCATCATCATATCTGCCTACTGCGCACCTCCTCATATCCGGATGACGTCATCATCATGTTTGCAAATATCAGGAGGTCTCTTCAAGATGATCAGTTGTTAGAAATATGACCCCCGCGGACCTTGATGACGTCATCATCATATTAACATCATCATGATATTCGGAAGACAACCGGATATTTGGAAATATCCTCCTGATGTTCAAACATCAGGTTGCACTGTAGCTCCTCTATAAGATCGGGGTGATAACTGAATATGATGATGATGCTTGAAAAGATCACCCCCCGGAGATAATGCGCGAAGCCAGCAGGCGGATATCTCCTTGATATCAGCATCATCATGATGCTCGAGCAAACATATATCCGGGTGATATGAAAATATCACCCCTTCCTTCGGAATATCATGATGCAGATAGGCAGAGAAACAAATATCACCCTGATATATAAGGATGACGTCAGCATCATCAGGATGACAAAACAACGAACAAGAAGTGATTCAACATCATCAGGATGATATTGACTAAGATCATCCTGACGTTCAAAATATGATGACCCTAGTGAATATCGGGTCGCACTTAGAACTCTTCAACAACATCATCAAGATGATCATAGCCAAGATCACCCGATGATAAAATATCACCCCGGCGAAATATCATGAAGGCAGAAAATATGATGACCTCCGCAAGCAGCAGGATGATAACTGGAAATATCATGATGATGACGACCCTTAGGAAAAAACAAGTCAGGTCGACAACTTAGAGAATAACCCCTTCAAGATATCGGGGCAACATCGTCATCATGTTTGAGCAAGGTGATATTCGGAAGATCACCGGATACTTGAAAAGATCACCCCCGCAAGCAACTGAGGGCGCACTGTAGCTCACCAGTATCATCAGGATAATAAGCAAACATCACCCGACAGTTGAAATATGATGATGACGATGAGAAAAACAAGTCGACAAAGAACATGCTGATGAAGATCATCATCGAAGACAAGATGATGATGACGACCTCCTCCTCAGAAAAATATGATGCTGCAGCTGAAAAACGCTGAGGAGGTCCAACACTTAGAAAAATTTGGCAAGAAGATAAAGGCTTCAAATGAAGAAACCTCCTGATCATGACAAATCAACCCCAGGTCAAAATAAGTGCTAACAGGTCCCATAGGGGCACTAACGTCTAGCAAGGGCGCTAGTGTCCTAGAGGGGCGCTAGTTTCTTGGGATTTTAGCTGAAATTTGAAAATTTAGACTTATTTTTTTATTTCCTGGTGGCATGAAAGTAATATAATTCATATTGATGTGATTGTAGGTGCCCCCAGGGATGTAAGAGCATGTGGGCAGGCATTTGTACACATTGTTGTTGGAATTAAGGAACACTGAGAGGGGGGGTGAATCAGTGTTCTACAAAACTTCTTTTATTGTTCCTTAATTAATTTTCCATATGCATTCAAAAGAAAGAAGCATGAACATAAGAATAAAAATAGCAAGATCATAACACATGAACACCAGGATTTTTACATGGAAACCCGGTTAAGGGAAAAACCATGGTGGGGGTTAACCCACAAGAAATTATACTCTGTTAAAAGTACTACAAATGGGGAAGGCACATGTCTTCAGGGCGCACTACCCAAACCTCACTGCTCCAAGAGGCTAACTTCCTAGAGAGAAGATTACAAGAAGGTTATAGATTGTTTAAACTAATGAATAACATCTACCAATGCAGAAGTTCAGTTCTAGTTAAGCACAGAATACTAATCTTACACACTTCATCCTTATTCTGCCCTATTTCACTCTTAGGCCATAATCCTAGCTTAGATCTTTATCTTCACACATCTTTCTACCTTTTTCACACTTACTCCATCACACACACCTTAAAACACTTGAATCCATCGATTATATATATCCACATCAAGAAATTTAATCAACTGTAGTCAGCTTCAAGAAAACTTAGAACATTTGTTAAGAACTCTGCTCTGTCAGCTGAATCCATGCACAATCAACAACACGGACCAAAAACTTATGTTCTAAAATCATCAATCATGTCAACCAATACTACTTATTATCACAAATTACTTAACCAACAGCTTTTCTTCATCTGGACCAAGATCAAATGCTAGGTCGGCCTATTCTTCTTCTAACTGAACTAACTAACTGGAACCTGATACTCAGATGCTTATAACTTTTGAATCCTTCATCACCAGAGGCTAAATTCCTAGATTTAGATAGTCCTGACAATCCTTATCACTCCCTCAAATCTGCAGCACACTGTGATTTACCACCAGAGAGATCCGAACCAAGATACTAGACCCTGTCACATGCTCTGTTTCTGACTACCCAGACTTAGACAAATCTTCACTCTGACTTCTGGTATGAACAAATTATGTTATGTGGATGTGTAAGATAAACTTAATTGCCATCAATGACAACACTTGTCATGCGTAGTAGTTTCTCTTGCCAACAATCTCCCCCTTTGGCATTGATGGCAACACTTAGTGAAAAATGACTAAGTGTCGGAACAACTCCCCCTTACTAAGTACACTTATGCTTTTCACTATTCTCCAATGCTCTCCCTTTGCTGGATTCCTCATTTTTCACTTCTCTTCACTCCCTCTTTGACATCAATGGCAAAGGGTGGGGTCCACAAACCAAAATTTACACAAAAATTCTACATACCAAGCCACATATGTACAAACAATCCTTAAGTCCTATTTTCATAAACTTAAGTATATCACCAAAAACGTTCTTCAATTGTGCTAGCTCACTATCCCAGCTCTTCTTTATAGTGTTCAAAATTGAGATGTGGCCACTAAAAAGAAATGCTTGTGACTCTACCGTCCTTAGATCAATGGGATCACTTGACTGAACTACAACTTGGGCTTTAGTCAAGGCATTGAACATTGCTTCCATTTTAGGGGAAATTAGTCCCCTGAGCTCACTCATCCTTGCCTCTATGCTCTCCTTTTCTTTTGTCAATTTCTGTATATCTTCAATCAAGCTGATTGCTTGACTCTCCTTGCTTTCCACTGATGTTGTCACAAGATCAAAAGATTTGGATACACTAGATAGTTTTTGCTTAGACACTTTTATTTCATCCTCAATATCCTCTATAACTTTAGGACAAGATAAGCAAAATTTATATACATTTCCTCCTTCTGTAAGAGCATTTTGAATACTCTTTACACTGGCATCCAGTACCATTCTATCTACTCCAATCAACCCTTTAAGAGCATCAAATATTTTATCATTGAATTCCTTTTGAACTTTGACCTCTGCAGACTTTTCAAGAGATTCAAAATGGGTACATACAGAGTTTATCAAGTTCTTTAAATGTCTAGAGGGGGATGCTGAACAGTCCTTCCAAAAAGTAGGTATGATCTTCTCCAAGATCCCTGATGCCAGACCAAGTAACTCATTGTCTTCTATGTGAGACTTCAATATATCTTCTCTTGCTTTGGCTTGAGCTATAGAAGCCAACTTTATCTTCTGCACCAGAGATAAGGTATCAAAATTTATTGGACCTTGAATTATGTCTTGATCTTCTTCAATTTGTTTGTCTCTTTCCAGAATTTCCTTCACTGCTTCTGCAATGTCTCTTGCCCAAAATTACAGTGTATCTATCTGATCCTTACCGGTACTGTTAACCAGATTGTCCTGCTTGGGCTCTCCATCAACCTTTGCAATCGCTTCTTCATTTTCAACTTTCTCCTTGGCCTTTTTTGCTTCTTGGTCCTCACCTTCTTCTAATTAATGCTCTTTATTCTTTAATGAATCATCTTCAATTTGATCATCTGCTTCAACATTCATCTCTATATCTTGTTTGCAAGATTGATCTGGAGGAGTTTGAATACCTCATGTGTCATCAGTTTCATCTGTCATCTTTTCATCTTCATTTTTGATCTCTTTAAAGATTTTATCTACTTCTCTCCTAGAGATCACTGGACATAAAGTGGTTAACACATGTTCCCTCAACTCCATATCTTTTGTCTTGGTAGCTTCTTTCCTAATTTCCAAAATATCTCTCAAACCTTTTGGAACTTCTGACAAAATTTCTACCAGTGCTCAATTGAATACATTCAAGTATTTGATAGTGGCTTCTTCCAAAAGTCTTTTGTCAGCATCATTGTAAAGATCATAAAACTTAGTTATTGGTTTGAGATTACCATCAACAGTGATTGTTTTGACAATGTCTTCCATAGCAGGAGTTGGTTTTTCAACTTCAGCCTCTGATTTCTACTTCTTATTTGTCATCTTGCTTCCAGAATGCTTCTCTTTAGTCACTTTGACTTCTTTGATGCCTATGGCCTTTAGCTCTTTAAGCTCATCATTTGAATCTATCTTTTCTTCATCCTCATTTTCCAAACTGCCATATGGCCTTTTTTCTATTACTTTTGTTCTTTTCTTTTCCTTACTGGTGATTTGTCTTCCAGTTTCTCAGGATTGGTAGGTTTTGGGGGAATAGGGGTAGCAGCAGAGCTCCTAGTGGTCCTTGGTGTGGAGGAGGATTCTACCGGAACACTTGCATGTTTCTTATCCTGCTTCTCCCTCTCAGCCTTTTTAGTTTTTTCCCTAAATTGCCTCACAGCTTCCTTAGTGAGGCCTAGATTCTTGGCCAACTACTCAACTTCTTTCCTTACTTTCCTATTGGTTTCAGGCTTTCTGAGCTCAACATGCATTTTTACACTTAGCTCCTCATATGTCCCAAAACTTTCAACTGTTGTGTCCTTTGGCTTGCTCAAGAGGTGTTG
Organism: Cunninghamia lanceolata; assembly: GCA_027924645.1. Classification (NCBI taxonomy): domain Eukaryota; kingdom Viridiplantae; phylum Streptophyta; class Pinopsida; order Cupressales; family Cupressaceae; genus Cunninghamia; species Cunninghamia lanceolata. Next base: position 2,932,243 of record BSBN01000942.1, read on the forward strand.
AGCATACATATTCAAAAAAAATCCATCTACCTCATACCCCATGGGCATGATCCAAATAGTTCTAGGCTCTACTGCTTCTATTAAGCACTGATCAGTGTCCACCATGAAATAGATTTCATTCTTGTACTTCTCAACAACTGATTTAGGGATTCTTTCCCTAGAATGCATCATATTTTGAAAATTCTTGAAGTATCCCTAGATTGTAGTTCTCTATGCTTTATAGTCTCCAATGTTGTGTAGATGATCTCTTATCTGAATAGCAACTAGCTAGTCATTAGTCCAGTGTACACCCTTTACTCTAGGTACCTCATTCATGAAGTAGAAAAATAGACATAGAACCAATGTACCATATTTAAAGGTGTTTTTCTTGTCTTTCTTGATTTTGTTCAAGTTCTCAATTAGTTGGTTCTGCAATAACTCACACAGGTCATAATCTACATTTTCTCTTACCATTTGGTATACAGCATATATGGTTGTTCTGGAAATAGGGTTCTCCCTGCTAGATTGATAAATCTTGTAACCAATTACCATTGAAGCTAACTTAACATCCAGATCAATAATTTCATTGATAGTCATTGCCCTTTTGTCAAATTTGGCACCAGTGGCATCAATCACAGTTTGATTCTTTATAGCCTTCAACATTGGCAGTCCACCAGATGAGTGTAACCCTATCACAGCCTTGATGGCATCCTTGGTGACCTTGAAAATTTTCATTAGCCATATAAACTCGTCATGCATTTGGATTAAAACATACCAACCCCATTCATCTTCATCAAAGGTTGGAAACCCCATAATCAGAATGAAATGTTTATCATGCAGTGCCTTATACTCAGGTTTAAGACTGTGAATTTTATCCCTTAGATGATTCTCGAATAAATCTGCAAACCTTGAGTACCCAAATTCATCTATGCTCGCATGAATGTAGACCCTAATATCCTCAACATGCAATACACCATACGGAACACTTGAAAATGCACCTAACGGGTCGACTTCTACTAATTTGTGTGGATGCTTCTTGAATTTGGGTCGAGGCCTTTTAGTAATATCAACAATCAATAGTGTAGCCATTTCAAAAGATTACAAGTTCAAGGCTTCGCAGAAAATACCTTTATCTTTCACAGAATTAGGGTTAGCTGATGAATTCATTAGTCACACCTCAAATCCTTGAAGTCTTAGCTTAGATGCTCTTATGCTCGCTCTCTTCAAATGCAAAGTGATCCAAATGATGAAAGGATGACCTTTTATGCTCCACAAAACCTGATTCTCCATTGTAATAAATGTGTTGCCCTAACTTCATCTGGTTACTCTATTTCTTGATGTAGTCTCTCATGAATCATTTCACAAATCAGCATATCCACTTCCTTTCTTCTGAAAATCCTTTCAAATGATCTATAATAACCCAAATTATCTTCTCTCATCATGACAAATTCAGGCACCCACTTACTAGTTGGGGGAATTTGATTTTTAATGTAGTATCCCCTGAGCCAGAGCTCCTAATTCAATTTCTAGAGGAATTACCAGCACCAGATTCTGGTGTAGACCCATTGTCAATATTCATTTCACCTTTCTTCACCCATGATTTCTTCATTTCATTTTGGATCTCATTTACATTAACTTTGCCCTTGCCTTTGTCTTGTCTCTGCTCATCTAGTTTTTTGTTTACTGGACCTCTTCTTTCATTATTCCTACTTCTACAGAATCTTGTAATATAACCAGATTGGTTACAACTGAAGCACACAACATTTCTTTGCCCATTTGATTGATTTCCTCTTGATGTGCACTGATTAGCCATATGTCCAAATCTATTGTATGCAAAGCATTTGCCAATGAAGAAATTGCCATTTCCTCTATTGTTAGAGTTATTCATTATCATACTTCTGCATTCATTGAATTTATGACCATACCTCTTACACTTGAAGCATTGACCGGAGAAGGATGGACCACTTTGATTTACTCTACTTCTGCACTGAGTAGGTCTATGACCGAATTTATTGCAATTGAAACAATTTCCATTGAAAGATGGATACCTTTGAGCATAAGGCTATCTTACTGAAGGTCTTCTAGGTTTGTTTCTCCTATTCCTTGATTGAGAATTTCTTTGTCCAGATCCAGAGCTTTCACCTTTCTCATACCCAAGACCATGTTGATCATCAGCTTTCTTTTGACTCTCAAGCAGCACTTCAAGTTTAGTTGAGCTTATCTTGAACTTCTCCTTGTATTCATTTGCAACTTCTAGGTCATGTTGGAGAATAACAATTTGCCTTTCAAGTTCTTCCTTGTTGTCTTTGCTTTCATGTAGATCAGACTCTAGATGGCCAGCTATTATGTCTAATCTACAGCATTCTTCTATTCTTTCTTTCAGAGATTGATTTAGTTTTTCTTCAGTCTTCTTCCTTTCTTCAATTTCTTTGGTTAGCCTCATCACCCTAGATTCCATCTCATGTTTTAGGACAATAGCTTCTTTAGCTAACTTCTCACATTCCTTTGTCTTCTCTTTCAAGGCCTTATCCTTGTCATTGTCTTCATTCTAATTTCCTAGTTGAAGAAGTAGCTCCTTCCTCTTTTCATTGGATTTGCTCAATTTTTCTTTTAAGGTCTCAATGAAGTCTTCAACATCTTTAAGGTTCTCTTGTAGTTCTTTGACTTCTGCTCTAGACTGATCAAGATCTTCTAAAGCAAGTTTAAGTTGTTCTTGGAGATTGTATGAATCCATTTTATTACCTTCCCAGATCTTCCTCGAGTTGTTAAACTTCTTCCAAGGAACCTTGCTCTGATACCAATTGTTGGAATTAAGGAACACTAAGAGGGGGGTGAATCAGTGTTTTGTAAAACTTCTTTTATTGTTCCTTAATTAATTTTCCATATACATTCAAAAGAAAGAAGCATGAACATAAGAACAGAAACAGCAAGATCATAACACATGAACACCAGGATTTTTACGTGGAAACCTGATTAAGGGAAAAACCACGGTGGTGGTTAACCCAGAAGAAATTATACTCTGTTAAAAGTATAACAAATGGGGAAGGCACATGCCTTCAGGGTACACTGCCCAGAGCTCACTACTCTAAGAGGCTGACTACCTATAGAGAAGATTACAAGAAGATTATAGATTGTTTGAACTGATGAATAGCATCTACCAATGCAAAAGTTTAGTTTCGGTTAAGCACAGAATACTAATCTTACACACTTCATCCTTGTTCTATCCTATTTCACTCTTAGGCCATAATCCTAGCTTAGATCTTTATCCTTGCACTTCTTTCTACCTTTTTTGCACTTACTCCATCACACCTTCACACACACACACCTCAAAACACTCGAATCCATTGGTTATATATATTTGCTTTAATCAATTGTAGTCAACTTCAAGAAAACTTAGAACATTTGTTAAGAACTCTGCTCTGTCGGTTGAATCCATGCACAATCAAAAATGCGGCCCAAAAACTTGTGTTCTAAAATCATCAATCATGTCGGCCAATACCACTGATTATCACAAATTTCTTAACCAACAGCTTTTCTTCATCTGGACCAAGATCAAATGTTAGGTCAGCCTATTCTTCTTCTAACTAAACTGACTAACTGGAACCCGATACTTAGATGCTTATAACTTTTGAATCCTTCATCACCGGAGGCTAAATTCCTAGATTTAGATAGTCCTAACAATAATTGTCACTCCCTCAGATCCATAGCACACTGTGATTTATCACCAGAGAGATCTAAACCAAGATACTGGACCCTGTCACATGCTCTGTTTCTGACTACCCAGACTTAGACAAATCTTCACTCTAACTTCTGGTGTGAACAACTTATGTTATGTGGATGTGTAAGATAAACTTAGTTGCCATCAATGACAACACTTGTCATGCGTAGCAGTGTCTCTTGCCAACAACTTTTACATAGTTGTGCGGGGATGCTTACTGCCATAGAGGTGGGTCACCTCAAAGACGTGGAACTATGGTTGGTATACACAATGCCCATTGTGAGATATTATTATCTGATGTTGATGGCACTCATGGAGCACTGCAATGTAGACACCTCTACCTTCCATCTTCTGACAGAAGAGATGATAGTCACATTAGAGGATGTGTACCTTATTCTTTGGCTACCTGTGTGAGGTGAGGCCATGAGGATCAACGAGCACTGGCCTATAAACTATGTCCAAGTGAGCCAAATATATTGTCTCGGTTGCGTCACGCCCTCAAGTACCATTAGGCACATTCATATATCTTAGTTGGAGTAGGGTGTTGTGGTCACACCAGTTGTGCATCACATCATGATTGCTAGTATCACTCTAGTTGTTACACAGGATGGGCGAGGTACACACCTTCATGGGTGTCACATTCATACCATTAGAGTGATGGAGGATCAGATGACCATCTATGCCTAGGGATAGAGCATGCTTGCTCATTTGTATCATGATTTGGGGCAGTATGTACACTTTGAGATGCATAGCTTGATGGCCTACAAACTTCTCCATGTGTGGGCATTCGAGCACATTACATGCACACGGCCAATGGGATTTCTAATAGAGCCTGTGATAGGTAAAAAATTAGGTTAATAAGATCAAGCATAGCCATGAAAACCTAACCCTACCATCATCAAAGAATCTAATCTAAATGAAATCAAAAGTAATGCAATTCAAGCACAACATCACCTAGATTGTGTGATTCCTTATTTATGATGTGGACTGCTTCTTCAACAATGAATAATTATGAAGATAAAAGCTGCCATGATAGATGATAATGATGAAAGCTCAATGGATGCTAAAATGCTCAATATGCTCAGGATGATAATGTAGACGCTATATGAATGCTAGATAGATGTAGTATGGAATGAGAGGGTGTTTATATAGAACTCAACCAAAATCAATCAACGGTGGAGATTTGGTGGCTATGTGAATGGCTAAGATTGAAAGATAGGCATAGGTGAATGTGAAGATGACAAGTGGCGGGAAGATAGGGCTCATGTGTGCTTGTGTACATAAAAAGTACTACATATGAAAGATATTAAATAAAAGGATGTAGTACCACTTATCTTTTTTAAATGAAAGAGGCACACATGTCGGCTTATGAGATAAATGATAAGATAAATTAATTAAATAAATACAATTTATTTAATTAATTAGAAAGTGGGTTTATGAAAGGAATCTTTAATTAAATAAATAAAATTTATTTAATTAAAAATAGATAGAACGAAGATAATTAAATAATTGAAGATTGTTAATTATAGCTTAGAAGAAATAGCTAATGAATTAATTAAATAAATATAAATTTATTTAATTAATAGAAGAAATAGATGTGTTAGGGATATTGAACAAGTGTGTTAGACAAATGCAGAGGTGTGATAATGCGATATTTAAATGTTAATGATAATTAGTCAATTTTGGGTGTCTACAGAGCCTATCTGGACATGCCCACGGGTGCATACCTACACACTGAGGAGGTTGTGGCAATTTGGTGATCTCTTGTATTGGCGAGTTAGATTGGATAGATTGCAGCTTGTGGAGACTATACAAGAGTCGTAGAGTGTGGATGAGCTAGACTCGATAGATGGTGAGGATGCAGAGGGATCAACTCCTAGTCGGTCACCTTGATCACATCATCATGCCATTTTATTATGATCGGTGATGAGGTAGTTCGGTCATGTGTAGGGAGTTCCTATCGCTCGTCCAACCTATGTGTGCTCGGCTCACAACGGGGTGAGGCCCAGGGATGAGGCCTAGCCTAACATTGTAGATGTCACTTTGAGTGACCCAGATGATGTGGGTGTGAGCCTAGTGGAGCACAACTCATCTTGCCTCTGTGTTTCTAGAAAACTAACCCACTGATGACCCTAGGCCTTAAATGGATCAGGGGGATGAGTTAGAGGAGGAGGGAGATGATGAGGAGGAGGAGGATTAGCCAGTGCTAGTAGTAGGAGAGAGATGATGCTACGGAGAGGAGGATAATGACACCACCGAGGAGAGACCTAGGGCCCGACCTCCTGTGTCATGGTTGCTACCTTCTATAGGTGGTGTGTGGAGTTGGTTATGAGCACAAGGAGATGAGTGATACTGCCACTATAGTGCCCCCACTAATACTGGTGACTATAGACTCAATTGAGTCACCCCTTCAGTTGATCCTAACTGGCAAGCTGGTGATCTAGGTGAGAAGTTTACATTCATGTGTTTATTTGAGATTAAGTAGGATACTAGATGTTGCACTTGATTTTAATTTATTTGATGTACATGATGATAGTTTTGATACAATTTGTGCTTCTATTTTGAAATTGAAACATGGGCATGGCTTAACTTTATGGGTCAAGTCATAGGAGAGATGGTACCCACTATGCAGATCCAATGGCCAATGCGGGCCAGCTACAGGCCACAGTAGAGTATAGGGTGACATGTGGACATATTTGAGCCTATTGCATAGCTGAGAGTAGCCTACGAGGAGGGGTTGGTGGATCTAGGCCAGGTCACCACCAAGAGAGACTAGGTGATCCAGAGAGCATTGAGTGTTGAGGCAGCACATGATGCCCTTTAGATACAATTAGATTAAACTCTAGGAGACCTTTAGATAGCCAGGGAAGGACCAACACCCATGGTGGACCATTCTCATATGATATGTTTACACGTAGAGGTGGATTGGTTGTAACTCGAGAGAGATTAGCTATAGAAGTGGTATTTAGACACTAGGGTGGAGGCAGAAGAGCTCAGGAGCGAGATCAGGGGCCTGCAAATGTGAAGTGGATCCAGGAGTCACTTATGGTCTATAGCCTCCCATCAACAACCATCCATTACATAGCCACCACCAGGTCCCTAGGGGTCTGGCAACCACAATCCTACAGATTGATGAGACTTGTAGTATATTATTTTTGTATCATTATGAAACACCACATTTTGTTGTAGTGGTAATTTTGTACATCATGTATTGAAACTCTTACATATATCTATATGAGTATTTTGATATTTTTGATCAATAAAATTGTCTTATGTGATGATTTAATTAGATGTCATTTGTGATCTAATTGAAACAATGTGATAAATTGTTTAATTAAATGCGACAAAGATTTTTAAAAATGTGGTGAATTGACATGTATGTGATAATTAAATAGAATTGTGATTTAAATAAACAACCAAATGAGATTGCTTAATAAATACGAAAATGATTTAATTGATACATGTATTGATGAGATGTTTTCTAGATGAATCATGTGATCTAATTAAACAACTTGTTAAAATTGCTTAATTAACTACAACAATGATTATCTAGCGTACACACATGGTGAATTAAATACTATTGTGATCTAACTAAACAATGTGATAACATTGTTTAATCAAATGTGATAATGATCTAATTAACATGGTGCGCGCAAATTAGCTAAATGTATGCTAACAAGTAATTCTCAGTACTAAGAAAACTACTTTAAGAATTCAAGACAACTACTTGTTTGTCAAGAATAAATCCACATATATGAAATAGATAAACATATTAACTATCTGGCATAGTGTGCTTTAAATACATGCTAGAATAGCATTCAGAAATTAAATGATGTAATGAAATTTTAAAGCCAGGAAAGAAAACTAAGCATAGTATCTACGTAAGTGTATGGACTTAATAGGTTCTTTGAGAGGCATACCATTCATTGTGGACAATTTATATGCACCTGATCTATAGACTTCAATGATGATGTAAGGTCCCAACCAGTTCGGGTTGAACTTCCCTTTTTCACTTGGAGAAGCATTTACATTGCATTGATTTTTGTACAACACCAAATCACCAACTGTGAATGAGTGGTGAATTACACGCTCATTATAGTTGTGTTGGATGTTTTTTGATAGGCTTGGATATTTTTGAGAGCATGTATGCACTGTTCATCGAGCATCTCAAGTTATTGAAGTCTTTGTTCTCTGTAAGCATTTTCGTCAAGAATTTTATTTAGAGAAATTTGTATTGAAGGAATTTCTAACTCTAAAGGCATGGTAGCATCAGCATTATACATGAGATTATAGGGGGTGGTACCCATAGCCATACGAACACTCATTTAGTAAGCCCACAACGCATAAGAAAATTGAGTGTGCCAATCCTTGCCATGTTTGTTAACAAGTTTTTGAAGGTTTTGCTTGATTGTTTTATTAGAAGCTTCTTCTTGGCCATTTGATTGTGGATAATATGGCATAAAGAAGTGATGTTGAATTCAAAATTTTTTGAGGAACTTCTTCATTTCTTTGTTCTTAAATGATGAACCATTATCTGAGACCAAAGAAAAAGGAAGACCAAATTAAAAAATGATGTTATCAAGGATAAAGTGACAAATTACTTCAGCAGTCGTGGTTTGGAGTGGGACCTCTTTGACCCATTTCATGAAATAGTTAGTAGCGGTGAGGATGAAAGTATGTCCTTGAGAAGGAGGAGAGATTTTTTCAATGAGATCCAAGCCCCACATGGAAAATGGCCAAGGGGATACCTAGGCATGAATTTCTTGGGCAAGAGCTTAAATGAGATCGTTATGTTGTTGACATTAAGGGCACTTTTTGACAAAAGCGAAGGAATCTTGTCCCATACTTTGTCAATAGTAACCCATGCAATTTTTGAACTAAAGATTTACTGCTAAAATGCCCTCCACAGGCACCTAAATGTGCCTCCTCCAGGGCAATGGGAATCTTTGATTTTTTGAGACAACAAAGAAGGAGGCCATTGTATCTTTTAAGATAAATAATATTAGATAGAATTGTGTAACATGTCGCGATCTTGTGAATACGAGCTCAAGCATTTTTAGATGAGGGATTAGGAAAGGTACCATCACGTAAATATTGGAATATATGGGAGTACCATTCATCTGAATCAATGTTACAACAGAAGGCAATATTAGAGGAATTTTCATATAAAGACGGTAAAGCAAGATTATGAATGGTGAATTGATAGTCTGCAGATAAATCGTCAAGGGATATAAGGGAGGCAGTGCTCGCCATTGCATCCGCATGTCAATTGTCTTTCCATGGAATTGTGTCAATTGTGAAAGAGGTGAAATGTTTCAATTGATAAGGCCAAGACACAATATTGAGATAACTTATCTTGCTTCACTTGATAAGATCTAGTGACTTGTCTTATGATCAACTGAGAATCATCGAATATATGAAGATGTTGAATATTGAGAGGCAATGCAGCATGCAAGCCAGCAATAAGGGCTTCATACTCTGTAATGTTGTTGGTACATAGAAAGTTGAGGCGGCAAGATAGGGGAATTGTCTTACTTGAAGGGGGTACTAGCATAACACCAACACCGGAGCAAGTTTGACACCTAGAACCGTCAAAGAACAAGTCCCACCTCCAATCAATATCCAAGGGAAGGACATGATCATCAAGGAATGAGTCTTGATTTGGAAGAGAAAATGGTGAAGGAGCATTAGCTAAGTGGTCAGTCAATGCTTGACCCTTAATTGCATTTTGATAAACAAACTTAAGATCAAATTCCATTAACAACATTACCCATTTGGCCAAATGTCCTAAAAGATTCATTTTAGAAAAAAGATGTTTCAATGTATTGAATTTTATGATGACATGCATTTCAACATTTAGAAGATAGTGTCTCAACTTGTGCATTGCAAATACAAGAGCTAGACACTACTTTTTTATTATCAAACTTCATAATCAAGCAAAGTTCGGCTGATGTAATATACAATGCGCTCTTTGCCATTGTCATCATATTGTGTCAATAGTGTTGCATGAGCATTGGATGAAGTAGAAGTGAAAATAAGGAAAGGACATCTAGAGACAACTAGATATAAAATAGGAGGATTGACTAAGTAGATTTTTAGATCATCAAAAGCCTTTTTCCAATCTACATTCTAGTTGAAATGAGAATCTTTCTTAAGAAGTTAAGTGAAAGTGAGGGTTCAATCCACTAGTTGTGAGACAAACTGATGAACAACCTAAATCTTTCTCTGTAAGCCACAAAGTTGAGAAACATTTTTCAGAGGTGGCATTTTGACGATAGCATAAATCTTTTTTGTATCCACCTCAATGCCATGATGTTAAACAATAATCCCAATAGCTTTCCACTATCAATGCCAAAGACGCATTTATGGGGACTCAAGCGCATGTTATATTTATGAATACGTTCAAAGATTTGGCGGAGGATTTTGACATGATCTTGATGCAAGATGGACTTGACCAGAATGTCATCGACATAGTCATCTAAGATATTGTAGATGAAATCATGGAAGATGAGGGTCATGGTGCATTGGTATGTCACACCAACGTTCTTCAGTCTGAATGGCATGACCACCTAACAAAAGGTTCCCCAAGGTGTGATAAAAGTTAATTTATATTAATGTTGAGGATTGATGAAAATTTAGTTGTATCTAGAGAAACCATTCATAAAGGAGATTAAGGCATGGCCAACACTGGAATCAACAATCATGTCAATATTAGGAAGAGGAAACTCATATTTTAGAGAATCTTTGTTTAGATCACAAAAATCAATGCATATCCAAATACGGTTGTAAGGTTTAGTGAAAGCAAAAATATTTGATATCCAAGGAGAATATTTAATTAGGCAGATAAATTCAGCTTGTAAAAGCTTCTCGATCTCAGCCTTAACTAAAAATGTCACCTTGAGATTCATCCTTCGGATCTTTTGTTTTACGGGCTTGGCATCAAGATGTAACACAATGTTGTGTGTTACAACTTATGGGTTGCATATCTGAATATGTCCAAGCAAATAGATCTGGAAATTCATGTAGAAGAGAAAAGTGTTCACATTGCTCATCAAAATCTAGACATTTTCTTATTGGATGACTTTCTCAAGGTTAGTTGGGTCCATCAAGACATCAACAATATCTCCAATAAGAAGCGTACTACAATCTGGGACATCAGGCGGATGAAGAGATTCTTGAAGCATCTCTTGAGATGCCGAGGTATCATCTGATAAACAAGCATCTTTCCCAAAGTATGCCTTAGCATTTAAACAATAGGGAAATCCACGATCATGATGGTAATGTGGCACATGCTCATAGATTCCTAGGATCTCATCGAAAGCTTCATCCATTGGGAAAATATCAAAAGAAGGTATGCTAGAAGCAGAACTTATGTCTATTAATCTAGGATAAATTACATTGAGTGATGTAGAAGAATTTTGAGATGTGAATCTCATGTTTACATTGAGAGAGAGATGATGAGAAGCTTTTTGGGCTTTGAAGGGCGATATCCAAGATCAGACGAAGAACCATGTGGATTAGGTTCTAAGGGAATCTTGATACCGTGTTCTTTTAAAACACAACCATTGCCTCTTTACCCAATCTGAGACAAGATCTAGAAACCTCAACCATAATGAGATGCCATTTCCATTAGAGATGGCAGGTCATTGTTAGTGGCGTAGTCAATAGTATAAGTATAATCGATAGAAATTGTCGAAGTGGAAGAAGTTGGAATAGTGAGTATAGGTTTTTTAGAAGAAGAAGAAGATTGTGTAATGGAAACTGAAGCCACTTTTGGGGTCTCAGAATTTTGTGGTGAGATTTTATACTTTCCAATAAAGGAGGGTGTAGAATCTAATGAACCCCAATCATCACTGAAAAACTCACTCGAAGGCAACATACAATCTTGATCAGTGCTATTGGTAGCAACAAGGAATAGTGGGTCAACTTTTGTTAAATATGGAATCAAAGTGCTAAGAGATTTAGAATTAGGAGGTTGATATCTGGCTTCTTCTTGCAAGCAACTTTTCAGATTTAGATCAACCTCAACTGTATATAGTTTGTTGTTCTAAATAAACTTCAATGTATGGTGCAGAGTAGATGGGACTACCCCCATGGCATGATTCCATAGTCTAACGAGGAGAAGATTATATCAAAGAGCATTATGCATAACATGGATAAGTGTAGGCAAGGTCACAGGTCCTACCTCAACTGGTAGTGTGATTGTACCTAATGACTATCTACCAACATTATCAAAGCCATGAATAGAAAGAGTAGAAGGTTTGATAAGAGACGTATCTACACTGATTTTACATAACAGGTCTATGCTACAAATATTAAGACCTGATCCATTATCGATTAGAGTATGCTTAATTCCATTTTTGTTAATGATGACCAAAATCATGAGAGGATCATATTGCTTTTGAACTTCGAGAGAAGGTAACTCATGTTGCTAAAAGATGATATCTAAGTTTGTCACATGCATACAATCTAACAGGGCTGCTACGTCATCTGGTCTAACAAAAGGTGGGATGGCCACCTTTTGTAGAGCCTCCTCGAACATTCTGTGGTATGCAAGAGAGGTTTGTATAAACTCCCAAAGTGAGATTTTAGTCAAAGTAGCACAAAGTTGCTCTACAAGATCATATTCTCTGCTAGTATGTTGAGAAAGATGAGGTGTTGGAAGGAGAAAAGGTGCAGAAGGTGGAAGAGAAGTAGGAACAATTGGTGCTTGTTTTATTTTGTTTTTTGTTATGAGTGTTGTATGTGTGAGCAACCACGTGGTAATGTGGTTGTTGTGACACATTTTGAACAAGTTGGTTGTTTTTAGTAAGTTGTTTTGCAAAGTTTAAAATGTAACCAAGAGGTCAAGATGGATTTGGAACCCCTCCAATAGTGAGCACAAGATTTGACTGTGGTTGTGAAACATCAGAACGAAGATCACAACAATCTATGGTTTTGTAGGCTCCTTTTGGGAATTGGAAACATAAATCATGTTGATTAATTTTTGACAAAGAGATGTTTTAGGATTTGTAGAGGATGATTCTTTCTAGATGACATCATCTAGGGCTTCATCTAACATATCAAAACCATCACTACTAAATGGCTCATCAAATGCATGGAAATATTAAAGAAAGAGATCTGACATAATCGCACAACTTACTTTCTCCAAAATTTAAAGATAGAACAGAGAGAAAGAGAGAAGTGGAGGAAAGATGATGACAAGGCAGCAAATGTTGATTAAGGGATAGAAGAATAAGAAATTTTTGTTTATGTTTTGGTTTTTTTTCTAATCTAAAATAAAAAAACATAAAATGTTTTTTGTGTTTTCACTTTCTAAACTAAACACATAAAGTTTGCAAATATAAAAAGTATCTAATCAATTGATCAAATAATTAGACAAAGATAAAGAAGGTTTGCAAGTACAAGGTGTTGGGTTCACCAAAATATTATATGGAAAATGAGATCTAGCCTAATGATATATTAATCTAGGTCAATCTTTCTCCACATTACATTAGAACACAAACTGACAAAGACTTTGTTCTTGTCTACTATCCTCAAGGGAGAGCCAAGTTGTCCGAGCTCTATTCCTTTGTTGCAAAGATGGTAGATTGATAACTAATCTAGATTGACTAAACTAAGCAATGTGAAGACCTAAGTGATTATCTAAGAAAAAGTGCAGACTACTGTTATAGTTTTCAGAAAATAGGAGCAGAACATAAATGAGTAGATCAGATGAAACTTGGCACCAAAAGCAAGAGAAGACTGGGCAGGACACTAGTGTTGGGCACTAGAGTCCTTAGTTTTTTGTATGGATAGAGTTTATGTTTGATGATGTCTATATCTGTTCCTTTCATCTTCTTGTCACTCCTCAATGTCTAAAACCACCTATTGTAATCTACACACATATAAAAGAAGGAAAATGTTTGTGATTATATAGGAGTTTTCCTCAGTCAAACCCTCATTTCAGTATTCCTACCTCACAGATAGCCAGATCGATGACAGCAAATAGTGTGTGCTCAAAATCTTAAGTTTGTCTAAGATTGTGGTGAGCAGTAACAAACATATCAATAATCAAATCAAAAACCCTACTCAAGTATGTTAGAGTGGATTCCTAGCCTCAATCAAAAGGATGTGATATCCAACCCAAGAGAAATGCATTACTAAAGGGAAATAAGTTTCAGATCTGCAACTTCACCTCAATGAAGTAGAGAGTGACCAAATCTTGGAGGTGAGAACGAGCCAGAACTCTACCAAATCACAATGAAGAGGTACAATTCGATCATTAGTCAGTGATCCCAACCATCCTACAATCCTCATGAAGCTCCAATCAAAGGTAGAAAGAAGACAAATAGCTGAAAATTAATTGTAACAAGGCTTTTCCAAAATACAGAGCTAATGATCATTCTGGTAGAGCTTCACTATAGAATTCACATCATGCTTCATAAGAGCAAAACCACTAGTTTAAATAGGGAACCATAGGAATGATTTAGGGTAGAGGTTGATGTGTATTTTGAATTTAGGAGCTATTTTAGCATGCTCACGAATGTTAAAATTGAGGTTGCATCATCCAAGGCAAAGGTCAACCTTAAGAGTGTTATGTCATTCCAAAATAAACAGACAGGTTGCTAGCACTGGGCGCTAGTGTCCTGACAGAATCAGCCCAAAAAGTGTCTATTGATTTGGGACTTAACCAAGACCTAAACATCATTGATAGTTTCAGCATATGATCATCGATAAGGGTTTAGGTAGCACAAAGCATATCTCTTGAGTTGACGGTAAGGCCTGTTGAATGTAGAGAATACTGAGAGGGGGGGTGAATCAGTATTCTTAAAACCTTTTCATTTACACATTCACTTATCCATTTACTAAATTCTATAACATGAAAGTAAAGTAAACATGAGAATGGCAGCCACAAATTCATAACACATAGATACCAAGATTTTACATGGAAAACCCAAAAAGGGAAAAACCACGATGAGTGTTAGCTCACAATATATTATGATAACAATATCAAATTAGATGAAAGATCACTGCCCTAGGACTCACTGTCCAAGAAGTGCTCACTACAATAGGCTCGCTGTCAAGAGAAAAGAAGATAGAAGAGGGATTGGCTCACTACCAGGAGATGACTGCTACAAATGCATCTATAGAATGTTGGAGTGCAGTTCCATTTACAACTCAGTATACAGACTCAAAAGTCTTCATAATGTTTGCTCTACTTTTTCTGCTCTGCTCTTCTACCCTTACTATCTTTTTCTAGTCACAACTCTGCTTTAGATCGCATGCACATTGAATTCACACACATCACTTCAATACTGAAATCATCGAGTATATATATCTGTTACAAGGTTTATCTCATAATCAGGTCGGTAAGCCAAATATGAACCGTGTATACAAATGTTATATCTTATCAGCTTGGACTTGTGTACAATCTGCAATGTGGACCCAAACAATCATTCAATAGTCTTCATATAGGTCAGCACCAATCATTCAACTACTTAGATTGATTGTTCAAACAATATATCTTCTCTGCATAAAGATCTAACATGCCTATCGACTTGTCTCTATTGGCATAGTTACTATATCGACGATGAGGTCCCTCTCCACCACTAGTATGTGCTTTTGGTGTGATGGAAAAATTATACATGGTATCAGAAAAGATTACTAACCCAAAAAACTAGTGCAAACGAATAGATATCTAAACTATGAATGCAAATGATACGAAATCAAAATAGAAACACAGAATTAGTCTCCAAGAGAGTAATGCAAATGCTAGAAGCAAAATAGCATTAAGAGGATGCAAAAGCAAGAGACAAAATACAAGCCAGGTAGCATGCTTATATAGACCAAGGAGAGGGAGGAGGTGGCAACACCGACCAATCAGGAGCAACCATCTATCAGACTAAAGATAGAAAAGTATCTTCCCAAGATAGCTAATGGATGCTCACATGTAGGAAGGTGACACCTCATAATCCTCTCACCTAATTAAGCATGCTTTATTAACCTAAGTGAGATTAATAGAAGTGTAGGAAAAACCTAGGAATATAGGGAAAAATAAATAACCCACTAGGAAATAAAAACCTACACTAACAGTCTCTTAAGAACATACTTGACCAATTCATATGTCACATCATAACTCTCACTATGGACCATAAGAGACTCAAAGATTCACAACCAGCATTCATTCTGGATCTCTTAGTATACCTTCAGAACCGCAGGATGAAATATGCAACAGCGGAGGAATGCGGACCCTTTTACTCTGGTATTATGCACCATTCCTATCTTTACTCTATTTACCCATACTTAGATATTTTGCAATATGACTTCTAGAGGAAGTTAGAACTTGAACATTGGATCATGTGATCACCAATTGACTATGAATAACATACTTGAACCGCATATTATTGATTTCAACTGTGGAGGTACTGACAAAAACACTGTCATTTACACTGTATCATGCATACTACCCATACTTAGCCATTTATCCTTCCAAAGTAAATTCTTTTTTCCATGCCGGTGGAATGTCCTTTCTTTGTTACCATCAATGACAACATTCAATCATTCATCAGAGCAGTATCTCTTGCCAATAATCTCCCCCTTTGGCATTGATGGCAACACTTAGTGAAAAAAGCTTAACTGCTCCCCCTTTCTAAATATACTATGTTTTTCTTCTCTCCCTTAGGTGTTTTCCCATTTTTCACTGGTCTTCTTCTCCCCCTTTGACATCAATGGCAAATGTGTATGTACAAGGATCAAAATTTTGTCAAAACTGCAAAAACTGTCATATTCTGCTGCATATATACAGGTACAATCTTTAATTCAATTTGTTGTGGGTTTCAGGATGTCATTGAAAATAGTCTTGATTTGAGTTATCTCTCCATCCCAACTCTTCTTTGCACTTTCCAAAATTTGAATGTGGCCATTTATTAGGAAGATTACTTTCTCTACCTTTTGTACATCAGAGGGTGTGTTAATTTTTGTACTTTCATTCAATGCTTTTGCTGCAAGATTTGTCATTGAGTCTAGCTTATGACTTATTAGCCCACTTAATTGACACATTATGCTCTTTATTTGGTCTCTCTTAT
This sequence comes from Cunninghamia lanceolata, assembly GCA_027924645.1. Lineage (NCBI taxonomy): Eukaryota > Viridiplantae > Streptophyta > Pinopsida > Cupressales > Cupressaceae > Cunninghamia > Cunninghamia lanceolata. The sequence goes on from BSBN01000942.1 coordinate 2,949,007, forward strand.
TTATTAGGTTACTTATGTTATCATGAATACTGATGACTTGTATCTCTTTACTGCTTGTTGGCTCAACTGTCGGGTCAAGTGATTTGGAGATATTTACCAACTGCAATTCCTAATCCTTGATCTTTTCCTCTAACTCCTTTGTGGCTTCTGGCCAAGATACACAAAATTTGTACAAATCACAGGCTTCTTTTAAGGCATTCTGTATGCTTTTTATTATGTTGTCCAACAAAGTTTTATCATTGATTAACATGATATTTAACTCAGCTAGCCTCATTTCATCAAATTATTTTCTAACTTTTGTCTCTATAGATTTCTCAAAAGATTCAAAGTGTGAATTTACAGACTTGATTAGGCCTTTGAGGTGATCAGTTGGTAACTGTGATTTGTCCTTTTGGTATGAGGGCATCAACTTCTCTAGGATGTCGGATGCTTTGCCAATTAACTCACTATCCTGCATCTCTAATTTCAACATTTCTTCATGTGCCTTTGCTTGCATAATTGATACTAGTTTGAATTTTTGTACAGGAGATAGTGAGGCCAAATTTATTGGTCCTTGTAGGAGCTCAGACTCATCCACATCTTGTTCTCTTTCCAAAGAATCATTTTGAGTAGTAGCAGTGTCTCTTGTCATTTCTTCAGACACTTTTTCATGATTATGTCCTAGAGATTCCATGTCCATGTTCTCTTGTTGATCAATATTTTGCTCCAGAGTAGAGCTCTTCTCAGTTTGATCAAGTTTTTGATTGTCTACTTTGATCTACTCATTAGTCTTTTCTTTATTTGCCTAATCAGACTCAAAGGATTGTCCTTCTTTCTTCGTTTTCCCAGGGCTTTTATCTATTTCTTGTTTACTCAATTCTTTGATTTCATCATTTTTCTCCAAATCTTGATCCATACTAACTTCAAGAACAAAGGTGTCTACATCAATATTTATATCCTCTTTGTTTGAGACAGTTGGAATGTTAAGATCTTTTAGGATCTCAAAAATTGTAAGCTCTATGTTTTTCACAAATTCATTAGTGTTCCCTGCCATTAGAGTGTTGACTCTTCTTTTTATCTCAATTTTATCTCCAAGTAACTTGAAAACTTTTGCTTTTTCCTCAGGGGTCACATCCGGACAAAATTTGATCAATGAACTTTCTCTTACCTCCCAATCCTTGGTCATTGCTTCCTCCTTAGCAATTAATATGCTTGCAAGATTGTCAAGAAGATCAGATATTATCTCAATGAGAGCTTTGTTATAAATCTCTAGATATCTGATGACAATATCTTCTATGATGTCTTTGTCTAGATCATTATACTCATCATATATTTGGGCTATGGGTTTTAAATTTCCATCAACAGTTATAGCTTTTAGAACATCTTCAAGACTTATAGTGGCTTCTCATGTCTGAGACTTATCTTGTCTTGGACTTTTCTTAGCTTTACCCTTACTAGAAGGTTTCTTCTTACTGCTCCCAGAGCCTTTGGTGGCCTCAGTTTTCATTTTCTTCACTTCTTCATTTGACTCTGTCTCTTCCTCATCTGCTCCTATACTGACATACATTCTATGACCTTTGGTTTTCTGTCTCTTATGACTTGTTGCAAGGGCTTCCACATTTACAAAGGGTGTGGGACCAGAGGACTTAGATGTAGTTTTTGCAAAAGTAGAAGCTCTAGTTTTTCTTTGTTGTTGTTGGGTTCTCTAGTTGCCTCTTAGGCTTTTATGGAGCCTTAACCGTTTCACTTTCCTTCTTCTCTTTTGTTTCTCTCTCTACTTGTGCCTTTTCTCTTGTCTCTTTGATTTGTACTTTGGTGAAACCTCTTTTTAGGGCATAATCTTCTACTATCTTCTGGGCCTTCTTTGAAATTTTAGGTTTTCTCACCTCAACATGTATTTTTGTAGATAGTTCCTCATATATCCCAAATCTTTCTTCTTTGCAGTCCCTTAGTTTTCTTAGCATATGTTGGTGATGGGGAGCCTCAGTCGGTAAGACTTCCACTGTCGGCCACCTTGCAACCTATCATACCGACCATTGTAGTCACTCCGACGTGAGGTCCGACAACCCTGACTATCGGCAAGAACAATCCCATCGGTGAACACTTATGAACCTTGGCTGATGTGCTGATACACCAACTTAGTATATGATTGGCATGACTTGCTATTACCGGTGGCAATACCCTGATTCACCATTATGACTGGTCACCATTTGTATCTGACGAAAGATACATTCTCCACATACATTCTCAACATGCTTTTGCGATATGCATTCGCAATATACATTCAAAACTTACGCCGATGCTAGTGTCTTCAGTAGGACTCTTGTTATCACCAAATGCTTACACACTTAGGCTGTTGCACCGATGGACCTAATACTCATCGGTGTGACGAATGTTGTCGTCCAAACCCTAATGTCTCTTACCGCCAGCTAATTCCTCCTGATGGATCTCTTGTCAATGGCTCGATCCTCTCTTCTGCCAGACCAACCTCGTCACTCTGAGCGAGGAATGTTTTTCTGATGGCCTCGATCTCACTGATAACAAATCCAACTCCTCCTGTCAAACCCTAGCACATGGAGATGCTAGGTGATCTACTGCACACAACCCTTGATCTGGAACATCTACACCACCGAACCATGAAACATAACAGGAAACAAAAAACACATATTGTACAACGAAGCCATTCCACTGATTTCGACAGAAATCTTATCAGTGGAATGCTTCACATTGCCATATCACAACAACAGAAAGCACAGGAGAATAGAAATCTACAGCTAAACAATTTGTAATTATAGGAAACAGAAATCAAACTAATGGAACAGAATAATCTTTATTTCTCCTTAGAACAATACACAGTCACATTCACACCCTTCTTCGATATGATTACATTCGATATGTCTATTTGGTTCATTCCTCTGGGTATTTAACAACTCACCCTGAGGAATACCAAACCGACTCCAAGCGGTTGGGAGACAACCGTCTAAACAGCCTCCAACTGTCCTACTGCCCTATTTTTGGCATTATGCAGTTACAACTTGACAAATGTGCCCTCAGTCCCTTGGGACTTACAAAATGAACCTAGATACAAACAGAAATGACATGCATTGGTCAAATAGACCTTATTACAACACAAAACCTAATTTCTAAACAAAACATAAATTTAAATGCCTCATGGAGGCCACCTTGTGTTAGGTACTCCTGCACCATACACCTCACCTAGAAAAGAACTCATGTCCCATGAGTTGATTCTTTAGCTTGCTCCACCTTTATCCTTTGTTACATCATGCCTTTCCCATGATCTCTAGACTGCAACTTGCTTCCATGGAATCAAAAACTCATGCCTAGCATTATAGGCTCTACTCACACCTTGCCATGAGTGAGTGCTTGCAACCAAACTTGGATGTTGCATGCCATGATTGCTTACTATCATATCTGCCTGAACACCTGCATTCAAAACCTTGGTTGATGCTTCTTGTACTGCTGCTATGGTAGAATATGATTGTCCTTCAGTTCTTTTTGGCTCTAGAGGACAAACAATGGTCCCTACGAGGATAGCATCCTCTTCTTTCTAATCAACTTGTGGCTACTTGCAGACCTGCTCTTTGACCTTCATCTGATCCAGTTCAAACATTACCATCTGATCTCCATCATTCAAAATTGAAATCACCTTCAAACTTTGGTCTTTGACAACCCCACTCCTTGAGACATCCTCAACTATCCTTGTCTCTTCTTCATTGATCTTCACAAACTCTTTCTTACCCACCAAAATAAGCTTGGATGCCTTCTGTGTTGCAGCACCCTCTTGCAATGGTGTCATCACAAAAGTCTTTCCATCCTTCTTAATGGTGTATGTGTTAGTATATCCATCATATAATGCTTTCCTATCAAATTGCCATGGCCTACCTAAAAGTAGGTGACAACACTCCATGGGCAAAATGTCACATAAAATTCTCTCCTTATATTCTCCAATCTAGAAATCAACATATGCTTGCTCATCTACCAAAAGTTATTGACTATCACTTACCCAAGATGCTCTATAAGGAGTTTGATGAGGAATCCTTTGTATGTTCAATTTATCCACCATTTCCCTAGACACCATATTATCTATTGAACCAAAATCTATGACTACCTTGCATATTTTACCTTTGCTTTTGCAATTGATCCTGAAAAGAGCTCTCCTCTGTGATGGTTCAGTCTGCACTAGTTCCTTGAGAAATGTCCTCCTGATCATCAGATTTTCTACCACTTCTGATGTCAAACCCACTTCAAGAGATATCACACTCCCTGCATCCTCTTGAGTCAATGTGGTTCTTCTCTCATTACCATGAGAAGTTGAGGCCTTCTTTGGACACTTATAAGACGGGTGCCCTATCTGATTGCAGTTATAACATCTCATGTTGGAGAACTTGGATCCTCTGTCTGATCCATTTATCCCACCTCTTTCATTTGGCCTTCTTCCTTGATAGCCTCCTCTACTACTTGAGTCTCCAAATTGCTCTTCTTGTCTAGACTCACCACTAGGCCTCTGGTTAGGACTTCTTCCTCCAAAATTGCCTCTAAAATTTCTATCACCTCTTCCTCTACTTTGTTGCTCACCTTTCCTCTTCAGCTTCTCTTTAGCTCTTAATGCTGCTTGAAATCATTTTTCTACGGTTTCAGGGGTAAATAAACTTATCTCATCTTGAATATTGATCCTCGGACCATTTAAATACCTTGCTACCTTGGCTTTTTCATCCTCCATGTACCCACAATGAAGAGTGTATTTGTGAAACTCCTCGGTGTAAGTAGCCACATCCATATCTTTTTGCTTGAGATTCTGCATTTTCCTGTAAATCTGCACCTCACAATCAGATGGAAGGAACTGGGACTTGATCTTCTCCAACATTCTATTCCATGAAGAGATCATACTTTTCCCATTCTTTACCCTTTCTCCTTGGGTGTAATTCCACCATGTAAGTGCAACACCTTTGAGTTTAGTTTTTGCAAACTTAACTCTCTTATGTTCAAGAACTTCTTTCTACTCAAAGTAGTTTTTTAGAGCCTCAATCCACTCCATGACTTCATCAGCATTCATCTTTCCACTGAACATGGGGATAACTATCCGAGCCTCTAAAGAGTCCTTGTCAATAGCCTTAATGGCTTCTAGGAATTACTTTTGTTTAGCCGGTATCTCTGCCTCCTCTTGTTCCTCTTTCTCTTCTTCCTCATCTGAATCTTCCTCTATTCTTTTTCCTATCTTTATTGCTTTCAATTCATCCTGGAGTGCTTCCCTAACTCCAGTTTTGATCATCTCTTCCATCTCTTGAAATTTCTTGACCACTTCGGTGGTCATCCCCTTTGGAGGCATATCGCTAGCCTCTACTTCACTTTCTCTGTCTGACATAAACATTCACAGACAATGCCAACACTTCTACAAATCCTTAATTCAACTACAACACAATGCTCAATCAGTTGTCTATCCTACACGCTACTTCACAGACCCATTCCTCTCATCCAACAGCAAATCTTGGAGATGCACTACCACTCTCTCTCACAGTGGCCTCACTCTGCACCCTCTTCCAGCCAAACCTCTATTGGTGAATGGTCATGACAGACCTCATCATCATCTACCCATACACTACAGGAATCCTATTCCTTCTTGCAACTAGATGGCATGAGCAACTCTTCATCTGCCTTCTCAGTGACAGAAATCAAAATACACACACCTCTGTCAAGAGATTTCGCTAGCTCTGATACCAATATAATGGGGAGCTACTCTGATACCAATATGATGGGAAGCACACAGCAGATTCCACAGACTGGGTCCTAATTCCTCACAATTGGTAAAAACTAACAAATGAACCGTCGGAACATTTCCATCGGCCGGATAGCCACTGATACATCTCCATCATCGGTGAGACTTCCTCTATCGATTGAGTCTTCCGTCTTTCTATCGATACCTTGATGGTCGTTAAGTTCCTCCTCTCCTTAACCATGATGGCTCTCACGTCGATTAAACATAACCACATCGGTATGACTCTTCCCGTCGACAAAACCCCTAACTTGTCTTCTGATGCCACAACTCTTATTGATGGCTTTTACCTTCGGCGTAACCTGTTCTGTCGGTGAACACTTGCAATCCTTGGCCGATGCACCGATGACCCAACATAGCGATATGTCGTTAGGGTTTTCAACTCTCACACAGTCTAATCTACACTATATGCCTAGCACATGAGGAATACCAAACCGACTCCAAGCGGCTGGGAGACAACCGTCTAAACAGCATCCAACTGCCCTACTGCCCTATTTTTGGCATTATGTGGCTACAACTTGACAAATGTGCCCTCGGTCCCTTGGGACTTACAAAATGAACCTAGATACAAATAGAAATGACATGCATTGGTTGAATAGACCTTATTACAAAACAAAACTTGATTTCTAAACAAAACATAAATTTAAATGCCTCATGGAGGCCACCTTGTGCTAGGTGCTCCTGCACCAGTTGGGCATAATTGTCTATAACTCTTTCATCAATTTCATATCCCATTGCCATAACCCAAACTGTTCTAGGCTCAACGACCTCCATCAAGCATTGGTCTTTTGTCACAATGAAGCATATGGTGTCCTTGTATTTATCAACAACTGATTTGGGAATCCTTTCCCTAGATTGCATTAAACTTTGGAAATTTTTTAAGTAGCCCCATAGGGCTAAGTTTTATGCCTCAATATTTCCTATGCTGCTCAAATGGTTTCTAATCTGTACTACAACAGGTTTGTCTTTAGTCCAAAATAGATTCTTCATGCCCAGTAACTCTTGCATAAAGTAGAAAAATATGCACAAAATCAATGTACCGAACTTGAAGAGATATTTGGTTTCTTTTGTCTTCTTCAGGTTCTCCATTAACTGTTGTCAGAGCAATTCACACAGGTGATACTCTGCATTTTCCTTAACCATTTGATAGGCAGTATATATGGAAATACCAGAGATAGAGTTGTCCTGATTTTAGAAGTAGACCTTGTAGCTAATTACCATGGATGCAAATCTAACTGCATGAACTTCAATGTCACTGATTGTCAATTCTCTCTTATCAAATTTTGCTCTGGTGGCTTTCATCACTATATCATATTTCATAGCTTTTAATACAGGCACCACACCAGTAGAGTTTAGTCCTGTGACTGCCTTTATGGCATCTTTAGTGATCTTGAATGTGGAATTAAGCCACATAAATTCATTGTGAATTTAGCTTAAGACATACCAGACCCATTCATCTTCTGCAAAAACTAAAAAATCTATATACTGAATAAATTTCTTCTTTTCCAATGCCTTATATTCTTCCTTCAAATCAAATTCATCTCCACTTAAATGTTTTATATATAGGTCTGAGAACTGACTGTCTCCATGTTCTTCTAGGGCAACATGAATATAGGCCCCAACATCTTATGCATGCATCACACCGAACAGAATCTCTGAAATTGCACCATTTGGATCGACGTCTATTGATTTGAATGGATGCTTCTTGAATTTTGGCCGGGCTCTTTCAGTTATATCAATCACATGTGGTGTTGCCATTTTTGCAAAGATTTAAATGAATTCACGATAGGGTTTCGAATTTGAAAAATACCTGTTTTCACCAAGTTAGGGTTTTGCTTGATCTTGTCTTGTTTTTCTTTGGAAATCACTACAGTCTCTTGGAATTTTGCTTCAGCTCACCTTAGACACTTGAAAGTTTGAATGCAGAATGAATTTTCTATCAAATGAGCCCCTTTTTAATCCTTTATCTATCTTGACCTAATTGCCATAAATGCCCCTATTGAAAAAGCTATCAAGCACATCTCTGTAGAATGTAGTCTATTAGGATTGCTCTGTAATGCTCTGCACTTGAACCTTTTTCACTAGAATTTATTTCAAAATATATGTCATATGGACCTTTTCAACATATCTATGTGTCAGATCCTAGCATTGGCAATCTGGCTAGGGTATTAAGATTTACATTGCAGCTCCCCCTGAGCTAGAGCTCACCATCTACTTCCTTGAGGAAGTATCTACACTAGAAACTGGTGTAGATTCATTTCTGACCTCATTTATATCCTTCTTAATCTAGACTTTGCTCATTTCCTTCTTTATTTCCATTGGATCAATCTTGTTCTTGCCTTTATCTTCTCTCTTCTTTGTTTTCCTCTTCTCTATAGAATAGCTTCTACAGAATCTTTCAACGTGTCCAAACTTATTGCAATTGTAGCATACCACATTCCTTTGTCCTTGATTCCTTCTATTGATTGGATTTGTTCTTGATCTCCATTGATTAGCCAAATGTCCAAATCTATTGCATGCAAAACACTTTCCATTGAATGATTATCCCTTGCATTGTAAAAACCATTCCTTACCAGACTTCTGCATTCATTTGATCTATGACCAATTTTCTTGCAATTGAAACATTGACCATAAAATGATGAAACAATCTGATTTATTCTACTCCTACACTGAGTAGCCTTATGGATAAACTTATTGCAATTGAAACAATGGCCATTGAAAGATGGGTACCTCTAAGCATTTGGTTGCCTGACCGGAGGTCTTCTAGGTCTTCTTCTTTGATTCTAGAACTGGTTTCCTTTATTTGTCTTTATTTCAAGGTTTTCTTGAGTTGAATTAGAACTTTCTCCTTTTTCAAAACCCAACCCTTTCTTGTCATCTGAACTCTTTTGACTAGCAATCATCTCATCAAACTTTGCAGAGCTTATCTTGAACTTTTCTTCATAACTCTTAGTTTTCTCCAAATCTGATTTTAGGCTTACAACTTCTTTTTCAAGTTTATCACATTCTTCTAATTTGCTTTTTACCAACATATTTAGATCATCTTTTGCTTTAGCTCTTTCTACAACTTCCACTTTCAAATCATCAAGGGTTTCATTTTTTGATATCAATTGTTCACTAACCTCTTTATATTTTTCTTTGAACTTCTTGACCTATTCTTTTAGCTTTAGAATGCATTCATCAACTTCTTTTATGTTATCCTTTAGATCTCTGATTTCTGCTTTATATTTTTTAAGATCAATAAGAGATTCTTCCAATTCAACATTGTTTTCATATGAGGAATTTCCAAATCTTCTAGTTGCCATAAGTGAACTCTCCCAGATCTTCCTCAAGTTGTTAGGCTTCTTCCAAGGAACCTTGCTCTAATACCAATTGTTGAATGCAAAGAATACTGAGAGGGGGGTGAATCAGTATTCTTAAAACCTTTTCATTTACACATTCACTTATCCATTTACCAAATTCTATAACATGAAAGTAAAGTAAACATGAGAAGAGTAGCCACAAATTCATAACACATAGACACCAGGATTTTACGTGGAAAACCTAAAAAGGGAAAAAACACAGTGAGTGTTAGCTCATAATATATTATGATAACAATACTGAATTACATGAAGGCTCACTGCCCTGGGACTCACTGTCTAAGAAGTGTTCACTGCAATAGGCTCACTGCCAAGAGAAAAGAAGATAGAAGAGGGATTGGATCACTGCCAAGAGATGACTGCTACAAATGCATCTACAGAATGTTGGGGTGTAGTTCTATTTACAGCTCAGTATACAAACTCGAAAGTCTTCATAATATTTGCTCTACTCTACATAAACTCTACTCTTCTGCCCTTACTATCTTTTTTCTAGTCACAACTCTGCTTTAGATCACATGCACATTGAATTCACACATATCACTTCAATACTGAAATCTGTCGAGTATATATATCCGTTACAAGGTTTATCTCATAATCAGGTTGGCAAGACAAATATGAACTGTGTATACAAATGTTATATCTTGTCGGCTTGGACTTGTGCACAATCTATGTAGACCCAAAGAATCATTCAATAGTCTTCATATAGGTTGGCACCAATCATTCAACCACTTAGATTGATTGTTCAAATAATATATCTTCTCTGCATGAAGATCTAACATGCCTGTTGGCTTGTCTCTTAAGAACATGCTTGACCAATTCATATGTCACATCATAACTCTCAGTGCAGACTATAAGAGACTCAAAGATTCACAACCAACATTCATTCTAGATCTCTCAGTATACCTTCAGAACTGTGGGACAAAATATGCAACAGCGGAGGAATGTGGACCCTTTTACTCTAGTACTGTGCACTATTCCTATCTTTACTCTATTTACCCAGACTTAGATATTTTGCAATATGACTTCTGGAGGAAGTTAGAACTTGAACACTGGAGCATGTGATCACCAAGTGACTATGAATAACATACCTAAACCGCATATAATTGATTTCAACTATGGAGGCATACTGACACAAACACTGTCATTTACACTGTATCATGCATACTGCCCATACTTAGCCATTTATCCTTTCAGAGTAAATTCTCTTTGCCATACTGGTGGAATCTCCTTTCTTTGTTGCCATCAATGACAACATTCAATTAGTCATTAGAGCAATGTCTCTTGCCAACAAGGCCAAGGCCAGAAATGATCCTAAAATGGACTAGGGGAGTGGGCACTAAAGCGAGTGCCAAATAGAGCATGAAATTGTGCTTGCACCATCAAGGACCATAATTTGCAACGCTACAGGACTAATCATAATCTACTATTTTTTATTCCTAACATTCTATTTGTGCATCCTTTTTGTTGGTCCAAGACATTATTTTGCAACTACTAACTAATTTTGTGTAGCTATGCTTGTCAAATGTTTCATCTTTTTATCACTAGTTTAGTTGCATAATGAACATTTTAAGGGTGATGAACAATTATATGCCATGTTTGTGAAGAAAATTTAGTGTGTATGCTCTCTCCTCACACCCTTAGGTGATCTTAGAGATCAAATACACTACTTTGTTCTCTTTTTATTACTTTTCATCCCAAGAACCCAAGTTGTGTATGCTCTTCCCTCATGTTGCAAGGTGATCTTGGGAATAAAAAGAACTTGGAATTATTTCCTAGTAGTGGGCCTACCATTGGATTTCATCACTCTGATAGATGACCCAAACCATGCATTCCAATAGGGTGCAAAAAGGGGGAAAATCAAAAGTTTAACCTCAAATTAGGATCATTGTGTCTAGCATAGCCTTGTTATCCACCCTATGGGGCTTAAAGGGACAAGGTGAATTGGGAAGTAACTTTACCCCAACCACATGCTTGTAGAGGTAATTTATTCATAGACATAAACCTCTCACACCCTTGGGTATATTGAGGACATCCCCTAGAAACTTGTAAAGCCTAGATAGGACCATCGGTTGTATATATTTATAGTGCATTAGTTACTGATTAACACTAAGAAGCTACTCACCTTGTACCCTTAGAACTGGGTATGTATGCTATGTATGCTCTCCCCTTGTACCATTGAGCAATCTCAGGTGACCAAAAGTGGTTATTGTCAGAATTAGGCCAGACAATTGAGAGGGGGGGTGAATTAGTTGTCCCAAAACTTTGACACTTGCAGCAATTTATTCTTATTTACCACTTAAAACAAATTAATGATGTAAACATTAAGGCATGAATTATCAACACATGAGCAGAAACAAGATGAACACACTTGACACCAAGATTTTTAGTGTGGAAACTCGGTTAAGGAAAAACCACAGTGGGGGTTAACCCACAAGATTCGTACCCTGTTAAAAGTACTTAGAAGAAAAGAGAAGGCACATGCCTTCAGGCGCACTACCCAGAGCTCACTGCTCAAGAGAGGCTCACTACCTAGAAGAATTTATATTTAACACAGAGATAATGAACTGAGAAATAGCATCTTCTTCATGCCTAGTTCAGTCCCATTGAAGGCTCAAAACTTCTTCTCTATCCCTCAAACACTTCTTTGCTATATCTTCATCCTTTACTGCTCTTGTTCTTCTACTCCTCTTTTTCTCTGCTCTACCTATGTACCTTAAGATTTTATCATTTTCGTTCAAGGACAATTTTCCACAATTCATCAAGTATTTATACGCTTCATCAACCTTGGAATGAACATCAAGGTTAGCTTGACTTAATGCAGATCACTATACCATTGGCCAAACATATATGAGACTTGAATCTTCTTCCAACAACATGCCATGCTCCAGAGAACTGCTCTTAGATCATCCGCAACACGCTTGAATCATTCGGTCGACCAAGACTGGGAAGAACAGCAACACCAAGAAATAAATCTTTACCAACAAGCTCAATCTTCAATGCGGACCTCCAACATATTAGTCACATGATTCAGAGACCTCCACAAGCACATTGAATTCAACAAAGACATTCGCATTCCTCTAAAACATCAGAATCACTTGCATCTTCATTTAGAACCTCAAGAACACTATTTGCCATGACTGTCACACTAGAAAGATTGCTTGCAGACCTCCAAACCACAAACCACTTGAGTTGATGATACATATTGACTTCCCAAACATGCCTCTAGATCTACAGATCATAATATTTCAATACAGAGCAATCCGGACCAATTTCCTGTCACTCTGTCTCTTCTGAACATTGTAAAACCCGGTTCAACTCAGATGGCCATAACTTCTTCAAATCTTTAAGCAGACCTCTCAAATCTTAGTTGGAGCTACCTTAGACAATCCTCTACATAGCCATATGGTCCACATACTTAGATCTTCATTAATTTTCTCAATATCCTCAACATTTCAGTCTTCTAACCAGTCAATAAAATAGGATACAATTGACACCAATGGTAACAGGGATATGTTGACATCAATGACAACTCTAATTAGGCACATATTTGCAACAATCTCCCCCTTTGTCATTAATGGCAACATATGATGTGAAAAACTAATTCCACCATCAAGACAAGAACTTCTCCCCCTTTCTCTTATCACTTCTGCAACAACTTTCTTCAATGCTCCCCCTTTTCGTCAGCAACTAGTTTTTCACATGACTTCTCTCCCCCTTTGACATCAATGGCAAAGGGCACATATTTGTAATTTCTTCTCCACCTTTTTGCTTCAGACTGATCTCCAAAATTTGCATACTGACTACTCCTCCTGTGTAGTATCTTCATAACATCAATCTAGATCATAAGATATGACTGTGAATTCCACCAGACTGATGCACACTAGTGCATCTTAGTTTTGAATAGGAGGGGTAATAACCCCTAGCTTCCCTCTAAGATACTCAAAAGTATTCTTAAGTAGAGGCTTGGTGAATATGTCTGCAATCTGATCTTTTGAAGAAACAAACTCCATTTTGACTTCATTCTCACTTACTTTCTCTCTTAAGAAATGAAACTTGATAGATATGTGAGTGAATGCAACACCAGATTCTTTGAGATGTTTATTGCACTTGAATTATCATAGAAGATTGTAACAGGTTCTTCAAACACAATTCTGATAGCCTTCAACATTTTCTTCATCCACAAGACTAGAGTATAATTGCTTGTTGTTGCTATATACTCTGCCTCTACAGTAGACAGAGATATTGCCTCCTACTTTTTGCTCAACCAAGAAACTAATCTCCTTCAGAAGAATAATGCACCACCACTAGTACTTTTCCTGTCATCCACATCTCCTACCCAATCAACATCTGTATATGCATGAAGAGTGAAGTCATTATCCTTTGGATACCATAAGCCATAATCAGATGTTCCCTTTAGATATCTAAAAATTCTTTTGACTGCTACGACATGGGATTCCCTAGGATTAGCTTGAAATCTAACAAAAAGTCCAACTGCATTCATAATGTCAGGTCTGGTCTAAGTTAAATAAAGTAGTCCCCCAATCATTGATCTATACCTTTTCTGATCTGCCTTAGGTGAATCATCATCTTTACTCAACTTGCATCTGGTTACCATAGGAGTACTTACTAGTTTTGAGTCTTCCATCCCAAACTTTTTCAACAATTCTCTCACATACTTAGACTGAGATATGAAGATACCTTTATTTGACTGAGTGATTTGCAGACCTAAGAAGAAATTTATCTCACCAAACATGGACATTTCAAATTCACTTTGCATTTGATCAAAAAATTTCTTACACATGCTTCCATTTCCACCAAAAATGATATCATCAACAAATACCTCAACAATCAATATGTGCTTGTGATCAATCTTGAAATAAAGATTACTGTCAACTGTGCCTTTGCTAAATCCTAGCTTTAGTAGATACTTATCTAATCTTGCATATCATGCTCTTGGGGCTTGTTTAAGTTCATACAAAGCGTTTCTCAATCTGTAGACCATATCTTCTTGATCAAACAACTGGAATCCTTCTGGTTGCTCAATGTAGACCTCTTCTTATAGTTCTCCATTGAGGAATGCTGACTTGACATCCATCTGATAAACTTTGAAATCTTTGAAAGCAAAAAATGCAAGAAATAATCTGACTGCTTCTATTCTTGCCACTGGAGCAAAAGTTTCTTCAAAATCAATTCCTTCCACTTGAGAATATCCTTTGCATACCAACCTTGTTTTGTTTCTTACAACTTCACCATCTTCATTTAGTTTATTCTGAAAGACCCATTTAGTTCCAATCAGATTTTTGTCCTTAGGTCAAGAGACAAGATCCCAAGTGTGATTCTTTTCAATTTGCATTAATTCTTCTTCCATTGCTTTTACCTAGTTTTCATCACTATAGGCTTCACTTACTGATTTAGGTTCAATCTTTGAAATCAAATAAATCTCTTCTTGATCTTTAGCAATTCTTTTCATAGTTCAAACACCTTTATTTCTATCTCCTATGATCTAATCTTCAGGATGATTCATCCTTACATACCTAGGAGTTTTGGGATTTGCTTGAACTTCTGTTTCTTGAGCTTGTTCCTCAACTTCTACACTATCCTCTTGAGTCACTAGATTTTCTAGATCAATCTGGTTCTGAGTCTGGATTTGAACTTGCCTTCCTTGACTTTGACTTTCATCTTGATCATCTGAGTCATATCCGCAAGACTTGGAATGTCTTTCTTTGCTCTCATCAACTCTGATATTAGCACTTTCAACAATATTTTTCAATCTCTTGTTAAAGCACCGGTATGCCTTACTTTGAGTAGAGTAACCCAAAAATATTCCTTCATCACTTCTTGCATCGAACTTGCCTAGATCCTCATCTCTTTTGATATAGCATTTACTACCAAAAACTCTAAAATATCTTATAGTAGGAGGATGACCAAACCATAGTTCATAAGGCATCTTACCAGAATTGCCTTTGATCTACACCCGGTTAAGAGTGTAGACAGCAGTGCTCACAACTTCTCTCCAATAGACTTGTGGAACATTTGCCTCCATCATCATGGTCCTAGCAGCTTCTTGAATGGTCCAGTTCTTTCTTTCCACAACTCCATTTTGCTGAGGAGTCCTAGGAGCAGATAACTGTCTTTTTATTCCATGCTTTTCACAAAATGTATCAAACTCACCGGAGGTAAACTCTCCACCTCTGTCAGATCTCAGACACTTTATCTTCACACCAATCTCATTCTCCACCATAACCTTGAACACCTTGAATTTGTCAAGAGCTTCTAATTTTTCTTTTAAGAAGGTTACCCACATCATCTAGGAGTAATCATCAATCAGCAAAATAAAATATCTATCTCCTTGCACACTCCTAATTCTGGCAGGGCCACATAGATCAGTATGCACAAGTTCCAATAGTCCACTTGAAAATTGTTCTTTACTCTTGAATACAGTTCTGTTCTATTTACCCAATTGACATTCTCTACACATACTATCAGGTTTCACAAGTTTTGGAAGATCTCTCACAACCTGAGTAGAACTTATCTTGACAATTTTATCAAAATTCACATGACACATTCTTCTATGCCATAACCAACTCTAATCAATCTAAGCAATCAAGCAACTCTTACCAAAACTACTTAAATGAAAGATGTTACCTCTAGTCTGAGTACCAAATGCAATTTTAGTTCCAAAGCTTTCCAAGATTCTGCATTTTCCATCCTTGAATCAGAGATCATAACCCTTTTCAACCAACTATCCAACACTGAGAAGATTATGCTTCAGTCCTTCCACATACAGAACATCATTAGTGTTATTCTTACCATCAAAAGAGATGGATTCTACCAGCTGAGTTGTCTCCAAATTTCACAATTCCACCTTCATATTTTTTAGAGTTTACAAACTTACTTTTATCACTAGTCATGTGATGAGAACATCCACTATCAATCACCCATTCATCCTTTTCAACAACCTGAGCAACCAAGGCACTTTCCACATTTGCATAACTAGCAGATTTAGCAAACACTGGATCTTCTTCTCTGATAGCAATGAACACCCAATCACCTTCAGTGGAACCTCCATGATCAGATTCATCATCTGTGACTCCTCTAGCTTCTTGGACATAGTAACATTTCTTTTAACCTTTATATCTATTAGAATTTGGCTTTGAAACTCTCTCCGGACATCTTGAGGTAAAATGACCAATCTTATTACAAGCAAAACATTTGAATGGCAACTTTCCTTCATACTTACCGGATCCTCTTGGCATTCTTTTGGCAATAAGAGCTTCAAGTTTTGTAGTCTCAATTTCATCATCTTCAAGATCCTTCCTAGCCTTCACAAATCTGTTTGATCTTTCTGAAGAACTTTCACCTGGATCATATCTTTGTTTTCCATATACACTGGTCTTAAATGCATATTCAAACTTAGGAAGAGAATCACCAAACTCACTCATTTCAAATGCTAAAAGTTTACAAACTAATTGATCCCTTGTAATAGTTGTCACAGACCTGATCTCTTCAATGGCAGCAACTTTATTTGTATGTTGTAGGTAAGGATCTGAGCACTTTGGCAACAATCTCTGACTCTTCCAATACTCTACTAGCATTCCTAATACCAGTCACAAGTTCATTCACTTTCTACATGTAGAAAGTAATATTTTCATCTTCACTCATCATCAACCTTTAGTATTTACCCTTCAGGCTTTATAGCTTGGCACATTTGACATATTTGTCACCTTCATACAAATTTTCCAACTTTTTCTAGATTTCATGGGCAGTTTTCAATTCTAGGACATTTGCTAATTCTATATCAGTCAAGGCACTCAATAATGCTTCTTTAGCTTGAATGTTGCATTCAACTTCCCTGAGTTCGTCTAGAGTTGTAGGGCCATTCTTCAGAATTTTATACTCATTCTTAGTTATCAACTAAAAGGCATCACCCATACATTCCAAATGACACTGCATGCGCACCTTCCAAAGGGAGTAATATGTTCCATCAAATCTTGGACTTTCCTTTTTGTAAGTTGACATCTTGGATCTCCTCAAGTGGTCAAGCTTCTTTTAGAGGAACTGGCTCTAATACCAATTGTTGGAATTAGGCCAAACAACTGAGAGGGGTGGTGAATCAGTTGTCCCAAAACTTTGACACTTGCAGCAATTTATTCTTCTTTACCAATTAAAACAAATTAATGATATAAACATTAAGGCATGAATTATCAACACATGAGCAGAAACAAGATGAACACACTTGACACCAAGATTTTTAACATGGAAACCCGGTTAAGGGAAAACCATGGTGGGGATTAGCCCACAAGATTCGTACCCTGTTAAAAGTACTTAGAAGAAAAGAGAAGGCACATGCCTTTAGGCGCACTACCCAGAGCTCACTACTCAAGAGAGGCTCACTACCTACAAGAATTTATGTTTAACACAGAGATAAAGAACTGAGAAATAGCATCTTCTCCATGCCTGGTTCAGTCCCATTGAAGGCTCAAAAACTTCTGCTATGTCCCTCAAACACTTCTTCACTATATCTTCATCCTTTACTACTCTTGTTCTTCTGCTCCTCTTCTTCTCTGCTCTACCTCTGTACCTTTCTTAAGATTTTATCATTTTCGCTCAAGGACAACTTTCCACAATTCATCAACAAGTATTTATACACTTCATCAACCTTGGAATGAACATCAAGGTCGGCTTGACTTAATGCAGATCACTATACTATCAACCAAACATATTTGAGACTTGAATCTTCTTCCAACAACATGCCACGCTCCATAGAATTGCTCTTAGATCATCTGCAACACGCTTGAATCATCTGGTTGGCCAAGACTGGGAAGAACAGCAACACCAAGAAAGAAATCTTTACCAACAAGCTCAATCTTCAATGCGGACCTCCAACATAGCAGTCACATGATTCAGAGACCTCCACAAGCAGATTGAATTCAACAAAGACATCCGCACTCCTCCAAAACATCAAAATCACTTGCATCTTCATTTGGAACCTCAAGAACACTGTCTGCCATGACTGTCACACTAGAAAGATTGCTTGCAGATCTCCAAACCATGAACCACTTGATTTGATGATACATACTAACTTCCCAAACATGCCTCTAGATCTACAGATCATAATATTTCAATGTGGAGAAATCTAGACCAATTTCCTATCATTCTCTCTTCTGAACACTGCAAAACCCGGTTCAACTCAGATGGCCATAATTTCTTTAAATCTTTAAGTGGACTTCTCAAATCTTAGCTGGAGCTACCTCAAACAATCCTCTACACAGCCATATGGTCTGCATACTTAGATCTTCATTAATATCCTCAACATATCAGTCTTCTAACCAGTCAATAAAATAGGATAAAGCTGACATCAATGGCAACAGTGATATGTTGACATCAATGACAACTCCGATTAGGCACATATTTGCAACAGTTATTGCCTCATCATGGGCCTTATACTCCATGACTAGACAAGGCATAATTGTGAGCCTACAAGCATATACACACCAACTTGAATAAAATAGGCTTGTTCATGTGCTTGACATGTTTTCTTGTGTGAAACTTGTGAATACCCTTTGAATCCAAAAACACCTAAATATTTGTAAACCTTTGAACACTTCAAGTTAAAATACAACTTTGCAAAGACCACAAAATCCTTTTGCCAAAGCTTGAAATATTATACATCCAAATCCATGAAATAGAGATCTTACACCTTCACCTTGTCACCCATACAATTTCCAAGTCAAATCATCCTTCCAACATCCAAAAATCCACATCAAATTCCCTTTATTCAACCATATCAAAAATAAACACAAATCATTGTATCCATTCACCTTGTTGTGCTTGTGTCCACACTTTGTTGCATTCATAAATTTTCATCACATCTGTCCTAAGTTGCCAGTAATTCACCCCAATGTCTTTTGGTGTTTATGTTCATAAACTAGCACCTTTGTCTTGCTTTGGCATTTGCATTCTATTTTTAGCGCATTCATCTTGCCACTCATGAAAACCCAAGTCCAACATGATTCATCCATTTAAACCCCCAAATCAAATCACTCTCTTTGATTTTGAACCTTGATTAGTGTTAAACATCTACTCACACCCATCCTTAAACATTAAACCTAATCATCATCCAAATCATCAAATCGTAATCCAATTTTCATCCATTTCAATCCAACCCCAAATCAAAAATCAAAACCTTAAATCAAACTCACCATCCTTAACCTAAGATTTTTTAGGAACTTAGCCTATCCTAAGTATAGTTATCCAACCAAATCAGTCCCTCATCTAAGATTTTTGTACCTTAATCTATAATCAAAATCTAACCTCCAATCAACTCTTTCTTAAGAACAAAGTATATCTTAAGTATAGAAATCAAGCTCACTCATCCACCAAAGCATCATCCTAAGGTCTTGACATTTTATATTAATCATCCTGTATATAGCAAAATATAGATTTTATTGAAAGATTTGGAAACTATATGCAAACCCTAAAACCTATATTCAGTACAACAAAACAATAATGATAAAACTATTGAAATCCAAATAAAATAGATGTTACCAATATTAATTTAAATGTGGTTGCTCTGAGTATTGCATAACTCCAATATAATTTTGCCAGGGGGGATAAATGATAGATGCATTTGATTTTTATAAAGTTGGGTAGAAATTGGTTTGGGTAGTTAAACGAATTTTTGGTTCGGTGAACGGTAAGGTAGGTAAAAGGTGGTTATGGTAGGTATTCTACGGGTTTTAGATTAAAATAATAAATTAAGTTTATTTAATTTATTATTTTTAGGAGGTTATTAGCTCATAGGTAAATAATAAATTAATTTTAATTTATTATTTATGGGATATGTCAAAATGAAGGATTTAATTAATTAACATTAATTAAATCACATGTGGGTAATAATAAATTAAATGGGATATTTAGGGATTATTAGGGATAATTATGGATTTAGGGATAATGAAAGATTCAGTCAATTTTTTATGTCTACACATCCATCACATAAGCCAAATCATTTGACCCAAATCTAGAACCATATCAATTCGCTTTAGCACCCTAATCAAGGTCAATCAAGGTATAAATCCTTTCAACCCCATCCAACATCAAATCAAACATCATCAAGGGTCCTTTACCTAATCCTTCAAATTCCAAATCCCAAGGGTCCTTGACCTCATCGCTTCAAATCAAAATAAATATTAAACCATCTAGGGTCCTTGACCTAATCCCCCTCAATCAACACCAAATCCACCCCATCTAAAACCAATCAACCTAGCCAAACATCAAGTGCCATGCATCCTTGACCTTGATCTTATCCAACATCAAGCTACCTAGTGATAGGTTGTTGCTAAGACCTAACACTTTAGTTGAAAAATGTATTAGTTTTGTCAACTGGGTTGTGTCCAAGGTTGTATGCAATAAGAGATTGGTTTAGACATCTCAACTTAGCAATGATTTTTTGGATTTTTATGAAATTTTTGACAACATAAACTTAAACTATAAAGCATGTAAGCTTAGTCTACAAAGCACTTGAACTTAATCTATAAAGCATCTTAATTTAATCTACAAAACATATGGACTTTTAAGCTATGAATTTGAAAGGAACATTCTAATCTAACAAAGCAAGAAACTTTTCAAATCCAAATTGCACTATCAATTATTATTGAACTCTTGAACTAAGTAGAAGCTCCGAAAAATTACAACTAAAAATTTCACTATGCTGAAAACAACTAAACACAATACCCTGTAGGTTAACATTAACATGAACCTACCACATCATTACGAAACATAAGGTTGTAATAGTTCAGAATAGAACAATCACATAAACATAACATAAATACTAACATACATCCACAAAACATTGAAATACTTATATATCCCTAATTCCTTCGAGTGGCCAGCTCTCCGGAAATCTTTTACTGATTCAAATCACATTCACCATTAACAGCTCAAATTCTAGTCCACATACACATTACTCAATAACACTATTTTGATGCACAAAAAAATCTAATTCTATCATTCATAGCATGATTGTTTAAAAAAATAACAAGATAATCTATATCACTTCCAAAATCCTAGATACTGGGGTGGCTCATCAATGCCACTGAAAAAGTATTCAATAAGATAAAACAGAATGTAACTGAACTAGTTGTTTTTAAATACAATATAACAAAGGCTGCAATTGGAGCTATTAAATGTCTTGAGTGCTTTTAAAATAACAGAAAGGATGGATAACTGCTAAGTGGTCGAATGGTAATAAAAGACTGAAGTCTTTGATAATGTGTCTTCTGAAATTCTAGCACCCTATTGTTCCAGCACTGCTGACTCTAGTCTGCATTCATGTTTATTCCTCCTACTTTGCCATACTCAAAAACCTGTATCAACACAGATCTTTTCACAAAATCATGTCAACATTAGTGATGAAATCTAGTCAATTCAAGAACGAAGATTTGTACAACATTCTTTCAAAATAAACAATTATTGAATATAAGATTAATAAATTGTCATGGTTCAAGGTAGTTTGGTGGCATAGAAACGGTCATGAGGTCGATGATAAAAATGAGGTTATTTTTACCTCATCACTCTCCCCTCTCTAAGGTTGAGCAGGTCCTACTCTTTGTTGTGAGTGGATCCTCTGTCTCTCTACTTCTCTCTTCCTGTTGATTTCATCAAACAGTGCACTGAGGTCATACATATCCCCTGCTTCAAAATCCTGATGATCAGAATATTTAAGAAAACCCTTAGGCAATTTCACTCTCATTTTCCATGTTTGAGGATCTCTAGGGTCTTACTCTGAAGTAACCAAGACTGCGGGTGGGGGATGAATAATCAAAGGAGGTCTATACCTCATGCCTATCCACTTAGTCTTAATCTATTGTAATATTTTTGTCAAGGCTTCTACCCTCTTATATGACCACTTGAGGTTAGGTGGAGAGATCATTTCTCTTCTTTTTAGGTACATTGGCAGAGGGGTATACCATTCCTCACATGCACTCCTTGCCCTGTCTATTAAGTTTGGCCCATTTATTTTGAAATCTTCAAAATAGATTCTTAAACTTATATTATATTTTTCATGGATGGCCTCATACTTCCTAATTCTTCTGAAATGGGTTTTGAAAGCAAAGGGTTTGTGATATGGGTGCCTCATGAGGAGTCCTACTATTCTCTCTACCTGTAGATACTCCCTAGTTCTATCTTGCCAATTAAGATGATTCTACAAGTTAGACAAAAAGGCTCTGAGTTGGACCTCTCCTACAAAGAGGTTGATAAAGAACTCATTATGTTTTTCCAAAAGGAGATTATGCACAAAGAATTCACATAGCAGATTTTGTTGAGTAGGGGGTGACATTTTAAATGTTTCTAAGAATTTCTTATCATCCAAGTCATGAGGTAGATTACAAGAGATTCTAAGGAGCTTCCATCTTAACACTTACTCATTGAGGAACATTGAATACAACCTGGATGTTTTTCTACAAGCCAATAATAACTCTCCTATTTTTGCTTGGTACAATCTATCATAGGATTCTTTCAATATTACCAAATCCTTAACCTGAGAATTCTCTATTCTAGCTTGTCTCATAAAGTAACACCTTTCCATCTATTTTCTTAGTAATGGAGGAATGTACACCTAGAACCATTCCATTTTTGTCAGTTCATTTTATATTTCCTTAGATTCCATGATTGGTTTGGTATTCACTTCCTGCAACTCTTGTTCTAGCTCCATTGTTTGGCTAAGGGCTGCATTAAGCTCTTGTTTATGTTTTTCTTATCTTTCCACAAAAGCCTGAAGAAACACTACAAAATTATCAGTCAATTTCTTTATTTGTACATCCTTGTTAGATAGGATTGCTAAGTGTTCCTAGTTTTTCTCCCTAGACTGTTTTAATTGGGACTATAGATTTTCAATAAGTTCATCTTTCTATTTTAGTTCATATTCCAAATCTATTACCTTTTGATCCCTTTGTTGTATGAGTTCTTCCTTTTTATCAATGCTCTGCTTCTGTACACCAATTTTCTCATTATTATGTTGTAACTTATCCCTTAACTGTGCAACCTCTTTTCTCAACCTATTTAACTTAGTTTCCATTTGACTGTGCTCTTCATTTTCTACATTTGTTGAAGGAGGTGGCTCAACAATCACTGTATTCTGATCAAAGACATTTTCTTCACTAACTTCCCCTTTAGCGCTTTGCCCTGTCTCATCTACATCATGTGTTGGAGGTGGCTATTTATTTGGTAGAACCGTTTCACGCTCATTTTCATCTATTTTCCCTGTTGGGGATTGTTGTTCAGTCATTAAGACTATCTCCATAGGATCTTGTTTTTGTTCCTTTGTTCCTTCTATATTTGTATAAGCTAGGTTCTATTTGACTGCCTCCCTTTGTTCTTCCTCAACTGTGTCAGTTTCTTTTTCTAATTCTTGACCATTATTTTCCCTCAGAGTTTCACTTATGTTTGGTTGTTTGTCCTACCTTTTTCTTTTCGAAATAGGCAGATGCTCAAATGCAGCAAAACAACTCATGTCCACAGCTAGCCTTTTACTTCTTCTTGGAGGTGGGGGTCTCTGTAATCTTTCTTTAGGCCACTGTTTCCTTTCCCTAGGTAGGTTGGTTTCTTTTTCATCCCTAGAATCAATCAATTCCACATCTTCTCATTTTTCTGAAGTCATTGGAACATTTTGTGTCCTCGGAGGATCATTAGTTTCTGAAGGGTTTGTCACATTTTTGGGTGCCTCACCCTCGAGAGTCCCTCAGTATTGTTGGGGTTCAGGAGAAGGCTCCCTAGGGTTTTCTCTAGCCATACTAAAAGATTCTCCCTCTCAAAGTGTTCTGCAAATGCTTGAGTTTCAAATTTCCTAAGGAAATTCTGCCACCTCTTGTCTATTTTTCTTTTCTTCAACAGTTGATGTCTACAAATTAATGTGATTAGGCCATGGTGTTTCAAAGGCTCCAACCCAACATTATACCTTTCTATCATATGAATGATGGAATTATACAAGAAAGTAGGGAGGTTGATTCTGAGTTCAGGTTGGTTAGCATCGTGGCGCAAATGAATAAGTAAACAAAAGGGGGGGCCCTACAATGGTGGCACATTGGTTGTCACAAGTAAAATATTTCATAATCCATGCTACTACGGTTTTCCAAGGTTCGGCAATTGACTTCCTTTGAATGCCCTTGTTTTGACCCTTGGGGCCTATGATTAGCTAGGGTTGAGGTTCCCCTTCCTGTAAAAAGACTTCTAGCATTTTTTGATAAGAAATATTTATTGATTCTACTAAGTTTATCCCTTCATTTTTAATACTAGAAAGATCAACAATGATTTGGGCACTTACCTTGAATTTTCTCCCTTGTACTATGGAGTGCCCATTTGAAAAATTATCAACAAATTCCTTGACCAGTTCCAAATTGTACCCCTTGAATCTCTTAACAAAGTCCAACCACCCTACCTTCTAAAACAACTCTGAAATGTTCTATATGGCCAATAGCTTCTCTAGAGAATTAGGTTCTGATTTCCACTTTTCCCCCATGTGAATTCCTCTGATAATTCTTACTAAATTCTTCACTAAATTGTTATGACTATGAAGGTGGCCAACTGTTAAGCTTACTGAACTAAATGATCAATTATAATGAAACATTACTCTCACAATTAATTGTAATTGCATTAAAAACAATAGAGTGAGATGAAGGTGATTTGATATCTTTCAACTCGGCATGCCAACCCGGACCTTTTACTCATTATTACTTTGCATGATGTGGAGTTAGTGCATTGTCATTTCCTTCAGTTCTAAAGTAAAGTTCCCATGGATTTCTAATTTTGGGAAAAGGAGTAAAAGTGTGTCAATTCATTAAATCCTATTTACAATCTATTGTTTAAATAAGAAAGAATTTGTACGTACCTTGCATCCCTAAATTGATTTGAGTTTGTTTCACCTTTGCTGACGTAATGGTCACATTTGAAGCTTTTGATGGGATGACTCATCATGTTTCAGTAGATTTATTGACAAGGTCGATGACATGGCTGGATATTTTATTATGATGACTTTTAGGTGGTCATAATAATATTTGTTTATTATGATAGAGGGTGGTAACATTAGGAATTCATTTTAATGAATTCCTTGGTACAGGTGAGTTGGATGGTAGAGATGATTGGATAGGTGTGCTTTGAAAATAATGGAGTATTTGTAAAGAACTAACAAGTTTTGGAGTAGCAACATCGGATGCTCTCACAATGATCATAGCAGGAACAAAAGATGAAGTTCTAGAGCATCATTGGAAGATGTCGTCGGAACACAGGAGTGAAGTTCTGGAGCATCATTAAAAGATGCTACTAGAATGTGGGAACAAAGTTCTAGAGCATTGCTGAAAGATGCCACCAGAACGCAGGAAAAAAGTTCTAGAGCATCGTTGAAAGATGTCACCAAAATGCAAGAACAAAGTTTCAGAGCATCATTGAAAGATGTCGCCGAAATGTAGGAACAAAGTTCTGGAACTAAAAGATACCGTTGGAATGCATGAACAAAGTTCTAGAGCATCATTGAAAGATGCCACTAGAACGCAGGAACAAAGTTCTGGAGCATTGTTGAAAGATGTCGCTGGAATGCAGGAACAAATTTCTAGAGCATCGCTAAAAGATGTCACTAGAACATAGGAACAAAATGAAGTTCCAGAGTATCGGTGAAGATGCTATTGAAACTTAACACAAATAGGAATGAAGTTCTGGAGCATCGGTGAAGATGCTAACAAAACTTAGCATGAACATGAATGAAGTTCTGGAGCATCGGTGAAGATGATACCGAAACTTAGCATGAATAGGAATGAAGTTTTGAAGCATCGGTGAAGATGCTAGCTAAACTTAGCACTATCCTGAGGCAAAATTCTTGCAAACAATACTAAAATTTAGATAAAGTACACAATGAGTTAGACAAATACCCAAGAACATACAAAAATATTTTTTTTTGAATGACTTACGAGTCCTCAGCCAAGGTAGAGTTGATACATTGGTCCTCTCCTTGCATCTCTACCATCTTTGTAAATTCTTCTTTGTTTATAGGTTTGTGGTAAAGCTGCAATCTATGGCCATTGACTAGAAGTGTTCGAGTGTCACCATCTATGGGTTTAAGCTGCACTACTCCATTTGAAAACACTTCAAAAATTTCATATGGTCCTAACCATTGAGTCTGAAGTTTACCTTTTTAATCTTTATATCTAGAGTCAAATAGTAATGCCCAATCACCATTGTGGAATTCCCTTTCCTTTATATGCTTGTCATTCCAAGTCTTTTGTTGTTGTTGAACCAAATCGGTCTGGTGAATGGCTTCCAAGCGAAGTTCATTTAGTTCACTAAGTTGTAGTAATCATTCAATCTGGGCTCGATCAAGGTCCAAACCTACTTCCATTGTTGTTTTTAGCGTTTGTAATTTGAATTCAATGGGTAGAAGAGATTTCTTTCCAAAAACCAATTCATAGGGAGTAAGACTAGTGGTTGATTTCCAAGTGGTGTTATAAGCCTAGACTGCCTCATGCAGTTTCCTAGCCTAATCTTTCCTTCCTAATGAAACTATTTTTGTTAGGATGTTTTCAAGTTATCTATTAGTTACTTCCACCTGACCATTTGCTTGTGGGTGGTAAGGGGATGATTTCTTATGGCTTACTTGGAAAAGGTCAGTGAATGCCAACAGAACTTTAGACATAAATTGTGGTCCCTGATCTGTGACAATGGATTTGGGAGCTCATTATTTGAGGAAAATTTTGTTATAAAGGAAATCTGCTACCTGTTCTTCCCTAGCAACTTTCAGTGCTTGAACTTCTACCCATTTGGTTAGGTAGTTTGTACATACCAAAATGTATTCTTTACCCTGTGAAGGAGGATCTATGGGCCCTATGAAATCTAGTCCCCATTTAAGGTTCAAAAACTACATGTGGTTGAATATGTTGTTATATGGAGCCTAATCAGACTTGGAGGTTACATTTTCCCCACTTTTATCAGTGTGGATTCCCCCCCAAATTCCTATGGGGTCAAGGGGCAGCGCCCCTTGTGGGGGTTTGGGGGTAGCGCCCCTGGCGCGTTCCCTGTCGTGATACAGGGCGGGGTCGAGGGGCAGTGCCCCCGAAACCTCACATAATTTTTTATTATTTTATAAAGGCACCGGGAGTTATTTTTCATCGACTGACATAACAAAAAGCTTGATAAAAGCAGCTAAGGGTTAGGGTTTTGATATATTGTATTGTAGCATTTGCAGCGGTATTGAGTTGCAGGGATTGCTGATTGTAATCGGTTTGATTTACTGGATAATAATATTGGACTCTCTGTTTGGTGGCTGTAGCCCGAGTTTGGGTGAACCACGTTAAAACTTGTCTCTCGCTATTATTAATTTTGTGTATTTCCATTTCTCTATTTAATCTTTATTTGCATTTAATTGATATCTTCTGCCGGCTAACCCTAACAAAATAGGCATCTTGCTAGATGTTGTAGGTCTACTTACTTGTTGGCATTCATCACAATGGCGGATATATTTTTTCACATCTTTGTGCATGGAGGGCCAATAGTACCCTGCACCTAAGATTTTGTGGAAGGTTCTCTTTGCCGAATAATGGCATCCGGAGGGGTCATCATGCTACTATCTCATTATACTATATGTTTCATCTAATATGACACAGTGGCGTAAAACCAAATCAAGTCCATTCTTGAATAGCATACCATTGATCCATTTGAACTAGGCATTTTCTCTGATGAGGTGTTTCTTTTGTTTTGATGTAAAATCTAGTAAAAACTCAAAGGTGTCTAAATAGTTTGCTATGTCTGCAAACCAGGGCATTCTAATGGAGATGGTGAATAAGTTTTCATCTAGAAATTCATCTTGAACAGGGGCACAGACTCCATTATCTTGTCTGATCTGGGAAAAAAAGTTTGCTACTACGTTAAATTTCTTAGGTTTATCAAAGATGGTAACATTGAATTCTTGGAGAAGTAATAACCATCTGATTATCCTTCCATTCACTGTGAGTTTGTTCATTAGGTACTTAATGGTTGAATGGTCTGTGAAAATAGTTACCTTGTACCCTGTAATGTCATGTCAAAATTTGTTGATTGCATGAACCACAGCTAAGAATCCTTTCTCTGTAGTGGTGTAGTTCCTTTCAGTGGGAGTAAGATTCTTACATATGAAATATATAGCATACTTCCCTCCATTCTCATCTTCATGGCCTAAAATTGTCCCAATTACATCATTGGAGGCATCTGCGTAAATATGGAAGGGAAGATTCTAGTTAGGTCCTCGTAATACTAGAGCGGAAGTGAGTTTTTCTTTAATAATGTCAAATGATGTTTGACATTTCATAGTCCAAGCAAATTACACATCCTTTTGAAGAAGGACAAACATAGGAGCTATAATTTTACTGAAGTTTTCTATGAACCTTCGGTAGTATCCAGAATGGCCTAGGAAACTTCTGACATCAGTTTCATTTTTTGGGGTCTCTAACTGTTGTATCACTTTGATTTTTTTAGGATCTACCTTTATCCCCTTGACTGAGATGTGGTGTCCTAGCATTATCCCTTGTTCTACCATTATTAAACATTTTTCATTGCTCAGAGATAACTGATGGTCTTCACATCACTGCAAAACCTTGTCTAAGTTTTTAAGTGGTTCATCAAAAGTGGAGCCATATATAGTGAAGTCATCCATGTAGACTTCTACACAATCATTTACAAGTTCAACAAAGATTGTGAGAACAGCCCTCTAAAATGTTGTAGGGGTGTTACATAATCCAAAGGGAAGGACTCAATATGTGAACGTTCCCCAAGGATAGGTAAAAGTTGTTTTGTCCTGGTCCTCCACTGCTACTTGTATCTAATTATATCAGTTAAATCTATCCAAAAATGAGAAATACTTTCTCCCTGCTAGGTTATCCAAGACTTGGTCTATGAGGGGTAGCAGAAAGTAGTCTCTATAGGTTGCTTTATTAAGTAATCTATAATCCACACACACTCTCCATTTCCCATTTTTCTTTGGAACAACCACCAAAGGTGAGACCCACTTGCTGTCAGAGATAGGATACATAATCCTACTTGTAGGAGTTTTTCAATTTCTATTTTGACAATATTTTTGAGAGTAGGGTTAAGTCTACATTGTGGCGAACGAACTGGTCTAACATCTTCAGTATAGATGTGGTGAGTCCAGACACTAGGATGAATTCCTCTCATATCTGTGTAGTCCCAAGCAAAATCTTTGGATTTGTTCACCAATACATCAAATAGCTTGAGCTCATTTGTTTCTATTAACCATCTATTGATGTTCAAAGTTTTTCCTGGTAATAACATGATAGTTTTGGTTCCTAGGTGGTTGGAGGTGACAGTGTGAACTTCTCTCATTAATGTGTTAAGTGGACAACTATGTGGTATGATTTTATGGAACCTAGAAATATCCTCAAAGAAGTGATCAATTTTTGGAATGATATTAGCTAGAGGACAAGGAAGCATTGTGAAGGATGTCTAGCTGTTACTATATGTGTGCTCAATATCATCAGTTTGGATCATGTGTCCTAAGATTTCCTCAACTTCCAAGAGTTCTTCATTACTCAAATCTATAGTGATACTTTGCATGTCATTTTCAGTTCATCCTCTGGTTCTTCACCTTGTTGTTTAATGACTACCATTACAAGTGAGGCTAGATTTTCTTGCCTACCAGAGCAATTTGATTCGTCAACCCAAACTTGCTTGTTCACAACAAGTTGAGCAGGAGGATACAAGGACAAGTGTTTGTTGTTAAGGCCATTTGAAATTGTCATTCCTCCTGCCCTGCAATCAATTTTAGTTACAACAGTTGCAAACCAAGGTCTTCCTAATATCAATGGATAACTATCCTTAGGAGTATGGGACTAAATCACCTAGAAGTCCACTAGATATTCCCATTGTCAACTCTAACAAGGACATTTTCAAGGACACCTTTGGGAACAACTATAGATTGGTTTGCCATTTGCAATATGGTTGTTGTGGAACGTAAATTTGTGAGCCCCAGTTTTTCCATGACGTCCACAATCATGACATTAATCATTGCCTCTAAGTCTACGATTGCATTGAGTATTTCTACCTCACTGATCATTACCATTATGAGTGGGCTACCTGGGTCACCATATTTTGGGGCAGAGATTTCTCCCGTCAGAAGGTTAGCCAAATATCCATTGATTTGCACTGTGTTAATTTGTTTCTTCTTCCTCCCTGGTGTTTTTATGCACAACTATTTGACTAATTGGTTGAGTTCAAGAATCTCTTTAATTTCTTGTAATAATGGAACCTCAATGTGGAGTCGTTTAATTTCTTGTATTAAAGCAGTTTCAGTTGGCAAGGTTTTTTTTGGAGGGCTTTTCAGGAAGGTCTCCTTAAGGCAGTCCAGAAAAGGTGTTTGAGTTCTTCTTTTTAAGTTGGGGACATTCTCTGGAAGGCTTGGTGAATGTTTATTGATAGTCTCTTCTAGTGGTAAATTCGAAGATTTATGCAGAGCTCATTGAGATGACAATGGCACTTCATAGGAGTATTCCTAGATTTTAGTAGGCACATCTTGTTACTTCCTATGGTTTTCTTTGAAGGTATGGGAGTTTTTTTTGTCTTTTTAGTGGCTTCCTCATTTTGGTCATCTAAGATTTCAACAATGGTAGGTTGCTGGAGTGTTTTCCTTGACCTTAACTGTAAGTTTTTACAATAAATAGCATTAACCCCAGCCATGTTTTCCTGCTTAGTGGAGTACACTAGTGCAGTTTGATAGTTATTCTTTGGATTAGCAATAAGTTACACTAGTAGTTGGGTTTGATTGACATGCTCATTTTGTTGAGTATTTTGGGGAGCTGGTAGGAGATTTTGTTGTGGGTTTGGCATCCGTCGCGGACCATGATAGAATTGGTTTGAAGGTTGATTCTATTGTTGGGTAGGACTTTGAAGGTACCAATGTTGTTGAGTTTGATTTTCCCATTGAGGACTTGTCCATAACTGATTTGCCCACTTAGTTGGTCCCCAAGGATAAGGTCCCCAATTAGGCAGTGCTGGAGGCCAAGGTGTCGCCCACTGATTATTATTCCAATTATTTCAAGGGTGCCAGGATGAGTTTGAGTTTTGACTATAGGATAAATTCCCTCCTAGTCTCTAGCCTACATAATTGACCTATTCCTCTATGTGAGACGACTTCTTCTTTGAGTTTTTAATTACACTGAGTATCTCACACTGATTGATGACATGATTTTTCTCACAAATTTGGCAACCGTCAACTTTATCTAGTGGACACTCCCTTATCAGATGTTTATTTTGACATCTGGGATAGTAGATGGATAAGGTTTCAAGATTGCGTATCTTGGCTTGTATTCCATCTAGGGTGGTGTTCAACTGAAAAAGGATATTAGTTTTTAGATTTATTATTTCCTCTCACAATTTTTCAATTTCATTTGATCCTCTCAATAGGCTGGACTTATGGATTCCTCCACGAGTCCAAGAGAAATTTCTGCACAACTCAACAATCTCTCTGAGGTCAAGTTGGGACACATCTCCTTTTCCCATCAAGTTTAAGCTTCTCCTAGCATCCTCATCAAGCCCCTTGAGGAATATGGTCTTCAAGATTTCTGGGCTTATTGTTTCTTCCCCGCACTGTTTTGATAGAAAGATGAATATGTCCCTAAAGTCCTCTAGGCTTTCATCTTCTTTGTGTTTAAGTTTAAATAGTTCTTCCTTTCTATAGTTGACCCTACAGTAGGTCTAATATTTGTCCAAAAAGATAGTTTCCATATCATCCCAAGTAGTTATTGATCCTAAAACCAATCACATGAACCATCTCATCACAGAGTCTCTCAAGATAGAGGGAAAGAGTTTCAGTTTCTAGTTATTTGTTTTGTAGTCATATGTCTAACTCAAAACTTTAAATTCAAAAAGGAACTGGTCTGGGTCTTCAGAAGACAAACCTCTAAAGGTTGGTAGGATAGAAGGTAAAATATTTTCATCGATGAGTCTTCATCTGGATTGAGAGCAATAGGATAAGTGAATGTTCGGGTTGCTCTTCAAGGATTTGGGTTAACATCATCTTGATTGTTTCCCCTTCCATGGTGATTGAAAGGGTCATTACTGCTATCAACCATTATGTTGGAACAGATGTCTTCTTCCTTAAGTGTTTGTTGTGATGACTAAGTATCTAAGATATGTTGGGAAATCTCAGGTCGATCCTTATCAATCGGTTCGTAGTGAAAAAGTTCTTCTGCTAAGACTTCTACCTTTCTAGATTTGGTTGAAACTTCTATTTAGGGGGTTTTTTCTATGAATCTTCCATGTGGACTTTGTTTCCTGACCATGCAGAAAAAAAAGTTTGATGATTGTTTTTGTTTTGACTAACAAGAGGTATCCAAATGTTCTCCTAATAACACTATAAAGGGGTCCCCAACAATGGTGCCAAAAAGTGATAGGTTGTCGCTAAGACCTAATACTTTAGTTGAAAAATGCATCAGTTTTGTCGACCGGGTTGTTTCCAAGGTTGTATGTAATAGGAGATTGGTTTAGACATCTCAACTTAGCAATGATTTTTTGGATTTTTATGAAAGTTGTGACAACATAAACTTAAACTATAAAGCATATTAACTTATTCTATAGAGCACTTGAGCTTAATCTATAAAGCATCTTAATTTAATATACAAAGCATATGGACTTTTAAGATATGAATTTGAAAGGAACATTCTAATCTAAGAAAGTAGGAAACTTTTCAAATCCAAATTGCACTATCAATTATTATTGAACTCTTGAACTAAGCAGAAGCTCCGGAAAATTACAACTAAAGATTTCACTGTGCTAAAAATAACTTAACACAATACCCTACAGGTTAACATTAACATCATCCTACCACATCATTATGAAACAAAAGGTTGTAATAGTTCAGAACAGAACAATCACAAAAACATAACATAAATACTAACAATACATCCACAAAACATTGAAATACTTATCTATCCCTAATTCCTTCGAGTGGCCAACTCTCTAGAGATCTTTTACTAGTTCAAATTGCATTCACCATTAACAGCTCAAATTCTAATTTGCATACACATTACTCTATAACACTATTTTGATGTAGGGCAAAATTTGATTCTATCATTCATAGCTTGATTCTTTGAAAAAATAACAAGATAATCTATATCACTACCAAAATCCTAGATACTGGGGCGACTCATCAATGCCACTAAAAAAGTCTTCAACAAGATAAAACAAAATGTAACTGAACTAGCTATTTTTAAATACAATATAACAAAGGCTCCAAGTGGAGCTATTAAATTTCTTGAGTTCTTTTAGAATAACAAAAAGGATGGATAACTACTAAGTGGTCGAATGGTAATAAAAGACTGAAGTATTTGATAGTGTGTCTCCTGAAATTCTAGCACCCTATTGTTCCAACGTTGCTGACTCCAGTCTGCATTCATGTCTATTCCTCCCACTTTGCCATACTCAAAAACATGTATTAACAGATAGGTCTTTTCACAAAATCATGTCAACATTAGTGATGAAATCTAGTCAATTCAAGAATGAAGATTTGTATAACATTCTCTCAAAATAAATAATTATTGCATATAAGATTAATAAATTAGCATGGTTCAAGGTAGTTTGGTGGCATAGAAAGGGTCATGAGGTCGATGATAAAAATGAGGTTATTTTTACCAAAGTCATCAAATCCACCCATCATCTAACTTTATCAAACCTCATCAAAATCCAAATTAAAACTCATGAATCCATTTTGTTTCGATGAGTCCCCTCATCATAACCAATATCAAAATACCTTTTATGATGATGAGGATAGTCTTGTTGATCAAGATGAATATTCCATTAATCCCCTTGATGACATCATTGCAAGCAAGCTTTACATAATCTTTCATCGCCCAATCATGAGCAATCATGAGGTTTTCAACCAAGAATTGACTAGCACTAGCTATTCTACCAATCCTAATTATATACCTATTGGTCATCCCTATCATACCTTTGACAAGGGAAACACCACTCTAGCCTCCACCTCCTATCCAAATCCTTCATCCTAAACATCCTTGCAATCCAACTCATCCCATCAATCCAACCATTAATCAATTCAAACATCTAATCCATAATCTAATCCGACCACATCCAAGTCATCCCTTTCATATTTTCTCCAAGGACTCCTAGCAAGGTATTTTAAGAAAAATCACAAAAGCCAAATTAAGGATCCATGAAACTCCCCTCATAATCCTAATATTGTCATCCCTACAAGTCTACCTATATGGGAGAATAAATATTGACCTTTCCGACAGTCCATCCAATCCATCAAATTCCAAATCCATAAGCATAAAAAATTTCCTCACACGTCCATGTGCATAACTAGAGGAGTCCATCCATGCACTAGTCAAAGCAAAATACCACTCTTCCATTGTGTCACCTAAGCAAATTAGGCTATGTCAAGATCTCATTCCAAAACATGCCCAAACATATCCCCATCTAAATCTCTTTCATAATCCCATACCCCCTCAAAATCAAAGCACCCCCATTAGCCCAATCCCCAAACCCCAATCCTATCACCTTGGCTCCACCATCTTTGTCCACTCTATTTTTCTCACCCCCGAAGAGAACCTTACCTCTCCCATCATTCCCTCCTTATCTAAATGATTTCACATCTTGCTTCCAAAGAAATAAGTATCCAATTGTAAATTAAATATTTCAAAAAATACATTATCAAGGCAAAAGATTAGGCCTTCATGAGAAAGGCGTCTTGGAGCCCATACATGTTAAAGCAAATCACAGAGCACAGGGCCTCAACTACAACTCTCAAGGAAAACAATCTAAATTTGTTGGTAACAGCTCTAAAAATCCTAAGGAAGCTTCTTCTAACATCAAAATAGGTTCCTCTCATTGCTCCTACAAAGGTTTGGTTGCCACCAACCCTTTCATAGAAACCACTATCCCTATCACCAACCTTAACCATCCATTGCCTAAAATCACTAATCAAGATCAATGAATGCACACATCATGGACTTATTCCAACATGATGAAGCTATCACTAATTTAATGGGAGTCCAAGATAATATCTCCCCATGGTACCACACCATATACTTTGGAAGCAATTAGGATGCATCTGCATATGAACCAAAGATCTCACAAAAATATAAGGATCACCATGTCAC
Organism: Cunninghamia lanceolata; assembly: GCA_027924645.1. Taxonomy (NCBI): domain Eukaryota; kingdom Viridiplantae; phylum Streptophyta; class Pinopsida; order Cupressales; family Cupressaceae; genus Cunninghamia; species Cunninghamia lanceolata. The sequence goes on from BSBN01000942.1 coordinate 2,984,283, forward strand.
AAAGTATTGACATGTAACATCAAATCAAAAATAGATTAAAAAAAAAATAGATCAAAAAGGAAACATAAGCTTACAAATAATAAAGGAAACACTAAAGCAATATGGTTCCCCAAGAAAAAAGAAGCAATGAATCTAAGTGGAGAATCCAAATCTACACATCCAAATATTCATCCTTATCCCCTATCTCAATCCCGACACACTAAATCTAGATCCAAGCATCCCCATCCCAAGTTTAAAAATCCTCGGTCCATTTGGGTCCCTAAATTTCCAAATTAGAAATCCCAAAATCAAAAATCACATATTTCCCCTATCACGCATCCCATCAACCCAAAATCCCAAATCCACATCAAAAGATTCAAAATCCATCATGGTGTGTGCAATTGTTTGTGTAACATCACTATCCATAATGCTCAAGATTTAACTTAAACATGTAACTTAATCAAGCCATAAATTAACAATTGATAGAGATAATCAAAATTTTGCACCAAAAGAAACATAATCTTTTCCATCAATTAAGCATGTTAATCAAATCAAGATATAACAAAGCTTACATCTAGTAAACATTTACAATCTTTAGTGAGTAACCATCACTAATCAAATACAATATATGCTCTAGGCATCACAATCAAGTTTTACATTACAATAGACCAACTAATCATAAAATGCAAACACTGTATCTGGAACCAATGACATCTGTCTTCATAAGCCTCAGATTGTCTCATGCTTGGAAAGGAGAGCATCATCCTGGTGCTTTGCCTCCAACCACAGACCTATGGTCCCCCATTCAACTTCCTAACTGGAAGAGGCCCTACCCTTCATGGAAAGGTTACACATTAGAAATCAATTAGATAGCCATCTAAGTATCTAGTGTTGGGTCCTTCCTAGTGTCTCACGGTCAGACACTATAGATCCACTCTAACTTGTGTGACACTACTGGAGACACTAAGCCATCTGGAGCATTGTGGATCGACAATGCATGCAGAGACAGAAGCACTACTTTGGCCAAAGTTTTACATACATACACGTTGCACAATTAATGTCATCATATGTCCACCACCCTAACTCAACTTATAAGTTGTCATGTCCTACAATAAGTTCTTAACGACCTTGTTCCTTAGGTCTAGTCTGAGTGGGATCCATTCGATTCATTGTCCATACTTGGACATTCGACTCCCATCATAGAATGGTTATGATTAAATAGTTTATCCTTGTAACAAGGAACTAGTGACTCCTCATCACCTTGTTCATTTTCATTTCATATCAATTTGACCATTTTGACCACCTTGGTCTCCCATGGTTTACCTATTCGATAATAAATCATCACCTATGGTGAAGTCAATTTCATGGTACTCTAGGCATACCATGCCATAGTAGAGTAGATTAGTTTCATTAGGATTAATAGCTCTTGTTATCCTTATGAGCTTTAGGTGTTATTCACCAATCCTATTAGTTTATACTTAAGTAAGTAAAGGAATTATAACTCATAACATTAACCAATGAGTCTTAAATTCAGGCACATGTAGAACAAGTCTATATACTTTTATAAGCACATTCTAACTATATCGTGATGAGACTATGTTCTCAATTAATCTCACCACCTCCATAATCGAAGGTTTATGAGTAAAATCTTTGATAGTTTAAATAATCCTATAAAGGATTCATAGTCAGCTTTCCATACAAGCCTGACTTGGTATTAGTTTGGGTGTTGTAAACACATTGACATTTAATTGCCTTCCCGACTGTTATCACAGTCGAATGACTGTATTATTGTTGTTATGGCCTTCTCGGCTATTATGACAGTTGAATGACTATATTATTCATTTATAACAATCATCATTCTGGAGTTATTCTTTACTCCATTTGAGAGCTTTTTAAGCTCTAACTACGTCATTCAATGACGTGGGTATAACATGCATTGTTATCGAGCTCAGCCATAATGGCTTCAAGCACTGCAAATGTAAAATGTATTATAGTTGAGTCGTAAGACCTTAGCTCAGATAAAGAAAAGAATTCATCTCAAAGGACTCAGCCTTGTGCCCTCGAGTAAGTGTCACAAATAAAGCATGGTGCAGTCGATGCTCAGCTTCTAAGCCTTGAGCTTAGCCACTGGTAGGAATACAATACTTTACTGCCTCGGCCTCACGACCTGGAGCGTGGTCCCAGAAAAGTTTACTGTGTTTCAACAATTGGCATACGGCCTTAAGTGTAGTCTTAAAAAAATTTATTGTGGGTTTTCAAGCTCATCTCTAAAGCCGTGAGTTCTCTCATATGGAAGTTTTCTTGTGTTGTTAGCTCAGCATTTATTGCTTCGAGCCTATTCTCATCATAAAGAACATGTAAGCTCAGCCTTAAGGCCTTGAGCCATAATATGAAATACAACTTTGAAACATTGATAGCTCGGCTGTAACAACCCCAAGCCACAACTATGAAAAGATTTACATATATCTTGGTACAACATCACAGGCCTCGTGCCTCAAAGTTAAACATATGATATAACATATAACATCACACTATCTCAGATAGAGATTAAACACAGTCCAAGTTCAATATATCAAAGGTAAAGAGGACTTTGTCCACCATAATACCTGGATAATACTATCAATGGGAACGGCGTTCCAATCCAGTCCTAGTCTCCTACGAGTTGCACACAGCTTCAAATTTGCTAGAGCTATATCTCTGTAGCTTTTGCCACCTTGCTCCAGAAACCCCAACCATGACTCTGCCCAGCCCAAAAATCTACTAACAAAAATGAATAATGGAAACTCGATAACTGGCCGACTCTTGGCATGCCATTGTGGAAGGTAACTACCTTTCCACTCAATCTATTTCCACAAAAAGTGGCTTAATCCAAGCATCATACAAGAGAGGATGAGCTCAAAGCTCTCCATCCTTTTTCAAGGCTGACCAAAAATATATTAATAGCATTCGATAATAATCGAATATTAAGATAGGAAAGATAATAACAAAATTATTATTGCAATTCAACCTATAAAAAGGTTTTCATCCTTAAGGATTATCACTATATAATGGAAAACACAAATTGAGTCACAACAAGATCGTCGATTATCAGGGTCGAGTAATACTCCCCCGAAATCGACTATTCCCATTAGTCGAATGATTAGGGAAATAATAATCCTTGAGAACAAAAGGATAATGAGAGACCTCCTTGTCTCTAAACACTATTGTCTCTCAACTAGAGATGATGCTCTAAGAACATTGTTTGGTCGCCACAACATGTCGTGATAACTCCAACAACATAATGACTTACAAAGAACACGGATGCTAAAGAAAAGAGACAAGACATGTGTCAACTTATGAAAGGAGTTTAGAAGGACCTAAAAGTCGATACTCAGATGGTTAATCAACCTTTTGCTTTCCCAACATCTAACCTTTCCTCCAGGATGATACTCTCCTTCCTTCTTTGAAGGACGTTCATTTTCCTATTCACACTTAGGACCACAAGATCATGATTAGTGTATCATTATCATGTCTCATAATATAAATCAATCAATTTACAAAACTAATTAACATTAGTAACTACTTCATAATCAAGAGTTAAATCAGATATTTCCACAATATCAAATCAATTAACTATGACTAATCCTCATGATTATCATGCCAAGTTAATGATTAAGTCTAACTGTAAGTTGGGGATGTAACATATTCCCCCCATAAGAATCATCATCCCCGATGATTAATTGTCTTTAAGATAAACCAACATAATATGAAAAAGTTTTCAAAAGTATAATATCAAATGTCTTTCAATACACTTTGCATCTACATAACTCTTTTACCTATCATTGGCCTCTTCTAGCCTTCTTTTAATCAGATGGACTTGTTCTTCCATCTCAGATAGCATTTCTGGACCAAGGCTAACCCTATCTTCTAGCCTTCTTTTAATCAGATGGACTTGTTCTTCCATCTCAGATAGCATTTCTGGACCAAGGCTAACCCTATCTTCTAGCTTATCCCAACTTATAGGGGTTCGGCACTTCTGTCCATGTAATGCCTCAAATGGTGCCATCTTAATAGCTAAGTGATAAGAGTTATTGTTGGCAAATTCCACTAGAGGAAGGTAATCCTCTGACTTGTATTGTTGATCCATGCAATACATCCTTAATTAGTCCTCTAACACTTGGTTCACCCTTTCAGTTTGTCCATCCATTTCAGGATGATAAGTAGAGCTTATATTCAACTGGGTACCAAGTGAAGAGAACAAGGTTTGCTAAAACCTCGATGTCATCCATGCATCCCTATCTGAGATAATCTTCTCAGGAATGTCATACAGTCTGAAAATCTTTTGAACAATTTTTTGAGCAATGACCAGTGCCCCATCCATCAAGTTTCTAGGTATAAAATGGGTTGCTTTGGTGAGTCTGTCCACCACAACCAGAATAGCACTGTGTCTATTCCTTGACATAGGAAGACCTTGCATAAAGTCCATGCTTATAATTTGCCATTTCCACTCAGGAATTTCATGAGGGTATAGTAATCTTGCTTTGTGTTGGTGTTCTGCCTTCACCCTTTGGCATTCAATACAAGTAGCTACAAAATTTGTAGCATCCCTCTTCATTCCTTTCCAAAAATATAAAGGTTTCACAATAGCGAGTAACTTGGTTACTCCAAGATGCCCAGAATATGGTGCAGAATGAACCTCTTTCCAAACCATATTCCTTAACTTTGCTGAGTTAGGTACATACATCCTTTCTTTAAACCTTAATAACCCATCTGGTTCAAAGTTGAATCCTTCATATTTTGGATTCTATGGATCCTTCTCAAGGGCCTATTTTACCTGCTCGTAAAACTCATCTCCCTTAGATTTTTGTAACACCTGATGTCTAAAATCAGAATGTATAGAGATCATAGAGGAGATATGCCTTCTCCTACTTAAAGCATCTACCACTCAATTTTCTTTTCCCTGAATATACTTAATCTTGAAATCATAATTTGAGATAAACTCTAGCCATCTTCTTTGTTGAGCATTAAGATGGGGTTGAGTAAACAGATATTTATGTCCTTGGTGATCTGTTTTCAACTCAAATGGTTTTCCAAGCAGGTAGTGTCTCCACATTTGAAGTGTGTGAATGACTACTGCCAATTCTAAATCATGTGGGGCATAGTTTTAAACTCATAGTTTTTCAGTTTGTGCGATTTATACGCAATGACATGTCCATCCTGGACTAGTACACCACCAAAGACTTCCCTTGAGGCATCGGTGATGACTACAAATTGACCTTCTGGGTCAGGTACGTTCAATATCAGGGCTCAAGTCAATTTTTCCTTCAGTAGGTCAAAGGCCTCCTGGCACTTTTCTAACCATTCAAACTTCTTGCCCTTTCTTTGCAAGGAAGTTATAAGATGTGCAATTTTAGAGAAGTTTTTCACAAACTTCCTATAATAACCAGCAAGGCCCATAAAACTTCAGACCTCATGAACATTTCTTGGTTCTGGCCATTCAGAAATAGCCTTAATCTTAGTTAGGTCCACAGCTATTCCCTTAGCTAAAATTATATGGCCCAAATACTATACTTCTTTCTGAAAGAAGGTACACTTAGAGAGTTTGCCATATAGTTTATGCTCCCTTAATCTCTAAAGAACAATTCTCAAATGTTACATATGTTCTTCTTCATTCTTAGAATAGATCAAAATCTCATCAAGAAATACTAAGACAAACTTGTCTAGACAGTCTTTGAACACACTATTCATAAGATTCATAAACGCCGCTAGCGCATTTGTCAACCCAAAAGGTAGGACAGTGAATTCATAATGTCCATATCTAGTTTTAAAGGTTGTCTTATGGATGTCTTCATCCTTCAACCTCAATTGGTGATATCCAGATCAAAGATCAATCTTGGAAAATACTGTTGCACCCCTCATCTGGTCAAAAAGATCATCGATGCAAGGTAAAGGATATTTATTCTTAATGGTTGCTTTGTTTAACATGCGGTAATCTATGCACAACCACAAAGTGCCATCTTTCTTTTTCACAAAAATGGTAGGCACTCCCCATGGTGACACATTGGGTCTAATCAACCCTTTATCTAGCAGCTCTTGCAGTTGAGCCTTTAATCCCATTAGTTATGTTGTGGTCATTTTGTAGGGGGCTTTAGAAATAGGTTCTGACCCAGGAATAATATCAATGGCAAAATCAAAAGCTCTTTTAGGGGTAACCCCAGTAGTTCATCCGAAAAAACATCCTCAAAATCTCTGAGAAAGGGAAACTTGTCCATATCTAATCCTTTCTGATCTATGGACTCCTTCATCCCTACTTCATTAAGTTTTTGGGATTCATAAAACATCAAGTCATCTTGGAAGTAGGTTTCCTTTGTTTCATCTATTTTGTCCATCTTGACAGCAAAAAGTTGGCATCATTTTCTCTGTGCCCTTTTCATTTGTAAGGCAAAAATTTTCCTTAGTTTGATTTCCCTAGGTTTTCCTCAGAGAAAGACTTTGTTTCCTAAATCATCCAAACATTCTACTGTCTTTGAATAACAATCAACTTTGGCTCGATGTATCCATAGCCAATTTATCCCTAGGATAACATCATATGAGCCAAGTGGGGCTACATATAGATTTACTTCCATGGAAAATCTTGGAAGTTCAACCCAAGCCTCAAATAGGCATTGCTCTACCTAAGCCTTGGTGTGATTTGCATATTCTACAGACCAAGTATTTGCCATGAATCCTGCTTTTCTAAGTATCTTATTTACAATTTTGGGAGAAATAAAGCATTCCGTGGCACCTGTATCAATTAAAACTAAAATTTGAACTCCAAATAAAATACTTGTTGTCTCTACTGGAGTTATTTCGTACTCGGCTTGTTAGTTGTCTAAGGCCACATGGATACGTTGATGGAACATCACTTGCTGGGAAGGTAGAGGATTCCCTCTTGGTTGCCCTCCCTGTGATTTGTTGGGATACTTATTGGCATAGTGATCTCTGCCACAAGTGTAGCATCCACCAACTGGTCCTCGCCTCTCTTAAGGTTTGCCAGAATTGTTCCCATTCTTCCTTGAGTGGTTGTTCCCCTTTTTCTCTCCCATGGACTCATTTTGTTTATTTTTGGCATCTTTATCATTCTTTTCAGTATATTCATGTTTCTTCCCCTTTTTCCTTGAGGGTTGAGAAGATTGAGACCAATTATATCTCTTGTGATTCCTTTCCCTATAGGCCGATATGGCCTTTAGGTTATGTTCTTGTTTGATGGCCTTCTTGTAGACCTGTTCCATAGTGGTAGGACCATGAACATTAACCTCTCCCCCAATTTGGGCATTTAACCCCATTATAAACTTTCAGACATAGAATTTCTCATCTTTCTCATACTGTGGCACATACTTCAACAGTTGGGTGAATTTTTCCCAATACTCATTTACAGTCATATCAGCTTGTTTCAAGTTTTGAAAGTCTATAAGTTTTTTATCATAAAATAATTGAGGCAACTATCTTTGCCTAAATAGTTGTACAAACCTGTCCCAAGTAAGGCTTGTAGATCTCAAGCCTAATTCTATCTTTTTGTTCATCCACCATGTGGATGCTTCACCCGCTAGATGAAATGCTCCCCAGACAGCTTTGGTAACCTCATTATAATTTCTAATTTCAAAATACTTCTCCATCTCCGTAATCCATGCCTCTGCGGCATCTCTACTTACAGATCCATCAAATTTAGGTGGTATGACCTTTTTCATGTCATGAGACAATTCCATAGCCATAAGGCTCCTCTTGTACCCTTCTTGTCTAGCCGCAGAGTTATTTTCTTTGTGTTGGCTTTGAGTGGTGTCATTATGGCATTCCTTTCCATCACCCCCATCATAATCATCTCACCTATCTTCTGACTGGCCTCCCACTTTGTGTTCAAGAGTTTCCACCCTCACCCTTGTTTCTTTCAACAAAGTCAAGATTTGGTCTAATTTAGACTCAGATTGCCCTGAAGGTGCTCCTTCATCTCGGCTATCCTCCATTCTGGTTCTAACTTGAACCTTTACTACAATCTACTTCTTCCTGAAGTTTCTAGATTAATCACGGATTAGTTTTCCATGCTATGCAATTCATTCATTTTACAAATCTATTCACATTCATGTAATCTTTAACAAGAAAGGAAAGATTGTCAAAATTTGCCACTGCATTATAGTTTCCATTGGATTACATATAATCCACAAAATTACAAAATTGTATTTAAATCTTGCTTCTGTAGGTCATTTACAATTTGGGATAACTTCCCATAATCATGTTTTCTTAATAGTCTCAGGAGGTGGGGATACGCACTGGTATTCCTTCACATCCTCCTTAGGTACATTATGATCCTTAGGGTTATTTCCCTCAGTTGGTGCTTTAGAGGCAGAGGTTGTTTCTGATGCATTAGTAGAGTTAAGGGCAGCCAACCTTTCATCTTTCCTTAACTCCTGCTTGATGTGTTTCATAGCATCAGCGAAAGTTTCCTCATTAGATAACCATGCACCTACCAAGCATCTAGTCTATTCAAGTTTCTCCTTCATGGAGGCTCGTGCCTTCAAAATCTTTTGTTGGCGTAGGTAATGTCCATGTTCTGTTACCTTCTTTCAAGGTGTAGTTCTAATTTTTACCATTCTTGCATAGAACATCCAATCATTAGCATACTTAATGTTGGATATAATAATCATCAAGTAGTGAGCTCATTAGGTCCATGTATTGAACCTGGTAGCTCTGATACCATATGTAATATCACTATCCATAATGCTCAAGATTTAACTTAAACATGTAACTTAATCAAGCCATAAATTAACAATTGATAGAGATAATCAAAATTTTGAACCAAAAGAAACATAATCTTTTCCATCAATTAAACATGTTAATCAAATCAAGATATAACAAATCTTACAATCCTGTAAATATTTACAATATTTAGTGAGTAGCCATCACTAATCAAATACAATATATGCTCTAGGCATCATAATCAAGTTTTACATTACAATAGACCAACTGGTCATAAAATGCAAACACTGTATCTAGAACTAATGACATCTATCTTCATAAGCCTCAACTTGTCTCATGCTTGGAAAGGAGAGCTTAATCCTGGCCCTTTTCCTCCAACCATAGACCTGTGATCCCTTGCTCAACTTCTTAATTGGAAAAGGCCCTACCCTTCACAGAAAGGTTAGACATTAGAAACCAATTGGATAGCCATCTGAGTATCTGGTGTTGTGTCCTTCCTAATGTCTCATGGTCACACACTATAGATCCACTCTAACTTGTGTGACACTACTGGAGACACTAGGCCATCTGAAGCACTGTGGACCGACAATGCATGCAGAGATGGATGAATTACGTTGGCCAAAGTTTTACATACATACACGTTGCACAATGAACGTCTTCGTATGTCCACCACCCTAACTTGACTTATAAGCTATCATGTCCTATAATAAGTTCTTAACGACCTTGTTCCTTAGGTCTAGTCTGAGTGGGATCCATTCGATTCATTGTCCACACTTGGACATTCGACTCCCATCACAGAATGGTTACGATTAAATAGTTTATCGTCGTAATGAGGAACTAGTGACTCCTCGTCACCTTGTTCATTTTCATTTTATATCAAACTTGACCATTTTGACCACCTTGGTCTCCCATGGTTTACCTTTTTGATAATAAATCATCACCTATGATGAAGTCAATTTCATGGTACTCTAGGCATACCATGCCATAGTAGAGTAGATTAGTTTCATTAGGATTAATAGCTCTTGTTATCCTTATGAGCTTTAGGTGTTCGTCACCAATCCTATTAGTTTCTACTTAAGTAAGTAAAGGAATTATAACTCATAACATTAACCAATGAGTCTTAAATTCAGGCACATGTAGAACAAGTCTATATACTTTTATAAGCACATTATAATTGTATCGTGATGAGACTATGTTCTTAATTGATCTCACCACCTCCATAATCAAAGGTTTATGTGTAAAATCTTTGATAGTTTAAATAATCCTATAAAGGATTCATAGTTGGATTTCCATACTTAAGCCTGACTTGGTATTAGTTTGGGTGTTGTAAACACACTGACATTTAATTGCCTTCCCAGCTGTTATCACAGTCGAATGACTGTATTATTGTTGTTATTGTCATCTCGGCTATTATCATAGTCGAATGACTGTATTATTCATTTATATCAATCATCATTCTGGAGTTATTCTTTACTCCATTTGAGATCTTTTTAAGCTCTAACTACGCTATTAAATGATGCGGGTATAACATGCATTGTTATCAAGCTCATCCATAACGGCTTCGAACACTACAAAATGTAAAATGTATTATAGCTAGGTCATATGACCTTAGCTCAGATAAAGAAAAGAATTCATCTCAAAGGACTCAGCCTCATGGCCTCAAGCAAGTATCACAAATAAATCATGGTACAGTCATTGCTCAGCTTCTAAGCCTCAAGCTTAGCCACTGGTAGGAGTACAATACTTTACTACCTCAGCCTCATGGCCTGGAGCACAGTCCTAGAAAAGTTTACTGTGTTTCAACAATTGGCCATACGGCATTAAGTGTAGTCTTAAAAAGATTAATGTGGGTTTTCAAGCTCGGCTCTAAAGCCGTGAGTTCTCTCATATGGAAGTTTTCTTGTGTTGTTAGCTTAGCATTTATTGCTTCGAACCTATTCTCATCATAAAGATAACATGTAAGCTTGGCCTTAAGGCCTTGATCTATAATATGAAATACAACTTTGAAACATTGATAGCTTGGATGTAATAGCCCCGAGCCGCAACTATAAAAAGATTTGCATATATCTTGGCACGGCCTCATAGGCCTCGTGCCTCAGAGTTAAACATATGATATAACAAATAACATCACACTATCTCAGATAGAGATTAAACACAGTCCAAGTTTAATATATCAAAGGCAAATAGGACTTTGTCCACCATAATACCTAGACAATACTATCAATGGGAATGTCATTCCAGTCTAGTCCTAGTCTCCTACAAGCTACACATAGCTTTAAATCTTTTAGAGCTATATCTCTGTAGCTTTCACCATCTTGCTCTAGAAACCCCAACCATGACTCTACCTAGCCCAAAAATCTACTAACAAAAATGAATAATGGAAACTCAATAATTGTCTGACTCTTGGCATGCCATTGTGGAAGGTAACTACCTTTCCACTCAATCTGTTTCCACAAAAAGTGGCTTAATCCAGGCATCGTACAAGAGAGGATGAGCTCAAAGTTCTCCATCCTTTTTCAACAAAAAACATATTAATAGCATTCGATAATAATTGAATATTAAGATAGGAAAGATAATAACAATATTATTATTGCAATTCAACCTATACAAAGGTTTTCATCCTTTCTTAAGGATTATCACTATATAATGGAAAACACAAATTGAGTCACAACAAGATCGTCGATTATCAGGGTCGAGTAATACTCCCCCAAAATCAACTATTCCCATTAGTCAAATGATTAGGGAAATAATAATCCCTGAGAACACAAGGATAACGAGAGACCTCCTCATCTCTAAACACTATTATCACTCGACTAGGGATGATGCTCCAAGAACATTATTTGGTCACCACAACATGTCATGATAACTCCAATGACAACGACTTACAAAGAACATGGATGCTAATGAAAAGAGACAAGACACGTGTCAACTTACAAAAGGAGTTTAGAAGGACATAAAAGTTGATACTCAGATGGCTAATCAACCTTTTGATTCCCCAACGTCTAACCTTTCCTACAGGATGATACTCTCCTTCCTTCTTCGAAGGGCGTTCATTTTATTGTTCACACTCAAGACCACAAGATTATGATCAGTGTATCATTATCATGTCTCATAATATAAATCAATTAATTTAGAAAACTAATTAATATTAGTAACTACTTCATAATCAAGAGTTAAATCAGATATTTCCACAATATCAAATCAACTAACTATGACTAATCATCCTGATTATCATACCAAGTTAATGATTAAGTCTAATTGTAAGTTGGGGACGTAACAGTTGGTCCTAGTTCCCCTTGACCCCATGGCATTTCTGCATGCCTCTACTATCCACTCCTTCCATCCACCCCTTTTTTCATAATCACTTCCATTATCCAACACATATCCCTAATCACACCCCTTTTATCCCAACTTTTGCATAATCCATCCATCCTTCATCCAACATGCCTTTCATGCATAATCCTCTGCACATTAGAGCTATGATGGTACCATGTTTATACTTTAGAGAAGCCCACTTAGTGATCAACAATGTTTCTACCACCATCTATGACCACACTGATAATCAACATGGTTCATCTACAACAATTATTCATACTAGGATATTATCCACTCACCATGGAAACAAATGCTTGAGTCCTCATCCTAATCCATCTACCCACCCTAGCATCCAATATAAAAAAATCATAAAAAATCAAAAAATTAGAAAAAGCAAAAAAAAGTAAAGAGAAAAATCATCCAATGGTGAAAACCATTCTCAAGGCACCTTGACAAGTACCATGATGAAAAACCATTCTTGAGTGTCATGCAATAATTTGCTGTCTATGAACACCCTACACTTGGTGGCAAGCCTCGCCTATCCTATCACTCCCATCCTACCCATTCATTATATCTACATATCTATCCCATCAACTCCCCAATCCATTCCCACTTTTGACCTTGATAAGGATAGGGGCATAATGTTGAAACATGCTTTGGACACCTCTTAGTATACCTAATCTTTTACCACACATCCTACAATATCTCATCACAAACATCACAACACAACATCATGAGTGACATATGTAGAGTAGGGCATGTTATTCCTATGTGACGTAGTCCTTGGAGATCATACCCTGAACTTCTCCATTCTTCCATCATGAATCCCCCATCCATTCCATCCACTATCGACAATCCCTCAATCATACCATTCAATCCTCCTTTCTCCTTGTCCCCAGACTTGGTCTTCCCTTGTCATTGGTTCCAAGCAACATGTTATCCACACACAATCTAATGCAACCATCCCAAACAATCTCCAATCAGTCCATCCTAAATAAGCAATCCTAATCCATGCAAGTCTTTCCAAACAATCTAAGAAAATCATGCACACACATCCATTGGTCTTGTTCCCAGCGTTGATCAGCTCCAATAAATCATTGTTAGGATATATCATTCCCAATCCTCATGTTTTTCTCAAGATATATCGATCCCACATCAACAACACTATCATCATCATCAATTAATATTTGGCTTTTCAGCTTGACCAAGGGCAACATCTTTGTTTGTTTTTGTATCATTTTGTGCATGAATGCTTGCTTGCTTGTGTGTATTATCATTTTGTCTTACATTTACATTAGTCCTTGCAACATACTTTGTTATGTACCTAGGGATATGATATTATAATTTATTTAGGTAGATGGAGATTCTAACATGTGGCACACATCCCTTAAGTTAGTTATATTGGGTCTTATGGGTAACTTGTGTAATTAATTATATCAAGTGTTGAGTAGGCCTTCATTACCCTCCCATTATGTAATTAGGAGGTGGTATATATATATAGGAGGTTAATATCATTGTAAGATGTGTGTGGAGTATGATATTGTATTGGAGATCTCTTGGAGATATAGTGTGGAGTAGCTTCTTCCATAAGGAGTGTTGTATGGTGTTACCTACCTCAAGGGTTTATTCTATTTTCACATATATTGGATATTAGGGCATATTGGCCCACAAACATCTCTTTCATATCATGATGCCATTTAGCATATGGGTCCTTGCAAATTTTTTGAGTCAATCATTTTTGCACAAGACACATCATCACCCTGGTCTTTAGACCTTGGTGCATAACATCTAGTACTATATCAAACTTCAAGTTGCTCAATCCAACGCAACATGAACCAGCATTCCATTCCCTCATCCACTATCTCTCTCTCCTTCATTCCATCAACCTATCTATTTTTTTCCTATCCACTATCCTCTGTCTCTTCTATCCAACTTCTCCTATCCTATCTTCTATCCAATTAGTTATCCTCATCTTTTCTCTCACATCTTTTTCATCCATTTCGAAAGCATACCTGTGTTCTTCCAACCCTCGTGTCCTCTCAAGGGGACATCATCTCTATCATAATTCCTCCTCATCACTCCTCCTCTAAGTGGCTAGGGCATTCCTCTTCCAATCACTATATTTTATCTTTCTTTAAAATATTGTTACTTCTCTTAGTCACAACAATATCTCAAAGAGGGGCAAAATGTAGACACCTAAATCTAACCACTTCCCAACATCACCAGATTTACCCTTCATCTAACATTAATTAAATAATTACTTATTTAATTAACCCATCTAATCATCTTCCTGATATTAATTAAATAAATTTCATCATTTATTTTATTAATCAGTCATTTCATCTTTCTTCTATAGTCCAACCTTAGTAAAATAAATTTAATATTTATTTTACTAGGTTTATCATCTCCATTCCAAAAATTAAATAAATATATCCTATTTATTTAATTCTTATTTTTCTCATCAAAGGGGTTGTTCTTAAATGCTAATGCCCAAAGGTTCTCAAGATGGAGATCCAAGTTTGAATCCCCATAGTGACATTTATAGTTGGAACTCCAAGTGGTGGCTCTTGGACTTCCATTGTGGCTTCTATGTTGATTAAAGTTGAATAAATGGTTTCTAAGTTGAATATGTTGTAGGAGAGGAGGTCCCCCTTGTGACCTCAATTGGTGTGGTTCCTGTTGATAACTGAGAGGGGGGGGTGAATCAGTTATCCTAATTATTTCTTCTTTTGAACCTTCTTATTAATCAAAGCAGTATTGAATCAAACAAACAAACATTACCATGAAATGAGAAACACATGACACAGTATTTTTGACGTGGAAACCCGGTTAAGGGAGAAAACCACGGGGTGATTAACCCAAAGATTATTCTCTGTTAGAAGAATAAGGAATTACAAAATGGCACTTGCCAATTAGGGCTCACTACCCGAGCACACTGCTCACAAAGAGGCCCACTGCCTACAAGGAGACACACTGTCTACAAAGTGATAAGAATCACAGTCTTGAACTGGAGAATGACATCTTTACCATGTTTGGATCAGTTCCATTTAAGCCCAGAAATATCTGCTCTGCCTTCTGTACTTCTCTTCGCTACTACACTCTCATCCACACCCTTCACACTTCAAAATGAACTCACAAACCTTTATTTATATAAGACATCGACTTAGGAACAATCATCTAAGTTGGAAATCAACCATAAGAATATCCGCAAGATGAATAACACATCCGGTCGGCCACCATAAGAACATTCGCAGGATGAACAACTCATCCGGTCGGCTAAACAGAGCAAGAACTTCATCAGGAGGAATATCTTCAATTTCGGGCTCTACTATCAATGCGGACCAACAACACAACCTCAACATGATCCAAGAACCTTCACAAGCCTGCCAGAATGACCAGGTACGTCCGCATTTCCTTTACTTACTGAAATCTCTTATCCTCCTTATCCGGAACTTCAAGAACACTGTTTGTCGCCACTGTCATAATGCAAGAGGTACTTCCGGACATCCAAATCATACACAACTCGATATGGCACATCATAAGGACATCCCAAAGACTCCTTCCAATCCGCAGATTAGGATTATACAGTTCCAGACCTCACCGGACCTTTTTGTGATCCTCTGTCACCTCTGAATACTTGCCGGAACCGGTTCTACACCGACAGCCACAACTCCTTCAGATCTTCATGCGGACCTCTGAAATCTTAACTGAAGCATCTCAAGACTCATATCTACAAACCCTTTAATCCGCATCCTTCGGTTCGTATCCTATACAATACATTTGCCTTCTTCTCATCACTGTTCTTTACTGTTCCTGACTGAGGCTAATTTTCTCAATATCCTCAACACACTGCTCATTGAATCCTTCTTGTCAAAGCAATATGAGTATGTTGACATCAATGACAACACTGGTTTACCTCATACTTGCAACAATCTCCCCCTTTGTCATTGATGGCAACATATGATGTGAAAAACCATCAAGACAAGAAACTTCTCCTTTCTGTCACTTCTCCCCCTATCAGCAACATGTCTTCTCCTCATTTACTGCTCCCCCTTTGATCATCAGCTACTTGTTTTTCACATGTCTTCTCTCCCCCTTTGACATCAATGGCAAAGGGCTCATACTTGCGATTCTAACACATCAGAATCATACCAGCTGCTCCCCCTTAGTAGCAGCCCCCCATCATCAATCCGGATCACAAGATATGACTATGATATCCACCGAACTAATGCACATCAGTGCATCCTAGTTCATCACCGGAGGGGCCATGACCCCTAACTTCTCCCGGAGATATTCAAAAGAGTCCTTGGGAAGAGGTTTAGTAAAGATATCTACAATCTGATCCTTGGAGGGAACATACTCCAACCTGACTTCTTCCTTGTTCACTTGTTCTCTCAAGAAATGAAACTTGATAGATATGTGCTTAGTCTTAGAGTGTAATATCAGATTCTTGGAAATATTAATTGCACTTGAATTATCACAGAAAATTGTGATAGGCTCCGCATATTCAATTTTAATATCTCTTAGCATCTGCTTCATCCATAGGATTTGAGTGCAACTACTTACTGCTGCAATGTATTCTGCTTCAGTTGTAGACAGAGATATTGCATCTTGTTTCTTGCTTAGCCAAGAAACCAATCTCTTCCCCAAAAAGAATGCTCCACCACTGGTGCTCTTTCGATCATCTACATCTCCTGCCCAATCTGCATCTGTGTAAGCAAGAAGAGAGAAATCCGGATCTCTAAGGTACCATAGACCATACTCAACTGTTCCTTTCAAGTACCTAAAAATTCTTTTGATTGCCATAACATGAGATTCTCTAGGATGGCCTGGAATCTTGCCACAAGACCAACAGCCTGCATTATATCTGGTCTGGTCTGAGTGAGATACAACAATCCACCAATCATTAATCTATACATTGTCTGATCTACCTTTGGAGAGTCATCATCTTTGCTCAACTTACATCCGGTTGCCATGGGAGTGTTCATTGGTTTTGAATCTTCCATACCAAATTTTCTTAACAATTCTTTCACATATTTGGTCTGAGAAATGAAGATTCCTTTCTTTGTTTGAGTAATTTGCAGACCCAAGAAGAAATTCATTTCACCAAGCATAGACATTTCAAACTCACATTTCATCTGATTTGCAAAAGTTTTGCACATACTATCTCTTCCTCCAAAAATGATATCATCTACAAACACTTCAACAATCAAAATGTTTTCATGATCAATTTTGAAATATAAGTTACTGTCAGCAGTACCTTTGCTGAATCCAATCTGCACAAGATGCTTATCCAACCTTTCATACCATGCTCTTGGAGCTTGTTTTAATCCATACAATGCTTTCTTTAACTTACAGACCATATCATCATTGTCGGATAATTGAAATCCATCCGGTTGTTCAATGTAAACTTCTTCTTCCAGATCACCATTTAGGAAGGCAGACCTGACATCCATCTGATATACCTTGAAGTCTTTGAAGGTAGCAAATGCAAGAAATAATCTGACTGCTTCAATTCTTGCCACGGGAGCAAAGGTCTCTTCATAATCAATTCCTTCTATTTGGGAGTAGCCTTTGCAGACCAATCTAGCTTTGTTTCTGATTACTTTACCAGCTTCATCTAATTTGTTCCGGAAGACCCATTTGGTTCCAATCACATTCCTGTCTCTAGGTCTGGGAACAAGATCCCAAGTATGATTTTTCTCAATTTGCATTAATTCATCTTTCATTGCTTTAGTCCAGTTTTCATCATTGCAGGCTTCATTTACTGTTTTAGGTTCAATCTTTGAAATCAAACAACATTCATCCTGATTTTGAGCAACATTCCTTCTAGTTTGCACACCTTTGCTTCTGTCCCCTATGATCTGATCTTCAGAGTGGTTTAGTGTCACATACCTTGGAATTTTGGGGGTATCCTGCACTGCTGCTTCTTGATCAGGCTCATTCAAACCTATCTCTTCTTCCTGATTTACCGGATCAGGCTGACTCTATCTTACCAGAGAGGATTGAGTTCCTTGAACACTGTCTTGGTCATCTTCATCAGATTCATAAAATCTTGAGGGCTTCTCAATTCCTTCATCAACTTTCACATTAGTGCTTTCTATCATCTTCCTCAGTCTCTTATTGTAACACCGGTATGCTTTGCTTTGAGTGGAGTAGCCCAAGAAAATTCCTTCATCACTTCTAGCATCAAACTTTCCTAAATCTTCATCTCTTTTAATATAACACTTGCTACCAAATACTCTGAAATATTTCACAGTGGGAGTGATGCCAAACTAGAGTTCGTAGGGGGTCTTACCGGTATTGTTTCTGATTTGAACTTGATTTAGAGTGTAGACTGCAGTGCTGATAGCTTCTTTCCAGAACATCTAAGGAACATTTGCTTCCAACATCATTGTCCTGGCAGCTTCCTGGATGGTCCGGTTCTTTCTTTCAACTACTCCATTCTGCTGTGGAGTCCTAGGAGCAGACAATTGTCTCCTTATACCCTGCTTCTCACAATAGTCAATGAACTCTCCAGATGTAAATTCACCACCTCTATCAGACCTTAGACACTTTAGTTTTAATCCGGTTTGATTCTCTACCAAAGCTTTGAAGATTTTGAACTTCTCAAATGCTTCAGATTTTTCTTTTAGAAAGGTAACCCACATCATCCGGGAATGATCATCAATTAACAACATGAAATATCTATCACCTTGCAGACTCTTGATTCTTGTCGGACCACAGAGATCAGTATGTACTAATTCCAACAATCCGGTAGAAGACTGATCTTTGCTTTTGAAAGAGACTCTGCTTTGTTTACCTAGCTGACATTCTTTGCACAAACTATTTGTAGGTTTCATCAATTTTGGAAGATCTCTTACAGCCTGAGTATTGCTTATCTTGATGATGTTATCAAAATTTACATGACACATTCTTCTATGCCATAACCAACTCTGATCAATTTGAACAAACAAACAACTTTTATTTGAACCAACCAGATGAAAGATATTACCTTTTGTCTGAGTACCGGATGCAATTTCAGTTCCGGAGCTTGTAAAGATTCTGCATTTTCCATTCTTAAACCGAAGATCATAGCCTTTGTCTACTAACTGACCAACACTGAGAAGATTGTGCTTCAATCCTTCAACATATAGTACATTACCTGTTTTGCTCTTTCCATCAAAGGAAATAGTTCCCCTGCCTCTGATTCTGCCAGCAGAATTGTCACCAAACTTTACCATTCCTCCTTCATACCTTTCCAAATTCAAGAACTTATTCTTGTCACCAGTCATATGGTGAGAACATCCACTGTCAATAACCCAATCATCCTTTTCTTCCACTTGAGCAGCCAAAGCTTTTTCAACAACTTTGTGATTGACAGATTCAGAGAGTATTGAATCTTCTTCCTTGATGGCAATAAACACCCACTCATTTCCGGATTTGCTTCCTAGTTCTGATTCATCATCTGTTACTCCTGCATTGTCATCTTCTTCATGAACATAATAGCAATTCTTTTGAAACCTTTGTCTGTTAGTATTAGACCTTGCAGATCTTTCCGGACATCTTGAAGCAAAATGACCAATCTTATTGCAGTTGAAGCACTTAAAGGGTAGTTTTCCTTCATACTTACCGGATCCTCTTGGTAGTCTTTTTGCAATGAGGGCTTCAAGTTGAGCTGTTTCTGCTTCTTCTTCTTCCATGTCTCTTCTTGCTTGATCATACCATGTCATCTTCCTTGAAGAGTTTTCTCCCGGATCAATTCTCTGTTTGCCTTTCACATAGGCACTGGCTTTGAAAGCAGATTCAGTCTTGGGAAGATCATCTCCAAACTCGGTCATTTCAAATGCAGCTAGCTTGCCAGCCAATTGTTCTCTTGTGACAGTTGTGTGGGCTCTGAATTCATCAATTGCAGCAACCTTGATTTTGTAGGCAGCAGGAAGGGATCTAAGGATTTTGCAAACGATCTCATTTTCATCCAGAGTTCCACCAGCATTTCTAATTCCACACACTAGTTCATTCACTCTTGGCATAAAAGTAGTGATGTTTTCATCATCTCTCATCTTCAATCTTTCGAATTTCCCTTTCAGACTTTGCAACCTTGCACTTTTGACAAACTCATCTCCTTCATACAGAAGTTCCAGTTTAGTCAGGATCTCATATGCAGTTGGTAGGTCAATAACATTTGAGAGATCTGAGTCATTCAATGCGCTTAGAAGAGCTTCCTTGGTCCGCAGATTGTTTTCAGCTTCTGTGATTTCATTCAGAGTTGTCGGACCACCTTGTGGAGGTACATATGGTTTTGAAACCATGGCCAAGTATGCTTTTCCCATACATTCCAGGTGACATTTCATGCGACCCTTCCAGAGAGTGAAATTGGTTCCATTGAACTTCGGACTATCCTTTTTGTATGACGATATCCTAGATCTCCTCAAGCGGTTAAGCTTCTTTTAGAGGAACTTGGCTCTGATACCAATTGTTGATAACTGAGAGGGGGGGTGAATCAGTTATCCTAATTATTTCTTCTTTTGAACCTTCTTATTAATCAAAGCAGTATTGAATCAAACAAACAAACATTACCATGAAATGAGAAACACATGACACAGTATTTTTGACGTGGAAACCCGGTTAAGGGAGAAAACCACGGGGTGATTAACCCAAAGATTATTCTCTGTTAGAAGAATAAGGAATTACAAAATGGCACTTGCCAATTAGGGCTCACTACCCGAGCACACTGCTCACAAAGAGGCCCACTGCCTACAAGGAGACACACTGTCTACAAAGTGATAAGAATCACAGTCTTGAACTGGAGAATGACATCTTTACCATGTCTGGATCAGTTCCATTTAAGCCCAGAAACATCTGCTCTGCCTTCTGTACTTCTCTTCGCTACTACACTCTCATCCACACCCTTCACACTTCAAAATGAACTCACAAACCTTTATTTATACAAGACATCAACTTAGGAACAATCATCTAAGTCGGCAATCAACCATAAGAATATCCGCAAGATGAATAACACATCCGGTCAGCCACCATAAGAACATTCGCAGGATGAACAACTCATCCGATCGGCTAAACAGAGCAAGAACTTCATCCGGAGGAATATCTTCAATTCTGGGCTCTACTATCAATGCGGACCAACAACACAACCTCAACATGATCCAAGAACCTTCACAAGCCTGCCAGAATGACCAGGTACATCCGCATTTCCTTTACTTACTGAAATCTCTTATCCTCCTTATCCGAAACTTCAAGAACACTGTCTGTCGCCACTGTCATAATGCAAGAGGTACTTCCGGACATCCAAATCATACACAACTTGAGATGGCACATCATAAGGACATCCCAAAGACTCCTTCCAATCCGCAAATTAGGATTATACAGTTTCGGACCTCACCGGACCTTTTTGTGATCCTCTGTCACCTCTGAATACTTGCCGGAACCGGTTCTACACCGACAGCCACAACTCCTTCAGATCTTCATGCGGACCTCTGAAATCTTAACTGAAGCATCTCAAGACTCATATCTACAAACCCTTTAATCCGCATCCTTCGGTTCGCATCCTATACAGTACATTTGCCTTCTTCTCATCACTGTTCTTTACTGTTCCTGACTGAGGCTAATTTTCTCAATATCCTCAGCACACTGCTCATTGAATCCTTCTTGTCAAAGCAATATGAGTATGTTGACATCAATGACAACACTGGTTTACCTCATACTTGCAACAGTTCCAACCTAAATAATATCTCCTCACCGGTTCATAGCTCTGGTCAAAAGTGCTTACGGATCCAAAAAAATCTTATTTTCCTCTCCCAATCATTAGTTGGTTAAAAATAATCATTTGCCTAGCTAATCATTTGCACAATCTAAAGCATGATTAATCAAGGTGAATCTTGTACAAGTCTCAAAATTGTACATGGGTCAAAGATTTGTATTGGGTATGGGCAAGATTTGCACATCACTCCAAAAATTGACTTTTTGGATCCCCACCATCCACTTTCTCCAAGGCAATCCTCCACCATTGATCTCCCTTAATCTTGGACCTCCATTTGTGCACTTACCACAAGCTACCACTTGGAAGTCCTCATGCATCCAATCCTCTCAAGCATCTCAACCATCGATCTCTCCAATCAATCCTAGCCCTTGATATTTCCATCCAAAAATCTATAAATTAAACCTAGCATAAGCCATTTTCAAGAACTCTTGGAATGCAATGTTATTTTGTTATTTTGAGCACTTGACATATCTTTTCTCAACAACAATAATCCTTTTGAGAACAACTACTTAGGTACAATAAGGATTGGTGTTGGCGAGAGCTCTTTGTTTCCATTAATGTTTATTGATCATTATGCTTTATCTTGAGGTTTCTTTTGTGTATGAATAGGTTATGCTTAGCATTTCTTGTTTATATAGGTTTATATTCACTTGCATACGAGTACTACTAATGCATCCTTATATGTTAAGTTTTTCTTTCTTGTGAGTTATGAATATTTAGATGCCAATATCTTATTGATGAACAAGTTTAGACTTTATTTGAGTGGTAGATTATTGTAATGGTTTAATTCATCTTGTTTATTCTAACATTAATTTATGGATCTTGCACATACTTTTTTGGTTCATTTTTCTTGTCCTAGTATGCTTGAGGATAGTGTGGACTTAGTTGAACCTTCTCATGACTTATATTTAGATGCTTGTCCCCTCTATTCTCCCACTATCCACGTGGCTTGTGTATCTTTTTTATCCTATCTTTCATTTTGAACCATCTTCTTCTAGGGATACATCTACTTTTCATGTCAAGATTACTTCACAAAGTTATTGTATTGCATAAAAATTAAAAAAAACCAGGAAACTAAATTTAAACAAAAGCTTTCTTTTCTAAATTAGAATGCAAACCTCAGATGAAGCAAATGGAATTTCAATCAAATATGTAAAATAAGTGAAACAATATTACCAAATGAATATGAAACTCCATTGTAAAAGTAGATGTGCTCCAATAGATGTAGATGCTTAAGATAAATCTCTTTGAAATTTCTGTAGCATAAGTGTAGCTCACATTCATGGGTGAATTATTGATGGAAATAAGATTAATTTATATTTTTTAAATCAATGGTCAAGATTAAAAGTCAAGATCAATGGTTGTGATCAAATGAGAGAGAAAATGGTTAAATTATTAAAGTTTCATTAATATTTTTGGTTGCAAATATTAATGGGTTGTTGAAATAGTCTTTGGATTTGTCGTTGAGTTGGAGAAGGTGGGTGGTTAGATGTAATGAGGTAGTTAACTACTAAATGGGGTAGTTAACTCCCCGTTACTCTATTAAATCAATTCAATTTAATAGTCTTTAAGTGCATGATGAGTGGGTAATTGGTGAGGTGGCATTTGAGGGGAAAATTAAATAAATGAATTATTTAATTAGTGGTGAAAGACTAATTAGAATTATTTAATTATGCATGGAGGATAATTAGAGAATTAAATAATAAAACATGGGAAGTGAATGAATTAAATAATAGAATTATTTAATTAGTTTGAAGGATGAAAATGGATTAACTAAATATGATTATTTAATTAATTGATGATGGATAATGGATATGTTATTAATTAAATAATATAATTATTTAATGAATGAATGAATAAGAAATGTTAGTGTGGTAGAAATTAGAAGTGAATTTTGATGTCAAAATGTAAGGTGAAATTTAGGTGTCTACATTTTTCCCTCTTTGAAGTAGTGTTGTGACTAGAATAAGCAATGTTGTTTCAAAGAAGATATATATAGGCACTTAGTGGTAGGATAGGAATTGATAAATGATGCCCCAACCATCAAATGTTAATGATCCATTGATTTGGGTTGATTGATTAATTAACTGATTGGATTCAAATGATGATTTGACACTTGGGTAAATTTGAGATTGGATAATGGGATGCCCTTGGGATTCTCCCTTGAGAGGATAAGTAGGTTAGAAGAACACGTGTTCTCTTGAAAGTTATAGAAATGTGTAATGAGGAAAGTGGAGAATTGGAAGAGTTTTAGCTTATGGATGAAAAGTAATAGAATAATATAGTTGAATTAATGTGATGATCAAGGGGGTGAATAAGAAGGATTGTGAGGGTGGATGTGATTAGGGTTGAATAAATGGATTGCTTATTTAAAAGAGCTTTCAACCATAAATTGAGCAACTTTTAAGTTTCTCTATAGAATATGATGGCATGCACCAAAGGTATGAGGAATCTTGATGACAATTTATCATATGTCACAAGGAATGACTCGTGCATGTATGCAAAAAAGCATAAAAAGATGACCCGACAAACATATCAATAAGGCACATCATGATATGATAGACCATGAATACCTTGGTAGAGTATGTTGCAAGATGAAAATAAAAATAAATAGACAAACAAGAAAGAAAAAGTAGACAAAAAGACAAATAATGAGTTTGCCTCTCATCAAGTGAAAAACCAAGTTAGAGATTGTTGTGATAGTGAGTAGCGATGTCAAATTTGGGAGCGATATATCCCACTAAATGATATAATGGTTTAAATTTAAACAAGGATTTCTCAAGGAGAGGAAGGCATTTGTCTATGTGGGGTCAAGTTAATGTGTATGCGGGAAGTGGTTGTTTTTCTAAGAGAAAATGCATGGTGAGGTTTTATAGGGTGTGTATGTTTGTGTGTTGAAACTATTGAGGATAAAGTGATAATAGGGCACATGTCATAGCATCATTTTGTCTAATTAGGGATGATTAATGTGCCTATCTAAAGCATGAGTCAAAATGCAATATAATGTCTAGCCAAAGGCACAAAAAAAGTGATGTGGGTGGATGAATGTGGAAATGATTAGGACAATGGACATGAGTAAAACCATATGCAATAAACAGGGTGGACTATACCAATTTTTGCCCCCAAGTGTAAAGATGCTTGTGGATAATGGAACACAAGTGTTTACACATTATTCCCACAAGTGATTTTTCATCATGTTACTTTCCCATGGTGCCATAAGCATGGTTTTCACCAGAGGGCAATTTTCTTTTTACTTTTTATTTTTTTATTTTTCATTTTTTTGCTTTTTTGAATTTTTAGACTTTTGTGATGTTATGAAACCACTACTACTAGATTATGCATGGAACTGCTTGAGATGCACAATGTTCATAGGTTCCTTGAGCTCTTGACCTTTAGGTGTTTCTATCTTATATGCCTCTAAGTTGTATTTGGCGATGATGACATAGGACCCATCTAGTTTGGCTCAAATTTTCCCTTTTTCTCACAATTCTGATTTGTTCTCTTCTAATTTTCTTTGAGCACAAGATCCCCAATTTTAAATTCTCTAGTCTTTATGCACTTGTTGTAGCTATGATGCAAACAATTTTGATACGCCTTAAGGTGATTTAACACATTGAGTCAATGATCATCAAGAAGCTCTAGTTCATGCAGTCATGCCACTCTTTAGTCTTCATAAGTGATGAGGTCACACAAAGAGATGCACAAGGATGGTAGATTGATCTCAGATGGCAAAATGGCTTTAGTACCAAAGATGATGGAAGAGGGAGTGGCGCCAGTAGGTGTACATGTGCTAGTCCGATGGGCCCATAGGGAAGGATAGATCTTAAGATGGCAATCATAGACAACATCATTGACAATATTTTTGAGGATTTTAATAAGGGCTTATTAGATGCCTCTACTTGACCATTGCCTTATGGGTAATAAGGTGTAGACCATTTGTGTTTGATGTGAAATTTTTCACAAATGGCATGGACTCCATGATTTTTAAAGGATTTACCATTATCTATGATAATGGCAGTGAGGATACCATAATGGTAGATGATATGGTTGAGGATGAACTTAAAAATTTATTGGTTAGTCATGTAAGTAAGAGGAATTGCTTTTGTTGGAATAAATGAACAATCTCTAATCCAATTGTTAATCATCAAGTCACCAAGATATGATACCAATTGGTGAGATACAAGGCTTTGACTACTTCAAAATAGAAATTTGAAAATTGTATGCAAATCTGAATATTAAGTTTGCTTAATCCTCAACATACCATGAAGAGATTCAACTTATTTATGATGCTAAAATCAGCCACTTTAACATGCTTGATATAACCACCTTAGATGAACTTAAAACAGCAATAACATCACCATAAGATAGCAGCAACAAAGAGGTACAAATCAGCTACATAAGAATGCAAGATCTTACAACACAAGGTAACAATGGAGCAGAAGATCAAACACAGAACAATGTTTATGTGGAGAAACCCTTGCGGGAAAAATATCCACCAAGAAGAGAGGCCCAAGTTGTATTATTCTTCAAAATAGAGACTACAATACAATCCTTCCAATCTCCTCTTTAGTCTTCAATCCAACAATACATGTGTACAAAACAACTCTTACTGTTACTCAACATGTTACCTGCAAACAAGTTTTCCTCTTACAACCTTCACTCTCAAGTCTCATATTTATAGAAAATGAGTACCCACCAAAATAATTCATGGGAGATATAAAAAATCCTACATTCCTATCTTGGGATACTCCAAAACCATTTTCTTACAAATTCCCTTACACCTGTCATAGGCATCTTCCCAATATAGGTGCCTAGAACCAAGAATAGGCACTTTCAAGACAATAATTATTGTCATATGTTGTCATAGAATCTCTTACACCTTATGACAGTTGTAATTTGTCATAGAAGCTCTTATAAAATTATGACATGCACCATAACAACCCAAAAATATATTTCCCTAAGATAGGCTCCAAGATTCTCCACCTCACCTCATTTACTATTTACCGAGATTCCTTGAGCAATAAAAGTAACTCTGTAACAACCTGCTAGTAACTAATTAATTACTGAGGCTAGTAAATAATTATTTACCCTATGAGTAAAAATAATTTACTGTAGATGGTGAAACCTTCATCCCTTCTGAATAAATTTACAAAATTAACACCCTATCTCCAAGGATGTTGGAACTCTCCAAGAGCCTTGGAACTTTCCAAGAATAGTGGAAACTATACAATAGGATTTACAAGGTTGATGGCACCTTAATCCCAATAGCTTCAACCCACTTAGTAAAGTATTTAGTTGCAGTGATATGTTTATGGTCATTGGAGGAAGATCAATTTATTCTACCAAGGAGATCAAGCCCCCATGTGGAAAAAGGCCATGGAGTCATGATGGGTTGAAGTGCTTCAAAAGGTGCATGAAATAGATCTCCATGTTTTTTACATGCTGTACATTTTCTAACATACTAACGGTTATGTCGTAAAATGTCCCCCTAGGACTTTTACCTCCTAGTTTAGCTCTTAGGTCCCTTCATTTTACTTATGCATGACTTAAAATCATCCCGAAGCAAATTCCTCCTAAACCCATGTCAAATGGGGCTTAGGGGCCCAATCTAAATGCTAATCTTTGTTAAAAATAGGCCCCTGGACTTGGGTGCCCGCGCCCTAGTCCAACCCTATTTTACTGAGACCCAAATTCTGTATGTTGGCTTATGACCGTTAAAAAGGTTTCTTTGTCGGCCTTGTCAATTTGAATTATGAAAGTTTAGCAGGAATGCATATATAAACATTTTTAGGACTTCATTTTAAACTAGAAGATGATTTGAGATTAAGGAAAACTTATGATCATTGAGCAAAGAGAATTCAAGGCATTTCATTTGTGTTGCAGAGTAGAATTATGTTGTTGTTGTGTTTATTGTTGTAGATTTGGCTTCATCTTCTCATGGTGTGAAAGATCTTCATCTCCTTGAGAGCTACAACTATGAGGTGATATCTATTTGTGATTTAATCTATCTACTTTATCATTTCTTTTGCCTCTATCCACCAAGGACATGCACTCTCTATCTAACAACGGTGTTGGAAGGCTTGAATGCCATTCCGGAGCTTGACTAAGGTAAGCTCCTAAACACCACAACCCCCAACCCTTCTCTTGTGATTGTAGATTACAAGTGTCAAATCTTGTGGAGAGGAGTTGCAGGAGATCAGAGCAGAGCATAAAGATTCCAAATCTGAAGAAAATGACAAAAGATCCCTAATTAGACATAGATGCCCGCTCTTTTATCCTCCAATTTTGCAGTATTAGAAATCTCTGAGCAGGTTATAGCCTGAAGCATATTTTGATCCAAAGCCCTCAGAAAAAACACTACACTATAAAGGGGCACCCTCTCTTTTGTCCCTGATATTTCCACTTTTTAGAACCCAAAATCTAGTGTGTATCTAATCTGCATTTGGTAACTTCATGTGCAAGCATTTATTGGGTTTCATCTGTTTGTTTACGATTTTGCATAATTAGGGTTTTAGGCCTAATCAAACTAGAGTTTTAACAAATATCAATCTATTCTATCTTTCCAATCATCTCGTAGTGACATCAGACCTATAGCTGAGTCCTCTATCACATTTGTGACTTAGGTCGATCTATGTCCTTGAATGTATCTGTGAAAGAAGGGTTTGATTGAATCTAATACACTATACAACTTTCCTTCAATACCATTTTCATACATAACACTAACATGCACCATGTTCCATGGTGGGCCAATAATATTTTGTTCTTAACAATTTTTTTGCTAGGACCATGCCACTAGTGTGTGCTCCGCAGATGTCATCATGAACCTCTTTGATAAATAATTTTTCTTCTCGTGACTCTAAACATCATAACAAGGTGCCAACACCCTACGATAAAGTATGTAACCAAGAAGAGTGAAATTGGATTTTCATTGGATAAAGGATTTGCATTGAGTGGATGTGTATACGTGCAAATGTGAAATACAAAATATAAAACTCATATCTAAGATCTAAATCCTATTTTCACATCTAAATGCAACCTCAAATAAGCATAAGGAAGAGTAAGTAAGAAACAAGTAAAATAAGAAAGATCTCACCCAACTCTTCCCTATTGCACCAGAGATGGTGGTTGTGCTCCAAGATCAATTTGGTTGAGAATGTGAGGATATGAGGTGCTTAGCTCGATAGCCTAAGTTTGCATTCAACTGATTCATGATTATGGCCTACGAAAGGTTTAATTTATAGATTTTTCGATGGATTGATAAAGATAAGATTTTAAGATGGATAAGGACAATATTTTTTGAAAAAAGAAGGATAAGAATGAGTATAAATCATTAAGAAGATGCGATAATAAATTTATTTATTTATTTTAACTACTTGCACACTAGTTAGAAATAGAAATAAATTGAAAGGGATAAGATAGGATAATTAGAAGATAATTAAAGGAAATATCTAATTAGTTTAATTAATTAGATGCACATGAGTTAGAAATGGAAAGAAATTGAAGGGGATATATGAATGGATAATTAGCTAATTAAATAAATATTTAATTTATTTAAGTAGTATTTAGAAGAATGAATGAATTGATTAATTAATTAAATAATTATAAATTATTTAATTAATTCTAGGAAGTGGGAAAGAGGGATAAATTAGGTGATGTTAGGAGAATTAGGTGATGGTAGGATGAATTTGTTAGATAGAAAAGAGAGACTAGCCCAAGAGATTAAACTAGGTCAAACCCTCTTCCATCCAACATTGAGACACAAGTCGAACTTGGATTCTACCCTTGAAGGACAACCAAACTACAGGGGCTTTGTCCCTTTTTTGTATAGAGAAGAATCAACCAAATCTATCCAATCAAACTAGGGCAAAACATGAAACCCTAATTGAGCAAGATCAAAGCATAACAGATTGTCAGAAATAGATATAGCAAATCTGAAAGCACAACGGAGACCAGTGAACAGAGAAGAACCTAGATCCAAGTTTAGGGGCCAAAAAGACCAGGAGCTAGGCACCCTAGACTCAATTTAGGTTTTTATAGAAACTCTAAGCTTTGTCATACTTGTACCTACAAAACCTTCCTTCTTCCCAGATCTTACCTCCTCAAACCTGTTACTTCAACCTACACACACAAAAGAAGGAAAGAGGATTGGTTCTATTTAGGAGCTTGCCTAAGTCAAGCTCTGTGAATGGTGTTTCCACCTCCACAATAGCAATGATGAGAGATAAAGAGAGTGTACCCTAGGAGGGCAGAGGCAAATCTGAATTAGAATGGTGTTGGTGCCTAAATTGACTGTCAGTTTTCGAGCAATTTTTCATGCAGGCACCTTCCCAAAAAATCCAAAAGGTTCTGAGTTTTGGCTCCCCTTCATCTTTCCTGAGGAAGGGGTCATCATGTTTTGTCCATCAGCGAAAGTTTTATTTTTTTGAGTGCTCTGATTGTGTCTTTGAACTTTCGGTTTGAACCTCGCCGGCGAACCTCAGTGTTGAACCTCGCCATTGAACCATCTGTTTGAACCGGTTCAATGGTTCAAAGCTTTATGTTTTTGGTTTCATCGGCGTGATGGCAGCTATCGGCATAGGTTTGTGGTCTTGCTCCGACGGTCTAAGTCACACCGACAGAGATGGGAAGCCAAGTTGCCATCGGCGTGACTTTTGTTGTCGGCGAGCATTGCTTTTGGGTTGGCCGATGGTTTTTGTCTTGGCGACGGGTGTTTTTTGCTTGGCCATCGGTGAGACTTGTTTTATCGGCCTAGTCGATGGAAGTTGGCCTGATGGTCTATCTCTGGGTGATGATGGGAAATATGGAGTTTGCGATGGCGTCGGAGAGACTATTGAGGTCGGTCAAAGGAGTTTCAGGTTGGCCGATGGGATTGGTCTGGCCGACAGGGGATTGTGATGAGCTTCATCAGTGTAACACATGAGGTCGGCAAGAGGATTTTTGGATGCTCCGATGGAGGGAGTCACGGTGACGGAGGTTGTGTTTTGTTTGCATCGGAGAGACTTGATAGATCGGCGAGAGTTTTTTGGGGCAAGCTGATGGCTTAGCTTTGGGCGAGGGCTTGTGTGTCAAGCGTGGCAAAAGCACTCGACACTTAGTATGTTTGTGGCCATGTTTATAAAATGTTGAAGTGGTCTTCTCACTATGCATGTGGGATTAATCTCCCTACATTATTTTGAACCTGCAAGGAAGCGCTTCTTGGCAGGAAGCTCCATTTTGAACAGTGTGACGGTTTCCAAGTAGGCCGCGGGTGGTTGAGCCATCAATGGCGATTGTAGCAGGGGGGTGGGCGATAGTACAAGTGATTAAACTACCTAATTTTTAGCATGAAGACTTCCAGATGGTGGCACAGGGCTCGAGGCCACCCCTGTCAACTCTCCTACCTACTGCATTGATAACTTATGGGCGCCATCTCTCATGGGTTGTATCTGGCAGTTTTTTGTAAAAATCATGTAATTAATTATTGTGGGTACACTTTCTGGCTGATATAGGCAGACTGTGTTACCATTGTTTTGGGTTGTTGAAAACTGGACATTTTGGCTCTGTAATAAGATACAACTGGTTTTGGTTGCTCTGTGCAGCAAAACTTGCGAGTTTTAGCATGAAGACTTCCAGATGGTGGCACAGGGCTCGAGGCCACCCCTGTCAACTCTCCTACCTACTGCATTGATAACTTATGGGCGCCATCTCTCATGGGTTGTATCTGGCAGTTTTTTGTAAAAATCATGTAATTAATTGTTGTGGGTACACTTTCTGGCTGATATAGGCAGACTGTGTTACCATTGTTTTGGGTTGTTGAAAACTAGAGATTTTGGCTCTGTAATAAGATACAACTGGTTTTGGTTGCTCTGTGCAGCAAAACTTGCGAGTTTATGTATCTCCTGTTGTACGTTTGTGCATGAATCCACTGATTTCATGGTCAATTTTATATGAATAATGCTATGTCTGCATGTGTTATGCTGATTCTATCTCCAGTTTTGCATGTATCTTTCTTCTGAGTCCAGGCATTCAAGGAATGTCTGAGACTCTAGAACATAGAATTCCTGTGTTGAATGTTTAATCTTTTAACTTCTGATCAAGGGGTAGATTAAACTATTTTCAGATTGAATATTGGGAAGGGTATACTGCAATAGGGATGACATAAGTATAGACAGCTTAACACTCTGTATTGGGAGATATCTGTAAGGCAGATATCATGTATATCCCCCTGAAATCTAGTTTTAGTTGTTCATGTTGATCATTCACAGGTGTATGTCTACCGACTCCAAGCCCTGGATAGGCACCAATCTAGCTCTGTGTTGAGGTTATATACCATGTCTAGCTTTGCATCCAAAAATCAAATCAAACCATTTCATCCTTCCACCTGTTAGTTGTAGGAGTAGGATTAGGATCCCTGTGTACTCTCATACCCAACCAGACATATATGTCCAAGAATGTTGCCAACCTTATGATTTGTTATACAAATCTTGGTCCTTACGTGAGAGTATTCTGCCTGTTGCTGTCAAGTTATATCTTTCTGTCATTGAGCTAGTCAAGGTCATACTTTTATCAAATAGGGACACCCCCCTTAGTGCGGCAGAACCAGAAGTGAAGGGGAGGAGCTCACACAACCTCCTGTATTCAGTTGGCTGAATCTGCTTGTGCATTAGAACTGGCAAACCCTAATGTTGATTTAGAAGAAAAACCAACAAATGGAATGCTATAACAAAGCATAAAGGAAAGGAGTCACCATAAGCATGGAAACCTTGCCTTGCTTGATGCAACATCACAACTTGACTCAAGAAGTTGGTGTATCCCAAAGAAGTAGAGAGATCTTAACAAGACCTACAAGAAGTTAGTGTCACAGAAATAATCCACCATAGAGAGCTTTAGAGAAGAATAGAGAGCATGAGAGAGAAGAAGAGAGAGTGCAAGTGTGCCTAGATTGCTTAGATGTTCAAATGAATAAACTAACTTGCTTATAGATGCATTCCCACTCACCAACAATGAATAAAACCAAATGGGGCCAACATGTATTAGTTAAGGAGGTGTTCTAAGTCGACACCACAAAAATAGGGTCAGGGATAGCATCTGGGACCAGGGCACTAGGCACCCACAAACTTTGAATAGTGTTCATTTAAGTGGTCTTAGACCAATCCTAACTTTTTTTAATCAGGTTTATTCATCGGGATTGAGATTTAATCATTTAATGTTCAAAAAGGTGTTAAAATAGGTCCTAATTAACAAGTGTACACACTTTTTTGCATAACATTTATCCCCCACTTTAGCGTGGGTACGAACTTATGATCAAACTCACACTAAATTAAGGAGAAGACATATTTCACTCACAAAAAACATAGAAGTCATAGAATGTCACCAAAATTAAGGGGTGATCAAGCCCCCAAGTTTAGGATTCTAGAAGTCTATGAAGAATTGCATACACATAAGACACAAGGCATAATTTCTACATACATGAAGCACTTGGAAAACATGAGACAAAACAAGATATACGTGCAAGTCATACATTTGAGAAATCACAATGTATACATGAAATATACGAAGCACGGATGCCATACATAAGGTATACACGTAATACACAAAGTACACATGTCATATACAAGGTATACACATAAGGCATAAAGTATACATAGAATACATGTGAAACACAAATGGAATACATGCAAAGCATTCAAGGAGAATACATAAGGAATACATAGAGAGAGCACATGAAACATGCATGAGGCATGAAGGGTACATAGATTATAAGAATATGCGAGGAGAATACACGTATCATAAAACAATCACAAGAAACACATAATAGAAGACCCTGAGTCAGCATGACAAAAGAGACCTGGATCTAAAGGGTTGTCTCAATCACCATGTATCTATCCCCAAGATGCAATAAGAGGAATTCTAAGGCGTTAGTTAGAAATAAGAAGAAAAAGAGGGATACAATCACATTATACACATAATCCACATCAAGAAAAGTGTTTCCACTGAAGGGAATACACAAACTACCTCCTACAAGAGGATTTACACGAAGCCTTACAGAATAAGAAGGCATTGCAACCATACCCAAAAGTACTCTAGCCAAACTCAAGTTGGTGGTTCCAACCCTTCTCCCAAACATGTAAAGAGCTTCAACTTGGGAGAACAAGATAAACTCAATATCTTGCTTCCAAGCTTGCCATAATCTTTTCCCAGAGAGTGGAGTAACAAAGATAATCGACAAGTGTTTTGATAGAAAGATGAGAGTAAGGCTCATAGAATGATATATATGCCCCCACCTTAAAGTGATTGCTAACTACATCAAGGAGAAATTGTCTTTAAGGTGGAATAAGGAGGAAATATAAAATAGTCACGAGAGCTTTCTA
Organism: Cunninghamia lanceolata; assembly: GCA_027924645.1. Classification (NCBI taxonomy): domain Eukaryota; kingdom Viridiplantae; phylum Streptophyta; class Pinopsida; order Cupressales; family Cupressaceae; genus Cunninghamia; species Cunninghamia lanceolata. The sequence goes on from BSBN01000942.1 coordinate 3,018,393, forward strand.
AAAGCACATCCCCAAATGGCCTGTGTTCTCCAAAAGCTACATCACAACAAGGGGTTGCCCCCCAAGATGAGAAAACTAAGGCGATGCTTACAGGCATGATACACAATGGCTTGTGTACAGTCATGGTATGACGTCAAGCATTGCAACAAGGTGCCACATAAATAAAATATCATAACTATGAAGATGACAGAGGAAGAATCACATGAAATTAGAGTACACACAAATTGAATCACATTAAAGGATGCAAAATCATCCAAAATAAAAAATATTGCAAATTATACATCACAACATATAGAAGAATGAAGGTACATATAGAGGAATGACACAACACATTCTTTCTCCTTGTACCTTTGTGCTAACAAGGGTGCCAAGGGAGAACTAACAATCAAGACATCACAATACAGGGATAACAGTACATACAAACATAACACAAATGAGAAGGAGGGACCATACTTGCGAGTCAGCCTATAACAAATCATCGTCCCCCAACTTGCTTGTTATAAAATGGATGGAGGACAAGGTGATCTAAGGACTACATTGAAAGCATGGTGAAAAGTGCTAGAGTCATACCTTGTTTGAATTTGTTGAATTTTGTCACCCAAGACTCGACATTCCTTAGTGGAATGGCCAAGCGTTCGATGATATGCAAAATAATGAGGTATTGAATGATTATTGTGTTGAAGCTTTTTGTGTATTGGAGTAGGAAGAGTGATTAATTAGTCTTTGAGTAGACTTAGAAACATACACTCTTGTTGAGATAGAAGAGAAGATATAGGTGGAGTAGGAAGCAATCCTTTTTGTTGTGAACATGGTGGAGAGAACGTAGGAGAAGGTCAGAAACCTAAACCTACTTTAAACAAATTCAATGTTGGTTCCACAAGTTCCTTAATTCCTTGTTCTTTGCATCCTAACCCATGTCCATCGTATCCTTGTTTAGAAACGATTTTGAATCCACGCTTATAACACATCTCCAAGTCCAAAGGAAGAGGAGAGGTCATATGACTATCTTTGTTGAAATGAGAATTGTCATCATGTGTTGAATAAGATGGAGAAGGATAATTCTTTTTATCATGGTGAGGAGGGTCCATCTTTGTTTCAATAAGCCCATGGGGGTTGAAATCTAAAGGGACCTCATCATTACCAAGAAATGCATTAGAAGAAGATTATTCACTAGATTGAGATGATACTTTATCACAAATGGCCTCCATTTCTCTGGAAGAAAGCGGATCTTCATCAATATGAAAAATTCCATCTCTATTACTTTTAGGTTTTAGCTTTTTAGGAGTATTAAATTGTGTCAAAGAAATTTCATTTACCTCCAAGGTTTTTGGGTATGGGGGTGAGACTTTATATTCACCCGCAAAGGAGTGTGTAAAATCTAACAAACCCCAATCATCACTGAAAACTGCATTCAAAGGAGCAACACTATCCTGATCAACATTATTGTTAGTAGTGGAGGATAGTGGTTTAGTTTTTGTTAAAGAAGGGATTAAATTACTTAAAGGAATTCGATGTCTCACTTCCATTTGTAAGCAAATTTCTGGAACTGAATCATCTTTGATTGTATAGAGCTTGTTTTCAAAAATGAACTTTATTAAACAATGAAGGGTAGACGAGACTGCCCCCATGGCATCAATCCATGGTCTACCAAGAAGAAGATTGTATGCAAGAGAATTAGGCATGACATGGATAAGGGTAGGCAATGTCACAGGTCCAACCTTAATATTTAAGGTGATTGTACCTAGTGATTGTTTACCAACATTATCAAAGTCACGGATGTTGAGTTTATCAGGTTTAATGAAAGATGTATCAACATTGAGTTTATGTAACAAGTCTATGCCACAAACATTAAGACCTGATCCACCATCGATCATAGTGTGTCTCACCCTCATTTTATTAATAATGATGAATATTATAAGAGGTTCACCTTGGTTTTAAACTTCTATGGGAGGTAATTCATGTTGTTGAAATAAGATATCTGATGTTGTCGCATGCATACAACTAAATAGAGATGCTACATCATTCAGTCTAATAGAAGGTGGAACAAATACCTTTTTTAGAGCCTCTTGGAGCATTTTATGGTATGTAGGTGATGTTTGTATTAAATCCCATAGAGATATCTTAGTCAGAGTAGCATGGAGTTGTTTGACAAGATTGTATTCTCTACCAATATGTTGAGAAAGATGAGGAGGTGGAGGAAGAAAAGGTTGAGAAGGTGGAAGAGAAGTGGGCACACTCAGTGCTTTCTTAATTTGCTTGTTATTATGAGTGTTTTGTGTGTGAGCAACTGCATGATAATGAGGTTGTTGCAACACATTTTGAACACCTTGATTCCTTTGAGTAATTTGCCTTGCAAAATTGAAGATGTAACCAGGAGGTCAAGATGGTTTTGGGACACCTCAGACCATGATCACAAGTTTAGAGAAAGGAGGTGGATTAGATGCCTCATGCACAATGAATTTAGGAATATTTTGAACATTAATGCACTTATTCACTATCCCCTTAGCGGGTGAAATAAGCCTATTAATGATGATAGAATTTACATTGATATCTTTTTGAGATGAATGCCCAATGTCTTCCCATGGGGAATCCATTATAATAGAAGAATATTCATCCACTAATGCTTCATCTTTTGAAGGGAGAGCATTGGAATGAAGGGAAGGTAGAAAATTATTGATGACTGTATCTTAGTGATGTTCAAGGGGCTTGGACATGCAACCAAAGGAGCAAGAGAAAAGGTCTTCACATCCTTAATGATATCCAAGGTACTTGAACATTCAACCAAATTAAGGAGGAAGATCAAGGGTCTTCACATCCTTAGTGATATCCAAGGTACTTGAACATTCAACCAAAGGAGGAAGATCAATAGGATGAGCCATAGAATCATCATGTACTATGGTAGAAGTAGAAGTAGTATGCTCAACATCCTATAATGTCACATCTCTAGAAGAGAGATCATCCAAATGAAGAGAAGGTAAAGTAATGTTAAGGAATGTGTCAATGATTTCATCCTCTTGTGCCAATATTTCTTCATAAGTATGAGGAATCTTAGGAGAGGGATCCAAAGCATAGGGTGATGTAGGCGAAGCTAGGTCACCATCATATGCATTAGAAGAGATGTCAACGATATTATCATGAATTGTAGTAGAAGAACTATCACCATCATCTTTCTCATGGCTATTCATGGAGATGAATTTAGCAAAGTCCTCTAATATTTATAGAATTAAAATGAAGAAGCCAATAATACATGTAAGTATGAAATGGAACAACAATGTACAATTGAATTTAGACATGACTTGAGTATCTAAAATTAGATTACAATCAATGACCTACAAGTGCAAGATAAGTGAGGATTTCCAAAAATTTGATGTTATTGGTAACCACAACAACTAAGTATTGCAAATGTAAGGTTTGTAGTATGTGCAAATGATTTTCCTAAGTAAACACAAGAGAGATTTAGAAATCTTTTCTTTAAATGAAGGTGCATAAGTGTCAAATGAAGCTAGATAGTTTTGTTTATGCCATTGCTTTAAAATTTTAAAGAGAAGATGAATGCATGAATGTTATTGATTTCTAATTTAAACAAATATGACCCATATTATGAGTTATAGCAACTTAAAACCAGATCTGAAAATAATATTTCAAATACAACCACTAAATGCAAGACTAACTAGGGTTTTTCACCAAACCCTATATCTTAAATGCTTGTTCCCTAAACAAAAATTCTTTGATGCAAGAATGTAATTTAAATACAAATGATAATTATGATGTGCTACAGAAATGATAAATCAGATTTGAATAACTAACTATCATCAGAAAAATTTGAAATAAGATTGTACTCAATAAACCCTAGGTGCAAGACTAGCTAGGTTTTCCAAAAATGCAAAATTTTTGAAAACCCTATTAATGAATAAGTGTAAATGCCAAATATATCACTAGGAAATGATTACATAATGTACCAATCAGATTTGATAAAAAAATCAAAAACTTATATCATGCTATAATGATCTAAACTTATGAAATATAGACAATGCGACAAATATGCTTTTTTCTAAACCTACATCAAATGCTTGATTTTCTAATTTCAAATGTAAAGATGCAAGAATGTTCTAAACACCTAGAATGATAAGGTATAGAAAATTAAATTAATTTAATCAACCTTATAATGCCACCAAGATCCCAAACAACACGCTAATCTACAAACCCTGGGTTCAAGACTAGCTAGATTTTCTAAAAATGCAAGGTTTTTACAAACCCTATCAATGAAACAATATAAAATTAAGCTATTAAAAGTATGCCAAATGATGAATGAATATAACCTAATTAGATCTAGGGCAGAAAATAACTCAAATCAAAAGGAAGAAGGATGTCAAAGTGCAAGAAATGATAGGTTCACCAAAATGTTAGATAGAAAAGAGAGACTGGCCCAAGAGATTAAACTAGGTCAAACCCTCTTCCATCCAACATTGCGACATAAGTCGAGCTTGGATTCTACCCTTGAAGGAGATCCAAACTACTAGGGCTTTTTACCTTTTTGCATAGAGGAGAATCAACCAAATCCAACCAATCAAACTAGGGCAAAACATGAAACCCTAATTGAGTAAGATCGGAGCATAATAGACTATCAAAAATAGATACAGTAAATCTAAAAGCACAATGGAGACTAGTGAACAGAGAAGAACCTGGATCTAAGTTCAGGGGCCAAAAAGACCAGGGCATTGGGTACCCTAGACCCAATTTAGGGTTTTATAGAAACTCTGAGCTTCATCACACCTGTACCTGCAAAACCTTCCTTCTTAGATCTTGCCTCCCGAAACCTATTACTTCAACCTGCACACACAAAAGAAGGAAAGAGGGTTGGTGCTATTTAGGAGATTACCTAAGTCAAGCTCCATGAATGGTGTTTTCACCTCCATAATAGCAATTATGAGAGAAGAGCTTAGGAGGGCAGAGGTGAATCTGAAGTAGAATGGAATGTTATAACAAAGCATAAAGGAAAGGAGTCACCATGAGCATGAAAACCCTAGCTTGCTTGATGTGGCATCACAACTTGACTCAAGAAGTTGGTGTAGCCCAAAGAAGTAGCAAGATCTTCACAAGACCTGCAAGAAGTTAGTGCCACAACAATAATCCACCATAGAGAGCTTTAGAGAAGAATAGAGAGCATGAGAGAGAAGAAGATAGAGTGCAAGTGTGCCTAGATTGGTTAGAAGTTCAAATGAATAAACTAGCTTTCTTATATATACATTCTCACTCACGAAAAATGAATAAATCAAAATGGGACCAACATGTATTAGTTAAGGAGGTGTTCTAAGTCAACACCACAAAATAGGGCCGAGGCTAACATCTAGGACTAGGGCACTAGGCGCCCTCGTCTTTAGCCCCACAAACTCTAGAGAGCTTCCATTTAAGTGGGCTTAGGGGTAAATGCAGGAAGATGGGGGGCCAAAAAGGGGTCTTAAGTGGCCACTTTTTTTCTGAAATCAAGAAATACTAGCCTTGGATGAGAAATTGAGCATAGTTACACTCACAATTTAGAGATGCAACCAAAACAATGTTCGTAGTGCTCTGAGTCTACTTTCTAAACTACTATTTTGTTTTGAAAATGGCATAGATTAAGGGGTTCAAAAGAGGGAGCCACATAAATTGGTGTTGTTTCTGTCAAAAAAACATAACATAGCATGTTTTGTGGCTCCCTCAAAAGGTCAACTTTTTTTTGGTATTTTTAAAATCACTTCAGTGAGAAATTAGCTAATAACATGTAGTTTATGCCCGATTTTTCTAATAATTTTTTGATGAATATTTGATTTTTTATTAATTTTCAAAGTGGACACATCCTAAAAAATAGAATTTTGATCGTGCTACCCCTATAAATTTTGAAAACTAATTGAAAATCATTTTTTTAATTTTTTTTAATATTTGTAGAATGGAGTCTATTTTCTAAATATGTAATTTTTTTGAAATTTGAATGAATAGTTAATTTACAATGAAAAAAAGACCAAACAGTGGTTTTTGCCTAAAAATGGACACACAGACAAAAGAAATTAAAGATGAAAGGCTTAACATTGTTAAAATGTGAAAAAAAATCACATCATCAAATAGCTAAGAGAAAGCCTAACATTACCCAAGTGTTCAATTTGTTCAACCTTGAAACACGTGCAAATCTGAGGATTAGCATGAATGAAATTATGTGAAATTTTGAAGAATATAGAAAAACACGTCTGTGACTATTCATAAGGCACTCCAAGCCTTTGGGTTGGAAATCCAAAGCAAATCCCAAGCCCAAGGCTTGGGATTCCCAAAGCAAGACATAACGCGAGCGCATTATAACGCGCTCGCGTTATGTTTTGCTTTGCATTTTTCCTTTCCCGCAAGTCTGTTGTTTGTCATGTTTGACATAACGCGAGCGCGTTATAACGCAATCGCGTTATGTTCCCCTTAAATTTTTTTACGTTCAAGGCTATTAATCATGAGGGTTAAGGGATAAGGGATAGGGTTGGAGGGTTTAGGGATAAGGGATTAGTGTTTAAGGTATAGTATCAAGCCCATTGAGGGTCTAGGAATAGGGATAGCATTTAGGGTTTAGGGATGAGGGATTAGAGTTGAGGGATGACAGATTAGGGTTGAGGGTTTAGGGTTGAGGGTTTAGGGTTTAGGGTTTAGGGATAGGGTTGAGGGTCGAGGGATCAGAGTTAAGGGTTGAGGGATTAGGGTTTGACATTGAGGGTTGAGGGTTGAGGTTCAAGGGTCAAGGGTTTAGGGATAGGGTTTAGGGTCGAGGGATTAGGGTTAAAGTAGAGTGTGGAGGGTGTAAGGATTAGGGATAGGGTTGGAGGGTTTACGGATAAGGGATTAGGGTTTAAGGTATAGTATCGAGTCTATTGAGGGTTTAGGAATAGGGATAGCATTTAGGGTTTAGGGATGAGGGATTAGAGTTGAGGGATGATGGATTAGGGTTGAGGGTTGAGGGATTAGGGTTTAACGTATAGTGTTGAGGGTTGAGGGTTTAGGATTAGGGTTTAGGGTTGACGGATTAGCATTTAATGTCAAGGTTAGGGTTAGAGTGTCGAGGGTAGAGGGATTAGGGATAGGGTTTAGGGTTGAAGGTTTAAGGATTGAGGGTTGAGGCTTTAGGGATGAGGGTTTAAGGCTTAAGATATAGTGTCAAGTGTTGAGGGTGTAGGGATAGGATTTAAGTTTTAAGGGTTAAGGGTTGAGGGATAGGGATTAGGGTTTAAGGTATAGTGTTGAGGGTTGATGGTTTAAGGATAGGGTTTAGGTTTGAGGGATTAGGGTTTAGGGTTGATGAATTAGGGTTTAATGTTGAGGGTTGAGGGTTGAGGGTTGAGGGATAGGGTTAATGGTCAAGGGATTAGGGTTAAATAAGAGTGTCGAGGGTAGAGGGATTAGGGTTTAAGGTGTAGTATCGAGCCTGTAGAGGGTCTAGGAATAGGGATAGTGTTTAGGGTTTAGGGATGAGGGATTAGAGTTGAGGGATGACAGATGACGAATTAGGGTTGAGGGTTGAGGGATTAGGGTTTAGGGACAAGGTTTAGGGTTAGGGTTGAGGGATTAAGGTTTAAGGTATAGTGTTGAGGGTTTAGGGATAGGGTTTAGGGTTGAGGGATTAGAGTGAAGGGTTGAGGGATTAGAATTTGACGTTAAGGGTTTAGGGTTGAGGGTTGAGGGTTTAGGGATAGGGTTGAGGGACGAGGGATCAGAGTTAAGGGTTGAGGGATTAGGGTTTGATGTTGAGGGTTGAGGGTTGAGGTTTGAGGGTCAAGGGTTTAGGGATAGGGTTGAGGGTCGAGGAATTAGGGTTAAAGTAGAGTGTGGAGGGTATAAGGATTAGGGATAGGGTTGGAGGGTTTAGGGATAACGGATTAGGGTTTAAGGTATAGTATCAAGTATGTTGCAGGTGTAGGAATAGGGATAGCATTTAGGATTTAGGGATGAGGGATTAGAGTTGAGGGATGATAGATTAGGGTTGAGGGTTGAGGGATTAGGGTTTAGGGATAAGGTTAAGGGCTGAGGGCTGAGGGATTAGGGTTTAAGGTATAGTGTTGAGGGTTTAGGGATAGGGTTTAGGGTTGAGGGATTAGAGTGAAGGGTTGAGGGTTTAGGGTTTAGGGTTTAGGGTTAGGGTTGAGAGATGAGGGATCAGAGTTAAGGGTTGAGGGTTGAGGTTCGAGGGTTAAGGGTTTAGGGATAGGGTTGAGGTTCAAGGGATTAGGGTTAAAGTAGAGTGTGGAGGGTGTAAGGATTAGGGATAGGGTTGGAGGGTTTAGGGATAAGGGATTAGAGTTTAAGGTATAGTATCGAGTCTGTTGAGGGTTTAGGAATAGGGATAGCATTTAGGGTTTAGGGATGAGGGATTAGAGTTGAGGGATGATGGATTAGGGTTGAGGGTTGAGGGATTAGGGTTTAGGGATAAGGTTTAGGGTTGAGGGTTGAGGGATTAGGGTTTAAGGTATAGTGTTGAGGGTTGACGGTTTAGGATTAGGGTTTAGGGTTGACGGATTAGCATTTAATGTCGAGGTTAGGGTTATAGTGTCGAGGGTAGAGGGATTAGGGATAGGGTTTAGGGTTGAAGGTTTAAGGATTGAGGGTTGAGGCTTTAGGGATGAGGGTTTAAGGCTTAATATATAGTGTCAAGTGTTGAGGGTGTAGGGATAGGGCTTAAGTTTTAAGGGTTAAGGGTTGAGGGATAGGGATTATGGTTTAAGGTATAGTGTTGAGGGTTGATGGTTTAGGGATAGGGTTTAGCTTTAAGGGATTAGGGTTTAGGGTTGATGAATTAGGGTTTAATGTTGAGAGTTGAGGGATGAGGGTTGAGGGTTGAGGGTTGAGGTTGAGGGATAGGGTTAATGGTCAAGGGATTAGGGTTAAATAAGAGTGTCGAGGGTAGAGGGATTAGGGTTTAAGGTATAGTATCGAGCCTATTGAGGGTCCAGGAATAGGGATAGCATTTAGGGTTTAGGGATGAGGGATTAGAGTTGAGGGATGACGGATGACGGATTAGGGTTGAGGGTTGAGAGATTAGGGTTTAGGGACAAGGTTTAGGGTTAGGGTTGAGGGATTAGGGTTTAAGGTGTAGTGTTGAGGGTTTAGGGATAGGGTTTAGGGTTGAGGGATTAGAGTGAAGGGTTGAGGGATTAGAATTTGATGTTGAGGGTTGAGGGTTTAGGGTTGAGGGTTTAGGGATAGGATTGAGGGTCGAGGGATCAGAGTTAAGGGTTGAGGAATTAGGGTTTGATGTTGAGGGTTGAGGGTTGAGGTTCAAGGGACAAGGGTTTAGGGACAGGGTTGAGGGTCGCAGAATTAGGGTTAAAGTAGAGTGTGAAGGGTATAAGGATTAGGGATAGGGTTGGAGGGTTTAGGGATAAGGGATTAGGGTTTAAGGTATAGTATCGAGTTTGTTGAAGGTGTAGGAATAGGGATAGCATTTAGGGTTTAGGGATGAGGGATTATAGTTGAGGGATGACATATTAGGGTTGAGGATTGAGGGATTAGGGTTTAGGGATAAGGTTTAGGGTTGAGGGCTGAGGGATTAGGGTTTAAGGTATAGTGTTGAGGGTTTAGGGATAGGGTTTAGGGTTAAGGGATTAGATTGAAGGGTTGAGGGATTAGGATTTGACGTTGAGGGTTCAGGGTTTAGGGTTTAGGGTTTAGGGTTAGGGTTAAGAGATGAGGGATCAGAGTTAAGGGTTGAGGGATTAGGGTTTGACGTCGAGGGTTGAGGATTGAGGTTCGAGGGTCAAGGGTTTAGGGATAGGGTTGAGGTTCAAGGGATTAGGGTTAAAGTAGAGTGTGGAGGGTGTAAGGATTAGGGATAGGGTTGGAGGGTTTAGGGATAAGGGATTAGAGTTTAAGGTATAGTATCGAGTTTGTTGAGGGTTGAGGAATAGGGATAGCATTTAGGGTTTAGGGATGAGGGATTAGAGTTGAGGGATGATGGATTAGTGTTGAGGGTTGAGGGATTAGGGTTTAGGGATAAGGTTTAGGGTTGAGGGTTGAGGGATTAGGGTTTAACGTATAGTGTTGAGGGTTGAGGGTTTAGGATTAGGGTTTAGGGTTGACGGATTAGCATTTAATGTCGAGGTTAGGGTTATAGTGTCGAGGGTAGAGGGATTAGGGATAGGGTTTAGGGTTGAAGGTTTAAGGATTGAGGGTTGAGGCTTTAGGGATGAGGGTTTAACGCTTAAGATATAGTGTCAAGTGTTAAGGGTGTAGGGATAGGGTTTAAGTTTTAAGGGTTAAGGGTTGAGGGATAGGGATTAGGGTTTAAGGTATAGTGTTGAGGGTTGATGGTTTAGGGATAGGGTTTAGGTTTGAGGGATTAGGGTTTAGGGTTGATGAATTAGGGTTTAATGTTGAGAGTTGAGGGTTGAGGGTTGAGGGTTGAGGGTTGAGGGTTGAGGTTGAGGGATAGGGTTAATGGTCAAGGGATTAGGGTTAAATAAGAGTGTTGAGGGTAGAGGGATTAGGGTTTAAGGTATAGTATCGAGCTTGTAGAGGGTCTAGGAATAGGGATAGTGTTTAGGGTTTAGGGATGAGGGATTAGAGTTGAGGGATGACAGATGACGGATTAGGGTTGAGGGTTGAGGGATTAGGGTTTAAGGTATAGTGTTGAGGGTTTAGGGATACGGTTTTGGGTTGAGGGATTAGAGTGAAGGGTTGAGGGATTAGAATTTGACATTGAGGGTTGAGGGTTTAGGGATAGGGTTGAGGGTCGAGGGATCAGAGTTAAGGGTTGAGGGATTAGGGTTTGACATTGAGGGTTGAGGGTTGAGGTTCGAGGGTCAAGGGTTTAGGGATAGGGTTGAGGGTCGAGGAATTAGGGTTAAAGTAGAGTGTGGAGGGTATAAGGATTAGGGATAGGGTTGGAGGGTTTAGGGATAAGGGATTAGGGATTAAGGTATAGTATCGAGTCTGTTGAGGGTGTAGGAATAGGGATAGCATTTAGGGTTTAGGGATGACGGATTAGAGTTGAGGGATGACGGATTAGGGTTGAGGGTTGAGTGATTAGGGTTTAGGGATAAGGTTTAGGGTTGAGGGCTGAGGGATTAGGGTTTAAGGTATAGTGTTGAGGGTTTAGGGTTGAGGGATTAGAGTGAAGGGTTGAGGGATTAGGATTTGACGTTGAGGGTTGAGGGTTTAGGGTTTAGGGTTTAGGGTTAGGGTTGAGAGATGAGGGATCAGAGTTAAGGGTTGAGGGATTAAGGTTTGAAGTCAAGGGTTGAGGGTTGAGGTTCAAGGGTCGAGGGTTTAGGGATAGGGCTGAGGTTCAAGGGATTAGGGTTAAAGTAGAGTGTGGAGGGTGTAAGGATTAGGGATAGGGTTGGAGGGTTTAGGGATAAGGGATTAGAGTTTAAGGTATAGTATCGAGTCTGTTGAGGGTTTAGGAATAGGGATAGCATTTAGGGTTTAGGGATGAGGGATTAGAGTTGAGGGATGATGGATTAGGGTTGAGGGTTGAGGGATTAGGGTTTAGGGATAAGGTTTAGGGTTGAGGGTTGAGGGATTAGGGTTTAAGGTATAGTGTTGAGGGTTGAGGGTTTAGGATTAGGGTTTAGGGTTGACGGATTAGCATTTAATGTCAAGGTTAGGGTTAGAGTGTCGAGGGTAGAGGGATTAGGGATAGGGTTTAGGGTTGAGGCTTTAGGGATGAGGGTTTAAGGCTTAAGATATAGTGTCAAGTGTTGAGGGTGTAGGGATAGGGTTTAAGTTTTAAGGGTTAAGGGTTAAGGGATAGGGATTAGGGTTTAAGGTATAGTGTTGAGGGTTGATGGTTCAGGGATAGGGTTTAGGTTTGAGGGATTAGGGTTTAGAGTTTATGAATTAGGGTTTAATGTTGAGAGTTGAGGGTTGAGGGTTGAGGGTTGAGGTTGAGGGATAGGGTTAATGGTCAAGGGATTAGGGTTAAATAAGAGTGTCGAGGGTAGAGGGATTAGGGTTTAAGGTATAGTATAGAGCCTGTTGAGGGTCTAGGGATTAGGGTTTATCATACATGTTTAACATAAACACATTCCCAATCAAGAAAGCAGCCTACAATCTCACTTGATGCCATGTATATTTTCTACACTTGGGCTCTTTAATAATTATGTGTAATAAACAAACCTTAACATACCATGATGTCAAACTATACAAGAATAAATACTTACAACATAAAAAAAATACAATCCCACTATTATCTTGTATTCATTTCTTAGGAACTAATATTGGTCTCTTTATCATGCTACAGACAAATTCTCTGTCATGCCGAGGAAACGATCAAGAATTAAACCAACACAGGAAGAGATAGAAGCTAAGAATGCAAACAAAGCAGTGGCTATGAGGGAACTTCATGAGAAGAGGAAATTGGACATGATAAATGAAGACATACCAATTGAAGAGGAACCACAACCATCACAAAGAGATATGGTATTGGCAACACAAAGAGAACGAATGCAAAAACTTCGTGGTATGAGAGATTTGAATACCATAGTTGGAGACACGTCCTCTACCGCAAGTCAACATGTAGGGACACCATCTACCACATCTCAAGTTGAGAGTACATCATCACTCACATGTGATGAAGGAGGTACGCCATCGTTCCCACCTCAACCTCAAGGTATGTCATCTATTCCATCTTCGATCGAAGGTATGCCATCTAACCCATCTCATTTAAATATTGATGAAATTCCTAATGTTGAGATGAATTTACCTAACTTGACACCACCTAGAATTTTGCATAGAAAGCCAAAGTATTTGATTGATATTGATGAGAATATTTTGCAGCCAATGGAAGGTAAGATTCCAAAATGCACTTGTAGAAGATATGCTAATAAGATTTGGAGATTGTTCTTTGAAAAGTTAAATGAGACTGCAAGATGTCAACTATTCGTTGAAATGATGCGAAGTATAAAGTATAGGTCTGTCATGAAGATTCTTGGGTTGAGAACATCAGAGGCTTCAAGTGAAAAATATATTGTCAAGAATCTAATGAGTGCGTATGAGAGTGTGGGTAACACCTCACGCACAAAAGATAGTAATGCAACACAGCGTGTGATTACATCGACTATAGTAAGTAGTCAAATGAGGAAAGCTCGTCTCATTAGAAAGACAAGTCAAGAATTGATAATTAATAGGAAAACTTTATCAAGAGCCATTGGAAGACGCCAAAGAATTAAGGACACTAATGCCAATGAATTATGGGCGTTCTCGGGGAGACTACCACGAAAAGATAAACCAATTGTTGAAGCATTGAGATCACTAATTGAAGACTTTTGGAAGAATTACACAAGGGTATCTCCGAATCAAAGGGACTAGTAACAAGGAGAATTGGTAGTCAGAACCGTGAGCCACATCCAAAGCATTTTTTGGATGAGACTCATACACAGTTTTATGGTAAATTTCTAGAGAAGTATCCTTAAATTAAAATTTGTCAAAGATATTTTGAATTGCTAAAACCTTTCTATGTTAAGATAAATCACACACGTACTACTTGTTGTTGTAGATTACATATTGAATTTTCTAACCATTTTGATGCTTATAGGTCTATATGTTTAGATATGCATACTAACAATGATTTGCAGGGTTGTGCCATATGTGCCCCACCAACATCTTCAAGAGACTTCATATCAAGAATTTTATGTGAAAGAGAGGAAGGTCAAATATTCTACAAGAAATTATGCTTGGATGGCACATGTCATTGTTGCAGTGGCTTGCAACATTTGCCAATATGTGAACATATGGAAATAACACATGCGGTTGGAAACGAACTGGTAGAGTTTAGCAAATATAAAACAGTGGCATACAATACAAAAGATGGTAAAGAAGCAAAGAGTGTGAATTAGTTATTGAATAGATTCCAGTGTATTAGTTTATGCCTATATTTCGTGATAGCATAGTGTATGAGTATGCAAGACATGCCCATAGAGCTCGATGGTTGGACTTGCAATTCAAGTTATGCAAGGACACATTTCTAGTTGGTAGCATTGTTTCAGTCGTCAACTTTACAGAGAACTACAGTCTACAGCCACAGCGTGAGGTGCAATCACAATATTACAACTCCACATAGGTTTCTATATTTGTGCACATTACATTCATTCATGCAAATGATAGTACAGAGGATGATAGAAAGATCATAAGGGAGTATAATTTCTATATTAGTGATGATCGCACGCATTCTATGGAGTTCGTGCAAGGTTGCTTTCAGGTGTTCTACAATGATTTGGCTAGAAGGGGCATATCGTTCAGTCAGCATATCATATGGTCAGATAACTGTGCGTCACAATTCAAGAACTCACAGAATTTCTATTGGCTGAGTAGGAGGCATAATTTTACAGGTATTCAACATATGTGGAACTTTTGTGAGGCTGAGCATGGAAAGGGGGAGCATGATGGTGCAAGAGCATGTATCAAAAGAGCCATAGCACGAGAAGAGTTAAAGTATAAAGACAATGCAAAGTTGACAGATGCAAAATCGATTGTCGAGTAGTGTAATGCTTCCATGGGTCCAAGTAATGAAGGTAAGTCTTTAGTTCATAGATTTTTTTGGTTGATAGATGATACTAACATTGCACCATATGAGGATTATTGTACACTGACAGGATCAAATGAGATGCACTCTTTCAGAAGCTCAATTGCAGGTTCATGGAGTATCCATACACAAAAGATGTCATGCTTTTGTTCTTCCTGTACAATTCAAGTCTGGGATGAGTGTGAGTCAAAGGAGTGGGTTGACGAATGGCAGTTATCTTAGCCCACTTGACACGTATCGACCCCTGATGGCACTAGAACTAACACAGATGGAATCGTCAATTAAATTTGACCACATATCAGATTTAGTTCAACTAGGTAATATAGGGCACGTATATGCATCTAATTTCATCTAGTTCAACCAGGTAATGTCATCTTACTTTGTAGTGTTTTTGTAATGTTGACTAATTTCATCTAATTTGCTACACATATTAATGTAGGGCACATATATGTAGTTATTGCAGATGAAGATAATGAAGAGGGAACAGATTATTACTTATGTCGTTGTGTTGAGGCCAAAAAGAAATTGGAGGCCCCTGTTACAGATGGAGAAAACATCGAATACCCTACAAGCTTAGTGGTTATTACTGGAACATGGCTTAGAAGGTACCCACATAAGAGTGTTAATATTTGGCTATTTCAGGACTTTGACACGCATCGAAAGATTCTTCATTACTCGAACCTTGTCGTGGCATCCAATGTTCATTTGATAAAGTATCGGGGTAGACCTTTGAACAAAATATTGTGGAAGGTGCGTGAGTCTGACCATGAAGCAATACTTGACACAATAAAGAGTAGAGCAGACCCGGATGGTTCATTGGATTAATTTGTAAGTATTCACATTGATTTTGTAAAGTTATGTTACATTGAGTTGTAAGTATGCACATTAATTTGTAAGGTTTGTCTTTTTTTTATTTCCTCCTGCAGTTTTACACATATGTACACATTTTTACATCATCATGTTCTACATTTTTGGTGTCCTGCTCCTGATGCGACCAAACTCATAACTCACCCTACTTCCTCTAGACACCATTTGATGATCTCTCCAACACTCTAGATCCAGGGCACCCAATCATGATGATGACCTATATACCATTCTCCCAATGCGCTCATAATGAATGAAAAGAAGACCAAGGGCACCCAAGCTTAATAGACTTATTTCTTTCAATTTTGATGATCCAAACTCTTGCAATATGACATCCACTTTCATGCCTTTAGATCTTCCTTCACATACATGGCACCAAATCAAGTTGAAAAATCTACATAAGGGCGCCAAACTAGATGAAAGGAGACATGAAATGCGCCTTAGGACTCCATGCTAAGGTTTAAGCCATTAAAGTCTCTTGATATTAGGCGCTCATGATGATGAAACTTAGAGCTTTTTCCTTTCCTATACGCTCATCTAAGATGTTTAAATGATAAGGAACGCCTTGACCTCTATAATGTACATTGGGCACCAAAATCAAGGTGATTTTAAGTCACTTTGAGTCATTTGGGGTCAGTTTGAGTCTTTGAGTCATGTTGCAAAAAAGTGTCAATGTTGTCAAGTTGTACAAAGCAACTTTTGCATTTTTGGTGTCCTGCTCGTGATGTGACCAAACTGACTATTCCAACACATCCGGATGGGTACATTTACGCTAGGCATGGTCTTATTTTTCACCCAAACATGTCGAAACAGTCCGAGCTACATTGTACCGACGATATCCCTGAAGAGTCCAAATTGCAAAAAGGCAGCAATCTTTGACGAGATGTTACTTGAAAACTGTGTCACTTAGAAACATTCTATCTAAGGCAATATGATCATGTAGAGTGCCTCTACAATAACCTCTCTCAGTTTTTTATATCTCTGGGGCATTTGCCGGTGGTGAAAGGTTTTCTGCTGCCCCAAAAATCGTCAGAAGGAGGCAGTGTAAAGTTACAAAACGGTGTAACTTTCATCCTACTTCTGATGCGACCAAATTGACTATTCCAATGCATCTGAATGGGTACATTTACGCTAGGCATGGTCCTATTTTTCACCCAAACATGTCGAAACAGTCTGAGTTACATTGTACCGACGATATCCCTGAAGAGTCCAAAGTGCAAAAAGGCAGCAATCTTTGATGAGATGTTACTCGAAAACCATGTCACTTAGAAACATTCTGTCTAAGGCAACACGATCATGTAAAGTGCCTCTACAATAACCTCTCTCAGTTTTTTATATCTCTGAGGCATTTGCCCGTGGTGAAAGGTTTTCTGCTGCCCCAAAAATCGTCAGAAGGAGGTAGTGTAAAGTTGCAAAGGGGTGTAACTTTTGTCCTGCTCCTAACGCGACCAAACTGACTATTCCAACACGTCCGGATGGGTACATTTACACTAGGCATTGTCTTTTTTTTCACCCAAACATGTCGAAACAGTCCGAGCTACATTGTACCCACAATATCTCTAAAGAGTCCAAAGTGCAAAAAGGCAGCAATCTTTGACGAGATGTTACTTGAAAATTATGTCACTTAGAAACATCCTATCTAAGGCAACATGATCATGTAGAGTGCCTCTACAATAACCTCTCTCAATTTTTATATCTCTGAGGCATTTGCCCGTGGCGAAAGGTTTTCTGCTGCCCCAAAAATCGTCAGGAGGCAGTGTAAAGTTGCAAAGGGGTGTAACTTTCATCCTACTCCTGATGCGACCAAATTGACTATTCCAACACGTACGAATGGGTACATTTACGCTAGGCATGGTTCTATTTTTCACCCAAACATGTCGAAACAGTCTAAGCTACATTGTACTGACGATATCCCTGAAGAGTCCAAAGTGCAGAAAGGCAGCAATCTTTGATGAGATGTTACTCAAAAATTGTGTCACTTAGAAATATTTTGTCTAAGGCAACGCGATCATGTAAAGTGCCTCTACAATAACCTCTCTTGGTTTTTTATATTTCTGAGGCATTTGCCCGTGGTGAAAGGTTTTCTGCTGCCCCAAAAATCGTCAGAAGGAGGCAGTGTAAAGTTGCAAAGGGGTGTAACTTTTGTCCTGCTCCTGACGCAACCAAACTGACTGTTCCAACGCATCTGGATGGGTATATTTACCCTAGGCATTGTCCTTTTTTTCACTCAAACATGTCAAAACAGTCCAAGCTACATTGTACCCACGATATCCCTAAAGAGTCTAAAGTGCAAAAAGGTAGCAATCTTTGATGAGATGTTACTCAAAAATCGTGTCACTTAGAAACATTCTGTCTGAGGCAACACGATCATGTAGAGTGCCTCTACAATAACCTCTCTCAGTTTTTTATATCTCTGAGGCATTTGCCCGTGGTGAAAGGTTTTCTGCTGCCCCAAAAATCGTCAGAAGGAGGCAGTGTAAAGTTGCAAAGGGGTGTAACTTTCATCCTGCTTCTGATGCGACCAAACTGACTATTCCAACATGTCTGAATGGGTACATTTACACTAGGCATGGTCCTGTTTTTCACCCAAACATGTCGAAACAGTCTGAGCTACATTGTACCGATGATATCCCTAAAGAGTCCAAAGTGCAAAAAGGCAGCAATCTTTGATGAGATGTTACTCAAAAACTGTGTCACTTACAAACATTCTGTCTGAGGCAATGCGATCATGTAGAGTGCCTCTACAATAAACTCTCTCAGTTTTTTATATCTCTGAGACATTTGCCCGTGGTGAAAGGTTTTCTGCTGCCCCAAAAATCATCAGAAGGAGGTAGTGTATTAAGTCAGGATGAAAGCCTATTCACTCTAGGCGCCTGTTGTGATGAAATCACACATCACGCCGGAGAATCCCAAACATGCATCTTGAACAAGTGATGCTACAAGTGGTGAACAAAATGGGCACCTTGAAGAATTGAGCCCTCCAAGACATCTTGCAATTACCTAAAAGTCTAAAATTTACATGAGTTAAGGCACCATTTTCCATCTCCAGAGCCTCCTTTGAGTGCCTTAACATGGAGTGAATGTTTTAGTCTATGAAAAATTGCACCTAAAGAATATAACAACCCCTTGAGTCACTAGGATGAACTAAGTTAACAAAATGAACTTCATTGAGGGAGGCGCACTTGTGCATCTAGACAACTCCAATTTAGCGCCTGAGAAAAAGCATGTTTAGAGACACCCCTCGAATGAATCCTCTAGAACCAATAACCATAGCTCAAGATCCATAACCATGAGAAGATAAAGCATTAAAAAAATTCATCTAAAGGATGGGAAATACCTCTTAGATGATAGTCTACCAAGTAGACCAAGAGTGGGGAATAAGAATGCTCCTCGAAGATACACCAAGCCACAATGACTCTCTCCAATAAGAATCTTCTCTAGGTCCATAATTAACTCATGCCCATATCCAAGTGAAAGTCTCCTTGGTCTTCCTGCTAAAACCTCTAAAGGGTAACCATCTCAACAATTGTCTCTAATCCCAAGAGAACTCTAGCCTCACCCAAGTCTCGAAGTATGTATGAGAACCTTGTTGGATTTAAGGCATACAACTGAGAGGGGGGGGTGAATCAGTTGTATGAAACTTCTTGTTCTTTCAAACACTTGATTCTTCGTTGTTAGTTAACAACATATCAATTAATCATCCATGAAAGCATAATACATAAACACAAGAGCAGATAACATCAACACATTGAACACCAAGATTTTGACGTGGAAAACCCGGTTAAGGGAAAAACCACGGGGTGATTAACCCAAGGATTATTCTCTGTTAGAAGAATAAGAAAAAGAATGGCACTTGCCAATTAGGGCTCACTGCCCGAGCACACTGCTCACAAAGAGGCCCACTACCTACAAGAAGACACACTGTCTACAAAGTGATAAGAATCACAATCTTGAACTGGAGAATGACATCTCTACCATGTCTGGATCAGTTCCATTTAAGCCCAAAAACCTCTGCTCTGCCTTTCGCACTTCACTTCGCTATGCCACACTCATCCACACAATCCACACTTCAAAATGAACTCACAAACTGTTATTTATACAAGACATCGACTTAGGAACAAACATCTAAGTCGGCAAACAACCATAAGAGTATCCGCAAGATGAATAACACATTCGGTCGGCCACCATAAGAACATTCGCAGGATGAACAACTCATCCGGTCGGCTAAACAGAGCAAGAACTTCATCCGGAAGAATAACTTCAATTCCGGGCTCTACTATCAATGCGGACCAACAACACAACCTCAACATGATCCAAGAACCTTCACAAGCCTGCCTGAATGACCAGGTACATCCGCACTTTCTTTACTTACTGGAATCTCTTCTCTTCCTTATCCGAAACTTCAAGAACACTGTCTGTCGCCACTGTCATAATGCAAGCGTTACTTCCGGACCTCCAAATCATACACAACTTGAGATGGCACATCACAAGGACATCCCAAAGACTCCTTCCAATCCGTAGATTAGGATTATACAGTTCCGGACCTCACCGGACCTTTTTGTGATCCTCTGTCACCTTTGAATACTTACCGGAACCGGTTCTACACCAACAGCCACAACTCCTTCAGATCTTCATGCGGACCTCTGAAATCTTAACTGAAGCATCTCAAGACTCATATCTACAAACCCTTTAATCCGCATCCTCCGGTTCTCAACCTATACAATACATTTGCCTTCTTCTCATCACGGCTCTTCACTGTTCCTGACTGAGGCTAATTTTCTCAATATCCTTAGCACACAGCTCATCCAATCCTTCTTGTTAATGCAATATGAGTATGTTGACATCAATGACAACACTGGCTCACCTCATACTTGCAACAATCTCCCCCTTTGTCATTGATGGCAACATATGATGTGAAAAACCATCAAGACAAGAACTTCTCCTTTCTGTCACAGCTCCCCCTATCAACAACAACTTTTCACATGTCTTCTCTTCCTTTACTGCTCCCCCTTTGATCATCAACCACTTGTTTTTCACATGTCTTCTCTCCCCCTTTGACATCAATGGCAAAGGGCTCATACTTGCAATTCTCATACATCAGAATCATACCAGCTGCTCCCCCTTAGTTGCAGCTCCCCATCATCAATCCGGATCACAAGATATGACTGTGATATCCACCGGACTGATGCACATCAGTGCATCCTAGTTCATCACCAGAGGGGCCATGACCCCTAACTTCTCCCAGAGATATTCAAAAGAGTCCTTGGGAAGAGGTTTAGTAAAGATATCTGCAATCTGATCCTTTGAGGGAACATACTCCAATCTGACTTCTTCCTTGTTCACTTGTTCTCTCAAAAAGTGAAACTTGATAGATATGTGCTTAGTCTTAGAATGCAATACCGGATTCTTAGAAATATTAATTGCACTTGAATTATCACAGAAAATTGTGATAGGCTCCTCATATTCAACTTTAATGTCTCTTAGCATCTGCTTCATCCATAAGATTTGAGTGCAACTACCTGCTGCTGCAATGTATTCTACTTCAGTTGTAGACAGAGATATTGCATCTTGTTTCTTGCTTAGCCAAGAAACCAATCTCTTCCCCAAAAAGAATGCTCCACCACTAGTGCTCTTCCGGTCATCCACATCTCCTGCCCAATCTGCACCTGTGTAAGCATGAAGAGAGAAATCCGGATCTCTAGGGTACCATAGACCATACTCAACTGTTCCTTTCAGGTACCTAAAAATTCTTTTGATTGCCATAACATGAGATTCTCTAGGATCAGCCTGGAATCTTGCCACAAGACCAACAGCCTGCATTATATCTGGTCTAGTCTGAGTGAGATACAACAATCCACCAATCATTGATCTATACTTTGTCTGATCTGCCTTTGGGGAGTCATCATCTTTGCTCAACTTACATCCGGTTTCCATGGGAGTGTTCATTGGTTTTGAATCTTCCATACCATATTTCCTTAACAATTCTTTCACATATTTGGTCTGAGAAATGAAGATTCCTTTCTTTGTTTGAGTAATTTGCAGACCCAAGAAGAAATTCATTTCACCAAGCATAGACATTTCAAACTCACTTTTCATCTGATTTGCAAAAGTTTTGCACATACTATCTCTTCCTCCAAAAATGATATCATCCACAAACACTTCAACAATCAAAATGTTTTCATGAACAATTTTGAAATATAAGTTACTGTCAGCAGTACCTTTGTTGAATCCAATCTGCACAAGATGCTTATCCAACCTTTCATACCATGCTCTTGGGGCTTGCTTTAGTCCATACAATGCTTTCTTCAACTTGCAGACCATATCATCATTATCAGACAATTGAAATCCATCCAGTTGTTCAATGTAAACTTCTTCTTCTAGATCACCATTTAGGAAAGCAGACTTGACATCCATCTGATATACCTTGAAGTCTTTGAAGGCAGCAAATGCAAGAAATAATCCGACTGCTTCAATTCTTGCCACCGGAGCAAAGGTCTCTTCAAAGTCAATTCCTTCTATTTGAGAGTAGCCTTTGCAGACTAATCTAGCTTTGTTTCTGATAACTTCACCAGCTTCATTCAGTTTGTTCCGGAAGACCCATTTGGTTCCAATCACATTCCTGTCTTTAGGTCTGGGAACAAGATCCCAAGTATGATTTTTCTCAATTTGCATTAATTCATCTTTCGTTGCTTTAGTCCAGTTTTCATCATTGCAGGCTTCATTTACTGTTTTAGGTTCAATCTTTGAAATCAGACAACATTCATCCTGATTTTGAGCAACATTCCTTCTAGTTTGCACACCTTTGCTTCTATCACCTATGATCTGATCTTTAGAGTGGTTTAGTCTTACATACCTTGGAATTTTGGGAATATCCTGCACTGTTGCTCCTTGATCAGGTTCATTCTGACCTATTTCTTCTTCCTGATTTACTGGTTCAAGTTGATTCTGACTTACCGGAGGGGATTGAGTCCCTTGAACCTGAACACCATCTTGATCATCTTCATCAAACTCATAAAATCTTGAAGGCTTCTCAATTCCTTCATCAACTTTCACATTGGTGCTTTCTATCATCTTCCTCAATCTCTTATTGTAACACCGGTATGCTTTGCTTTGAGTGGAGTAGCCCAAGAAAATTCCTTCATCACTTCTAGCATCAAACTTTCCTAGATCTTCATCTCTTTTAATATAACACTTGCTACCAAATACTCTGAAATATTTCACAGTAGGAGTGATGCCAAACCAGAGTTCATAGGGGGTCTTACCGGTGTTGTTTCTGATTTGAACTCGATTGAGAGTGTAGACTGCAGTGCTGATAGCTTCTTTCCAAAACATCTGAGGAACATTTTCTTCCAACATCATTGTCCTGGCAGCTTCCTGGATGGTCCGGTTCTTTCTTTCAACTACTCCATTCTGCTGTGGAGTCCTAGGAGCAGACAATTGTCTCCTTATACCCTGCTTCTCACAAAAGTCAATGAACTCACCAGATGTAAATTCACCACCTCTATCAGACCTTAGACACTTTAGTTTCAATCCGGTTTGATTCTCTACCATAGCTTTGAAGATTTTGAACTTCTCAAATGCTTCTAATTTTTCTTTTAGAAAGGTAACCCACATCATCCGGGAATGATCATCAATTAACAACATGAAATATCTATCACCTTGCAGACTCTTGATTCTTGTCAGACCACAGAGATCAGTATGTACTAATTCCAACAATCTGGTAGAAGACTAATCTTTGCTTTTGAAAGAGACTCTGCTCTGTTTACCTAGCTGACATTCTTTGCACAAACTATTTGTAGGTTTCACCAATTTTGGAAGGTCTCTTACAGCCTGAATATTGCTTATCTTGATGATGTTATCAAAATTCACATGACACATTCTTCTATGCCATAACCAACTCTGATCAACTTGAGCAAACAGACAACTTTTGTTTGAACCAACCAGATGAAAGATATTACCTTTTGTTTGAGCACCGGATGCAATTTCAGTTCTAGAGCTTGTAAAGATTCTGCATTTTCCATTCTTGAACCGGAGATCATAGCCTTTGTCCACTAACTGACCAACACTGAGAAGATTGTGCTTCAATCCTTCAACATATAGTACATTACCTGTTTTGCTCTTTCCATCAAAGGAAATAGTTCCCCTACCTCTGATTCTGCCAGCAAAATTGTCACCAAACTTTACCATTCCTCCTTCATACCTTTCCAAATCTAAGAACTTATTCCTGTCACCAGTCATATGGTGAGAACATCCACTATCAATAACCCAATCATCCTTTTCTTCCACTTGAGCAGCCAAAGCTCTTCCACAACCTTGTGATTGACAGATTCAGAGGATATTGAATCTTCTTCCTTGATGGCAATAAACACCCATTCATTTCCAGATTTGCTTTCTAGTTCTGATTCATCATCTGTTACTCCTTCATTGTCATCTTCTTCATGAACATAATAGCAGTTCTTTTGAAACCTTTGTCTGTTAGTATTAGACCTTGCAGATCTTTTCGGACATCTTGAAGCAAAATGACCAATCTTATTGCAGTTGAAACACTTAAAGGGTAGTTTTCCTTCATACTTACCAGATCCTCTTGGCAGTCTCTTTGCAATGAGGGCTTCAAGTTGAGCTATTTGTGCTTCTTCTTCTTCCATGTCTCTTCTTGCTTGATCATACCATGACATCTTCCTTGATGAGTTTTCTCTCGGATCAAATCTCTGTTTGCCTTTCACATAGGCACTGGCTTTGAAAGCAGATTCAGTCTTGGGAGGATCATCTCCAAACTCGGTCATTTCAAATGCAGCTAGTTTGCCAGCCAGTTGTTCTCTTGTGACAGTTGTGTGGGCTCTGAATTCATCAATGGCAGCAACCTTGATTTTGTAGGTAGCAGGAAGGGATCTTAGGATTTTGCAGACAATCTCATTTTCATCTAGAGTTCCACCAGCATTTCTAATTCCACATACCAGCTCATTCACTCTTGGCATAAAGGTAGTGATGTTTTCATCATCTCTCATCTTCAATCTTTCAAATTTCCCTTTCAGACTTTGCAACCTTGCACTTTTGACAAACTCATCTCCTTCATACAGAAGTTCCAGTTTAGTCAGGATCTCATATGCAGTTGGTAGGTCAATAACATTTGAGAGATCTGAATCATTCAATGCGCTTAGTAGGGCTTCCTTGGTCTGCAGATTATTTTCAGCATCTGTGATTTCATTCAGAGTTGTTGGACCACCTTGTGGAGGTACATATGGTTTTGAGACCATAGCCAGGTATGCTTTTCCCATACATTCCAAGTGACACTTCATGCGACCTTTCTAGAGAGTGAAGTTGGTTCCATCGAACTTCAGACTATCCTTCTTGTATGACGACATCCTGGATCTCCTCAAGCGGTTAAGCTCCTTTCAGAGGAACCTAGCTCTGATACCAATTGTTGGATTTAAGGCATACAACTTAGAGGGGGGGGTGAATCAGTTGTATGAAACTTCTTGTTCTTTCAAACACTTGATTCTTCGTTGTTAGTTAACAGCATATCAATTAATCATCCATGAAAGCATAATACATAAACACAAGAACAGATAACATCAACACATTGAACACCAAGATTTTGACGTGGAAAACCCGGTTAAGGGAAAAACCACGGGGTGATTAACCCAAGGATTATTCTCTGTTAGAAGAATAAGAAAAAGAATGGCACTTGCCAATTAGGGCTCACTGCCCGAGCACACTGCTCACAAAGAGGCCCACTGCCTACAAGAAGACACACTGTCTACAAAGTGATAAGAATCACAATCTTGAACTGGAGAATGACATCTCTACCATGTCTGGATCAGTTCCATTTAAGCCCAAAAACCTCTGCTCTACCTTTCGCACTTCACTTCACTATGCCACACTCATCCACACAATCCACACTTCGAAATGAACTCACAAACTGTTATTTATACAAGACATCAACTTAGGAACAAACATCTAAGTCGGCAAACAACCATAAGAGTATCCGCAAGATGAATAACACATCCGGTCGGCCACCATAAGAACATTCGCAGGATGAACAACTCATCCGGTCGGCTAAACAGAGCAAGAACTTCATCCGGAAGAATAACTTCAATTCCGGGCTCTACTATCAATGTGGACCAACAACACAACCTCAACATGATCCAAGAACCTTCACAAGCCTGCCTGAATGACCAGGTACATCCGCACTTTCTTTACTTACTGGAATCTCTTCTCTTCCTTATCCGAAACTTCAAGAACACTGTCTGTCGCCACTGTCATAATGCAAGAGGTACTTCTGGACCTCCAAATCATACACAACTTGAGATGGCACATCACAAGGACATCCCAAAGACTCCTTCCAATCCGCAGATTAGGATTATACAGTTCCGGACCTCACCGGACCTTTTTGTGATCCTCTGTCACCTCTGAATACTTGTCGGAACCAGTTCTACACCGACAGCCACAACTCCTTCAGATCTTCATGCGGACCTCTAAAATCTTAACTGAAGCATCTCAAGACTCATATCTACAAACCCTTTAATCTACATCCTCCAGTTCTCAACCTATACAATACATTTGCCTTCTTCTCATCACGGTTCTTCACTGTTCCTGACTGAGGCTAATTTTCTCAATATCCTCAGCACACAGCTCATCCAATCCTTCTTGTTAATGCAATATGAGTATGTTGACATCAATGACAACACTGGCTCACCTCATACTTGCAACAAACCTACAACCAATCAATCCATGTTAAGCTCCAAATGCAACACCACATTATCACGAAGCTCCCAAGCACATGACCAATGTACTCAATACCAAGAGAACCAACAAGACTACTGTCAAAACTCCAACTACAAAATTAGGTATCCAAACATGACATCATGATCTAACATCTCCTCCTAGAAGATCACATGCACCAATACAGACATCCTAGTCTCAAGAGAACTTGTATCATGCTAATACTCTAATCTAGAATCAAGAGTCCACCAAGACACACTACCAAACACCTCTAAACCAAGGATCAACATCTACAACCACATGAAGATAACCATCTCCTAAAAATAGTAGCCAAGATGTCAAAGCACTCTCACTACAAATAATAATCATAATCCAAGAGTTTGTCCATTACACCCAACCACTATATAAGATCATCCATCACTAGGTGACGAATACACATCACTATCAAAGCTCCCACTGAACCATGATATGAACTACACATGGCATTGTGATAACCATCTCCTAAATGAAGATCACCATGGTCCACACACACTCAACTATAATACTAATAACTCCAAAGTAGAACCAAGATCTCTAATCTAAGAAGATAAACCATCATTACTGTCAAAAGCTCACACTAAACTATGCAACTAAGATATCCATGACATCATGATAAACATGCTACAAGAATAACCAACTATCCAATCATTCTCATCATCCATCCTCTCATCCCAATGCAACATACCAATGTGCAAATGAGCATAGGCAAGGAAAAATAACAAAGTCTACATCAACACTGAATCAATCCCATGGATATAGGCAATATGCATTCAAGTCATTCCACTACAATCAATGAGGTGTGCATCCCAAAAAAATGCATAACTTGTAGATCCCAACCATTGAAAACATGCAAAATCATCATCACATTAGTAACTTCCAAACTGAGATATCAAATAATATAACTTATAGACTTCACCAAATCAATCATAGATTCAACTTTCCAAACAAGTTTACAAATGAGTAACCATAGTCAAGGAACTAATCAAGCATCTAAGAGATAAGAACAATGTGCTAAAAGTAAACCACAACACCACCTGTAATCATGAATCAAACATCATAACCCATACCTATCAACTACAAACATGGTCAAGTCTTGCCAATGCTCAAATGTACCTACATATCCATGACACCATAATTATCATCATTGCTATAACTATGCTCAAATCCCACTAAAACAAGACTCCTAGTCTCACCATGTATCAACCATGTCCTCAAACCAGAATATTGCTGAGCCCATGGAGATTGATACACCCACTTCAATAGAATAGGCAATTAATGTACCTGATGTGTCTTCATTTAATAAACTAGTAAACATCATTTGCATCCATACTTAAACCAATCTTATTGTTGTGTTTGATGTGTCCTCTTTCAAACAACCATTTAACAAAATTTAAGTCCAAACAATAAACATTTACAACCATAAACATCTCAAAGTCCAAAATCCAAACATTATATCATCCTTAATCATTTCCATCATGGACCCTTGGTTTGAAAAAATCATTATGCAAGATAAAAACCCTATGCCTATTACCTTGTGTGAGGCTCATGCAAAACCCAAAATCACAATCAAAATAGGTCCTCAAACCATGCATCCTTTAAATGAGATCTTTTATCCAAATCAATCAAAAAATCCCTTTGACAATGATGATGATGATAGTCTTGTAGATCAAGATGATATCAAGATGACAATAGCATTAACTATGAGATCATTACATGCAAACTTTCCATAAACCTTCATCTCCCACTCATGAACATGCAAGAATATTTCAAACAAGAAATGACTAGCACTAGCTATCATGCCAATCTTAAATACACATCTAATGGTCATCTTTATGGTACCTTTGGTAAGGGAAGAACCACTTTAGACCAAGGTCCTCATATTCAATTCATATCTCCAATCCCAACCGCATGTGAGAACTGTTTATCCTATGTATCCTATTCAAATCCTCCATCTCATAATCCTTACATTCCAAATTATCCCATCAATCCAAACCCACTACATCCAAATCATCCTTTTTAGATTTCCTCCAAGGACTTCTAGTGGAGGAAAAATCTCAAACTAGAAATCACAAATTCAATTAGTGTACCTCTCCCAAGCCTATCCAAAAGTCACATAGTACCATGCCTATCCATCAAACACCACAATGCAATCAAAATCCTAACAACATGCCCATGATCTAAGATCAAGTGCAATCATGCAAAGATATTATCAATCACAAGCCTATTAAGAATGAACTAGAGTCTTCTAGTACCATACTTTTCCATCAAACACCATCATGTAATCCATGGCCTATCAAGCCTATCAAAGAAATGCAAACATCCTATGTAATACAATCAGACTTTAAATATTTGAAGTAGCCATCTACAAATATCCATTCAAACGTGGATTTATAATGCAAGTATGGATGCCATCAATAAAAAAGATTTGTATTAACCAAATATCCATATAGGTATACATAAATATCTGTCGATATAAGTATAATATATATACAAAATAGCATATAGGCATACAATGTCAACTATGTACAATACAAAATATATGTCCACAAATGCCATATAGGCATACAACAAAGGAACACAATAAAAAGCCATTCCCCTCTGGCTGGTGAAGAGAATAAATCACGAGCAGCCTTTGATCTTCTAGGGGATGGAGACGTGCATGTGGGTGGTCTACTACGAACCCGAGGGCTACTCCTATTTAGGTCTTCCTACATCTTTACCTGTTACAATAAAAAGTATAGACATTAATATATAGAAATTACATGTTATAAAAAATGAAACATTTAACAAAATAATCACTTACCGCTAACATATAATCTATCTTCTCGCTTGCCTCAGTAGCAGGAATAGGCCTTGGTGATGTCATGTCCTATAGAAACCATCCAAATAGAAATTAAACTTCAAATCAATAATCTTTTGATTTTTCAAAAATAGACAACTATAACAATGAATGTAAATTGAAATTTACTAATCTGCCTCATACCCCTGTCAATGCCATGGAGCTATGAATCGCAGAGGCCACACCCTGCTCCATTGCCCTATGAACATGGGGAGGTGTCTCCGCAGCCTGCATCATCTGAAAATAAAACAACATTATTCAATTACGAAAACTATAATAGTGATGCAAATCATGGCTCCTAACATACACACACGTTCATCTAAACATGGAAGTACACATAATAAAGCACACAAATCACATACAAAAATTTAGTAAGTACAATTCATTCATTAAACTATTTATTTTATTACCTCCGTAAAGCTTTGAAGTCCACCACCGCTGGCAGGTGTTGCCGTGAAATCTACAGTATTAACCTATTCAACATCCAAAATCAGATATTAGAATACCATTCATATAATGATGCTATTCACATGTAATATGTATAATTGTTTACTAGTTACATATCTTGACAGTAGATGATCCAGTAAAAAATGCAGGTGGAGAACCACTGAAAACTGCATCGACGCTATGACCCTAAAATTTCATTAAAATCAGCAATTTAAATTAGTTAATCTTGTATTTCAAAAATGAAATTTAATAAATTAAATTCAATAAACTTGCTAATATTTACCTGAGTGTCAAGGCCGAAAGTCTCACTCAGGAGGGTATCTGTCATCACCATCTACTCAGCTGCAGATGTAGCCTGTGCACCTGCGTCCTGACTGTCCATGGGGTCATAACCACAGGCTGACCCGCAAGCCTGGCAAGTATGGGGTGGGACCCTACTCCTCGCACTATCTCCCAACCCACTCTGTGTTGCAGGACCAGCATGCTCTATGATGCTCTGGGTCAAGGCACTAATCGACTGAAGTGTATCGACCTCAACACTCTCCTTCACAATGGAAGGGATAGAAACATGCTCATGGGCTGGTCTGCTAATTACTCATCTCACTACCCACTGTGGGTCAAGACGTGCCCCTGCTCTATCTTGTGCTAACCCCCCACCTCTACCCTGGAAGTCCCGCATATCAAAATAGTTTGGCACTTTATTGAGGACAAACTCGCAGTAGAGTTTCCTCAAAAAGTATTGCGGGACCTCATTATTATTGCATGGAGGATGGTCAAAAACCATCCACCACCTCTGCCCAAAATTGTCCCTTATCACTTGGTTGTTGCACCAATGGATAGGGAACCTCTTGCATGTAATGGGTGGAGGTTGATTTGTTTGTGGGTTTGTGAAAATTAAACACAAGTCTAATTTTGTAATTTGTAATTTTTTCACATCTTGGTATGACAACTTGTCTACATAGTAATCTCTAAACTCTCTCTTTTTATCCATCCAACTAGTTATTTGCTTGCTAATTGAATCTACATTTGATAACATAGACTGAAGAGATTCGGCAAGCGTGGACCTATGCAAGGTTGAAGTGGAAAGATCTTTCAACCTTACAATTATATCTTCATTTTCCTTTTTGTTGTTTTCAATTTGCCCCATTATATTTTCTTGTGTTCCAGGGGCATGTTGAGGAATGAATGGAGGAGGTTGTTGTTCTACAGGTATTTCCTCCTCAGGATTTTGTGGATTTTGAGGAGGAGGAGGAGGAGGAGGAGGTGCATTAACATTTCCTAACAATTAATGAAATATACATCAAAAATCAACAAAAACCTACCTATTTAGAAACAAATTCAAACAAAAAAACAAATATAACTCACCCCTTTGGTGTGCTCGACGTCGTGGCGGCATTTTGGCGATGAATCGATAAACTTTTTGTGTTATATGGTGTTTTGCAAAACACGAGTGCGCTTTCGAGGGTTTGCAAGTCGTGGGTAGAGAGGAGAAAACAAAAAGAAATGAAATTGGAAACCTTTTTTTTTTATAGGAAGTCATAACGCGAGCGCATTATAACGCGCTTGCGTTATGACTTAATTTTTTTAAAATTAATTTGGCCACTTTTTGGCCCCCCATCTTCTTGCACTTACCCTTAGACCAGTCCTAACTTTATTTTGTCATGTGTATTCATCAGGATTGAGATTTAATCATTTAATGTTCAAAAAGGTGTTGAAATAGGTCCTAATTAACAAGTATATATATTTTTTTGTATAACAGAATTAAATGATGATAGGATTTGACGTTAAGACACTATCAAATTTAGGTGTCTACAGGATGAAAGGTTGGATGGGAGGGTTTGAGTTTGGAGGTAGGTGTAAATGTCATGATACCACAGGGAGTTGGGACCAACAATTTTGCATATCATTTATGATTCAAGGATTGCATATGTTGGGATCATGAGCTACTCAACCAAGAACTGATATTTTGGAGTGTCTTCTTGCATGCTAAGGAGAGAACCAATAGTTGCCATTGCATCAACTGCCCTATTATTCAGATGAGATACTTGTTCAAATTGAATATGAGTAAAATATTGCTTGAAGCTTTCAACTATTCTCTTGTAAGGATGAGTTTTTCATCCTTAGTTTGATATTCATCATTGACTTGTTTGATGACTAGCTAAGAATTGCCAAAAATCAACAAGTGTTGGATGTCCTATTGGACTGCAAGTTTGAGACCTGAAACTAATGCTTCATATTTAGCAATATTATTAGTACAGGGAAAACCAATTTTGAATTATTTTGATATAAGGTCACCCTATGGTGTGAGGAACAAGATTCCTACCCTTGAGCCATGGTTGGTGAAGGAACTATCAAAATATAGCATCCACTCAAGTGACTCTTGAAGGTCAGAATGGATTCGTCTATAAAGTCAAAATTCAATGGTTGTGTATCTATTAATGGTGCTTCTACCAATTGATCTACTACTACTTGTCCCTTAATTACCTTTTGATAAACATACTCAATATCAAACTCACTAAGTAACATAACCCACTTAGCCATTTGGCTTGTTAGAGATGTCTTTGACAAAAGATATTTGAGTGGGTCAATTTTGGTAATAAGTTTAGTTTGATGATTGAGCATGTAATGTCTTAATTTCTATGAAGTAAAAACCACAACCAAACATGCCTTTTCCATTGGTGTATAGTTAGATTCATATCCAACCAAGGTTCTGCCGATATAATAAATAGCCCTTTCTCTTCCTTGATCATCTTGTTGTGCTAGAAGAGCTCCCAAAGCAAATTGTGTAGTTGAAATGTAAAGAATCAATGGCTTATTTGGGACTAATGTAAGGCCCACTTTACACACGTGTACAAATGGGCACACAGACACAGATTTTTTTTTAACTCAATAAAATGAATTGAATGACAACTATTACTTTTAAAATGACAATGTTTACGTAGTGGAGTTCCTTGTGACCATAAGCTAATACAAGGTAATGTTTTGAGGATGACCCTTCACAAATTATCTAAGAACACAAACGAAAAAGTTAATTTTCAATTAAGTATTTGTAAGGAGTTTTAAACTAAAACATATACTAATCTTCATTTTCTAATATTGAATCATGAATTTATTTGACCTACAGAGAGGTTAAAGTTTAACTTCATGTATGGGGATCAATTAATTGATTAAATTAAACGATTATTACTACACTATGTAAATGTCAATTTATGAAAGCATGGTTTCGAAATTTAAATAACTTGCACATATATTCCTAAGTTCAATTAGAAAATTAGTTTTTTAAATTATCTATTAATTAAGTTTACGGTTAATAATACTTATTTAAATAATTAAATAGATTAATTAAATACTAACATAAATAAGTTTATTCTTTTAGAAAGTTATTTACTAATTAATAATGTGAATGACTAAACTTTTAAAAAATAATAAATCATCCCAAAATAAAGTATTATCTACAATAACTATAAATTTACAATTAAGATTTCCTAGTTAACAATAAGACAAAAATAAATGAATATCCCATTTAAATTAATTACTATTGATAAATACTCGTCCATTTATAAAAAGAAATATTAAAGCATGATTTATCTTTTCCCTTTCTTTTTTTCTTTTGTGTTTTTATCTAATAATAATTCTAGGAATAAAGCAAAAATCATTGTTTTTAATTTTTTAATTTTCTTTTATATATTAAGTTGATCTCCTTTTTAACTAAACTTCATTTTCAAACAATTTGTTTAGTTTCTGGAAGTCAAATAGGGAAGAAAGGATTTTTAGGGATCAATGATCATCATCTCAAACTTTAAAATTGTGTGTGTATATATATATATATATATATATATATATATATATATATATATATATATTGTTATAAAAAATATATTAATTTGTAAATATTGTGACTGAGGAACATTTGATTTGTGAATATATACATCTGCAAGTATATATATATAATAAAAATATTATGTTATGTGTAGGTTACAGGCATGAAAGAATTCATATTACAACCTGATACTGAAGAAATTATATATATGATAGGTCGAATAATAAGCAAACTTCATGTTCATGGCATGTGGCTTGAGATGGGAGTGACCCAATGGGTGGGGAACCTCACGGCCACCCGCCCCCCATAGTCATAGTTGTGGGGAAAGTTGTGGGCTTCCCCATGACTGCTACACTTACCGTGAGGCAGCACCCAGCGGCCATGGTGCCATAAAAAAACTTCTTTTATTTTATTTTAAACTTTTAATAATTATTTAAATATGTATATATAATTGTATATACTTCCTACCAGTATTAAAAACAAAATTAAATATTGTTTGTTTCCCTTTCTCGAAAAGTTTAATTTGCTCAATAACAATTTTTCTATATATATATATATACTTACTTATATTCACAAACACCAATATGATTATGGAATAATTTCCTTTATGCTACTAATTTCATTGAATAATGTTGTAGTAGAAATCAATTTTTAATATGCATATGTAAATGTTTATATATATATATTGGAAAAAGGGAGAGAGAACAAGGTAATGTTGCAACTATGAAGCTTTAAAATGTTTTCAAATCTAAAATTAATAGCATGTGTAAATCTGAAAATTACTTTCAATTTAGATGTTATAGTATTTCTCCAATTTAATCAATGTAGTAGAAGAAGAAAGCATGATAGAGAAGACATAGTATTTACATGGAGAAACCCTTGCGAGAAAAAACTCCACACCCAAAGGTGTTTATTCTTGTATTAAATATCTTCAAGAAAGATTACATTTAATACTAAAACTTCTCTAAATCCTGATGCACACCTCAAGCTTCTTCAATCTTCTAAAACCTGTAATGATGTAACTCATGTAATGCTTTTTCCTACAACTTCAAAGCTTCTATATAGAAAGCTTCAAAACTTTCTCTCTGGAAAATACATTGTGCTTTTTTTTTAATTACAACTTCAAAGATTCTTAATTCAAAAGCTTGAAACTCAAATTACAATAAATTATAATTGATAACATAAGACAAGTCCTCGTGCAAAACCCAAGCGCTCCAAATAGAGAAGACTAAAGTCAAACTGTACCAACCACCCTATTAACTATTAGTCCTGATTATGGGCGCCCAAGTTGTCCCATTCAAACTTAGTCAATAGAAATAACATTTCCAAACAAAAGAAACAACTAAAAGTCTCTAGATTGTGTTGGTGCCTGCATGAATAGTCAGGTTTCAGGCAATTAATTTTGCAGGCATCCTTCCAAAAAATCCAAAAAAGATCTAAGTCTTTGGGCCTCCTCATCATGTTTCAAATATAACCTGATATTCCGGAGGAGGGGGTCATCATCATATTTCCATGTATCGGCCTGATTTCTTATGCAGGGGTCATATTTTATACCAACCTGATCTTTTGCCCGGGGGGTGATATTTTGAATATCAATCATCTTATGGATGATCACCCTATTGCTGTGAAGTTTCAATATGACCCAATATCCCCGGGGGGGGTCATGTTTCAAATATCAGGTGATCTTAGTGAAGATCACCCCCGTGTTGTTTTATCACCCCGATGTTGCAATATGACGGTGACGTCATCAGGATCGGTGGGGTGCATCAGGTGGTCATCATGATGATGTTGCATATCAGGTAGTGCAGTCAGGTGATATTTTCTTATCGGGGTGATTTTCCGATAAGGGTGATATTTCACATCAGGGTGATGTGAAATATCAGGGTGATTTTTTTTCAAGGGAGGATTATCATGCAGGTTGTTCGCTGATGTCAGGGTGATATTGAACATTGGAGCATCATGCGGGAGGGATCATGATGAGCTTTATATTGGCGTCGTCGGGAGCAAAATCGTTGACTATCACCTTCCGGTGTGGTCATGCATATAAAGTATTGAGGAGGTCACCACGAGGTGAATGTGGGATAATTAGTTCCCACATGATTTGAAAAATTAGGGTCATATTTCTTGGCGGGAAAATTTTTAAAACGCACATTTCACTACATTCCCAAGGCCACGGGTTAGTACGCCATTAATGGTGGATGTTGCAGAGGTATGGGCTAAGGCATGCACGGATCAACCACCCGATTGAAGATGTGAATCCCCAGGCGGCAGTGTAGGGCTCCAAACCTCTCTGTCTCCTCCTCTACCTGCTGCA
Organism: Cunninghamia lanceolata; assembly: GCA_027924645.1. Taxonomy (NCBI): domain Eukaryota; kingdom Viridiplantae; phylum Streptophyta; class Pinopsida; order Cupressales; family Cupressaceae; genus Cunninghamia; species Cunninghamia lanceolata. The sequence goes on from BSBN01000942.1 coordinate 3,053,962, forward strand.
TTCAATGTTCTAAGTGCCATTTCTCAGGATGAACGGTATCTGGAGAATTTTGAATCACCTAGTGATTAATACTGAGTACCTTCCTGCTGTATATAGTAGGCTATGTTGCTCATTTGTAAGGTTGTTGAAGACTTGGGCATTTTTTGTGTGAATAGCGAAAAATAGGGCATTTCCTTGCTGCCGTATCTCATTTTTGGAGTTTATGAGTTGCATCATGAATGTACATTGCAGATATCCTCAGTTTCATTGTTGATCTATATGAAAAATGCTCTTATGCATGTGTTTATCTGTTTGTCTCCTTTGCTGCATGTTTTCCTTCTTTTGAATCTAGTTGCTAAGGGTTTCATAGATTCTAGGATACAGGTTTATGTATCACATGCTTCATCTCTAACTTCCACTCAAGGAGTGGATTAAACTATTTTAGGTTGAGCATGGAGAAAGTTGTATGTCAGTAGGGATATCTGTAAGCAGAGGCAGCTAAATACCCATTCTTGGGTGATGTTTGTAAGGCAAGCATCAATATAACCCCTTGAAGCTTGAATGCCAGATGCAATCCATTCTTTTGTATACATATAATTGACTCCTTGCCCTAAGATAGGCACTGGTCTGCTTCTAGGTTAGTAGTTATGATCCAAAACCCCTTGTCTTGCATCCAAAGCTTAAAATCCATCTTTTCATATCTTCCATCCTGTTAGTCTATAGGAGTAGGAGTAGGACCCCTGCATACTCTCATCCACAACCAAATGAATATGTCCAAGAATGTTGCCAACCTTGTGATGTATCATGCACATCTTGGTCCACACATGAGAGTATTCTGCCTGTTGTTGTCAAGCTAAATCTTTATGTCATTAGAAGAGTCAATGTTACATCTTTAGCTATAGGGATACCCCCTTGGTGCGGCAGAACCAGAAGTGAAGGGGAGGCAGCTCACGCAACCTCCTATATTTGTTGGCCGAATCTGTTGGTGCATTGGAACTGGCAAACCCTCTGCGGATTCAGAAATAAACACCAACAGATGGCAACTCTGCTGGAGAGTTTGATTTAAAAGTATTATCCTGTAGTCTCTGATGAAGTCTTGCCCATCCGAGTCACCAATAGATTGTGACTCTGCTGGGGACAAGAGTCAAATAGTGTGAAATCATTGCTGCATATCCAGTTCTTTCATGTGAAGATGGTGCTCTGTTGGTGGAATGAACTCAGAAGAATATTTATTCTGTGATAATCTTTCAACTGTTTGAAAATTTTATCCTCTCTGGAGAGGTGGCGACTCTACAAATAATATTTAAGTGCACATGAAAGGTTGATGTATGTTATGTGATAAAAGAATGTTATGTTCATGGTTTCAACATCTAGATGAGAAAAGGTACCTAGCTCCTTCCCATTTATATTTTTTGTTTTATTGCATAAGTTAGATGCGAGGGGAAGCCTTAGGTCTTAGGTAGACATAGGATGTCTAAGAGTAAAATTTATTTGAATCCAAATATGTATTCACCCATACTCAGTCAAAAGGGGGATGAAATGTTGTGTAAAAGGATTGAAGGGATAAAAAATAGGTTGATATCCTTAGATGCTCGACAGGCTCAGTTAAATAATAATAGTAACCCTGTTGTGTCTGCTAGTTAGAATGCTAAACCTCTTGTCACCCCTTTTGATCCTTTATATGACCAACTAGATTTGTCATGGGTTGATTATCAAGTTGAAAGTATCCCTACTCAAGTTTATAATCAGATGCCCAGTTTTAGTGGACACAGTGTATGTGATGGGGGTGCACATATCCAAAATTTTCACAATTTTATGGAAAGACACTCATTTAGAGATGAGGATATGTGGATGAGGTTTTTTGTTAGATCCTTTGGTGCTAGAGCTAGAGATTGGTATTTGAGCTTTCCAAAGAGATCCTTTGCCTGTTTGGATGAACTTATTAACTGTTTTAGGGAAGAATTTGCAATAGAACCTGTTGATCTTGTTGCAAGATTAATGGAAATCAGAAAACAAGATGAAGAGCCTAGTACTGATTTTAGTCATAGATTTGCAGTAGCCCTTTCACAAATCCCTGAAGCCTTCAGACCTGATATTTCAGCCTGTGTTGGCATATATTTTGAAGCTTTCGAGGAGGGCTCTAGTGCATTGTTGAGGGAATTGAAGATAACAAGTATGCAGATGGAATACAAGTTTTTAGAAAATATGGAAAAAATGAGAAATGAGCATATGCAGAATTCCCTGTCCACAGGCTTTGGTGTGAATAACAGTTGTATGGCTACAAATGACCAAGTGATCATGGCATCATGTGAAGATAAAAATGAAAATGAAAATATACCAATTAAGGATGCCAATGAAAGGATCAATGATGACTCCCATTTCAGGGCTAAGGTATCTGGTTTTGAAAATAATGATGTGGTTATGGATAGCAATGAATACTTGTTTGAATGGGTTTGTGGAAATGATTGTGAGTTTTGTGCTCAAGATAGAGAAGAGATAAGCAAATAGAGGAGTAATTCCATGTTTGAATCACTGCCTTTTATTCAGACACATGGAGATGATGAAGAGCAATCAGGGATTGAGACAAGTGCTAGTGCTGAGCATGATTGTTCTTTATTTGATTATAATTTTGTTTGTGATACACAGGTTGATACTCCTCCACACAAGGAATTCATTGGTAATGAAAATGCATGTTCTGCTACCCATGAACTAGTGGCATACCACAATGAAGCTAAAACACTTGGATCAATCCTTTTTGACACATATAGTGATGAGGATCTATTTGAGTATGGTGAAAATCTAAGCACTATTGTTGATATGGATTCTGATTCTCATCCTGATGAAAGAGAAACCAACATACATCATGAAGGTTATTGCAAAGATGTGCTGGAGTCTGATCCTTTCCAATTTGATGTAGCTAATGACTATGTGCATGATGTGCACAATTGTGAATTTGAAAGTTTCTTCCTTGATATGCCAGCTTATGATACAATGAGCCCTGATGCTCCTAGCTACATGGTGGACTTTGAGTGCTTTCAGTTCTCGATCCATCTAGGAGATCATTTTACAATGCACATTGCTGATATAGATGATGATAAGTGCTATATGCCATATGGGATTGCATTGTTTGATAAATATGACATTCACATGTTGCTTGATGCTGATGGTTGTTTGCATAAGGTTGATAGTGACAAGCTAGATAAGAGGGTTGAATATGCAAATGACAAGGTTTGTTTGTGGATAAATCATGGCAGCATCTTCAAGCTTGATCCAATGATATCAAATGAAAACAAGGTATTTGACAAAGGGAGATACAGATTTTTCCTTTCTTGGTGGCCTTCGGCCACCAAGTGTGATCGATGATGCAGGTTGGTGCAAGTTTGACTATGTGCCCAATGGATAGGGGACTGGTCTGCATCCCAGAGATCTATGGTTCTCACCATGCCTGCAAGAGGCATGCATCCCCAGACAGAGCCTATGTTGGTGCCTACATGAACAGTCAGGTTTCAGGCAATTAATTTTATAGGCATCCTTCCAAAAAATCCAAAAAAGATCTAAGTCTTTGGGCCTCCTCATCATGTTTCAAATATAACCTGATATTTCAGAGGAGAGGGTCATCATCATATTTCCATGTATCGGCCTGATTTCTTATGCGGGGGTCATATTTTATACCAACCTGATCTTTCACCCGAGGGGTGATATTTTGAATATCAGTCATCTTATGGATGATCACCCTGCTGCTATGAAGTTTCAATATGACCCGATATCCCGGGGGGGTCATGTTTCAAATATCGGGTGATCTTAGTGAAGATCACCCCCATGTTGTTTTATCACCCCGATGTTGCAATATGACGGTGACATCATCAGGATCGATGGGGTACATCAAGTGGTCATCATGATGTGTTGCATATCAGGTAGTGTAGTCAAGTGATATTTTCTTATCGGGGTGATTTTTCGATAAGGGCGATATTTCACATCAGGGTGATGTGAAATATCGGGGTGATTTTTTTTCAAGGGAGGATTATCATGTAGGTTGTTCGCTGATGTCAGGGTGATATTGAACATTGGAGCATTATGTGGGAGGGATCATGATGAGGTTTATATTGGCATCGTCAGGAGCAAAATCGCTAACTATCACCTTCCGGTGTGGTCATGCATATAACGTATTGAGGAGGTCGCCGTGGGGTGAATGTGGGATAATCAGTTCCCAAATGATTTGAAAAATTAGGGTCATATTTCTTAGCGGGAAAATTTCTAAAACGCGCATTTCGCTGCATTCCCAAGGCCACAGGTTGGTACACCATTAATGGCAGATGTTGCAGAGGTATGGGCGAAGGCATGCATGGATCAACCACCCGATTGAAGATGTGAATCCCCAGGCGGCGGTGCATGGCTCCAGACCTCTCTGTCTCCTCCTCTACCTGCTGTATTCAATGTTCTAAGTGCCATTTCTCAGGATGAATGGTATCTGGCAAATTTTGAATCGCCTAGTGATTAATGCTGAGTACCTTCCTACTGTATATAGCAGGTTGTGTTGCTCATTTGTAAGGTTGTTGAAGACTTGGGCATTTTTTGTGTGAATAGCAAAAAATAGGGCATTTCCTTGCTGCCGTATCTCATTTTTGGAGTTTATGAGTTGCATCATGAATGTACATTGCAGATATCCTCAGTTTCATTGTTGATCTATATGAAAAATGCTCTTATGCATGTGTTTATCTATTTGTCTCCTTTGCTACATGTTTTCCTTCTTTTGAATCTGGTTGCTAAGGGTTTTATAGATTCTAGGATACAAGTTTCTGTATCACATGCTTCATCTCTAACTTCCACTCAAGTAGTGGATTAAACTATTTTAGGTTGAGCATGGAGAAAGTTGTATGTCAGCAAGGATATCTGTAAGTAGAGGCAGCTAAATACCCATTCTTGGGTGATGTTTGTAAGGCAAGCATCAATATAACCCCTTGAAGCTTGAATGCCAGATGCAATCCATTCTTTTGTATATGTTTAGTTGACTCCTTGCCCTGAGATAGGCACTGGTCTGCTTCTAGGTTAGTAGTTATGATCCAAAACCCCTTGTCTTGCATCCAAAGCATAAAATCCATCTTTTCATATCTTCAATCCTATTAGTCTATAGGAGTAGGAGTAGGACCCCTACATACTCTCATCCACAACCAAATGAATATGTCCAAGAATGTTGCCTTGACCTTGTGATGTATCATGCACATCTTGGTCCACACATGAGAGTATTCTGCCTGTTGTTGTCAAGCTAAATCTTTATGTCATTAGGAGAGTCAATGTTACATCTTTAGCTATAGGGATACCCCCCTTGGTGTGGCAGAACCATAAGTGAAGGGGAGGCAGCTCACGCAACCTCCTATATTCATTGGCTGAATCTACCGGTGCATTGGAACTGGCAAACCCTCTACAGATTCTGAAATAAACACCAATAGATTGGACGCTCGAGTTGGCCCAATCTATTTTAGTCAACTAAAGTGCATCACCACACATCAATCCTCATGCAACAACCTGCATGATTGATGTCCCCGATATTATTCTGAATTGACCTGTTCTGTACATGAAAGTGACATGCAAACACATGTAGCACAATGCAAGAGATTCCCATTAACTAAATCTAGTAGATGGAGTGCTCTGCAAGCAGCCTCATAAAAATGACATGCAACAACATGCAACTCCATATAACTAGCATGCAACAACATGCAAGTCCATATAAATGACATACAACAACATGCAAGTCCATATAAGTGACATGCAACAACATGCAAGTCAAATAACTGACATGCAAGCACATGCAAGTTCATAGAAGCAGCATGCAACAACATGCAAGCACATGCAAGCTTTTATGAGCTCATGCAACCACATACAAAAACATGCAAGTCCATGCAAGCTTTTATGAACGCATGCAAACAATATTCCAATATCATGCATCTCTAACACTTCTGATAACTCCCACATCATATCTATGTAAAGTGTATCAACAATATCCACTCATGTACATAAAAAAGAAAACTCCCAGTCTAACTATAAAACACCTCCAAAGTGGGTGCCCAAGTCAACTTCCACTCATTATGAGTTTTCAAACACCCAAAATAGACTTCAAGGAGTTGTCAACAAATCTTCATGGACCCCACTGCAAAAGTGGATGCTCAAGTTTGACCCTACCATTTAGAAGTTAATTACAATAAGCCAAGTAATATAATTAAATATTAATTTGTCCTTCAAAGTCCTTATGTGTTGGGGAACATATTCTAAGAACTTTGGAGACACATGAATTGGTTAGGATTGCAAAGTTAATGGCAACTTTTCACAACATTCTCCCACTTGACATTATACATTGCATTTACTCTTATAAGATAATCAAATTATTTAATCACGGGGAAAAACATCCCTAGCCATCAATATACCATTGATTCTTCAACATGCTTTTGTGCTCCAAAAAGATACCTGCAAAAGCAACCATGATAACCATCATCTCAAACAAGAACCCATCACATCATAACCATGATAAGCTAAGGACCATGCCAAAGTGAAACATATCAACTGTCACTGAAACCTGCACCAATCTTAACATGAACACAAGCATCAAATCACATGATAACATAAGACTCTAAGTGTCTACCACACTCATACCAAGTGGAAAAGCAACCACGGTAAGTTGCTAGCTCATCAAAAAATATCCATACCTCCAAAACCAGGGTAAACAAACCATCATAGGTAGAACTCCATGCCATCAACATACCAACCCAAAACTACAATCAATTCCCTATAAAACAATCTTGTTAATCATCCATCCTCCCATCTCAATGCAACATACCAATGTACAAATGACCAAAGACAAGGCCAACAAACAAAATCTGCAATATCACTGAACAGATCTGTGGATATTGACAGTCCACATCCAAGTCTTCAATGCAACCAATGGGTAAAGACAGCCCACTAAACTGCACAACTCATAGATCCCAATAGTAAAACATGTAAAATCATCTTCACATCAATAACCTGCAAACTGAGACAACCAAGAAGATATCATGACAATAAAGAGCATACATATCCAGGAACTCCCACTGCATGGGTAATGTCAAATTCGAAAATAAGATCAAGGCATTAACAAATCCTCCTATAGCACTTCTTTTAGAGGATGTGGTTAACTCCTCTACCATAGAGTGTCAAAAAATATATAATGATATGCATAAAACATCTCTCATTACCAATCTCCAAATAAATCTCCCAAGTCCTCTAAACCAATGAAAAAAAGAGATCAAGGAGCTACCAAATTATTGTTAACAACAATAACACTTGACTCCAATACAAAACCTCAACTCCATAAACAAGCTCAAACCTTTAAGAAGAAGACAATATACCAAGAAAGAGAGAACCTACAAAATCATACCATGTCTTTATACCACACTAACCTATGCCAAACTGTGTAAAGTAAGATCTCTTTCAACACTCCCAAAATGAAAGGATATCAACATCTAACATCCAAATTATGATGAAAACATGGCAGCAATAGATGTCAACCTCTCACTAAAAGTAGATCAAACTAACCAAACATTCCCACAACAAAGGGAATAAGCCCAAAACCACAAACTATTTTTGTGCCTCTCCAAAACAAATCCTCAGACCTAGTTCCATAGCTCAAAACCAAAAAATAATGAGAACATAAATCCAAAAAAACCATGCATCTACTTCTCAACAATCATTTTCAAGACTAGTGTAAAAGAGAAGACAAGATACATATAAAGAATGCATCTAATAATCAAGTGGGCAACACCTATTAGATCATTTACCTATCGAGTAGACCAAGAGTGGGATACAATATTGTCCTTGCATATAACACCAAGCAATAAAAGCTTATAAATAAAGACAACCTCCTCATAAGGTCTATAATGGACTCACATCCATTTCCAAGTGTAGGCTCCTCAGTCCTTTTGTTGATATCTCATAATGAGAAATATTTCCAACACATATCTCTAAGTTCAAGAGATATTCAGCCTCACCCAAGTCTCTCTAGTATCCATGAGTATTCACCAATCAAACCATGCTAACTTCAAATTGCTATCTGCAAAATCATGAAGCTCCAAGCAAATGATTAATACTTCAAAACCAAAGAGAACTAACCAAACCATTGTCAAAATTCCAACTCTAGAATCAGGAACATATCATGACATCATGATCTAACATCTTCTCAAAAGAAGATCATATGCTCCAATGAACATATCCTACTCCCAAGAACACCTGTATCATGCCAAAAACTCTAACTCATGATCAAGAGTGCATCATGACATAATACTATATATCCTCTAAACCAAGGATCGTATATCAAAAACTGATAAGTTATAAACTCAACACCTCACCAAAAATTCCAAGGGTCCTCCAAGGAAAACCAAGATGTCAACACCTCTTCAAATAACATGAAGTTCTAGCATCCTTTGTCAATAGAACCAAAAATGTCAATGAACCTTTACTGCAAACTAAAAGGCATAATCCAAGAGCTTCTTATGACACCAACAACCATTGCAAAAGATCATCCATCTTCTAATCAAAAGATTATGTATGGTTCACAACACTACATCAATAATAGTTTAGAACCAATATCTTGAAACAAAGAAGATAGAATATATTATGTAACTGCAAAAAGCTCCCACCGAAAGTGATACCAAGTTATGCATGGTATCATGATCAACATCATTACCAAAACTCCACTGAAAGTGAAAAATTCTTCTCATGCAACATAACTTTACTGCTATAGATTCCAATGAATAACGAAATTAGGTACTCCAAACTACCCTTTTGTCTCAATACAAAAAATACCAATGTAATCAAGGTGACCAAGAGGTGGCCTACCAAATAGAACCCACATCATCTTATTCACAAGATCTGCACACATGCAACATCTCATAGGAGAAAAAAACATGATCAGTGTTTCAATCTTTAATAATTGAAAAAATAGACTCAAATCAACATCGGTAACATGTAGAACAAATGTAACCAGGTATAACATGTAGATTTCCAAGACTCAAACACCAGAATCAACTCTAGATCTGATTTGCCAAATAAATCCACATAGGAGAAACCATATATCATAAGAACCCAACAAGTAGCCTAGCAAATCTGAAATTGTTTCCATCCAGAAAGTATCTGAACACAATTTTTCACATATCTACAAACCACAGATTTTGGTTAACATGTAAAACCTACAAAACCATATCTCTATAAATCTTGAAACCACTTAAACATCCAAACATTCACACCAATGAACACCATCAAATAGGTCATTTGAAAATAATGGAATACCACAGGTCTACAAACACACAATCTTTTGAAACATGAAAACTGTTAAAACCTACATATTCAAAATAACATGAATATGAGAAAGGAGAAACCAGGTTGTTCAGGAGTGTCCATATCATAGAAATACCAACTAGTGATAAATTATCCAGTGCTTTCATGTAAACATGGATTGAAACCATGAACCCAACATAAGCACTCCAAACTGTAGTCCAAATAGCGAATGTTTTTCCATGTGATCAAGGTAGCACAAGCAAACATCCAACATAAACACCCTTTCACTACACATGACCACAAGGTAAAAGAATAAAACCACCAAACAAGAGCCTCCAAATCACTACCATAAGATCAACTCCATAAAGATCCATAACCTTGAGCCTCAAGTGCCCAACAAAGATTCTTTTGACAATATCTGTCTGAGAATTAACTACCATGGCTTCCAAACTCATAGATCTACAAAACAATGTTAACACATAGAACTTCCCCTACAACCAAAATACCTTCAACACTTAATAAAAAAGCAACCCTCTCTCACTAGAACCATTGGCTCTGATACCACATGTTGGAAAAAGGGAGAGAGAACAAGGTAATGTTGCAGCTATGAAGCTTTAAAATGTTTTCAAATCTGAAATTAATAGCATGTGTAAATCTGAAAATTACTTTCAATTTATATGTTATAGTATTTCTCTAATTTAATCAATGTAGTAGGAGAAGAAAGCATGATAGAAGAAGACATGGTATTTACGTGGAGAAACCCTTGCGAGAAAAAACTCCACACCTAAAGGTGTTTATTCTTGTATTAAATATCTTCAAGAAAGATTACATTCAATACTAAAACTTCTTTGAATCCTGATGCACACCTCAAGCTTCTTCAATCTTCTAAAACCTGTAATGTTGTAATTCCTGTAATGTTTTTTCCTACAACTTCAAAGCTTCTATATAGAAAGCTTAAAAACTTGCTCTCTGGAAATACATTGTGCTTTTTTTTAATTACATCTTCAAAGATTCTTAATTCAAAAGCTTGAAACTCAAATTACAATAAATTGTAATTGATAACATAAGACAAGTCCTCAAGCAAAACCCAAGTGCTCCAAATAGAGAAGACTAAAGTCAAATTGTACCAACCACCCTGTTAACTGCCAATACCTGATTATGGGTGCCCAAGTTGTCCCATTCAAACTTAGTCAACAAAGATAACATTTCCAAATAAAAGCAACAACTGAAAGTCTCTAGATTGGATGCCCAAGTTGGCCCAATCTATTTCAGTCAATTGAAGTGCATCACCACACATCAATCCTCATGCAACAACCTGCATGATTGATGTCCCCAATATTGTTCTGAATTAACCTGTTCTGTACATGAAAGTGACATGCAAACACATGTAGCACAATGCAAGAGATACCCATTAACTAAATCTGGTAGATGGAGTGTTCTACAAGCAACCTCATAAAAATGACATGCAAGTCCATATAACTAACATGCAACAACATGCAAGTCAAAATAACTGACATGCAAGCACATGCAAGTTCATAGAAGCAACATGTAAGCACATCAAGCTTTTATGAGCTCATGCAACCACATGCAAAAACATGCAAGTCCATGCAAGGTTTTATGAACTCATGCAAGTAACATTCCAATATCATGCATCTCTAACACTTCTAATAACTCCCACATCATATCCATGCAAAGTGTATCAACAATATCCACTCATGTACATAAAAAGGCAAACTCTCAATCTAAATATAAGACACCTCCAACGTGGGCACCCAAGTTAACTCCCACTCACTAGGAGTTGTCAAACACCCAAAATAGACTTCAAGGAGTTGTCAACAAGTCTTCATGGACCCCACTCCAAAAGTGGACGCTCAATTTTGACCCTACCATTTAGAAGTTAATTACAATAAGCCAAGTAATATAATTAAATATTAATTTATCTCTCAAATTCCTTATGTGTTGGGGAACACATTCCAAGAACTTTGGAGACACATGAATTGGTTAGGATTGCAAAGTTAATGACAACCTTTCCCAACAATATATATTGTAGACACCTGAAATTGACCATGTCACTTTCATCACCTTATCGACACCACCTTGCAACACTTTGCGACACTTTTGTCCTAAGAGTCCCCTTTACCATATCCTTTTCCCAAATTAATTAAATAAATTATATTTATTTAATTAATCCATTCCCTCCATAACCTAAATTAAATAAATAAATTTTATTTATTTATTTTATCCATTTATCCCTTTTTAGCCAAAATTAATTGAATAAATCTTATTTATTTAATTAATTTAGCTTCCCATCATCCCCTCTCCAATAATAAATTAAATAATTTTATTATTTAATTTAATTTTTGAGTCACATGACTAGCTTGTCCTTATCCTCATCCACTTGACACAATCAATAAATGAGTGTCACAAAAATTAAATTAACTTTTCATCTCCAACATCCATTTCATACGACATCTCTTAATCCTAGCCATTCACATAAGGATAAGCCCTAGAAGCTTCCTTTGTTGCCCTAGAAATCCTTATTCTTGCCCTAATCTTGTCTCAACAAATATCAACCATAGATCTAATCTTTTAATCCTATCCCTTCATTCATCATATCCAACCTCTATAAATCAAGCCTCAACCAAGCCATTCTCATCACACCTTATGCCATAAACTTATGCTATCAAAATCATCTTAGATCACCAATTATCATTGTCACATCCATCATTTTATCTAGGGTTATGTTGCTAGTTTGAGCAATCAACATATTATAAATTTCTATCAAAATATCACTAGATGAGGTGTCTTAGATATGGAATAGGTTCTTTGATGTATTGTTCGTTTATTAGATTTTCATATTTTTGCACACACACACACACACACACACACACACACACACACACACACACACACACACACACACATATATATGATGTATTGTTCCTTTATTTGATTTTCATATTTTTTCACACACACACACAAAGATATATATATATATATATATATATATATATACACACACTTACATGAGAGTAAGTGGATTTTTTTTCATCATAAGAATTTTCATTTGATAATCACAATAATCATGTTGTACAACCAATTTAGACAAAGATATCTTGAAAATAATTAAAACACATAACAAGTATATTCAACCAGAAAACCATTTTCACCCATTTTACATAAACAAAGAATTTACACAAATACATATGTAAACATGGTTTTAATTTCTTTTGATACACACAAGATGAATGGATTTCAAAATTCCATTGCCACAAATTACATTTTGCCATAACAAGGAGCTTCATTTTTTTCTCACTAATAAACCTATACAATTAGTCTCCAGATAGCCTTGAACACAACCTGCAATGACAACACAAAATGGGCAACCAAGGCTTGCTCTCCACCCTACCACAGGGTTTGATCACAAACCCACCGCCGAGCAAGAGACCTTCTAGAACCGGGTTTTGACATGTAACCAACAACATGACACAACAAGAATATACACAGATATAAAAATTCCATGAGGTTGACCCACAAACTATGAATCCTCGTGGATTCATCAAAGGGGGAAAGAGGGGATAATCAACCCTCTTGGGGGAATAAATAACCACAATCTTCTCCATAAATTTTCAACAACCGTACAACCACACCACCACCTCCTCATCACAATAACTACAATAACTTTCTTCCCACAACTCCCATACACAATCACATTACACCACAATATATCACAATAAAACATCCATGTCGTATTCACTTTGTAATCAATAGAAAACCCACAACATCACGGTCCCCCAAGAGAGGCTCCACACCTCTTGTACCCCAAAACATGGGAGACTCTCACCCCTCAAGGGAGATCTGCTCCCAAACAACCCATCCCACGAGAAAATTTAAAACATTCAAGAATTTCAAATTCAAAAACACATCAAACACATTTTACAAAAAAAAAATAGGATATAGATCCTACCTCCTGCTCTCCAAGTTAGGAGAAGCTCACAATGGTAAAATTCATGTCCTCAATTTATGTACCAACAATCCTCTTTTCTTTTCCCAATCCAAGTCCCTTTCTTTTCCCAAAATTTTCCTTCTCCAACTTTTTCACAAAAAACCCATGAACACAAAAATAAAATTGAAAAGATGCAAAAAGGATGAAAAGACCCCTTCTCTTGAAATTACTAAACAATAAATAATAAAATCTCTCTTCTGTGAGGTGGAAGTGAAATTTTTTTAAAAAAAGAACTTTTTTTCCCAAAGATAAAACTCTTTTTTTCCCATATCCCATTAAAGATGAAAGCAAAAATAAAACTAAAATAAATCAATTAATTATCCAAGAAGTTTATCCATTCATAGCTAAAATAAATAATTTTTAATCACAAAATATTAAAATTAAATAATTAATAAATTTGACTCAACACATTTACAACGCACATAAGCCATAATTCCTCTATGCAGAATAGGCTAGGGATGATGAGTTTAACACACAACAAGGATTCTTGGAAGGTCTCTGAGACTTCTGCCTTGGTCACCCACCTGCACAACTCAAATTTCAAATATCAGAATGTCATGGTAAAATAGTCGAAGCAAGTACGAAATTAATCAAATCATTTTCTCATTGTATATCAAATTAATTTTTAATCATGCATTTAAATATACTCAAATTAAATCAATCCACTCAAATAATTATAATTATTTTTAATATTCAGTTTTCTCAAACAAACATATATTTTCTAGTCACACACACAAAACCACACATTCATAATATCCAAATCATAATGTATCATAGTCCCCTACTTCTGTGCATAAAGTATCATCATAACAAAATAATATAGTCCTCTAAACAAAATGTCATAAGAGCATATTAAAGTATCTATATAATGTAAATAGGTTGGTCTCACAATTGGTGCCATAAGAACTAGTGGATTGGTGAGATATTGTTTTTGCTAATCAAAAGCATGTTGACATGACTCATCCTAGTGATAATCCACATGATTCTTAGTAGATGCGAGAATGGTTGGCATTTATCAAAAAGTTGTGCAATGAATATGTGTATAGCCTAAAGCTTTCCTTGTAGACTACAGAGCTCTTTAAGATTATGTGGTGGATGTATTTCTATAATTGCTTTGACCTTTGTAGGATCCACTTCTATACCTCTTCTAGAAATGATGAAACCTAATGGCTTTCGTGATGTGATACCGAATACATACTTCTTAGGTTTGAGGCTTACTTTATATTCCCTTAGTCTTTGAAAAATACGTTCTAGAATTTTAGGATGCTCATCTCTAGTTTTTTACTTGCCCAATAAATCATCTACATAGTCCTCCATAATATCATGAAGCTTGTCATGAAAGGTTACTATCATGGCTCTCTAGCATGTTGCCCCAATATTCTTCAAACCAAAGGGCATGACTTGATAGAAAAATATCCCCCAAGGAGTGATGAAAGTTTTTTGTGTTGATCCTTAGGTGCAATTTGAATTTAAGTATAGCCAAAAAAATCCATCCATGAGTGACAACACTTTATATCCTACAGTGAGATCAACTATCATGTCAATATTTTGCAAGGAAAATCATCCTTTATGCATCCTTTATTAAGGTCTTTGAAATCTATACACACATAGATTCATTTAGGCTTCTTGCTTACAGGGATAATGTTAGAGATTTAATCAAAATAATCAATGGACTAAATGAAACCAACCTCCAACATCTTTTGCACTTCCTTTGTGATGAGGAGAGAGATTTTGGGATACATTTTCCTTAATTTATTCTTCACACGTTTAGTATTTGGATGTACAAAATATGATGTACCACCAAGGATGGGTCTAACCTAGGCATGTTAGCATATGACCAAGTGAATATGTCTATGAATATTTTGAGTTTAGTAGCAATGTTTTATTTTTCTGTAGGATCTAAAGTTGCAACCATGTGAGTGATATTTTGGCTTCTCTTATGCCAAGATTAATTTCCACATATTCTTCAACCAGTGATGCGGGCCCATCCTGTAGGTGCCTAAGTGAAAAAGGAAGGTTGAGCTCCTTGTCCATTAGTGCCCCAAAGGGGTTTTCACCAATGGGTAAAATAGCTTCTGAACCATATACCAAGGAATACGGTGTAGCACCAATAGGAGTACGGATACTAGTTCGATAAGCCCAAAGAGCATGATGAAGTTGCAAGTGCCAATCACGGCCAGCCTCGTTTACTGTTTTCTTCAGGATTTTCAAAAGAGTCTTATCAGTTGCTTCAGCTTGGCCATTACTTTGCGGGTAATAGGGGGTGGAAAAGTGATGTTGGATTTTGAATTTATTGCAAAGCTCTTTGACATCTTGATTCTTAAATGGGCGACCATTATCTATGACTATGGCTTGAGGAATACCATAGCGGCAAATGATATAATGGAAAATGAACTTAGATATTTGCTTTCGGGTAATGTAAGTAAGAGGAATTTCTTCAACCCATTTAGTGAAGTACTCAGTAGCAGTGATAATAAATTTATGACCATCTAAGGAGGATGGATGTATTTTTCCAATGAGATCGAACCCCCATTGTGAGAATGGCCATGGAGTAGTGATAGTTTGTAATTCTTGTGCTAGTGCATGAATTAGATCACTATGTTGCTGACAAGGTACACATTTCTTAACAAAATCATGCGCATCCTGCTCCATAGTAGGCTAGTAATATCCTGTGCGAAGCATTTTCTTGACTAAGGATGAACCTCCAGAATGAGCACCACAGATGCCTTCGTGTATCTCATGCAAAGCAGTGTGGGCTTCTTCCGGGTTAAGACATTTAAGCAAAACACCATCTAGTGACCTTTTATAAAGCGTATCACCGAGGAGGACATATTGGGAAGAATGATGAATGAAGGAGCGATGTTGGGATTTGGAAAGATTTGGTGGAATGATTTGGCTATGAAGGTAATGGTAGATCTCGTTGAACCAAGTGGAGTTAGGACCAACAATATCACATACCAACTCTGATTCTGGGATATCAAAAGCTGGTACAAACAACTTTTCTATTAGGAATTCAATTTTGTGATCATTCCCAGGTATCTCTATCATTGAACCAATTGTGGCCATAGCATCAGCAGCTTTATTGTGAAGCCTTGAAATCTGTTCAAATGTGATCTTGTTGAAATATGTTTTGAATGTATCCACTAGTTTCTTGTATGGCTTTAACTTTTCATCCTTTGTCTAATATTCGTTGTTTACTTGCTTGATCACTAGTTGAGAATCCCCATGAACTTGTAAGTCTTTGATATTCGAGGTTATAGCCAATTTTAATCCTTTGATTAGTGCTTCATATTCGGCGATGTTGTTTGTACATGGAAATTGAATGTGAAATGATTTTGGTATATAATCACCTTGAGGTGTAACAAAGAGTATTCCAGCTGTAGAGCCATGTTGAGTATGAGAACCATCAAAATATAATTGCCAAGAGGGAATAGTTTCTATGTCCAAGATTGATTCATCAGGAAATTCAGTTACCATTGGATGATCTGATTCCATAGGTGCTTCGGCCAATTGATCTGCTATTATTTGTCCTTTTATAGCTTTTCTATCAACATACTCAATGTCAAATTCACTAAGCATCATCACCCATTTTGCCATACGTCCAGTCAGGGCTGCTCTAGATAGTAGATATTTGACAGGATCAATCTTTGATATAAGCTTAGTCTGATGACTCAACATGTAGTGCCTAAGCTTTTGTGACGCAAAGACAACTGCGAGACATGCCTTTTCAATAGGTGAATAATTTACTTCATAGCCCACCAAAGTTCTACTGATATAATAGATTGCTCGTTCTTTACCACTATCATCATTTTGTGCTAACAAAGCCCCTAATGCTGCTGATGTTGTTGAAATGTATAAAATAAGGGGTTTTCCATGAATAGGTGGTGCTAACACAGGAGGAGATCCCAAGTATTCTTTAAGTTTATCAAATGCTTCTTGGCAATTTTGATCCCAAATAAATTGTGTGTTTTTCTTCAACAAGTGAGTAAATGGTTGACACTTGTCAGCAAGCTGAGCAATAAACCTCCGTATGGATTGTAATTTTCCTTGCAAAGATCTGAGTTGTTTTAGATTTTGAGGAGGAGGCATTTCCATTATAGCTTTGACTTTTGTTGGATCAACTTCAAATACACACTTCTTAGGATTTAGTCTGACATTGTACTTTTCAAGACGATCAAAAATGTTTTCTAAAACATATAGGTGCCCCTCTCTAGTTTTTGATTTGGCAAGTATGTCATCTACATAATCTTCCATTTGTTTATGAAGCATATCATGAAAGATAACAGTCATTGCTCTTTGATATGTGGCTCCGGCATTTTTTAGACCAAAAGTCATGACAAGCCAACAATATGTTCCCCAGACACAAATGAAAGAAGTTTTATGTTGATCTTCTTCAGCTATTCTAATTTGGTTATAACCAGAAAATCCATCCATCAATGATAACATCTCATGTCCTACTATCAGATCTACTATGATATCAATGTTTGGTAATGGAAAATCATCTTTTGGACAAGCTTTGTTGATATCTCTGAAATCATTACAAACTCTAATAGTTCCATTTGGCTTGGCTATAGGTACAATGTTTGAGATCCACTCTGGATAATCTATCAGTTTGATGAAACCAACTGCTAAGAGCTTTTCTAACTCTGCTTTAACCATTAGGGCAATTTTGGGATGCATCTTTCTCAATTTTTGTTTGACTAGTTTTGTTCCAGGACGGACTGTTAAATGATGTACGATTAGTGATGGATCTAATCTTGGCATATGTGCATAGGACCAAGCAAAATTGATTTCTCATTTTTTGAAGAAAGAATTGACGTCCTGAGTTTCAAATTCTGATAATGACTTCGCTGCATATGTGATCTTGGGTTCTTCTGTAGTTCCAAGATTCATCTCTTGTGTCTGTTCTATGAGAATAGTGGACTTTTCTCGGTGTGCCCCCACTTTGGGAAGGTTAAATTCCTCATCCTCTAGCGCCTCAGAAAGGTTTTCACCAGTGGATACGTCTTTTATTTTTATTTTTGCATCATCCGAAAGTGCCACAAATTGGTTTTCACCAAGGGACGTTATTTTTACACTTTCATTTTTTTGACTAAGGAATTTAACAGATTCCCCAAAGTAGGCATCGGAGTGTAGTTCAATAAAGTAACCAATCTTGTGATCTCCGATAGGTAGATGAGTACGAAGCCCCAGAAATTCACCAATAGCCTCATCATTTTCAAAGACATCAAGAACAGGAGGTCCGTGTTGGTCCCAGTCAATGAGATCTGGATAAACAAGGGATAATGAATGAGAGGAAGTGGACGGGGTGGATGAGGAAGATGGTTGATCAAAGGAATAGGTGATGGTATAGATGGAATTATCCTCGAAGACATCGGCGGCTGCTTCAAAAGGATCTATGAAAGTGTCTCGATTAAAGGACTCAACTGCGGGAAAAGCTTTTGCCACTTCGTCTAAGATAAACTCAACATCGGGTGACTCACGCTTGGTGGATCCAAACCCTAGCCCAGCATGCTTAGGTCGGCGATGAAATTCTAAAGGCTCTAAGATTCCTTGTTGCTGTTGCCCAAGCCGACCTTCTGTATAGCCCAACTTTTTAATGATAAGATAACCTCTGTGATATATACTCAATGGTAATTGTCTCTGTTCATCTTCGTCGCTATAGAGCCATTTAGAGATGTCATCTTCAATGGTTTCTTGACTTAGTTGCCCCTAATATTTGAAGTCTTTCAACTGTGGATGAGTAATCAAGGCATGATTAATCAGCCGAGGTCGCCCATAGCTCTTAGGTGAAAGAGGAAGTTCATTGATATGAAACAGAGTGTACTCCCCCATGCCTGTAGCACTGATCTTAGCCTTGATCTCTGATTGGGAAGTGGGTGGTGTGGATGAAGAAGACGGGGTGAGGGTGGATGGGTCAATGTATTTGGATGATGGTTGGGCAACCTCATTAGTTGGGCAATAATTTTGATGTCGATAGGGACCCTCCAGTCGTCTACAGTATTGAAATGGGCGAGGGTCTGCTTGTATGGTAATCTCATGATCATTAAATGGGAATTTTATGCATTGGTGGTACATGGAAGGGACGGCTCTCATGGCATGAATCCAAGGACGCCCTAGGAGAATGTTATAGGGGAGATCAAGATCTAAGACCTGACATGTAGTTTCCATTGTAATAGGGCCAACCTTGATTGGGAGTTTAATTGTACCTGTCGATTTTCTTTCTCCGTCATCATAAGCTTTGATCATAATTTGATATTTCTCATCAATGTTTTCATCGGAGTATCCCAGTTGTTTTATTAATTTGAGGGTACATAAATTCAAAGCTGATCCACCATCTATTAGGACTCGTTTCATGAAATGTTTTTTGACAATAACTTCTAGATGAAGGGCTTCGTTATGGAAATGTTCTGGAGAGGAGTTTTCTGGCTCTGTGAAGATGAGGTGAGGAGTGGATGTAAGAGCCCCACCATAGCTTGGAATTGATCTACGTCAATATCACCTGGTACTTGAGATTCTATAAGGGCTTTATCCAAGATTTGTTTGTGCTGGGGGGACATTCTTAAAATCTCTAGGATTGAGATCTGGGTAGGTGTCTTTTTCAATTGATCCAGATATTATATTTAGGTACATTATGGGATAACACATGAGGTCTCGTGGGGTTATGGGAGGCAATAGGAGGAGGAGTTCCCTGAACAGTAATACGACCTCTTCGTGTAGTGACATCACACTCGGGAGTTCGACCTCTAACAGTTATAACATTGACATGAGGATATGAAACTTCAATACGGCCAACTACGCTATGGTTACTATAGTCATAGTGAACTTCATTGTGTGATGTGTTATCAACATTATTGGCTTTATTATTTTTTTGTCCATGTAGAGGAAATGGTTCTTGGTAGGCTTTGAGTTTCTCATTGGGAGACTTATGAGGTATTTGATCTATGTGTATCTCTCCTTGATCAATTAGATCTTGGACATAATGCTTCAATCTTATGCATGAATTAGTGGCATGCCCATTGACACGGTGGTACTCACAATATTGATCTTCTTGAAACCAACGGGGTTTTGGTCGACTGTCATCATAAGGTTTACTAGTGTCAGGAAGTTCAATCATGTTTGCTTGTTTAAGTTTCTGAAATATGGATTCAAGAGGTTCTGTTAAATCTGAAAATGTGCGTGGTGGCCGCAAACCTGGAAGGGTAAATTTCTTCTGTATATGTGGTGGACGATCCCGAGGTGTATTCTGAGTTGATGAAGAATTGAGGACAAATGGTTTGTTTTGCACATGTTGAACATGTTTTGTATCAGTGATTCCATCATTCACAATATTCTTGTTTCGATTCCAATATCGGGATTAATCATTGTTTTGGTTATTGGAATCACGATTGTAATTGTCTTTGTAAATTTTGATGAGACCTTTGTTAATAAGAGCCATTTCAATCATCTTGCCTTTTGTCATGATTTGTTCAAATGAATCAAAGCATTGCACTTGTAAGTGAAAGGCCAGTTCTTGATTAAGATTTTGCACAAAAATTGGAACTAGTTGTTTCTCAGGAATATGACAAGGGAGTCGACTGACAATATGTCTCCATCGTTGTAGGAAAGAAGTAAGGGTTTCCCCTCCTTTTTGTTTGGTGTTATAAAGGTCTTGCATGGAGGTGTCTTGTTCAATGTTGTAGGCAAAATTTTTGACAAATTCTTCTGCTAGTTGTTCAAAAGATGTAATGTTTCCTGGGAGACGTGAGAACCATTCAAGGGCTGAGCCAGCCAAACTTTTAGGAAAAAGTCTCATTAAGTATGTAGGTTCATGTCGAAATTCCATGCATGCGATACAGAATTCACGAATATGATCGCGAGGGTCACCTTTTCCTTTGTATTTGTCAAATTTTGGTATTTCAATGTTTGTAGGAAAAGGTACCATAATTAGAGATTTGTCAAATGGATCTGGGTATAGTTCTACAAATGAGTATTTCTTTTGTCGAGCACCAATCCGATTATCAATGATTCGTTCGATTTCGTCTTGAATGGGTGGAGTGGTGATTGATTGATTGCGTAATTGAGTTTGGGGTGATGTTTGAGGGTGATGTTGTGATGATGATTGGGATTGTTTAGCTGATTGGAGTAGCGATTGGGCAAATTGTTGTGATTGAGCGAGTTGTTGTTATAGTTGAAGGATTTGGGGATCAGCAGGTTTTGAGGATGAGACATAGGTAGGGTTATAATTTCGTGAAATCGAGGGTATGGAAGTGGATACCTGTTTTGGTTGAGCGTTGATGTGACGAATGTGGATAGAAGAAGTTTGAGGTATGGAAACATGAGTTGTATTGGGAATTAATTGAGATGAGGGAATGTTGGAGGTTTTTGGTATGGAAGATATAGGGACAGATTGTGAGATCCCTACTGATGAAATGGAAGGGGTTGTGAGAGATGATCCTAATGAAGGAAATGATGAAGATGACTGAATGGGTTGAATTATGAGGATAGATTGTGAGATTCCTAATGGTGGAATCGATGGGGGTGTAAGTGATGACTGAATAGGTTGGAGCACGGGAGGAGAATAGTCTAGAGGTATCCCCAATGTGTAAGTATGTGATGAGATAGACATAGGTGTTGAAAATGATTGATGGGAAGAGAGAGATGGGATTGTAGAAATAGAAGTATCTTGTGGTCCCAAGGTAAAATTTTGTGGTGATGTGATAGATGAGGTGGATTGGAACACATTTGACATAGGTGTTGAAAATGATTGGTGGAGAGAGGAAGTAGCCTGAGCTTTGGCTTTAGCTTTTTCTGCTTTTCTTCGTGCTTTTTCTCTCTCATAAATATCATCAGGGACTCTAGCTCCACAATCATAAAGGTATTGCATAAAATAATCAGGATCATGATCCATGGTGAGATGAACAAGTTGCAATGTTTTAGGATCTTGTTGAATTTGAAGTGCAATTGGATTCATTTCAGTATAGTCATTTGTGGGTTTAGGAGTTTTGGGAGTAACTAGTTGGTCGGATACGTCATCTCGAACATCTACATAAGTTGAAAGGTCTCCAAGTGGATCATTATGAAAATATGATGATGATCCAGTATCTTGTTGGGAAGGATTGATTTGCTCATGGATGGGCTCTTCTTCGAGGAATCTTGAGGATTGAGGTTGCCATTTTTGAGGAGTGAACTCCATATTGTTTTTCTTGGCTTGGGCACGGGTAGTAACCATGAAAATAGAGGACAATTGAAATGTTAAAAAGCTCTCAGATGGATAAATATGGATGGTATGAAAGACTCAAAAAGTGGGGATAAACAATATGGATCAAGATGTAGATATGAACTGTTTGATTTAAGATAGAAATAGAGTCAAAATGGTGACTCAAAGAGACTGGATGGACCTTAGGATTGGGTACGGATAAAAGGCTCCTTTAAAACACTCAGGGTGATGATATGCCTAAGGAAGAAAGGAGATCAAAATGCCACCTCTACTCAAAGGAAGACAGGGCTTATTGAGTAGAAAAGATAAGATGACAAAGATACACTAACTTAAGAATGGTAAGGGCCTCTTAAGCAAATGGATCGTTATGGGATTGATTAGGAAAAGGTCTGTCTCTTAATTGGATGTTGATATATGATCAATAGGACAATGGGGGTCTACTATGGAAAAGAGATTTTGGGAATGGATATGGATGAAAGATCAACCGAAAGAGCTTCTTGTGATTTAAAATGACAAGATTCCACTTGAGATGTGCAACGAGGATAAAAAGATTCTCAATTTTGAAAGTCCAGCTGATGAAGTAGGAGACAAGTTATAATGTTGATGATGATTAGGTATGCACACACAACAATTATATAAGACACACAATAATTTGGTTGTTTTTTATGACACCTGGATGTTTTGCAAACACTTGTAAACATGCACGATCCTAGGCTAGGAAAGGACAATACTTGTTGAGTTCCCACTTGGTTTTACCCAGCCGCGCCTACTTATGGTGTATAGCTCTAGGAACTTGGGGCACGGGCTCCCCCTTACAGTGCACTCACTTCTCAGGCACACCAAGTTCCAGGTCCTAGGACGCGCAGATCCTGAGGTACCTTAGTATCTCTGCCATAAGCCGCGAAAATATGGGACGGCTATCAGAGTTTCCTCCTGTATCAACAAGTAGAGGGTTTTTGGCCACTACACAAAAGGGTTCTAGTGAATATCCGGGGGACCGGCACCTTACGAGCGTCCAGCAAGCCACTAAAGGCTTTGACTAACCCTACTAGGAGTTTTAATATACACCAGGTACACCTCCTTTCGAGCTAGCACTGTACGGTAAGCGCTAATACCGGTTAGACTTGGCTTTCGCCTTATCCTCAATTTATATAGCGGGCCGGACGAAAGTCCCGCTTGGGGTCACAATTGAGTTCTCCTTGCGGATGTGTCTCAAGAGCAGGCCCACTCTAAGGATGACAAAAGCAAGGAAACACGTTGTTTTTGATCTCCAAGATCGCATGAAACGCAAGGAGAGAGCATACACAACGCCTTTGCCTCACACTCGCATGGGGTTCATTTTAATTCCAAATCCAAATGTGTGGGTGGTTATACAAAATGTCAAAGAAATGCTTTTGATTCTCAAGATCGCCGAATGGCACAAGAGAAGAGCATATGCATTCAATGACAAAATTGCAAGCCACAAGACATCGCAAACACTTGTTAATTTTAACCCTTGCTTATGATGTGATCTAATCTATAAAAAGAAGACACGTTGTTTCAAGATTAGATTCTTTGGCAATCGAACCTGCAACACATTGATTAGTAGATTGCAAAATAGTCTTTGACAGGCGTAAAGCTGCAAGTGAAATGAATGAACCCTGCAAAAAGCACATAAGAACATTAACACACAACAAGAAGAAAGTATTTGATGTTTGCAAAAATGAAAATCTGAATTTCAAATGATTATACTAGAAAATATAAGATGAATTTGAGAAAATGACTTTCACCACGATGTAGTTCTCTGACTTATCTTTCTAACACCTACAAAAACATGAAAATCTGATGACAAATGACAAAGTTAGGCCTGTTTACACAAAACAGCCTCCAAGGGCTAAAAATGGGCAATCTGGTGATTAGTTAGACACTGTTGTTCGTAATTTGATCACATGTATAGTTCGCAAGAAAATGGTCACGTGTGACAATTTTAAACATATGGTTATGTTTGACAGTTTGTCATCTCTATGCTTGGCAAATAAGATTTTTGATCACCGTTAATAGTTTGAGGGTTTCTCTCACATGCAAAGGTTAGTGTATTTTGTTCACATGCAAATTGTTTGAGTCTGACAGCAAAGAAGGTGCAAGAAACTATATCTCATAAGTGCAAATCTTTAACTACCAGATATAATTTGAGACATTAAAGATTTCACCAGATATAGATTTTTTCATAAAAGATTTAAAACTATTGCAAAACCCTAAAATCTATACTCTGTGCAACGGAAAAGATTAATGATAAAAGCTATAAAAACCACCAAAATATAAATGTTACCAAAATATTAAAATGTGGTTGCTCTCATAATTGCATAACTCCAAATGTAGAAAATGGTCGGGGGCCTGATAAATGAGGGATGTATTTGATTTTATAAGGTTTGGGTAGTAGTTTGGGTAGTTAAACGGATTTTTGGTTCGGTGAATGGTAAAAGGTAGTTAGGGTTATGGTAGGCATTTTTACAGGTTTGTATTATTTTTGTGAAATAGATTTAGGTTAAAGTTTGGACAAAATAATAAATTAAGTTTATTTAATTTATTATTTTTCGGGAGATGTTTTGGTTTATGGATAAATAATAAATAAATTGAATTTATTATTTACGAAATATGGTATAAAAGGTAAGATTTACTTAATTAATTAAAATTAATTAAATCTTTGGATGAAGGATAACTTAGGTCAATTTTTGATGTCTACAGTAAGAATGATAGTGTCATCAAAGAGATTAGTTGCAGTAAGGTCTGTGTATGTCATGAATGGACTTTGTTTTAA
The DNA here is from genome assembly GCA_027924645.1 of Cunninghamia lanceolata. Taxonomy (NCBI): domain Eukaryota; kingdom Viridiplantae; phylum Streptophyta; class Pinopsida; order Cupressales; family Cupressaceae; genus Cunninghamia; species Cunninghamia lanceolata. Next base: position 3,079,243 of record BSBN01000942.1, read on the forward strand.
TGTGTTCGATGTCACAAGAATCATTCCTAATAACCTCAGAAGTATCACTAACCTTGTTGGATTGCTCATCATAGGGGACATATCCTAGCCCCTAGTTTGTTGTATTCTTATGTATATACACAGGTTCTAGAATGCATTGTTCATGAAGTCCAAGGTCCTTTCCTTTGTAATTCATATTTTTTTATATTCTATTGGGTATATAATATTCATTCTTTTCAAAACAAGATGCAAATTTATCTTCCTCGTCAAGCTAAGAGCCTTTTACATCTTCTATTTTTTCATTTATTACGAGCCCATGCTTTATGAAGGTTGTTGGACCATATTGAACTAAGACCTCTTCTTTTTTCAAATCATTACTAGGCTTGCCAAAAGATCAAGGAGAAAGTCAAAGTTTGCCTATATGAAAGGAGTAATGGATCTCATACTCTCCATAACCTTTGTCAACGATCTTGATATGGGATTTAGGATGTAATGCGATAGAAGTAGATGCAAGTTTAGATGGATTGATGTATGAATGTGATTCTGTGGGCTTAGGATTCAAGGTAGTATCAGTAATGGGACAATGATTAATTTTTTGATAGCAACCTTCCAACATTTTATAATATTGAAAAGGATGAGGATCAACAAAAACTATTGTTTTAATGCCTAAATGTGGGAATTGATGCATTGATGGAAGGTGGAGGGTACAACTTGCATTGTATGGATCCATGGACGACCCAAAAGGATATTGTAGGAGAGATCAAGATCGATGACATGTAATAAGATTTGTTGTATGGTAGGCCCCACCTCAAGAGGTAGGTGTATTGTTCCAACTGACTCTCATTCTACATTTCCATAAGATTTGATGGTGATTGTATCATTATTTAAATATTCTTCTAAATACCTAAGATGTTGAATCAACTTCAAAGTATAAACATTCAAACCAACCCCATTATCCATAAGCACCATTTTGATTTTATGTTTGATGATAATTACTTCAAGGTATAAAGGAAGGTTATGGGATGGACCTACATAAGGTATGTCACTTTGGCTAAAGGTAAGATGGTGATTTAAGGATAGATATCCTACAAGTCTTGTAATTCTGAGAGGTCAATATCATTTCGGACTCTTGACTCTTTGAGGACTTTGTGCAATACTGTTGCAAATATGTGCCTAATTGGTGTTGTCATTGGTGTTAACTGTATCCATTCTAGAAGACTTGTATGTCGAGGATATTGAGAAAATTAGCCTCTCCAAAAGAAACAAGTGAGTTACACATCTCTCTATAAGAGACAGTGAAGTTCAGTGAAGTAGATTGCTCCGCATTCCCAGTGAGATGAAGATCAAAATCTGTGGACCAAAGGGTGTTGTAAAGGATTATCTGAAGTTGATCCTGTTAAGATTTGAGGGATCCACATGAAGAATTTATGAAGTTATGGCCATCTGAGTAGAACCAGGTTTTGTAGTTGTTTAGAGGTGACAGAGTGACAGAAAATTGGTCCAGATTGATCCACATTGGAATATTATGATCTGTGGATCTAGAGGTGTGTTTGGGATGTCGATGTGTATCCTCAACTCAAGAGGTTCGTGGTTTGGAGGTCCGTAAGCAATCTTTCTAGTGTGACAGTCACAACAGTGAGAGTTCTTAAGTTCCCAGATGAAGATGCAAGTATTTCTGATGAAGTGAGGTGATGTAGTTGTTCTTGTTGATTCCATTGTGCTTGTGGTGGTCTCTGGATTGTGTGTCTACTTTGTTGGTGGTCCGCATTGAGGATTGAGCTCATGGTTGAAGATTTATCCTTGGGTGTTGTTGTTCTTTCTAGTCTTGGCCGACCGGATGCTTTGTGCATGTTGCGGATGATCTAAGAGAGGTGTTATGAAGTGTGGCATGTTGTTCGAGGAAGATTTGGGTCCCAGCTATGTTTGGTCGATAGTATAGTGATTTGCATTAAGTCAAATGTTTGTATTGTCGACCTTGATGTTTATTCGAAGGTTGATGAAGCATATAAATATGTGTGGTTGAGTTGTGGAAAATCATCCTTGTGCAAAAATGATAAGATTTTAAGAAAGGAAGAAAGGCAGGGTAGAGAAGAGGAAGAGCAGAAGAGGAAGAGCAGCAAAGGATGAGGAGATAGCGAAGAAGTGTTTGGGGGCAGAGCAGAAGTGTTGTGCACTTCAATGGAACTGACCTTGGCATAAAGAAGATGTTGTTTTCCAATTCAATCTTTCTGTGATAAACTTATAAATATTTTTGTAGGTAGTGAGCCTCTTTTGAGCAGTGAGCTCTGGGAAATGCCTTCCCATTTTTCTATTCTTTTAACAGAGAATAAATCTTGTGGGTTAACCCCCACCGTGGTTTTTCCCTTAACCGAGTTTGTGTTGTGGATCTGAGGGAATGATAAGGGATGTCAGGGCTACCTAAATCTAAGATTTTAGCCTCTGATGATGAAGGGATTGAAAGTTACATGCATCTGAGTATCAGGTTCTGGTTAAACAGTTCAGTCCAGTGAATAACAGGCCGACTAAGTGTTTGATCCTTGTGTGGATGAAGAGAAGTGGTTGGTCAAGTGATTTAGGAGATCCAGTAGTATTGGCCGACATGTGAGGTGACTTGGATACATAAGTTTTGGTCCACATTAATGTTTGTGCATGGATTCAGCTGACAGAACAATGATCTTGAAAAGGCTTCTAAGTTTTCTTAAGGCCAACTATAATTGAATAAATCTCATGTTGCAGATATATATAATTGATGGGTGTGAGCACCTTGAGTAGTTGTGCAAATATGAAGTAGGAGGTGCGAAGGGTGGTAGTAGCAAGTGTGAAGCAGAGATTTGATCCTCTGATTATGGCAGAACAGTGAAACAAGGCAGAAAAATATGAAGTGTGTGAAGTCAGTGTACTGAGCTTAACTGGAACTATAATTTTGCATTGTTAGATGCTATTCTTCAGTTCAAACATTCCAGTGAACTCTTGTAATCAAATTTGTAGGTAGTGAGCCTCTTTGAGCAATGAGCTCTGGGCAGTGTATAATACTTTTAACAGAGTATAAATTTCTTATGGGTTAACCCTCGCCGTGGTTTTTCCCTTAACCAGGTTTCCACATAAAAATCCTAGTGTTTATGTCTTGTGATCTTGTTGTCTCTATTCTTGTGTTCATGCTTCTTTCTTTTGGATATGATAATTGGCCATCTAGAGTCTGATCTACAAGAAACCAGGGATAATGAGGAAGAACTTGAAAGACAAATTGTTATTCTCAAACATGACCTAGAAGTTGCAAATGAATATAAAGAGAAATTCAAGATAAGCTCAGCTAAACTTGAGGTGTTGCTTGATAGTCAGAAGAAGGCGGATGATAAGCATGGTCTGGGATTTGAGAAATGTGAAAGCTCTAGATCTGGTCAAATCCTGAAGCAAGAAATCAAAGAAGGAATCCTAGGAGACCTCCGGTAAGACAACCTAATGCTCAAAGGTATCCATCTTTCAATGGTAATTGTTTCAAATGCAATAAGTATGGTCATAGAGCTTATCAATGCAGAAGTAAAGTGAATCAAAATATATTATCCTTCTCCAGTCAATGCTTTAATTGCAAAAAGATAGGTCATAAGGCTGAGGATTACAGAAGTGGACCAAGGAATCCTCCTAAGGATAAACAAGTTTTCAATGGAAGATGTATTACTTGCAACAAGTTTGGGCATATGGCAATGCAATTTAGATCTAAACCTACTCCAACATGTAATTGTCAAAGAAATAAGATTATATGTTTCAACTGCAACAAATCTGGACATATTGCTAAATTTTACATAAGCAAAAAGGTGAACTCACAGGCAGGAAGAACAGAGCAGAATGTTGGGAATTAAGGTGTCTCAACCTTGGTAATTCCTTACATTATTAATGTTTGTATTTATTATTTAATTGCCTATGTTGTAAATATTTATAAATTCCATATTGTCATATTATGGGATGTGGTACGGTGATGTGTCAATCCTACATGGAATATGACAACTTGTAATTTTATCCTCACATGAGGAGATAGGCGTCCCAATTTGTGGTAGGAGAATTTTGCCATGTGTCGGCATCTTCCATGCTGTGTAAGGGAATGTTTGACCGAAATGGTTATGACGGATTCCTATGACAAATCTATGACATGTAAGAGTCAGAAATAGAAGCATGTAAGATATGTGAGGACATGTGTCATGAAGCATCTTTGAAAAAGGCATATTTGGGTGCCCCAAGGTGGACTATGACATTTTGTAAGAGAATATGCTATTTATAGCATGTGTATGACAGATTCTCTTACAATTGTAAGTTGTAACTACTATGACAAATTCTATGATGGTCATAAGTGTCGTAAGAGCATCTGTCATAGCCCATTTTGGAAATAGGCAACCTCTTTGGGATGGGAGCTGTAGACAAGTGTTAGGCACATTCTACAATGTTGACCAAGTGTCCTTAGGCATGGGTTTTGGTCCATGAAGCCAAGTTGGATACCCATCCCAAGATAGGTCCAATATTGCCTTGTATTTTCTATATAAACAGGTGCTTGGAGATGGAGTTTGTATTACAGGTTTATAGGTACTGTTATGCTATCAGATTGACTCCAAATACGAGTCTCAAAGACTATTGAAGATTGCATTGCAAGTGTATTGTAAACATTCTTTCAGATTTGTTAATACATTGTGCAAGTTTTTGAGTGTGGGGTTTTTCACCCGATAAGGGTTTTCCCCACCGTATATCTTTGTCTCTCTTCTTCTGTCTTCTTTCTGGTTCATGTGTGTTGCTACAAAATCTCATTTAGATGTTCTATGTTGTTGTAGTTGTAAGGAATAATTTGAATTTGCATAGCCCTCTCCTCATTAGATTAGTGTAGGAAGTGTTTTTCGCACACCTAGCTTCCTTTCAGTTGGTATCAAAGCTTGATCACCTTTGGTCCTAGTTGTTGGGTAGGGGTTTTTTGAGTTGATCTTAAGTTGAGTGGGAGTCTGTGTAGAGTATTTTGATTTCTATTACAACAAGGATATGGCAAGCACATCTGGAAGAATGGAAGTGGAGAAGTTCAATGGCACTAATTTCAAGTTGTGGAAGCTCAAGATGGAAAACATGCTTGTTGACCGAGACCTTTGGGAAACCGTTACCAGAACCAAACCAGCTACAATGCAACAAGCTAATTGGGATCTCAAGGATCGGAAGGCTAAGGGTCTCATAAGATTAGTCTTGTTGATTCTATGTTGTTAAATGTCCATGAGAAGACTACAACCTTGCTTTGGAAGAAGTTGGGAGATGTGTATCAAGCCAAATCCCTGGTTAATAAACTTTTTCTAAGAAAGAAGTTGTATTCTCTTCGAATGGAGAACGGAGGATCCATTGCCAAAAATACAAATGCTTTTAACATGCTAGTTGCACAGTTGACATCTATTGGTGTAAAGATGGAGGAGGATCGGTGTATGACCTTTCTTTGTTCTTTGCCAGACTCGTGGGATCACCTTGTCATGGCTATTTGAAGCACCACATCCACATTCAAGATGGAAGATGTGGTATCTACATTGTTATTTGAAGAGATGCGGAGAAAGTCTTCTAATGCAGCCAAAGAGGCTCTTGCAGTTCGTCGAAGACCCAAGGAGAAAGGGAAAAAGAAGCACAAGAAAGCTGAGAAGGGTATATCCAAATCCCGTGGGAGATCCAAATCTCCTGGAAAGTCTAAGGCTATCTGTTCGAACTATGGTAAATCTGGGCATTTCTAAAAGGAATGCAAAGAGGAGAAGAAGAAGAAGAAGAAGAAGAAAGCTCCTGATTCAGATTCTAACAAATCACAAGATGATGGTGATGCTTTCATCGTAGCCCTGGCAACCCATGCATCTGATGATGTGTGGCTGATTGACTCTAGTGCATCATTCCACATGACCTCGCATCGAGACTAGTTCACTAAGTATGAGGAGTTCGATGGTGGAAAGGTGTACTTGGGTGATGACTCTCATCTGAAGATTGTTGGTTGTGGAAGAGTCTCTATCCGATTCCCTGATGGTCTAGTGAAGGAGATCTCTGGGGTTATGCATATCCCAGGCTTAGCACAGAACTTGCTTTCTATAAGTAGTTTGAATGATGCGAGTGTGTAGGTTGTCTTTTCAAAAGAAGGATGCAAGATGACTAGAGGAGCTATGGTGCTTGCTAAGGGTACTAGGAGAGGTACTCTATTTTAGCTGGAGGCATGCATTTCATAATGCAACAGTTCTTTTGTTTCAAAGAAGAGGGCAGCAGTCACTTCATGCCCACCATCTGAATGAGCAGTTAAGAGATCTGTAGTTTCTAGTTCTAATGTTTGTAATCATGCCTTGGAAGTTAAACTTCCTGCTGAAAAGACAATGTATGGCGTAAGAGATTTGGCCACATTAGTGAGAAGGGTCTACGTACCTTGAAAAATAAAAACCTCATTGAGGGGTTAGATGATTGTAATCTTGAGTTCAACTTTTGTGAACATTGCATTTATGGAAAGCAAAACCGTGTTTAATTTTATTTGAGTTCTCACAAGTCTTCTGGTGTGTTGGACCTTGTTCATTCTGATGTATTTGGTCTTGTTAATTTTTCTTCATTATCAAAATCTGTATATTTTGTATCTTTTATAGATTACTATAGTAGAAGGACATGGATTTATTTTCTCAGAAGAAAATCTGAAGTCTATAGTAAGTTTAAGAAGTTTAAGGCCTTTGCTGAAAATTAGACTGGTAAGAAGATTAAGTGTTTGAGAAATAACAATGGTGGTGAGTTATGTTCTGCAAAATTCAATAAATATTGCAAGGAACTTAGGATTGAAAGACATAAGACAACTCTATACACTGCACAGCAAAATGGAGTTGCAGAAAGGATGAACAAGACATTGATGGAGAAGGCTAGGAGTATGCTTAGTGGAGCTAGCTTAGAACAAAAGTTTTGGGCTGAAGCTGTTACCACTACTTTCTATCTTGTTAATAGATCTCCTACATCATCTCTTGTTGGAAAGACACCCGTGGAGGTGTGGTCTGGTAGAAAGCCTTCAATAAGGCATCTTCATGTTTTTGGTTGTGAGGCATATACACATGTGACTAGGGAGAAGCGGTCAAAATTGGAGAACAAGGTTGTTAAGTGTATCTTCATTGGCTATGGTGTCAGTGTGAAAGGATACAAACTTTGGGACCCTGTGGCTGAAAAAGTGTTGTATAGCAGAAGTATCATCTTCAGAGAGTTTACACCTTCTTCCATTGTTTTACAACCAGAAGAAAAAGAAAAGAAAGAGGATGTTGTTCAGTTTCCTCTCACCCCTGAGAAGACTGAACAAAAAGACAATGTTGGACCTGATGATGAGGAGAGCTCTAGCATCTCTGAAAGCTTAGATGAAGAAGCTAAACCTCAACCTCAGCTCTTAAGGAGGTCTACATGGATAAGAAAGCAACCTGAAAGGTCTGGTTTTACATTGCTCGATTCTAGTTGTGCTTTTGCTTTGCTTACTAACAGTGATGAACCTAGAACTATATTAGAGGCTATGGACATGAAATATGCAGGTTCCTAGAAGGAGGCCATGGAGGATGAAATGGCTTCTTTGGAAAAGAATCAAACTTGGGACTTGGTGCCTTTGCCTCCTGGATCAAAACCTGTTGGATGCAAATGAGTGTTCAAGAAAAAATTTGGTGCAGATGGCAGTGTTGAGAAATATAAGGCCAGATTGGTTGCAAAGGGGTATTCACAAGTGGAGGGTATAGATTATGGTGAGATCTTCTCTCCCGTTGCAAAGCACATTGATGTTTAGTTTCACTTCATGCGAGACATGGTTGAGGATGGAAAGGTAAATTTGGAGAAGGTAGATACTTTGAAGAATGTTGCAGATGCATTGACGAAGCTAGTGGGCACAGAGAAGTTCAAATGGTGTTCGGAGTCTATGGGCCTCTCGGTCTATAGCAGTTAAATCATGTTTTTCTATTGGCTCTTACAAGGTGTTTGACAAGTGGGAGAATGTTGGGAATTAAGGTGTCTCAACCTTGGTAATTCCATACATTATTAATGTTTGTATTTATTATTTAATTGTCTATGTTGTAAATATTTGTAAATTCTATATTGTCATATTGTGGGATGTGGCACAGTGATGTGTCAATCCTACATGGAATATGACAACTTGTAATTTTGTCCTCACATGAGGAGATAGGCATCCCACTTTGTGGTAGGAGAATTTTGCCATGTGTCGGCATCTTCCATGTTGTGTAAGAGAATGTTTGACCAAAAGGGTTATGATGGATTCCTATGACGAATCTATGACATGTAAGAGTCAGAAATAGAAGCATGTAAGACAGGTGAGGACATGTGTCATGAAGCATCTTTGAAAAAGGCATATTTGGGTGCCCCAAGGTGGACTATGACATGTTGTAAGAGAATATGCTATTTATAGCATGTGTATGATAGATTCTCTTACAGCTGTAAGTTGTAACCACTATGACAGATTCTATGATAGTCGTAAGTGTCGTAAGAGCATCTGTCATAGCCCATTCTAGAAATAGGCAACCTCTTTGGGATGGGAGTTGTGGATAAGTGTCAGGCACATTCTACAATGTTGACCAAGTGTCCTTAGGCGTGGGTTTTGGTCCATGAAGCCAAGTTGGACGCCCATCCCAAGATAGGTCCAATATTGCCTTGTATTTTCTATATAAACAGGTGCTTGGAGATGGAGTTTGTATTATAGGTTTACAAGTACTGTTATGCTATCAGATTAACTCTAGATATGAGTGTCGAAGACCATCGAAGCTTGCATTGCAAGTGTATTGTAAACATTCTTTTAGATTTGTTAATACATTGTGCAGGTTTCTGAGTGTGGAGTTTTTCACCCGATAAGGGTTTTCCCCACTATATATCTTTGTCTCTCTTCTTCTGTCTTCTTTCTGGTTCATGTGTGTTGCTGCAATATCTCATTTAGATGTTCTATGTTGCTGTAGTTGTAAGGAATAATTTGAATTTGCATAGCCCTCTCCTCATTAGATTAATGTAGGAAGCGGTTTCTGCATACCTAGCTTCCTTTCACAGAAGATGGACAAAGGCAAAGGAAAAATAGATGTGAATGAGATTCAGAAAGAAATGAATAAAACATGGGTGAAGAAAGATGAAAAGAATGAAGGTGATGGGTCCGCACCAGAATCCAATGCTGATAATTCTTTCGAGAATCTAAATGGGAGCTCTGGCTCAGGGGGAGCTGCATTGAAAATCTAATTCCCCTTGCCAGAAGTGGGTGCCTGAATCTGGCATGATGAATGAAGATAAAGAAGCCTATTGCAAATCTGTTGAAGCAAATTCTGAAAGAAAAGAAGCTAATGCGATTGATTGCGAAGCAATTTAAGATTGACTCTATATAGAAACAGTGTAACCGAATGTATTAGGGCAGAACATTTACTACAATGAAGAATTAGGTTTTGCAGAGGATAAAAGGTCATTCATTCAAACACTTGAATCACTTTGCATTTGAAGAGAACAAGGAGAAGAGCGCCTGAGCTGAAATTCTAGAGAATTGAAGTGTGAAGAACAAATTCAGTAGCTAACCATAATTAAATGAAGAAAAAGGTATTTCTCTGCGAAGCTTTGAACTTGTAATCTTTTGAAATGGCTACTCCTCTAGTTGTGAACATCACTAAGCAGCCTAGGCCAAAGTTTAAGAAGCATCCTTTCAAATCCACTGAAATCGATCCTATGGGAGCATTTTATGGGTTCCATATGGAGTTCTGCACACAGAGGATATTAGGGCTTATATTCACGTGCCTCTAGAGGAGCATGGCGACTCAAGGTTTGCTGATCTATTCATGAATCACTTAAAAGGTGATGATTTTGAGCTCAAACCATAATACAAAGTCTTGAAAGATAAGAAGTTCATACAATTTGTTGAGTTTCTGTGTTTTATAGAGGACGAGTGGGTCCAGTATGTCTTGAGTCATATCCATGGTGAGTTTGTATGGTTAAATCATCCATTCAAAATCACAAAGGATGTAATAAGGGCAGTTACAGGATTGAATTCAACTGGTACCTTGCCTCAGTTGAAGGCTGTGAAGAATCAAGAAGTCATCGAGGCAACCGGATTGAAATTTGACAAGAGAGCCATGACTATGAATGACATAGAGGATCATGGAGTCAAATTTGCATCAATGGTGATAGGATACATGATATATTACTCTACCAGAGAAAATTTAGTTTTTGGAACAACCATCTATGCTTCATATAAGATGGTAAAAGAAGGTGTAGACTATGATCTTTGTGAACTGTTGTTGAACTAGCTTATGGAGAACCTAAGCAAGATAAAGAAGGACAATAAGTACTCATTCAAATATGGTACGCTAATCATGTGTCTTTTCTTTTATTTCTTGAGTGAGCTCCCTGGGAATAAGAATATATATTGGTCTAACAACTAACCGGTAGCAGTCCAAATTAGAAATCATTTGAGTTGTTTGGGTAGTTATGATGCACAAAAGACTGCACTTTGGGGAGTCTTCAAAAATTTCCAGAGTATAATGCAGGCTAGGGAGAGAATACCTAGAGCTGTGGTTGAGAAATACAAGGACACCATTTGTTTTATGGTTATTGTTGATCAGTGCAAAATGGAAGCAGTGGAACCTAGAGTTGTGTGGATCATGCCCATGGGGTAAGAAGTGGATGGAAAGGTACTAGAGCTGTATGCACAGCATCTGTTGAGCCAACCTAGAGATCTAGCTGAGGAGAGATTTGGAACGTATAAAGAGATTTCATTAAAACTACATCTTGAATTCAAGGCTCTTGAAACCAAAAGGACTGTAAGGAAAGAAGTTGAGCAGTTGGTTGAGAATCTAGGCCTTACTAAAGAAGTTGTGAGACAATTCAGGGAAAGGACAGAGAAAGCTGAGAAGGAGACACAAAATAGGGAACAAGGAAGTGTTTCGGCAGAACCTCCTTCCAAGTCAAGAACTACTAGGAGTTCTAGTTCAACCTCTAGTGCATCACCTTCTCCTACTGCAGAGAAATCCAAAGAAAAACCTACCGGTAAGGAAGGAAAGAGGACAAAAGTAAAGGGCAAAAGAACATATGTCAGTGTGGAAAAAGAGGATGAAGAAGAAACTGACTCAGATGTTCAAGTTAAAGAACTGAAGGTCTCAGGAACTAAAGCTACCAAAGTGTCTAAGGAGAAGCCCTCCGAAAGCACAAAGTCAAGCAAAAGGCATAAGTCAGAGGCTGGTGTTGAGAAGCCAACTCCTTTTATGGAGGACATCATTTAAATAATCACTGTAGATGGAAACCTAAAACCAATGACCAAATTTTATGATCATTGCGGTGACACTGACAAAAGAATTTTGGAGGATGCTACTGTAAAATATTTGAATGTATTCAATAGGGCACTAATGGAGATTTTGTCTGAAGTTCCTAAGAGTTTAAGAGACATTCTAGAAATAATAAAAGAAGATGCCAAATCAAAGGATATGGAGCTAAGGGAACATGTAATGTCCAGTCTATGTCTGGTGATCTCCAGAAAAGAAGTAGATAAGATTCTCAAAGAAGTCAAGAATTAATTTAGAAGCAAGAAAAGGATGAATAAGCTGATGATTGGAGACATTGATGAAGTTGTTAAAGAAACATAACAAATTCTAAAGAAAGCATTAGATAAGAACAAGTTTTATGTGGTTATAGAAGAACCAATTGATACTGAGGATGCATCAGTCCTAAATGATGAAGAGCTACAGAAAAATGAGCAACAAACTAGAAAAGTTGATGTCTCCATTTCGGAAGAAGAAACATTGAATAAAGAAGATGAAGAAATAATGAAGGAAGATCAAGAAAAGGAAACTGATGATAGAATTAATTCCTCCACTCCAGATGTTGAGGAACTTGATAATATTGCCACTGAGGATACACCAAATCCGCCGGAAGAGAACATAGAAGATATCTCTGATATAGACAAAAGCAAGGATGCCTCTGCTAGTAATGCAAAGAAAGCATAAGCAGAGAAAAATAATGATAATGACAAGCAAGACAATGAGGTTAACTCTGGAAAGGGAGAAGTTGCAGGCCCTGAAGAGCATAAATCTGAAACACCTTTTTGGGCAAGAGACACTGAAGAAGTAGTGAAAGAAATTTTGGAGAGAGATAAACAAATTGCAAAAGATCAGGATATAATACAAGGACCAATCAATTTTGATACATTATCACAAGTGCAGAAGATAAAGTTGGCCTCTATTGCACAAGCTAAGGCCAGAGAAGAAATCCTAAATTCTCATATAGAAGATAGCGAGTTGTTTGGCCTTGCATCTGAGATTTTGGAGAAAATCATGCCAACATTTCAGAAGGACTCATCAGTATCTCCCTCCGGCTAGTTGAAAAGTCTGATAAACTCTATAAGTTCTCATTTTGAAACCTTAGAGAAATCAGTAGAATTTAAAGTCAAAAATGAATTTAATGAGAAGAGGTTTGCTAAAATAAAGAAAATAATTAGTTATGATAGATCAAGGCTTGATACTAGTGTAAAGAGTATTCAAAATGCCCTATCTGAGGGAGTAGAGATTTATAAGTTTTGTTTAAACCGATCTAAAGTTGTTGAAGATATTGAGAAGAATATTAAGGACTTAGAGCTCAAATTGTCTAACATTTCTTAGTCATATAGTCCTTTAACTGAGTCTGTATCTACAAAAGAATGCCAAGTAGTGAGTTTGTGGAATGAATTGAGTGACCTGGAGAAAGAAAAGGTTAAAGTTTTGGGCAGATTGGATGAGCTCCAGGGACTTTTTTCAAATCGTTACTAGGCTTGCCAAAAGATCAAAGAGAAAGTCAAAGTTTGCCTATATGAAAGGTGTCATGGATCTCATATTCTCCATAACCTTTGTCAACGATCTTGATATGGGATTTAGGATGTAATGTGATAGAAGTAGATGCAAGGTTAGATGGATTGATGTATGAATATAATTGTGTGGGCTTAGGATTCAAGGTAGTATCAGTAATGGGACAATGATTAATTTTTTGATAGCAACCTTCCAACATTTTATAATATTGAAAAGGATGAGGATCAACAAAAACTATTGTTTTAATGCCTAAATGTGGGAATTGATGCATTGATGGAAGGTGGAGGGTACAACTTGCATTGTATGGATCCATGGATGACCCAAAAGGATATTGTAGGGGAGATCAAGATCAATGACATGTAATAAGATTTGTTGTATGGTAGGCCCCACCTCAAGAGGTAGGTGTATTGTTCCAACTGACTCTTGTTCTACATTTCCATAAGCTTTGATGGTGATTGTATCAGTATTTAAATATTCTTCTAAATACCTAAGATGTTGAATCAACTTCAAAGTATAAACATTCAAACCAACCCTATTATCCATAAGCACCATTTTGATTTTATGTTTGATGATAATTACTTCAAGGTATAAAGGAAGGTTATGGGATGGACCTACATAAGGTATGTCATTTGGCTAAAGGTAAGATGGTGATTTGAGGATAGATGTCCTACAAGTCTTGTAATTCTGAGAGGTCAATATCATTTGGGACTCTTGACTCTTGGAGGACTTTGTGCAATACATCCTTATAAACATTATATGTTTTCAGAAGCTCCATGATTGATATTTATGCTAGTCTTCTCTAATTTCTTGATGAGATTGTACTGGCTCTTGGGAGGAAGTGATGAAGGCCCTTGGATAGTGACTCTGTTGCATCTAGTGGTAATAGGACAAGCAGGAGATTTAATTTTAATTGTGGCTATTTAGTTTTCAGAATGATGGATATGGCCTTCTACAACATCACATGTATAGGGAATTTTATTATAATGGATATTCATAGCATGGGCATTTTGGCTTTGGTTTGACAATTGACACATTTGGTCATGCTTCAAAAAGGGATCTTGATATATCCCTAATTGTTTGTTTGGTCATAATGGTGCGCTCCCTTCTATCTCAATATCCCTATTGTCAATGAAGTCTTGGACATAGTTTTTCAATTTCATGCATCGGTTAGTAGAATATCCTTTGATCTTGTGGTACTCACAATATTCCATTTCCTTGTACCATGTTGGCTTGGGCTGACTTTTATTGAATGGTTTGGTAGATGGAAAGATGATCATGTTTGCTTTGGCCAATTTAAGAAAGACTACCTCTAACAAGTCACCAACAGGTGTATGTTGTCTACATTTCATGTCTTGTTGTGGTTGTCCAACGATAATTGTTATGTTAGGAGTGTTTTGGATAGCTTGAACATGTTTGAAATTGGTAACACCGTCACCTACTACATGTTTATTTTTGCTAAAGAATTTGGTTTTTTCATATTGACCTTGACCTTTAGAAAATATTTTCACAAGTCCTTTAGCTATGAGGGCTTGTTTTATTTGCACACCATTTTTGATAATTTCACCAAAAGTAGAAACACAATGGACTTGTAGGTGAAATGCCATTTCTTAGTTTAGATTTGCAATAAAGATATTGACCAATTGTTTTTCAAGTACTAGCCAAGGGAATGAACTTGCTAAACCTCTCCATCATTGTAAGAAAGAAGAGAAACTCTCCCCATTTTGTTGTTTGGTATTACAGAGGTCTATCATGGTGAGTTCATGTTATACATTATATGAAAAATGTATAACAAATCTTTCAACTAAATCTTTGAGTGCAATGATGGTGTTTTTTGGTAAGTGTAAAAACCATTCAAGTGCTTGTACACCGAAGTTGTGTGGAAATAATCTAAGAAAGTGCATATCATCAAAAGAAACCTCTTTACTATCCATGAAAAATTCCTTAACATGCTCTCGAGGATCCCCTTTCCTCTTATATTTATCAAACTTTGGAATCTCAAAATGTTGAGGAAAGGGAATTTGTGTTATGAATCTGTCTAGTGGATAAGGACATAACTCTTCAAATGTGTATCCCTTGCATTGGGTTTGGTTTTGTACTTGTAAGTCTCTTATAGTGTCCTTCATGGCTTGCCATTCTTGGTCAAATGGTGTATTAGGGGGTGGTGGTTGGTTATTTTTCTTGTTGTTATTGTGCACATACTACATGTATGTTGCATTGTTGAGATTGGATTGATTTGGTTGATGACTTGGATTAGATTGATTCTACAAATTATTTTGATTGGTTGGGATGTGTTGATTGTTTTGAGTGGATTGATTTTATTGAAGATTTTGATTGTTCATTTTAGATAGGTATAATGGATTGAGTTGCCATGGTAAATTGAGTGACAAGGCTTTGGTTTTGCCTTGATGTTGAGGATCACATTGTGATTTCTATTTTATGTTGAGGCTAGACACTTTTGGAATAACATTGTTGAGGTCCGCATGAGTTAGATTTATATTGGTAGTATTGGGATTTGGGTTGGAGGGATCTTGATTTATGATGTTATTAAGGTTATCTAAGTTATAACCGAGACAATTTAGCTCTTGATTTGACAAGACTCCTAAGTATGTCATCCTTATTTTGATGTATGAATCAATCTATGAGGCTATGTCCTTGTTTAGAGTTAAATAAATCATGATGGTGATGGGAATATTCACTTTGATTGGGAAGACTATCGTTATCACTATCATTATCTTCTTGGATTTCATGTGGGAATTGATGAGAGGTTTCTCCAACTAGGTACAGGTTTTGGAAGCATGGATTCTTGAGAAGAAAAGGATTTTCTTCAAGGAATCCCATTTCACTCTTTGCTTGATGCCTAATTATAAGTGACATGAGAGTGTACTTGGGAATTTGGGACTTTTTTTACCATTTTTTTTTGGATTTTGGAGATTTTTTATTTTTTTGGAGTTGAATTTTTTTTTAATTTTGGAAACTTTATAGATTTTACACAATTAGAAGACAAGACAAACATGCCAACAAGCCTATTTTAATCAAGTGGGTGTGTATATGCTTGTGAGCCTACCTTGCTGCCTTATTTAGTCATGATGTGTAAGCCCCATGATGAGGAAACTAAGCACTTTTGGTCACCCAAGATTGCTCTATGGCATGAGGGGAGAGCATACATGACATACACACTCCATTCTAGAGGGCATTTACACCCACCTTATGATGAATGTGGTTAGTAACTTCCTAAGGTTAACTGCTTACCGATGCATTATAAGTTTATATGGCCAAATGGTCTTAACTAGGCTATACAAGTGTCTAGGGGATGTCCTCAAAATACCTAAAGGTATGGAAGGCCCAAGTCCATGAAATGAAGGGTATGTCTAAAGGCCTAGTTTGAGAGGTTAATCCACTCTCCTCTATCACTTTGAAAGGTATAAAGTTCTTACAAGCTTATTCAAATGACAAATGTCCTCCAATAGAAGAGTCTTTCAATTCTCTCCTAAATTTCTATACCTTGCCAGAACATGTGGGTGTGGATCATCCCCTAAGGTAATGAAAACCTTAGGTAGGCCCACTACAAATTAAAAAAGAAAAATAAATATTTATGATTCCAAATATTACAATTATATGCAAGGGAAGAGCATACATATTCACCTTTCAAGATAAAAAAAAAGTGAGTTGAACCAATTTTGATCCTCAAGATCACCTAAGTGGTGGGAGAGGAGAGCATACATGAACTCAACCCACTAAGACACAAATCTAATCTAAAAAGACATAGCAAACAAATTAATTTTAAAGCCCAAAACCAAATGTGTGAGAGGTTTAAAAAAACAAGTCTTCTTCAAACAAAACTTACAACCCACTTGTTAGTAGTTTTGATAAAACTTAACCTTAGATAAATGAACTTGCAAAAGGACAAGTCAAAACACAAAAAATAATAGATAAAGATAATCTTCAAAACAAGATACTAACATGTGTTGAAATTAAATATCACGATGTGTCAATGGTTACACTCTAAAAAATGTTAGAAAATGCATAAATTGATAGCACTATTGTGTAGAGTATGGAAAAATATTAACTTTCAAAAAAGAATCACTTGAATCTGAGTCCATTTGTGAAAGTTATTAAGGTTAGAAGGTCCAAAAACTGTGACAACTCAAGGACAGCAGTGAGAAAATAAATTTTCTAGAAAATCAAGGAACCATGAGAAAAAAAATTGGTGACACTACTACAGAGAGCATGGAATTTTATCCCATTTCACATTTAAATATCACTAAAAAGGGCCTCCAAATGGTCAAGAAAATAGGTTTGAAAACTACCTACTTGGTAAAAAGGATCAATGAAGGGGGGTAAGCACTTAGCCCCCTGTGAGATGGCCCTTGGTAATCCACATGACATGGTTCTAGGTGCTGAGTATAGCAGTTAGGTGCTTGGTTTTTAAACCCCCTTGTGTCAGGAAGGACTATGGGCTTACCGCCCATGGGACTAGAGGCTAGGCAGGTGGCAAAGCTCCTGGTCAGCAATATGACCAGGAGTTGAAGTCTACGCATTGGCAATAACAATTAATAGTAATAATAGTGATAACAATTAATAGTAAATAATCCAACAATAATAATTAACAGTAAACAAACTATGATAACATTTTCTAGCGAATTTAAGCGAGCTCCTTTAAAATTTTCAAGCGAATTTAAGCAACAATTTCCATTCAAACAAAATTAAGCAATTGTCAATCAATAGATTTAACAAATTTCAAGTGAGTTTAACCATTTTTAAACGAATTTAAACGCGTTTTAAATATTTTAAATAAGCGGTGGATTTTATGTCCTGCAATATTTAACCCTATGCAATTTATTCCAAATGCAAGAATTATAAACTGCCAATACAATTGATATTTTTTTTAACTAAACCCTAAAAAATTGAACATCGGTGCAAAGAGGACTTGTACGACCCATATGGAATCCGTACAGCAAGAGTAAGGGGTCCCCAAAAAATCTCCGTTAGTGACTGTCAAAAAAATATAGGGTGTTTACTATTGATCCCTATAGTTTTGGGCCTTCTAGATGCAACCTTGAGGTCCTTTTTATTGTAGAAGGCTTCCTGCAAAATATAACCACTAAAACCCTCTCCAAAAAAGTAAGAATTCACAAAATAAAGTTAGCAAAAACCACTATAAACACAAAGCAATGATGGAGTTAGACAAGGGACAATGTCCCCAGTAGAGTCGCTAGATTGTATTACATAAAAATAAAAAAAATCAAAACTAGAAAACTAAATTTAAATAGAAGCTTTCTTTTCCAAATTAAAATACAAACCTCAAGTGAAACAAATGGAAATTTAATCAAATATATTAAATAAGTGAAATGATATTACCAAATGAAACTCTATTGTAAAAGTAGATGTGCTCCAATAGATGTAGATGCTCAAGATAAATCTCTTTGAAATTTCTACAGCATAAGTTTAGCTCACATTCATGGATGAATTGTTGAAGGAAATAAGATTAATTTATAGATTTTTTATTTTTGAAATCAATGGTCAGGATTAAAAGTCAAGATCAACGGTTGTGATCAAATGACAGAGAAAATGGTTAAATTATTAAAGTTTCATTAATATTTTTGGTTACAAATATTAATGGGTTAAACAGTCTTTGGATTTGTGGTTGAGTTGGAGAAGGTGGGTGGTTAGATGTAATGAGGTAGTTAACTACTAAATGGGGTAGTTAACTCCTCATTACTCTATTAAATTAATTCAATTTAATAGCCTTTAAGTGCATGGTTAGTGGGTAATTGGTGAGGTGATATTTGAGGGGATAATCAATAAATGAATTATTTAATTAGTGGTGAAAGACTAATTAGATAATTAAATAATATAATTATTTAATTATGCATGGAGGATAATTGTAGAATTAAATAATAAAATTATTTAATTGTGCATGGGAAATGGATGGATTAAATTAATTAAATAATAGAATTATTTAATTAATTTGAAGGATGAAAATGGATTAATTAAATATGATTATTTAATTAATTGATGATGGATAATGGATATGCTATTAATTAAGTAATATAATTATTTTATTAATTAATGAATAATAAATGTTAGTGTGGTAGAAATTAAAAGTGGTAAATTTTGGTGTCAAAAATGTAAGGCAAAATTTAGGTGTCTATAGTTATGATTTAGTTGCACATACATATATAAGGATGGCTAGAGGTTAGAATGTTCCATCTCAACAACCAATTTTGCCATCTAGTACAATTAATCTTCCTCCTACACCTAAACTTGCATTCAAGGCACTTAAGTTATATGATATTATTCAACAACTTCAAAATATAAAAGATAAGGCATCTATTTGGTATTTAGTGTGTACATCACCTTTGTATAAGGACATCATGTAGAAAGGTTTAGGAAAGATCAAAGTAAATTTTGATATTAATCCATAGCTAGTGACCTCTTTGATATAATATCATTTATAAGGAGCATTATGCTATTTCATTCCATGACACAGACTCCTACATTGAGTCAATTATTAATGAAGCTTTACCATTACACATTGTGATTATGTTGTAAATTCAACATCAAACATTCCTTAATTGGTAATAGATCTAGTTTGATTATTGACATTGAGGCTTATTTAAAAAAGTTAAATGTGGATACATCAAATTTGTAAAACTAGACCTTACTATTAGAGGATTTGATAACATTGGTATATGTTCGTTGGGTAATATTACTCTTCCTATCACAGTTGGCCCTCTTACTTTAGTAGATTGTTTCATGTAATGTTAGTTCAATTGTCTTATAATATTTTATTAGGATGTCCATTGTTTTGTGCTATATGAGATATAACTTTTGTATTAAATCAATGTGTTAAATTTTGGTATAATTGTTAGAAATGTCAAATATTAGCAAATTTTCAACAATTTTGTCTTTGTCGAATGATTAACAATTCTAGAGATTTTATTACACAAAACCAACCAATTAAATATGAACCCACAAAGAAAGATACCCCATAGAATGGTGATGCATTATTTGATGATGATTGGGGTACATTAGACTTTACACCTTGTAGTATAGGAAAGTATCAACTTGATCCCAAAGCTTACAACATCCCTCCTCTTTATGTGGATCTATCTATCTATTGACAACCACCTAAAGCACACAATACTAATAAATCAACTTGTTTATGTGATAGTGATTTAGAGGGTACTACTCTTACTACAAATTCTTCCTCATCCTCTATAACATGGTGCCCACTAATGAGTAATAAGAGTAATAATAATACAAGTATCAAGAGAAACCACTTATCCTCCCTAAACATGGTGCCCACTAAGATTTCAATAGTGGCACCACTCCTCATGCATGACTTGCTCTACTATACAATACTGATAGAGGGCCCTGGATCCTACTATTGAGTAATCTGGGAATCAACAACTACTTGCCTCCCACACATTAGTAATCTCAAGATTTACCACAAATCCTTGAGTGTGATAGTCATCTCTCCCAAGGTAGGTGGAATGTGTTTGTGTTTGAATCCTATCTCTCTACAAGTGTTTTCAACATACACACATCATACCCAAACATCAACATCTCTCTAATGTGCCCTAGACACCATCTAAATATTGACAGATGTGAGATCAAAACCACATAGACTTCATATCTAATAGTGTGGAACCACTCTTTAATCTTAAGTTCACCCTACATAAAATCCAACATTAGGAGAATTTTTAGTACTTTGTTAAGAAAAATGATATTAAAAGTTACACTAATAAAAAATTATAGTCTAAATTCTCTTGGTCGAATATGCATTTGTCATTCAAATCCATAGATTACTTTTGTGAACATTGGTTCACTCCTATGGAAGTGGGGTCACCTCCATGCAATTGAGGTCACTTCCACATATATCAAAAATTCATTATAAACATATCATGTGCTATTTCATAGCATTTTGATCATTTTTCAAAATTTAAAAAAATGAAAAAATAGAAAATCTAGATGCTTGTACCAACTCCATAAGGTTGTCGACAACTATCTATGCTTGTACTTTCTCAATTTGTGTGGGGACATGTCCTCTGCATACAAGCGTAGATGGTAAAATTGAAATATCCTTTTCACTTTTTACCCTTCTATATATGGTAAGGTTATATACTCCCCTATACTAAGTTTGTGCCCTAATCACACATACTCAACAAGAGACCATTATTCGTGAGGATCTATCTTATTGGCTATGACATGTGACATGGACAGATTTTTAGAGATATTTTATAGTGGTGCATATATTACAACATTTTTTGTGAGATAACATTTATGGTATGTAGGGTTACAAATGATCATTACACTTACATATTACTTCATAGGGGGAATTTCACAATCATATATACTATTACTATACAAATTTGATACTACCTTTTGTTGATTACATAGATTTTTAGATCCTCTTATTATCCTAGATGACAGTTACTCATTAATTAGTGGTACTTATTGGGCACATACTCATTTAATATTATTGTTTATAGTTGCACAGGATGGATAATTTGCTCTATGTGGTTATGAATGATACATTCATCTATGCTTATCTTTAGACTTACGTCATCCTTAGAGTTTGTAGACTTACCTCATCTTGATAATTTATAGCATGTTACCATGGGATAGTTTTAGAGTGTTGGGATTCTTTAGCCCATTGTTCCTTCACCTACATAAGACATCTATTGTTATACCTTTCACCCTAGGTGATCTCATCCCTTGAATTTTCCACATGCCTTCATGCTCACATCTTAGCAAATATAATTCTCTATGACCATTTTACATGTTTGTATTAACATTGTTTACAACTCATATGACATGTTTCATTGTGCTTACATGATTTATCTTTATAGGTTATTGCTTGTGTGGTCTTATAGTTGGGAGCAACTCTAGGGGCATCAAGTAACTCTTAATTTTATGTGCTAACATTCTTATCTCTTTCTTATCACTTGATATATCTTATATAACTATCACATGATGCTATCATTGACCTTTATTACATACTTATTGTGCTCTATACAATGTTCTTATTTTCCCCAACCTCCGATTCCTTGCATCCTTTGTATGCAACTAATTGGAGGGGGCATATATTATCATTAATGTTCCTTCATGATTATGCTTACTGTGATGAACTTACAACATTAATGATAATTTTTGGTACTAGATAGATCTACATCACTATTTCTAAACAGATTATATTTCGACATAGTCAAAGTCCTTCACTTGTTTTGTAGGGTTAGAATATTTTTTTGCATGATCGGAGTCCTTTGGAACCTTTTTATGCTTGGTCAGAGTCCTTTCATTTTTTTTGCTTGGTTAGAGCCCTCTTCAATTGGTCATAGTCCTTTTACATTTTCTGTTTTGTTGGAGAGATATTACTTTTCACTTAGTTAGAATCCCTCACCCTACTCTTTTTATTTTTCTGTAGATAGTTTCAATAGTTGTGACTATGGTTATTAAGTGCTTGATAGATGATACTCATTAAAACTTTTTTTATGTGCTCAAAGGCTCCTGAGATGGAGCATGCATGGTGAGGAGAGTACACATGATCAACATCCATATTTGCATCCTTTTTTAATGTCTAAAATATTTAATTTCCATGTTGACCACTTGTCTTCACTTTGACATGCATGCTCATAACTAGTTAACATACAATTAAAAGGGGGGAAAAATAATGGTGAAAATTGCATACTCTTGCCCCTTTTTTCTTATGTTTAGGCCCATGGTGGATATCCTTATGCATTGACTAGGGTCCAAGTTGGCATATTTTTGCATGGAAGCTAGAAAATAAATTTATCTTAGCCTTATTCGACTCCACACATCCTAAGAATCTAAACTCAATTACTATATCTACTATTTACCACCTTAGTTCACATTGTGAGTGCAGAATTGACCTAGAGGTCATTTTTGGGCCCTGACATGGACCCTAAAATTTTTAAATTAAATTTCTTAACACAGGCCTATGTTTCCCTACCTTATTAGTCATTATGCACTGACTAAAGCACACATTATTTCAAATTGTATGCTAGGGTGGTGTATTTAAGGACTAACTCTAATTCATTTGAATCATATAGAGAGCTAATCTAAAATGGAAAGATCTAGCATACACATGCACTAAAAAAATCTTGTGACATCGACATTTACATCAATATTCTAGGAACACATTGTATGGTTGCTTTGAAAGGAAAGCAAGTGCGGAAACACCTTACTAATGCCAATTTTTAGAAGAGAAGTGCATAAAGTACTTTCAATTTCAATTATAGTTCATTTAAAATTCACGTTAAACAAAATTCAATAGAATAGACAATTAAGAGACATACATAGAACGAACACCAGATTTATGTGGGAAAATCCTTACGGGAGAAAAACCCACACACCAAGAAAAACACTTTGTATTATAGTGAATAGAGTTTACATACAAAGTTACAGTCTTCTGCTTCCAGATGTTAATTCACAACATCAACATAGGTGACAGCATTTCTCTGATCAACCTTGTTCTTTTGATCGAACAAATATCTCATCAAACATTGTTGCAAAATGTTCCAATGTTCTTATTAACATACACTCTCACAGTCATTATATCTTCCATACCAAAAAAATTGGTTCGATTCAACTTCCATATGCAATCGGTCTCAAACAGTCTACCCGTCAAACCATCATAACTGTCAAACATCCTCTATCCAATCTTCCAACGATACACCGATGACCTTATTACATGCCAAGTCACCATTCGAACAACACTTTGATTGTTATCCTCGAATCCCCGCTCTCCCTCAAGTTCTAGCTGGGACCCACCACAAAGGGCATGGGCCAGCGGGGGCCGTAGGATCAAGTAGATTATAACCATTACCGCTTCACATAGGGCAACTACTGAGTGGCCCCCACCGCCAATGTGGCAACTACGTTGACAACACTCTCCACTCCAAAGTTGCTAAGTCACTAGAAAATCAAACTTCGGAACCTCTATCAAAGGTTATGAAATTATCGAAACCCATGACTTACATCAAAGTCGCTAAGTCGCTGAAAACCTAAACTTTCGAACCTCTTATCGGAGGTTAAGTTCTTGAAACCTGCAACTTGCTGACAACACAGAGAGAGAACTAAGTCGCGAAGTCGGGAGGTTTCGAAACTTTAGAACCTCGCGACTTAAGGTTAGAAAAACTTAAAGCTGTCCGACTTAGTAAAAAAATAATGTCCCGCCAAAATATAAATATCAAGCCGATGAAGTATTTAAACTTAACCTGTAGGGAGAGAATCAAGCCAATAAAATTGAGTCACATTTTCCAACATGCTTGCTATGCATGGTCCTTGTTCATCATTGTTGAATGGGACTACCTGTGGTCTTGACCAAGGAGAATAAATTCTTATTTAGCAAGCTCCCAAACAATGTTTATTGACACCATTTTATAGAGACACATCATAGACACAAAGGTGAACATGTTCTTGAATTCTAAACTAGTTAAGTTTAGATATATGACCTCAATGTCAATTCTATGCATAGATTTAGTTCCATACTCGTAGGAGTGAACCAGACAGTTGTACGATTAATTTATTAATTATGCAATAGTTGTCTAATAAACCTATATTTTTGATATATTGGTAAATTAGTTTGTAACACCTAATATAATTTATTCTTCATCAAATTAAGAACTAAATACCTTTTCATTAATTAATTTAATTTTTATAGTAATTATAATTTTTTTACATTATCAATGATCAATCTCAAATTTTTATCTAAATTTTTTTATGTATTATTAATATTTAATTAATCTATCCTAAAATATTTATGTAAATTGTTATTTTCCCTTGCAATTAATTTTAACTAATTTTATTTATTTATTAGCCCAGATATATTTATCCTGACAATTACATTACACGGTATTTGTAATTTAAAAAAAATTGTATTGGAGGAATGCCACTTCCTATGAATTTGAATAAGCACTTTGGAGATCATACTTAAAAATTGAATAATGTGCTTGTACATCAAAAACAAGCTTAGTTAAAATTAAAAAAACTAGTCATCATACTTTATTTTAGTGTTAAGTGTAGGATATTATTTATCTTTATTTGTTTATTGTGGATTATTCCTACACATGGATTATTCCTACACTTGGAGTTAAGCTTGCTTAGGTGTGCTAGTCTCGTGGAGTTAGCTAGTTAGCCTCATGGAGTTAGCTTTCTAGTCTTGTGGAGTTAGCTTGCCACCAATCTTAGTTAGTGGGAGTTACGTGCCTATTCTTAGGCTCCTTCATCACTATTCTAGGTGGTAGTTGCACTTCCCTTCTTCTGTATGTACGTCTACATTTTGTGAGCTAATTCATTCATGTTATTGGATCCATTTCGTGTTCATTCAGTATTTATGTATTTTCTTTGCATTATGTGTTTTTTCTAGCTTGCAGCAAAGAGCGTGCGTGTGTTTGACTCACGTGGCTCAAACTGGTACAAGTATTCGATCCAAAAGACCGTGGCGTACTCCTATATGGTATCAAAGCCAATCTAGTATTCTATTTCCTAGTTGAGTAATTATTGTTGAGTTTTTTTCTTAAAACACTATTTGTATTGCATTAGAATTGGATTTGTTGTGTGTGGTGATAGTTTTTGTATAAGCGTTTGCATGGGAGGTTTTCACATAGAGCATTTATGTGCAAAACAGACTGTGTCGTTGGATCTAGAATATGGAAAAACCTATGAATCAACTATAAACTCGGCCATATTATGAGAAAATCAAATTTTGAGGCTATTTTTTCTTGTAGGGAAAGCAAAATGTAATAGAAACCCTGCCAAAACAAAAGGTGTGATTGCATAAATCCTTTTCTAGGTTTTTGTGGGTTTTTCTAGGTTCTTGGCCAATAATTTCAGCTTGTTGGAACTTGCGTGTAGATCTATGCATGCAAAGGCACGACGACTAGCCACATGTCAAATTTTAGGCAATAGGGAAGAACACTATTCATAAATCTAAATCGCCCCTTCTTTAGTGGCATCAACATTTACCTTTGTGTGACATAAGTGGAGAAGGGAGGTGCTCACCATACACCTTAGCCCCTTGGTCATATGGCATGGTCACATGGGGGGCTTAAATCTGGGCTGGCTACTAGTGGGTGCTTAAGTTCAGTCCCTCCCCAAGCATGTATTTTGAAGTCAATTTGTGCAAATTAAAATAGATTAAAAGCTAAAAATTCAAACCCTTGTAACTTTTGATAGGCAACTCAGATTTGAGTGTAATTTTTTTTTCAAAAGTGGTTATTTTTTAATGCTTGTTCCATTGGGAATGTCTACGCACTAAAATTATAAAGTGTCATTTTTCATGCTTGTTCCATCAGGTACATCTATGCACTAAAACTATAAAGTGCCAAAATATGGGGGAAATATTGGATTAAGGGGGGTGTTTTGTGTTGTCTTTGTGCACTTCCTACTTTCCATCCACATTTCTATTTCCCTTCTATTTCTGCAACAACATTTACTTTAAGCAATGGCTTCACTTCAATCAATCACACCTATAACACCCTTCAACTATCATGATTGGAAACTTAAAGTACAACTTGTGCTAAATAACAAAGGTCTATATAGGGTAACAATGGGCACTGAGACTGAACCAACTAATGATGATGCTAAAGTAAAATGATATAACAAATGTGATCAAGCTTTCAATTTTTTTGTCTTACTTTGCCTCTTGAACTCCTCTTTCATATAGAAGCATTGAAAACACCTAATGAAGTTTGGCTTGCATTAGAAAAACTCTTTGGGGAGTTGGATGAAATGAGAAGTCATGAGTTAGAGAATGAGCTCATAATTTTGAGCCCAAGTACCTTTGACAAGCTAGAGGACTTTTTCACTAAGTTTAAATCACCAAGGTTGTAGTTAAAAGAATGTGCAATAGACAAAGAGGACAATCAACTTGTTCTTTCTATTCTCTCCAAATCAGCTCCTAATTATTCTATTTTTGTTTCTACCTTCTACTCCACCAAAAGTGCTCTTGGAGTCACATGGAAAATGCCTTCTCCAGATGACTTTATTGCCAACTTGACTAGGGAGCAAGACAAGTTAATACAGATGAGCATACTGAAGTCTTCAAAACCTCAAGCCCTCATTGCTAGGAATGGGAAACAACGGGCTTTAAACAACAAAGGGAAGAAGTAAAATAATCAAAAGGACAAGGAGACCAAGAAAGGTCAAAAAATGAGTCCTCTAAAGATAACACTCAAAACTCTTCAAACCAAGGGAAACCTAAGAAAGAAAGAGTTAAGTGTGCCTGTTGCAAGAAACTTGGGCATGATGAGCACAAATGTATGAAGAAGCATATTGACCACCTCTCAAATCTTCTTGAGAAGAACAACATAGAGGTCCCTGAATCTATCAAACAATCTTCATCAACCCAAGAATCTACTAAGGCAAAGGAAAGAGGTAAAGAGAAATCTCTAAGGGCAAGGCTCTAGTTGCAGCTGCATCTTCATCAGCTCTATCATGGATCATTGACTCGGATGCCTCGCGCCACATGGGTTCTTCACAGGTTGAATTTTATTCTTTAGAGACTTATAGGATGTCTTCTATCACTTTGGGTGATGGCACTCTAGTAGTAGTTGCAAGGAGAGGGTCTATTGAAATTGAAGGTGGAACATTCACAAATGTTCTAAGTGTACCTTCTCTTTCAGCTAATCTCCTATTAGTGTATCAGATTACCCACATAGGGAGGAGCATGAGAGTTCATTTCTCTCTAGACTCAATTGAGATTAGAGAGTTGCACAACAACAATCTAGTAGCTTTGGGAAGGGTAGATCACCAAGCTAGGTTATACACCTTCTCTCACTTTGCACCTGATGTTTCTCCTACATCATTGCTTACTCATTCAGACGGAGTTAGTAAATTATGGCATGAGCGGTTCAACCACCTTAACTACCACTACCTTGAGCAACTAAGTCAGCAGGATATGGTCATAGGGTTGCCTAGAGTTAGATTTTCTAAGGGTCTTTGTGAGGGTTGCACCCTTGGGAAACATCCCGAAGAGAAATTTGACAAAGGCAAATCTTGTAGGGCTACATAGGATTTGGAGCTTGTTCATAGTGATGTATTAAGGGCATTTCTCTATCCATCTTTCACTAAGGAAAAGTATGTTCTCACTTTCATAGGTGACTTCTCTAGATATACATGGGTCTACTTCCTCCGGTAAAAATCTAAAGTTTGACAACTTTCGAGACTTCAAGGCTCTTGCTAAAAAATAGTCAGGAAAAGTCATCAAGGTTCTTTGAACTGACAATGGGGGTCAACAAGAGGTTTGAGGAATTTTGTATAGTAGTGGGGATAGACTTGCAACATATAGTTCCTTATACTCCCCAATAGAATGGTGTTGTAGAATGAAAGAACTGATCCTTAAAAGAGATGGCTAACTGCATGATACACTCCAAGGGCCTTACATCGCAGTACTGGGTAGAAGCAATCAATTGTACTTGTTACATTTAGAATTAAGTTCCTCACAAAGCCTTAAAGGGAATCACTCCCTTTGAATCTTGGATGGGTCAAAAACCATCAGTTGAGCACTTCAAGGTTTTCAGATATTCAGCCATGACATGTATATCAAAGTGGAATCACAAGGTAATTTAACCTCAATCCAAACCTTGCATCTTTGTAGGCTATCTAGATGGTGTAAAAGGTTATCACCTACTCCACCTAACCACACATTAGTTGTTCATTAAAAGGAGTGTTAAGTTTTAAGAGAGTCTTACCAACTCTATCCATCTCCATCCACTTCTAAACATGATTTGGAGGATGAGGATTTAGTACCTGACTCACCCACATCCAATCCTCTTTGGGCTAGACAAACACTCTAGAGTGCAGGCACTTGGGTAGGGGATCTAGCAGATGATTGACGTACTCGATCAGACTATCAGAGTGCGCCACATGCCTTCTATGCTTCAGCCTTTGATCCACAAACATTTTGAGAGGCATCATGCATACCTGAGTGGGATAATGCTATGCATGAGGAATATAATTCCTTAAGAGTGAGTGCAGGATCATGATGGGCCAAACAATATTTGGAGGATGAGGATTTAGTACCTGACTCACCCACATCCAATCCTCTTTGGGCTAGACAAACACTCTAGAGTGCAGGCACTTGGGTAGGGGATCTAGCAGATGACTAACGTGATCAGACTATCAGAGTGCACCACATGTCTTCTATGCTTTAGCCTTTGATCCACAAACATTTTGAGAGGCATCATGCATACCTGAGTGGGATAATGCTATGCATGAGGAATATGATTCCTTAAGGGTGAGTGCAAGATCATGATGTGCCAAACAATATTTGGAGGATGAGGATTTAGTACCTAACTCACCCACATCCAATCCTCTTTGGGCTAGACAAACACTCTAGAGTGCAGGCACTTGGGTAGGGGATCTAGCAGATGACTGACGTACTCGATCAAACTATCAGAGTGCGCCACATGCCTTCTATGCTTCAGCCTTTGATCCACAAACATTTTGAGAGGCATCATGCATACCTGAGTGGGATAATGTTATGCATGAGGAATATGATTCCTTAAGGGTGAGTGCAGGATCATGATGGGCCAAACAATATTTGGAGGATGAGGATTTAGTACATAACTCACCCACATCCAATCCTCTTTGGGCTAGACAAACACTCTAGAGTGCAGGCACTTGGGTAGGGGATCTAGCAGATGACTGACGTACTCGATCAGACTATCAGAGTGCGCAACATGCCTTCTATGCTTTAGCCTTTGATCCACAAACATTTTGAGAGGCATCATGCATACCTGAGTGGGATAATGCTATGCATGAGGAATATGATTCCTTAAGGGTGAGTGCAGGATCATGATGGGCCAAACAATATTTGGAGGATGAGGATTTAGTACCTGACTCACCCACATCCAATCCTCTTTGGGCTAGACAAACACTCTAGAGTGCAGGCACTTGGGTAGGGGATCTAGCAGATGACTGACGTACTCGATCAGACTATCAGAGTGTGCCACATGCCTTCTATGCTTCGGCCTTTGATCCACAAACATTTTAAAAGGCATCATGCATACCTGAGTGGGATAATGCTATGCATGAGGAATATGATTCCTTAAGGGTGAGTGCAGGATCATGATGGGCCAAACAATACCTTTAAGTGGCAATGAAAATACTAAAAATCAGACTTAATCAAGTTCATGTGAAATTTTGAATGGATTATCTACACAATTTGAAAAATATGTAAGAACAAAATTTGTAGAGAATCGAATCTAGTTTATGGGCTACTATTGTTTTTCAAAAAAAACTAAATTTACTTGGTGAAAAATGAATAACTATTATATTTTTTAGAAAAAAATAAAAAGTGGGTGTCATTCCAGCTAACCTGAGTATGAACAAAAAAAATATTTTTTTTGAATCTTTCAAAATAAGTAAAGGACTCATGCCCGGATGTGATGCATATTTTTTTGAAATTTTTTCCAAGAAAATAATTAGTTATGATTTTTTTACTATGACTTTTTTTAAAAACTAAAAAGTAATTTTCCATCCAACCTAACTCAATAAAAAAAATTGGAATTCAATTTTTTTATAACCTATAGCTAGAAAAGCATAGAGTGTGACGCATCTTTCAGATTTGAAAAAGGTGAAACGGTTTGAAAGTTATGGATGTTTTTCAATCAGTGTGTCCATCAAGATTTTAGACACACTCTATATAGAAAATTATTAATAATTGTTGAATAATATGATAATCAAGCAAATCTTATATTTTCAGAAAGCTGACAATTTCTTCAATAAACCCTTTTCGTTTTATCAAATTTGAATTAAAAAAAGTCGTCAGCACAGAGGGTGAAACCTGTAAACACATTAGAATTGAGAGAAAGTCAACTATGACAGTCCCAAGCCTAGATACAAAGCATTCCCAAAGCAAAACGGATTTCTGTTACTAATGGATATCCATTAATAATGGATATCTATTATTAAAATAATGGATATCTATTTTGTAGAGCCAGGAACGGATATCCGTTCCTAGGAAATGAATATTCGTTCCTAGAAAACGGATATCCATTCCTATTATCTAGAAATAAAAGAAGACTTCAATATTTGCTAGGGACGTTGCAAGATAATGCCATCAAATGGTATGATTTGATGAAAAAGATATGAGAAAGATACTTGGGCTAAAGTGAAAATAGAATTCATCAAGGAATTTAGATGACCATATTCTAAATGAATTAACAAATTTGAAACAAGGTATGGACAAATCTATTAAGTACTATGATCAAAGAATGTTGAACCTGTTTCGATGTAAAAAGAGGGTTATTCAATTTCAATGGATGTGTAGGTTAGATTCTTCTTTCACACCTTACATTCAAGGACATAAATTGAGTTAAGCCAAAACTCTTGCAAGAGGGCTCTGTTACAGGTTTAGTGTCACTTGGAATGAAGAGGAAACTTAGAATTTACTGATTAATTGATTAATTAAAGCCCAATTATGCTTAAAACCCTAATTTTGTAAAATCATAAATAAAGGGATGAATTACGACAAATGTTCACAAACAAAGCTATAATATTCAGAGTAAATACATACCAAACTTCAAGATTCCAGATGCAGAAAAGTAAGGGACTAATGAGCAGGTGCCAAAGTCCAAGGTACTGCTTTTCTGTCAAGATCTTTGAAAGTTGTCTGTAACCTGTTTATGTTGTTTCAGAGATTTTTGTGTTTTGGGATCTAGAGGACTAATGACCCAGCACCAAGTCCTAGTCCTGCTTTTCTTCTCAGGTTTGCAATTCTGACACTTTGTTATGCCTCCCTGTAACTCCACTCCTTCCGCTTCTACACCTATAACCTGCAATCACAAAAAAAGGGGTTGGGGGTTGTGGTGTCTAAGAGCTTGCCTTAGTCAAGCCCTGGAAGGACATTCAAGTCTTCCAAACACTATTGTCAGAGAAAGAGTGTGTATCCCTACGAGATAGAGGCAAAAACCAATTGATAAATGATTGAAAACACAAATAAATGTCACCTCAAAGGTGTAGCTCACATGTAGATGAAAATCCTTCAACACATGATAAGATGAAGCCAAAACTGCATAACAAACACAATAACAAGACAAGTCTGCTTTGCAACAATGAATACTTTGAATTCTCTCAGATCATAAGTGCTCCAAAATTTCATAATCTTCTAGTTTACAAATGAATCCCCAAACATGCTTATATGTGCAACTAAACACATTCCCACTTTAATTTTGTAATTCAAACTTGAGATGTTGGCATGGGACCTTTCTAATGGTCACATAATCGTCATTAAAATTTGGGACCCCGCCAAAATAAGGCAGGGCTAGGGCGTGAGTGCCCAAGTCCCCAGCCCCTATTTCGATCAAGGTTAAGTTCACAAGAGTCCCCTAGGTCCTATTTACCATGAAACTTTAGGGATTTTCCATCAGGAGTTAAAACAAACATGCATGATTACACTAAAAGGACCCGGGAGCTAAACATAAGAGAGAAAAAGTCCTAGGGAGACATTTTCTAATGTAACAGAACCTTGTACAAATATTGCAAAATCTGGTAGCAAAGATTCAAAAATTGTAGTACTGGGTAAATTGACTATGGAAAGTATTCATAATACATATTAAGTTTGTGAATAGTACCAACTATCAACTTCTTAGTATCAAGAGACATAGCAACCAATGCTAGATTTTCCATTCAGACCAAGTGTTAAAGCACTTTTAGGCTCAATATGAATTTCCCAAAAGCATAGAGAATCATCTAGTATGGATTGATAACATGTTATGATACATATAGTAGTGAATCATCTAACATGGTAGTGATACATCTAGTATGGATTTATAATGTGTTATGATACATATAGTATGATTGCTATTGATGATATCACACCTCCCTCGCCTATGCATCATATTAGTAGTGGTTCGTTGTGCTAGGGGAGGGGGTGCCAACCCGACTACCAACTATATATAGCTATAGCCTAAGCCTAGTCTCCCCCAGATATATAGGGCTCGACCTATGGGGATGGGCTCGAGGGCGCCTATATAGAGAGGGCCCCTATCTTGATGATATATATTTGACATGTCATGTTGGTCCTGTGTCCATAGATTCATGTGCTTTGAATGAATTACCTTTTTTAATACATGATGATGAGTATAATTGTTACGTCATAAAATGTCCACTTAGGACTTTTACCTCCTAGTTTAGCTCCTAGGTCCCCTTGTTTTACTTATGCATGACTTAAACTCATCCCGGAGCAAATTCCTCTTAAACCCATGTCAAATGGGGCTTAGGGGCCCAATCTAAATGTTAATATTTGCTAAAAATAGGCCCCTGGACTTGGACGCATGCACCCTAGTCTAGCCCTATTTTGTCGAGACCCAAAATTCATATGTCGGCTTATGACCGTTAAAAAGGTTTCTTTGTCAGCCTAATCAATTTAAATTACGAAATGTTAGCGGAATGCATATATAAACATGTTTAGGACTTCATTTGTAAACTAGAGCACTCGTAGTTGATTAAGGCAAACTTATGATCATCAAGCAAAGAGCATTCAAGACATTCATTGTGTTGTAGAGCAGATTTGTGTTGTTGTTGTGTTTGTTTTTGTAGATTTGGCTTCATTAATTCATCTTCTCATGGTGTGAGGGATCTTCATTCCTCGTGGGAGCTTCACCTTCAAGGTGATATCTATTTGTGCTTTCATCAATCTATTTCATCATTACTTTTGCCTCTGTCCACCAAGGACACACACTCTCTATCTAACAATGGTGTTGGAAGGCTTGAATGCCATTCTGGGGCTTGACTAAGGCAAGCTCCTAAACATCACAACCCCCAACCCCTCTCTTGTGATTGTAGGTTACAGGTACATGATCTTGCAGAGTGGAGTTGTAGAGAAGCAGAGTAGATTCAAGCTCTGAGAGGAAATTGTAGAAAACATCACCTATTGGACATAGGTGCCCACCCTAGTGTCCTCCAGTTTGGCTTTTTTGGAAACTCCTGAGCAGGTTTCAGTCTATATCATCCCACTGTCCTAGATCCTCAGAAAAAGTGCCCTGTTGGACTTGGGAGCCTGCCCCAGTGTCCCCGAAGTTTCCGCTTTCTGAAATCCAAATCCTGGTATGTTTCTAATCTGTATTTAGTGCCTTCCTGTGTGATCATTTGTCATATCTTATTTGTTTGTACTCAGAATCACATAATTAGGGTTTTAGGCCTATTTAAAATAGGGTTTCACAAAACTATCAATCTATTCCATCTTTCTAGATCATTCCTGAGTGACATCAACCTATAGCTAAAGTCCTCTCCATTGCAGTGACTTGGCTCGATTGTTGTCCTCGAATGTTATTGTGAAAGAGAGGGTTTGATTGAATATACATTAACCACACTTTTTAACATACCTCTTTTTCTATATAACAATAATGATGATCATTTTTCTATATCTCATGTTAAACCTATGGACACTTATAATGTAGATATATATGCCTTACCTTTACCTATATGTGATGATGATTCACCTCTATCCATGCCTAATGATATACTTGTTGAATTTAATTACCTATCTATGATGATTATCCCAGTGATGAGATTTATGATGATTGTACTTCATCTCTCACTAGGATAGGCCTATACATGATACACCTTGTTCAACTTCACATGAGGTCATTACCTCCCATGTAATTCACGATGATCCATCTTCTCTATCTTGTGGCTCATGGTCTATTGATGATATGTTTAGTGATGAGCATAGTGATATTTCTTTATCTTCTTATGATGAGATTAATGACGTCCTCTTTGTTACATGATTATGTGATTTATGATGAAAATTCTCTTAATACACATATGCTAGATTCATTTAGTAGTAATGAAGATGTAAAGATACATGCTAGATATTAATATCTTCAAATTATTCTTCTATAAATTATGACTATATTTTGATACAAACATTTAGTGATACATTAATTTTTACCACTAAGTAATGATTTAATTCAAGTCATGCTTCTCATACATCCTTTCATGCATTGTCATGTGCTGTCATAGATCACTTTACTATTGGCCCTAGAGACAATATTTTGCTCATGGTTTTATTTCTTCTCCTTCTAGTGGCCCATTTGTAGTAGATCCCATTAACTTTTCTATGCATTAGTATGATATACCAAATTAGTAGAGACCCCCATTTAGATCCATTCATACTTTCACATGTCATATCTTTAAGTACTTATGGAGTACCTCCTCCTATATCCCATCTTGCACATGATATAGACATACTTAAGAATGAATAACAACATGACGATCTTTTACAATTTTTACTTGCTATATGTGAGGATAAGGTGGCATTAGTTGATAATATATCTTTGACACCCTCCTCCATTGTTACATATGACACGAGGCATACACATGTGAGTTTGAGATTGTTTAATATGAAAAAGGAGGTTGTTTTAGGGTTTGTTGTTGTACGGGGTTTTAGCTTGAATCCTCCTTTCCACTAAACATTCCAAGGGCTTTTCAATCGAGTTGCCTCTCCACTCGAGAGGAGAGTCACCTATCAAGTTGGGTCACCATAAGGGAAGCTGGGAAATTTAGAAGTTGTCACATAATATCTTTAATTAATGTTTTTATGCTCTTGAAACCCTAATTTAAGCAAAACAATAACTAAATCTACAAATTACGATAGATGCTATTGAAATAAGATAGAGGGCAGAGAATCTTAACTCACTATTTTTTGCAGTCCAGAAAATGGAAATGTCAGGGACAATAGTGATGGTGCCTAAGTCCAAGATGCAATTTTTTCTGTAGAATCCTGATCTCCTTCTGACATTGATCTCCACTACACCTTTAGTTTCTGGCAATTCAGATGCAGAGGACACTGTTGATGGCGCCCTAGTCCACTGAAGAATCTTCTTTCAAATGTTGGAAGCTCTGTAACCTTGATTATCACTGTTTAGTCTATTTCTGTAGCTTTGGATGCGAAGGACAATGTTGATAGCGCATGTGTCCTGAAATCTCACACAGTGTCCGCTTCTTTTCAGATCCCAAATCTTCAATGTCCTCTAATCTTCCCTGCAACTCCACTTTCTCTAGATCCAATACCTATAACCTACAATCACAAGGAGTGTGGGAGGGGGTTGTGGTGTTTAGAGGCTTGCCTTGGTCAAGCCCTGGAGAGACATTCAAGTCTTCCAAACACCGTTGTCAAATGAGAGTGCGTATCGCGCGGGATAGAGGCAAAAATCCAAATGATAATGATGATAAAACACAATAGATGTCACCTTAATGATGAAGTTCTCATGGAAGGAAGATGCTCTTCAATGCCATGAGGAGAAGATGTAATCCAACCTGCAAAAATAAACACAATAACAATGCTCTGCTCTACAACAGAATGAAAATCACAAGTATGCCAATAGCTCACAATCATAAACATCATCTAGTTTCTAAATGATAAGTTCCTACACATGCTTATATATGCAACTACAAAGATTCCTGCTAAGAATTTCATAATTAAAACTTATGATGTCAGCTTGGGACCCAAATAACGGTCACAAACCCGACATTTGAATTTAGGGCAGACCTAAAATAGGGCTGGACTAGGGCGCTAGTGCCCAAGTCCAGCCCCCTGTCTTTATTCTGAGATCATCAAAATAGTCCCTCTTAGGTCCCATTTGTCACAAGAGCCAAGGGTTTTCTCATCGGGAGTCTGAATTATCATGCAAGATGCTCTAAATGCAATCTAAAGACCCAGGAGCTAAACCTTAAAAGGAAAAAGGCCCCAAGGGTGCATTTTTCCAACATAACATTTAGCCCCACTTTAATGTATGTATGAACACAAGGCCAATACATGCATTAAAGTAAGGTCAGCAAACACACCAAGCACAAAGAAGACATGCCAAACATATTGAAGACAATAGCAAGCACGCAAAACACGGAGAAGACAATTACAGTCACGCAAAACACGGAGAATACAACATTGAAGACACACAGAGCATAGAGAATACAGTGAATGTAGTGATAATTATTATTTTTTTTAATTTTTCCATATGAAATGCAAAATGCAAGTACAAGGAAAGTAAACAAACAAATCCCAAAAGATTGTAGAGGAGCTCATCGCCACCGGTCTTGCACCTTTTGAGAATAAACACTCCAAACAATTTCCCAAGATGTAGAGGAGTTCATCGCCACTGGTCTTGCACCTTGAGAACAAACACGCTAAACAAATCCCAAAATGTAGAGGAGCTCATCGCCACCAGTCTTGCACTTTGAGAGAAAACACGCCATACACACATATGGAAGACACGGAGAAAACACGACAGACAAGTAATGGAGTGAAACTATTGCTAGGTTCATCACCATCTCAGGAACATTACGGGCACACATTGACGATTGGGCTTCGCCACAACAATCGCTGAAAACATGCTTAAGGGTTGAGTTAGTCACAGAACCGCTCCCCACCTCACAATGAGGACTTTTGAAAATGAAAGGATGTGCACTCTCCACGAGAACTACACCATCCCCGCCTCGCGATGAGGGCTTAAGATAGAAAGGGATGCTATATCCCCGCCTCACAATGAGGGCTTAAATGATTGTGATTGATTTTTAGATTGTTCAAACATGCTTTACTTATCATCTAAAGCAGACAACTTACCTTATATATGCGGCCACCTTAAGGTGGTTGATATCACATACCGATATCAAGCACGTTAAGGTAGGAATAAAACACACAAGGGAACACGACCTCTTACAAAGCCCATGCCTCCCAAAGGTGACATATACTTTACAATTGCCAAATGTTCCCATAAACACAATTTCCTGCAAGAAAGGTGTTAGTGTCCAAATAATCATGATAAACAACAATGCATATGATCATCTATATGAAAGAGCCATGCAAGGTGAAAGACAAAGTGCACAGAGCAGCAGTATTGTTAAAATGTTGTTAGCAAGATAAGATAACATCAACATCAACATCAAGATAGAGAAATCACACGGAGTGATTCCACTAGCCAAGCGTCGGATAGTATGTAACAGCCCCATCGTCATGTATGGACTAGGTCCATTTTTTTATTACTCACTAAAGGGACGCTAGGTCTGCATCAGTATAATATATTTTTCATCATCTGCTAGCTAGGTGGAAACACTAGAGGAAGGTAAATAATAAATCAAAGAGGAGAACAAGTGCCTTAGGGACAGTCACATAGGAGGGTGCCCCCAAGTCACCAACCACAACGCTATGTTCGTAAGACACAACACACAACAATGAAATCAGAGGAGAGGGAATATAGAAGAATGATGATACAAATAGAAGAAGGTCACGATAGAGGCGGTCTCCTAATATCCTTGACCTTACAAGAGAATCAAGGGTCATCCTAGGAGGCCTAACAACACATAACACATCACGGGGGAAACACAACATGGAGGTGAAGGGTTAGAGATACTTACTTGTTAGAACCAAATGTTAAGAACATACATATCTAGGAAGAGGCCACCCAAGTTGAGAGCTACTATAATAGTTGTTACAACAATTGTGGCTTATCGGGTCAGGATATCTCACATATTGATTTGATCTTGTTGATATTGCATTAACATTAAGTTTAGGATGATGAGAGGCTTTGGTGGATTTCAAAGAGCGGTATCCTATATTGGCTGTGTAGTTAATTCCAACAACTTGTAAAGGTACTTTGATTCCTTGTTGATTTACACCACATCCATTGCCTGCATAGTCATGATTTTTGTACAATATTTGAAATCCATGACCATAGAGAGTCTATTTCTTTAGAGGATGGTGAAGCCTCATAGGTCTCATAATTTGTAGTATAAGTGAGAGTATTGTCTTTATTTTTAACCAAGGAGACTTTGTTTTTGTTAGGTGCTTCAAAAGATTGCCTAGATGAGATCGATGTGACTTTTGATGTGTCAGGGTTATTAACTTTATATTCCCCTATAGCGCAAGGATTGAAATCTAATGAACCCCAATCATCACCAAAAAGTGCATTCGATGCTTTAGAGTCTCGTACAACATTATTTGTGGCAAGATGTAGTGAAGAATCCATTCGTAAGTTGTTTAAACTTGAATGATTGTTAGCTTGTTTTCGCATTTCAATATGTAAACAACTATCTGGTTTAGGATCAGCTTCTATGGTGCGGAGCTTGTTTTGATAAACAAATTTTTATTGATTAATGAAGGGTAGATGGAACTACCCCCATGGCACAAATCCAAGGTCTACCGAGAATCATATTATATGAGAGCAAACCAGGCATAACATGAAAAAGAGTATCTAATGTCACAGGTCCAACCATTACAGGTAAAGTTATCATGCCTACAGATTGTCTTCCAACATTATCAAAGGCATGAATGCTAATCCTATTCAGTTTGATTAAAGAGGTGTCAATCTTGATTTTGTCTAATAAGCCCATGCTACAAACATTAAGAGCCAATCCATTGTCAATCATAACTCACTTTATCAACTTTTTATTTATATTGACAAAGATTATAAGAGGATCATATTCATCTTTTGCTGATGGTATTTCATGTGGTTGAAAGAGGATATCTATTTTTTTTGTATTCATACAATCCAATAGAGCTGCAACATCATTTGGCTTAGTAATAGGTGGTACAATCACCTTTTGTAAAGCTTCTTGGAGCATTCCATGGTATGTAGGCGATGTTTGTATTAAATCCCAAAGAGAGATCTTAGCTGGAGTAGCACAGAGCTGCTCAACAAGATCATATTCTTGACCACTTTTATGAGTAAGACGAGGTGGTGGAGGAAGCATAGGTTGAGAACATGGAAGAGAGACAGGCACATGTGGTGCTTTCTTACTTTTCTTGTTATTACGGGTGTTGTGTGAGCAATCACATTGTGGTGTGGTTGTTGTGA
Organism: Cunninghamia lanceolata; assembly: GCA_027924645.1. NCBI lineage: Eukaryota > Viridiplantae > Streptophyta > Pinopsida > Cupressales > Cupressaceae > Cunninghamia > Cunninghamia lanceolata. Next base: position 3,118,844 of record BSBN01000942.1, read on the forward strand.
CACACTTTGAACACCTTGATATCTTTGAGAGATTTGTGTTGCATAGTTGTAGATGTAATTGGGGTGTCTAGGTGGTTGTTGAGCACCTTGAACCGTAATCACTGGTTTGAAGCAAGAAGGTGCACTTGGTGCCCCCCGCACAACCATCTTAGGGATATTGCTACAAAGTCTATTAATGAATATTGAATTAACATTGTTTTCTTTTCGATCACACCCAACATTAATAGGTCTATCCATAGTCTTCTCATCTAAGGTTCTTGAGTTTTCAATCAAAAGTGGAAAATCTAATGGATTATCCATAGAGGCCTCATGCACCATATGATCAATAGGTGAATTATCTTTTTCTACCTTGAAGAATCCTTCTTGAGAGGAAGCCCTCTATCCATTGATGTTTCATTTTCCAAAGAGGGTAGGGTAATGTTTAGGAATGTGTCAATGATTTCATCCTCTTGTGCTAGTATATGTTCATAGGAGGAATCATTTTTTATGTCGTCATCACATGTTTGAGCTATTAATTCCAAGGCATTAAGAGGAGTTTCACACTGATCATTCTCAATGTGTTTTGTCAAATCTTCTACGATCGAAGGGTATGTATTCATGAGAGATATGAAGTTTTCAAAATCAGATATGTAGTCAAGGATTTCAAATGAAGAGCATTTAAATATATCCTTGTGATACATAGCTTGTATATAAGTGAGAAGATGAGGATTCATATTAAAAAATTTGTAGAAACTCTCAAGGTTTTTGACATATGCATGTAAAGATACCAAATAACAATGGTATGAAGGTGAAATAATGAAATGTATTGTAACATCAATGTCTGATAAGATTTAATAAGACAAGACATGCAAAAAGTAAATGCAAAACTATGTGTAAATATGACCTAAAATGCTTGATTTTTCAACTTTTTTCAATGCAAATGAATGACAGAAGAGGTGTTGTAAAGATTTCCAAGAGGGAAAGTGAATTATATGCCTAATAAAAGCCTAATGATGCAAAAATATCTTTCACAACATGCTTTTGATGCAACTCTAGAGAGTCGATAAGTCAAAACCTAGTGAAAATATGCCAAAATATGTGATTTTTCACTAATTCTTGATGCAAATGAGTAGGAGAAAGGGTGTTGTAAGGAAAATGATGATGGAAAACAACTTATAGTAGTGATAACAAACACCTAATGATAAAAAATCTATTACAACACACCTATAGTACCAATCCAAGTCAAACCCTAGTGCAAATATAGCTAAAATATGCAAATTTTCACAAAAATTCAATGCAAAGGCCCAAAAGAAAGGGTGTCGTAAAAACATTGAGAAGGGGAATCATATAATAAACCTAATAATAGTCAATTAATGCAGCAAAATCCGTTACAACACACTTGGAGTGCACATCTAACAGGATGATAAGGCCAAATCTAGTGAAAAATGCAAGTTTTCAAACCCTAGACATGAAATTTTGCAAGGAAGCCACTATGATGCAACACTACAATTAGAAATAAAACCTAATGAGTGTCTTAACAAGGTAGTAAAATCTGAAACAAGATTTTGACTACAACCCTAGCTCATGCAAAACTAGGTTTTCATGAAAAATGCACAATTTTCAAGCAATTTTTAACAAATCAAGCATGCAAATGTAATGTAAATGAATTGTAAATGATGAATTTCTGCAAATTAAATTAGGTTTAATGAAAATAACAGAAATTAAATTAAATTAAATGCCAATTACTTCCAATTTTATTAAAAAAAATGCAAGCCTAATATGCCAATGTTTCAAAATTTTCAATTTTTTTTGTAATTTTTCAAATGCAATAGAATGAATGAATGCAAATTTGTAAAACAACACTCAGCAAGGTGCCAAAAAGTCCAAAAACATGGGTTCACCAAAATGTTTAGGGTGAAAAAGGAGGTTGTTTGAGGGTTTGTTGTTGTACGGGGTTTTAACTTGAATCCTCCTTTCCACTAAACATTCCAAGGGCTTTTCAACCGAGTTGCCTCTCCACTCAAGAGGAGAGTCACCTATCAAGTTGGGTCGCCACAAGGGAAGTTGGGAAATTTAGAAGTTGTCACACAATATCTCTAATTAATGTTTTTATGCTCTTGAAACCCCAATTTAAGCAAAACAGTAAGTAAATCTCCAAATTACGATAGATGCTATTGAAATAAGATAGAGGGTAGATAATCTTAATTCACTATTTTTCACAATGCTTCGGATGCGGAGGACAATGTTAATAGCGCATGTGTCCCAAAATCTCGCACAGTGTCTGCTTCTTTTTAGATCTTGAATCTTCATTGTCCTCTAATCTTCCCTGCAGCTCCACTTTCTCTAAATCTAATACCTATAACCTGCAATCACAAGGAGTGTGGGAGGGGTTGTGGTGTTTAGAGGCTTACCTTGGTCAAGCCCTGGAGAGACATTCAAGTCTTCTGAACACCGTTGTCAAATGAGAGTGCGTATCCCGTAGGATAGATAGAGGCAAAAATCCAAATGATAATGATGATAAAACACAATAGATGTCAGCTTGATGATGAAGCTCTCATGGAAGGAAGATGCTCTTCAATGCCATTAGGAGAAGATGTAATCCAACCTACAAAAACAAACACAACAACAATGCTATGCTCTGCAACACAATGAAAATCACAAGTATGCCAATAGCTCACAATCATAAACATCTTTTAGTTTCTAAATGATAACCTACACATTCTTATATATGCAACTACAAAGATTCCCGCTGAGAATTTCGTAATTAAAACTTATGATGTCAGCCTGGGACCCAAATAATAGTTATAAACCTGACATTTAAATTTAGGGCAGACCACCCCCTGTCTTTGTTCTACGATCATCAAAATAGTCCCCCTTAGGTCCCATTTGTCACAAGGGCCAAGGATTTTCTCATCGAGAGTCTGAATTATCATGCAAGATGCTCTAAATGCAATCTCAAGACATGGGAGCTAAACCTTAAAAGGAAAAATCCCCCAAGGGTGCATTTTTCCAACATAACAAAGACATGTTGAGAATGATATTTCACCTTATTTGAACTACTTCATTATTGGGATTGACAATCTAGAATGATATGTTGATATTCATGCACAAAGTGTTCGACCAAAAAATGACACTACTAAAATATTTCACAATCCTTTAGCATGTGACATTTTGAATTATCCTTTAGCAAATGGATTTGTGGATTTATTTAGAGTCAATTATCTAGCCACAAATCCATTGTTCCCTGGAACAATCACTTATTTCTTATAGGGAAACTATTCCTCCTCTTTACCTAATGTTGGTTGTGTCACCAAAAATCTATAAGCACAAAATATGCCATTATTCCCTTCAATTCTTCTTCTTATGGCCATTTTTTGTTACCTCTCTTGCCTTCTTACCCTTACTATTCCATCCTTTGATGGGTCTATGTCCATTATGTGTTGACCACAACCTCATAGATTTTCTTTTTATTGGTTCATACATATTTTATCCACCTATTTCCCATGCTAGTCTTTTATCCTTTCAAGTGTCATCATAGACTATGTCAATATCCTATAATCTAGAATTTCTAGTCCATCTACACCTTGGTGAAATCCCTCTTCTTTCCTACACTCAGCCTCTTCCAGCCAAGAAACTCTACTAGTCTCACATACCAATACCAAGTATCATGATGCATTCCTTGATATGTATATTGTACATGATATTCTATATGACCCCTATAAAAATTTCATAGGTTACACTAGTGCCTTTTCCACTTGAAATATATATTGTGCTATCAACACCCTTGGCAATGTCTCCAATAAGTCCTTTGGTTTTGTTCACCATCTTCTTTCAAGCACACATAAGTCCTTTGGTTTTGTTAACATAGGAAAAACATAACGAGTATTCGTTTTACAGAACGGATATATGTTTTATAGAATGGATATTCGTTTTATAGAATGGATGTCCATTACGTAGATATATGTTTCCCAGAGAATTGGGCTTTAGGTAATGGATATCCATTTTTAAAATAAATATCCGTTATGTAAAAGCCAAAAAAAGGCAAAGTTTGTGGAATTTGGATTTACACCCACCAATTGCATTTGCTTGAAATTTTCTAAAGCAACATTGCATTCCATCTTGTAATCATTGCATTCCATCAAACAACATATCTTTGAGGTTTTCTGTCAAAAAGTTCATGTGCCTTGTCTATGCTTCCACACTTTGCATACAATTTTTTTTTTATTCAAGGCAACTTTACTTTTCACAAATATATTTCATGAAGTAAGTCCTCTAACAACATCGATTCCTTAAGAATGCAATTTTCAAGGTGATGACTTGTTTAGGAAGGCATGTGCAAGTCTAGAAACTTTTTCAAACCCCATATGCCATGCCTACTTGCCATATCTCAAGCATAAATAACAAGATAGCTAATTTTTCTATCAAGACTTCCTTTGTAGCATTAGGTTCTCATGTTTCAAGCATATATATTAATATGCAACTATAGTATGTGTAGTTTTGGCATCATGACCTTCGTGTGCAGCTTCATGTTTTCCATTTTCTCATCATTTCATCCATAAACAAACCTTCATCCATGCATTTCCATGAAATGATCAATCTAGACAAGCAAATGGAGACTTTTGGAATGTTCTAATAGTAGCAAACAAAGATTCAAATTAGGTATGTGAGTAGTAATTTTCATCTTGTTTCAACTTTAGGATTTTGTTTTCCCCTTCTCAACATTTTTAGCTCCATTTGTGTAGGCACAACAATAAGTTACATCCAAATAATCTCAGGATCGTGATGTTTCCATCATGGATCAGCAACACATCAACACACTAACAATATAATCATGCAAGAAAAGAACATAAAGCATGAAATTCTTCAAAAACATATCATTTTTCAATCATAAATTAGTAAAACATTGTAATCCATATTCAAATCACCCTTATCCAAATGATATTACCTTGATAGTACTTAAACAATTCCATTTGTTGTTGTTACAGTCATTGTGGCTGAAGAGTCCTTTACCTTTGACTATGCCAATTCTGAAACCCAATTCATTCCATCCAAACCCCAATTCTAAAACAATATTTCCTTCTACCACCAATCTCACTTCCTAATGATGAAAGCTATTGATTTAAGAGAATAACCCTTATGGCTTCAATAACTATTCATAAACTACTCATACCAGATGTTGCTCATGTTAGATGCTATGACAGTCCATGCAAAGTTAATAATGAGGTCTCTCTATTGCATGGTGATGATGATTCTTGCAAACCTATCTTAGATCATCTCAATGCTTACTTTATGAATGTTGTTATAGTTTTCTTAACCATTTTAGATTATGACTATCCTCTTCCTTAACCCTATTGTCATAATCATACTCAAATAGAGAATCCAAACATACAACATATCCATTGTGATGCATCACCATTTACTCCTATAATGTTTGACATGACTTATCTAACATAGAGGTCAGATGATAGTTCTCTAGGATCAATGACAAATTCCCTCATGACAATTCATCAAACAACTTCAATGTTATTTATGACAATTTTGGGCAATCATTCCAATACCTTTTCACCTTCATTCACTTTTGCTACTCTTAGAGGGAATTTAGATGATTAAACCTTAGCATCCTAGGTGTTACAATGGATCTCCATGACCTTGTGATCCTTCACTCAATGCATTACCTTAACATAGGATTCAAAACTATCCTAAAAGCAATATTTGTGAAATTTGCCCCGCTTTCCTATTTTGGGATATTAAGAGGCTACCATGACTATCCCGACCCTTCATGACTATGTTGTCATATTAAGAGGCTACCATAATCCATTTAGGATCATTGTTTTATGTTATAAATTCAGGTTGTTGTCTTAGTAGGGTATCAAATTAGCATCATTCATGACTACAATCTTCTAAGGGGCCATTGTCAACATTCACATGATGATTATTTTGAATTTGAAGAAAGAGGGATCATCACAGTCCATACAATAGTCCTACTTCTATTTCATGTCATGTCATAGGACCATTATTCCTAGAAGAATCACTCATCCATTTGTTAGAAAACTCATGGGTACTAGTTTCATTATTAAGTTAATGATTATCATGGTCTAAAGGAAACCATAATAGCTATAATTAAGATGAAAATTATAGGACATCCCAACATCATAATGCTAACAGTAATAAATGTCAACCTCCATCAATCTCAATTTCAATGTTCTATTATTTCATATTGCTTAAGCAATCCCCTAAAAAGAACAAAAGTGATCCTATTGTATCATTCATTTTAGATAATTTGAAGATACCACCAACCAGAGATAGAGAGGACAGTCCATGTAAAGGAGAAGAAGACAATTTACATAAATGGATTCAAGACTATTTGCCATTGTGATAGTCATATATGATTTGTATCATGCCTATTATCTAAGAAATCTCCATGAAAAAGAGGTTAAGGGGTTGTCATAGGGTATATACAAGATGATACAAAGGGAGTTATAAGGAGATAAAACACTAAAAATGAGGTTTTCATGAGTTTAGGACAGTCACAAGTCTATATAATAGTCCACTATCATAGTCATGACCATAATGAAGTTGTTTTTAATGCATTACTTAAGATGTCTTTGATCTTTTGTCATGAGTATGCATAAGGTATAGATAGATTAGTATTGCAACTTGCTATATCAGTATCCAAGAGGTATCCATAAGGTATAGATGAGTATCCAGAAGGTACAGATAGATAGGTCCTTTGATTGATGCCCTAGAACACATTGGATGAAGTGATAACACCTTTATTATTCTCTACACCTTGACAAATGATAAGGTTACCTTCAAGGGCTAATGTTCTTTTGATATCACAAAGTTTTTGGACTGGTTTAAGACTATTAGGATAGTCAAAATGTTGATTAACAGTCCCCTTCGATAGCATTCATTTTTTCATCCTTCAAAATCACCTCCGTATAATGCATGATTTCCAAACCTAAAATAGTGATTTAATACTCATATAAGAGTCCAAACAATGCCCTTGAAGGGGCAAGACAGTCGAGATGACAATTGGGAAGTTGCAGAAATATGACAGTCTAGCCATTTGCATGATTGTTAGATGCTACTAGGCCCTTACCTTCACTAGGTGATGTTCTTATGACTTGATAGGGTCAAAGGGAGGCTTAGTATTAGAGATATCCTTGCATGGAGGATGGTGAATCATCAAATGAATCAAGGTTACAAACATGACCTTATGATTGTCTCTTGACTATGATAGTCCCCTATGGCACTTGATCAACAACTTATGCATGTATTTTTACCTTTAAATAGTGATCTCTCAACACCTTATGGTTTCAAATAGTTTTTAAGTCTCTTAGAAGCCTTATTTTCCTTTATGGAAATATTCATGATAGCCTTGAAGGAACAAAACTATTTATGTACATCAATCCACTATGACTATCATAATTTTAGAGTCTTTCAGAAACCTTCCTTCAAACTTTCTCCTTTATAATCCTTAGTGTTTCTTAATCTTCATGGCCCCTTGGATGGTCTTCACACTTCCTAAGAACTTCTTCTCATGACTGCCCTCCCTTCATCACTCCATCTTTCCAATATGACATAGTCTACATGAAACTCTCTAGACTTTCTTAAGGTTTATAACTATTTAGGGCAGTCTAGGTATAACAGTCCCCTATGCCTCAGTAAAGATAGCTTCCATCATAACTATAAAATTCAAGAAAGGAGGGTTGACATTGTGCACAAAGTCTTAGCATCATATCCTAGTCACTCATCACCTTTTCACAGAGATCTCAAGACTTATGGGCCCCAAAATAACATAAAATCAGCCCATTATGATTGTTATAGCCATGGACCCCTTAAAAATCTTATTCTAACCTTCCTTGGTTTATCCAGGGTCTCAAAACTCCATCATCTTTACTAGGAATGTGCTTGGAATACATGGATATTACAAAGGACTGATTATATTATAATGCATTGAATCTTTAGTCATGAATGTCCCAGGTGTAAGGATTTTATTGGGTTTTATGACAATCTTCCCAATACCTTGGATAACATAACAAATCATGTAGCAAGAAGTGATGAAACCACTCCATTTAGATCCATACTTCCTTTGATAGCCTCCCTTGTACAAAAACTTCAACCTCACAACAGTCCTTAAATTTACTATCATGGTTGCAAGGTGTCTTGACAACTAAAATCATACAAATGACCTTATAACACTAAAACAAATGTTAGATCTAGATTCAAACTACAAGGAATCAAACATTTACATTGTTAGGCATCAATAAAAGTGATCCTTAAACAAGTTTGACCCTAGGGTTTGGTGAGTTGCCATTGGCAACCAAATCCTAAGTTTGTTCTAAGACCATTCCAGTTGGATTTTCAGAATAAAACTCTTTGAACCTTAAGCTTTACCACTCTATTCACCCTTAGATCTAGTTTATGGTATATAATAGGTCTGAGAACAAGAGATTTAGATGTATTTGAGATTTGGTCATGGTTTAGGACTATTATGACAATCACCACAACAACTTTGATTCATCTCCTAAACACCTTATCTTCATAAAATCTAAAAAAGATCAGTCATAAAGGAAGGTGGTGGGAAAATAGAGTTTGTTATTTGTGAAGCAATTGTCAAATTCAAGGACTTGTAGAGAGTTTTAGGATATATCCACCATTGCTTAGTTAATAGTAGGTTAAAGTTTATTTTACTTGACAAATTTTAATTTATAAATGCAGGTTAAAGTTTTTTTTGCTTGAAAAAGTTTTGGATGCTCAACAAGGTTACCCTCCACTCATGACACCCTCATGGTATCCTGACATTGCTTTTAGTTAGGTCCCATGGGGTGAAGAATGCAAAATATGGCTCTTGGCACCTTTATAGTAAATGACACCAGTACACTGTAGCCTGATTTGATTAGGACACATGGGGAATGAAATAGAGCCTCCACTAGCATAAACCCAACCACCCTGACCTATCAGCGCCATCAATTAGGTCCCACATGGTGAAGAATGCAAAATATGGCTTTTGGCACCTTTACACTAAATGCCACTGATGCATTTTTTAAGATGCATCCGCCCTTGGCATGGTCAAATGATGTTGAGTTGGTCAAAACTGAGAGATGTTATTATGGAGGGACCTAACATCTAGTTGTAGGTCCAAACAGATCATTCAAAGGTGCCACGAAGTCTGAGAACTACTCTGTCAAAGTCTGGCAATTTTTTGCTCTTAGGTCTCTTAAGAGACTTTGCCGGTACAATGTAGCCCAATTCGATTGGGACACCTAGGGAACCAAATAGAGCCTCGACTAGCATAAACCCACCCACCCTAACCTGTCAGCATCATCAGTTAAGTCCCACGGGGTTAAGTAAGCAAAATATGGATCATGGCACCTTTACACTAAATGACACTGATGCATTTTGTAAGAATGCATTCGCCGTTGGCAGGGTCAAATGATGTTGAGTTGGTAAAAAATGAGAGAGGTTATTGTGGAGGGACATGACATCCATTCGTCGGTGCCATGAAGTCTGAGAAGTACTCCGTCAAAGTCTGGCAATTTTTTGCTCTTAGGTCTCTTAAGAGACTTTATCGGTATACTGTAGCCTGATTCAATTGGGACACCTAGTGAATGAAACAAGGCCTCCACTAGCATAAACCCACCCACCTTGACCTGTCGGCACCTTCAGTTAGGTCCCACGAGGTGAAGAATGCAAAATATGGCTCTTGGCACCTTTGCACTAAATGACACTGATGCATTTTGCAAGAATGCATCTACCGTTGGCATGGTCAAATGATGTTGAGTTGGTAAAAAATGAGAGAGGTTATTGTGGATGGACTTGACATCCATTTGTAGGTCCAAACGGATCATTCGTAGGTGCCACAAAGTCCGAAAACTACTCCGTTAAAGTCTGGCAATTTTTTGCTCTTAGGTCTCTTAACAGACTTTGTCGGTACACTGTAGCCCGATTTGATTGGGACACCTGGGGAATGAAACAGAGCCTCCACTAGCATAAACCCATCCACCTTAACCTATTGGCATCGTCAGTTAGGTTCCACGGGGTGCAGAACACAAAATATGGCTCTTGGCACCTTTACACTAAATGTCACTGAGGCATTTTGCAAGAATGCATTTGTCGTTGGCACAGTCAAATGATGTTGAGTTGGTCAAAACTGAGAGAGGTTATTGTGGAGGGACCTAACATCTAGTCGTAGGCCCAAACAGATCATTTGTAGGTGCCATGAAGTTTGAGAACTACTTCATCAAAGTCTGGCAATTTTTTGCTCTTAGGTCTCTTAAGAGACTTTGCCGGTACACTGTGGCCTGATTCAATTGGGACACCTGGGGAATGAAACAAGGCCTCAAATAGCATAAACGCACCCACCCTGACTTGTCGGCACCATTAGTTAGGTCCCATAGGGTGAAGAACACAAAATATGGTTCTCGACACCTTTACACTAAATGACACTGATGCATTTTGCAATAATGCATCCGCCATTGGCACGGTCAAACGATGTTGATTTTGTCAAAACTGAGAGAGGTTATTGTGGAGGGACTTAACATCCAGCCATTGGTCCAAACAGATCATTCGTAGGTGCCATGAAGTCTGAGAAATACTCTGTCAAAGTCTGGCAAATTTTTGCTCTTAGGTCTCATAAGAGACTTTGCCGGTACATTGTAGCCTAATTCGATTAGGACACCTGGGGAATGAAACAGGGCCTCCACTAGCATAAAACCACCCACCCTAACTTGTTGGCACCATCAGTTAGGTCCCACGGGGTGAAGAACGTAAAATATGGCTCTTGGTACCTTTACACTAAATGTCACTGAGGCATTTTGCAAGAATGCATCCGTCGTTGACACAGTCAAACGATGTTGAGTTGGTCAAAACTGATAGAGGTTATTGTGGAGGGACCTAACATCTAGATGTAGGTCCAAATAGTTCATTCATAGGTGCCACAAAGTCTGAGAACTACTCTGTCAAAGTCTGGTAATTTTTTGCTCTTAGGTCTCTTAAGAGACTTTGTCGGTACACTATAGCCCGATTCGATTGGCATAGATGGGGAACAAAATAGGGCCTCCACTAGCATAAACCCACCCATCCTGACCTATCAGTACCATCAGTTAGGTCCCATAGGGTGAAGAATGCAAAAATGGCTCTTGACACCTTTACACTAAATGTCATTGAGGCATTTTGCAAGAATGCATTTGCCGTTGACACGGTCAAACGATGTTGAGTTGGTCAAAACTGAGAGAGGTTATTGTGGAGGGACTTGACATCTAGTCATAGGTCCAAATGGATCATTTGTAGATGTCACGAAGTCTAAGAACTATTTCCTCAAAGTCTGACATTTTTTTGCTCTTTGGTCTCTTAAGAGACTTTACTAGTACACTGTAGCCTGATTTGATTGGGACACATGGGGAACAAAATTGGGCCTCCACTAGCATAAACCCACCCACCTTGACCTATTGGCACCATCAGTTAGGTCCAAATATGAATCATGCCAAATGTATCTCTCCCTATTTAGTCATCTTCGTCGTCTGCAAGGGCAAAATGTTCTTTCCCCCACAAACATTGGAACACACCGAGGGCACAACTCATTCTACTCTTTCCATAACCCATATAGAAGGTGAAATGAGGGTATACTAGACCTATAGACAATGAAATGATGATAGGAAAATCATGTTAAACATATAGAAGGTGAAATGAGGATATGCTATACAAAAAGAAGGTGAAATGAGGATAAGAAAATCATGTCAAACATGTAGACGTGAGGAAAATTAGGATATTCAAAGTATGTAGACCATATAGAAGGTGAAATGAGGATTGTGAATCATGCCAAATGTACATCTCTCTCCCTATGTCTCTATCTCTCTCTTGCTCTCTACCTCATTCTGCTCTTTCCATAACCCATATAGAAGGTGAAATGAGGGTATAATAGACCTATAGACGATGAAATGATGATAGGAAATCATGTTAAACATATAGAAGGTGAAATGAGGATAAGCAAGTTATGTCAAACATGTAGACGTGAGGAAAATGAGGATATGAAAAGTATGTAGACCATATAGAAGGTGAAATGAGGATTGTGAATCATGCCAAATGTACATCTCTCTCCCCATGTCTCTCTGTCTCTCTTGCTCTCTACCTCATTCTGCTCTTTCCGTAACCCACATAGAAGGTGAAATGAGGGTATACTAGACCTATAGACGATGAAATGATGATAGGAAAATCATGTTAAACATATAGAAGGTGAAATGAGGATAAGCAAATCATGTCAAACATGTAGACATGGGGAAAATGAGGATATGCAAAGTATGTAGACCATATAGAAGGTGAAATGAGGATTGCAAATCATGCCAAATGTATATCTCTCTCTCTCTCTACCTCATTTTGCTCTTGCCATAACCCTATAGAAGGTGAAATGAGGGTATACTAGACCTATAGGTGATGAAATGATGATAGGAAAATCATGTTAAACATATAGAAGGTGAAATGAGCATAAGAAAATAATGTCAAACATATAGAAGGTGAAATGAGGATACATTATACATGTAGAAGGTGCAATGATGATATGTTATAGATATAGAAGGTGAATGAGGATACATTATACATATAGAAGGTGAAATGAGGATAAGCGAATCATGTCAAACATGTGGACCTATGAAATGAGGATATGCAAAGCATGGAGACCATATAGAAGGTGAAATTAGGATGAGAGAATCATGTCAAACATGTGGACCTATGAAATGAGGATATGCAAAGCATGGAGACCATATAGAAGGTGAAATGAGGATATACAAATCATGCCAAACGTGTCTTTCTCTCTCTATGTCTCTTTGTCTTCCTCTCTACCTCATTAGATTCTCTTTCCATAACCCATATAGAAGGTGAAATGAGGGTATGCTAGACCTACTGACCGTGAAATGAGGATATGATATTGAAACATGGAGTATATATGATATTGAAACATACTTCCATTTAAGATGTACACCTATTTACATTTCCAAATGCAACAACTATTGAATTTGGGTTGTGGATGGTATTTCTTTGCATAAGATAGATAACGAAATGGGTAAACACACAAACATGTCTTTGCTCATTAATACAAAAATAACTATCTTGGATTGAATAAAAAACATCATAAGTTTTGTCATTTTTAACATGTATCTTACATGTTTAACATGTAAGGCGATAAATTATGAATGATTATCATATCAAATCTAGTAGTTTCTATATCAAATCTAGTGTTCTAAGAAAAGATAACATGTAAGCTTTGAATGAAAAAAGCTCGCATGTCAAATGTTCTAAGAAAATCCTATATCTAACTAAAACTACAATCACGTGGCAATTAAGATCAAATTATGTATTGAGGTATGAAACTACATATATCATCTTTCTACGAAGAAAAACAATCATATAAAACAATAAATCAATCTATAACATGTTATTGATCATAACTCAACCATTGTAAACTGATTATACATTAAACTTTTAAGTTTCAAAGTAGGAATACATGCACATGTACAGAATTTAAATTATATTGTATATCATGGTGTATATATATATATATATTCAAATCTAGTCCATAATGGTAGACATATACAAAAATTTGGCAAATATGCCAACTCAAAAGATTTAAAAAAAAATGTGGCATATGCCATGTCTCAAAATCTATATACAATCTACATGCTGAATAGCTACATCAAATACTAAAGGTCCACTTGATCCTATGTCTCTGGTGAATCTTGAACCTGTGATGGATCCTCAAAAAGTGTCCTCTTCATGCCATGATGTCTAGTAATTGATGGATGCAAAGTTGACTGCATTAACAAGTCAAACCACAAATTTGATTAATTAGTTCAATGGTAAATATAAATAAGTTAGAGTTTGTAAATAGAATCTTATCTACTACAATATAGAACTTTCATTTATTAACATACATCTAAATCACTACAATCAACTATAAGACCTCTATAAACTATCAATTATTTAAAAAAATTCAACTCAATTACCTCAACTCTTGGTTTTCGTTCAGAGAGTCGTTCTGCAAATGATTGTCTCTTAAGATGATCAGGTGTCCTACTGAAGCATGATGACAAAGTTGGCACATCACTCACTTTCTCAATTGACTGTAAAAGTAAAGTAACGTTGAAATAAATTAATATATAATTAACAACAAAAAAGGAAATGCATACATTTAAAAAGGTTAGATGTGTTACACATAAACAATCTAGACTGCACTAAACAAAAACTTAACTACTAGAAAACAAGCACATACCACCAATAAGGCCTCTTGCATCGATTGAGAAGGACTCATCATGGATGAACTAACTAATATTTCCTGTATGAAAAATGACAAGAATGTAAGACTCTATGTATACAAATAATCATAATAACTTTTAAATTAATAGATCAAATTAAACAAAACAAAAAAAATGCTCACTAGCATTAGGGGATAGGAGCTATTAGTCATTAGGGATAACTTTACGACCATGTAGAAGTTACATGGAAAATTGTAGGACCTCTATTTTTTAGAAATGTGATATGGCCTCTTATCTATCTACAACTAAGGTTTAGAGGTGTGACTCATCATGCAAATCTCCACGTCAACACATCTAGTGAGAAGTGTCCTTAAAATGAATTTTTTAAGACTCAACGAAAATGAGCTATCGTGGAATTTTTTACAACCTCTTACATTTCATGAGAAAATACAAGATATTTATTGTACTCACCTTTTACATTTGTCATAGGATAAACATATAATATGAAGTATTCCAATGCATGTATATTGCCACCTCAGTAGTTCTACACATAATAATAGTATTTGTCTACATATTTGGAGTGTTTTCATTATAAGTGGATCCTCAAATAGTTGTTTATCTAGTAAGATGTTCCCCTAAAACCTGAAATATATAAGAGGCACCAAAACTTACCACTTAGGCCTTGGGAGATAGATAGACCACCATTTTCCACTCACAAATTTACTAATGATGATGATGGAGATGAGCCAATTAAAGTTGTAGTTGAGGATGATGCAGGATCACAAATGCATAGAGATTATTGGTAGAAGATGTGTCCCCACTATTATATCCATTAGATGTAGGTAGAGGAGTGGGTTCAAGAGGATCAAAAGGAGAAGGAGGATTAGAAGATGTGTCCCCACTATTATATGTGCCTAATCATGTTATGATTTTTGTTATGTTGATGACATTTGGTATTTGACACTATGATATGTATGGTTGGTCTTCATATTTATTGGTTTATGGCATGGGCATCTATATGATCTATATTTTTTATGGAATTTTAGTTTCCTTGTATGTTTATGTGTTTTTTATATGTTGATGTGTGTATGTAAATGATATAGTATCAATTTATCAAAACACACAATTATATTGGTGATCGATGAACATTGTATGTCATAATGGAATCCTCATAGAATGAATCAATCAATGCACTAAAATGGATCACATAATCATTAGTTTCAAATCAATTGCAAAATCTGTATGAATATTTAAATGAATAATTGATGTGTTAGTAAAGCTCAAATCTATATTTTGAATAATGGATAATACATGTTTCTTTTTTTCTTTCTCATTTTCATTCTTGTTCCATTATTTTATATGATCAAACATGTAACAAACACCATGATTCTCTATTTTATTGTTTATCTAAATGACTATAATCAAATATTTAAGTTTTCTAAATTATCAATTAAAGTACAATCCAATCGAATTACCTCCACCCTTTGTTGGCGTACAAAAAGTCATTCTGCGAATGATGGTCCCTTGGGTCGATCAAGAGTTTGACTAAAGAATATTGGAAAAGATGACACATCATTCACATTTTGGATTGACTATAAAAGTAAAGTAACATCAAAATATAAATTAATATATAATGACTCACAAAGAATTAAATGCATACAATAAAAAAATTGATGTGTAGAAAAAATTATATCGGCAAGTCCAAGCCAAATTGGATGGCAGAAAGAGTTCCATGATGAACTTTTGTCAACTCCTCCTCTGTCATCAATGGTTTTATCCCCCTTAGATACATTAGTACTAATTTTTGTTTATATTATTCAAATGGAATACATCATGAAATTTAACTTTAAATTTTACCTCTATAAAAGATTGGCCATGCTCCTCTCCTTCTCTACCTCCTGATGCATGTGCTTTTGCTCTTGTCCCCAACCCCTCAGCTTGAATTCTAGACCTTGCTGCCTCATCTCGTGTAGGTGATGTATGATGGACATCGTACTTTGAAGTGTTCAAGGGTGGCTCACTACTCTCTACAAGAGGACCTAAGCACAACTGATTTCAAAAAATGCAATGATGAGACACACAAACATGTGTGAATGAGGAGGGTCTAGTAATATTAGGTGATCCAATATGACCACCAATATCATGTGGCTATGCAAATTGAGAGGTCTATGTAATCAAGTGCTCAATCAAAGAGTGTATGGCAATGAGGCCTTGCTGTGTTGCATTTGCAACAACGTTCGAGTGCTAAATTGGAGGTGGAGAAGGGATAGCAGGAGGGGGAATAAAAGGACCTTACACTTGTCTCATTGCCCTAGGTCTATCTTGAGGCATTCTTTTACCTAGTCCTTGGAACTCTCTAAAATCAAATAATTCACATGGTGACCCATTACAAAATCTGCATATAGTTTACGAAGGAAATACAAAGGTACATCTAAATTGTTGTTGGGTGGTTTATCAAAAACCATCCACCAATAATCCCAAAAATTCTAACTAATACCCTCATGTGTACACCATTTGATTGAATACTTAGGCTTACAAACATCAACATGCAATCCAGTTTTAGGATTAACAAAATATTGGGCTAACATAGCTTTGGTAATGTCTAACTCTTTCATTTGATCGTATGATAAACCATTAGCATATTCCGCCTTATTGGTTTCTCCCCATTGCCTAAATGATTCATGTTGGCTTGTGAGGGTTCGAACATGAGTAATAATCCCCTCTAAATTCGATGTCATTGAAGACAATCGAGGGTGGCAGCGATAAATTTCTATAATCCTACTTATTTGATCAATATTTATTTCAATTTTCTCTTGGATTGTTGGAGGGGGAGGGTTTGGGTTTTCATGTTCTTCATCCATTTTACCTGTTTAAAATATAAAACATACCAATTTAGGATGTAAAACAAAAAAAATCATTTCATTTACAAAAATAAAAATAAATAGAAGAATCACACCTTACCTCT
Source organism: Cunninghamia lanceolata (assembly GCA_027924645.1). Taxonomy (NCBI): domain Eukaryota; kingdom Viridiplantae; phylum Streptophyta; class Pinopsida; order Cupressales; family Cupressaceae; genus Cunninghamia; species Cunninghamia lanceolata. Next base: position 3,136,037 of record BSBN01000942.1, read on the forward strand.
TTGATTTGGCATCCTCCTTAAATCGGATATCCATTTTTAGAGAGCTCTGCATTTTGCAAGCCGCGGGTTTACAAAATGCAGGCCCTTTTTTTCCTTTTTATATTTTCCAAAATGGATATCTATTTTGGAAAATGGATATCCGTTTTGGGTCACACAAAACCGATATTCTCTCCAACCCAAAAAAGTCAAACTTCTATATTTCACGATTTTGGCTAAGTAAAGACATGTTTTTTCTTCCTATTGCCACTATTTCGTCCGCGATGATCCTGCACTCACACTTAATTAGAAATCACACTTGGGACGTGACTTGACTTCCTAAGGGAAGGAAGATGGTTCGATGTAGTGGATATATCAAACCAAGTTTGCAGCAGATGGGTTGGTTGAAAAGTTTAAGGCATGATTGGTTGCCAAGGGTTTTTTACAAGTTGCTGACATTGACTACACAAAGACCTTTGCACTTGTGGCCAAAATGACTTTGATCTAACTTACACTTTCCATTTCCACAACACATGGTTGGGATGTGCACCAAATGGATGTGAAGAGTACTTTTCTTCATGGAGACCTTAAGGAGGAGATCTACATGGAGCAATCGTCAGGGTTCATTCAAGATTCATCCTTAGTTTGCAGACTCATGAAATCCATTTGTGGCCTCAAATAGGCCCCTCAAGCTTGGTATGCCAAGATGGATTTCCTCCTACTAGTTTCAGGTTTCACTCGGTGCCATTCAGATCCTAATGTATATCTCTTACGGCAGGATGATTCTCTATTGATACTAGTTCTTTATGTCAATGATCTTTTGATCATCGAGAGCTCTTCATCTACTATTGTAGCAGTGAAGTCAACTTTGCAAGACATATTTGACATGACATACGAGTTTATTGCATTACTTCCTTGGCATTGAGATTTCATAACCGACTCAAGGATCACTCTTGCACAGTCCAATTATACTCTTGATCTACTTGCTCAGTTTCACATGACTGATTGTAAGCTATCTCTGACTCCCTTTCTATCTAGAGTCAAGCTTGAGGCTTATTGTACCACACCATTGGTCGATGCAACCTTATATTGACAACTTGTTGGCAATATCATCTATCTGACTCATACCAGGCTCGATATTTCATATGCCATAGGCATGGTTTTGAGATTCATGTAGGAGCCTCATAAGTTGCACTAGAAAGCAGCTAAAAGGATCCTTCACTACATTTAGGGCACTCTCAGATTCATGATTCATTATAGAGCTGGCATAAAGGTTGACTTGGTTGGATACATAGATTTAGATTGGGTTGGTGATACTTAGAATCACAAGTCTACTTCAGGTTATAGTTTCTCACTAGGTTTTGGTCCTTTCAGTTGGTCTAGCAAAAAGCAAAATGCTATTGCTTTATCATCCATAGAGGCAAAGTACATGGGAGCTGTCAACGTAGCTACTGAGGCTATTTGGATTTAGGGAATTCTCACTGAGTTTGTCATTCCATTCAGGTAGCCCACAATCATTTATTGCGACAACCAGAGCACCATCCAGATATGTAGGAATCTGGTCCAACATCAATGGACCAAACACATAGAGATTCACATATATTTTATTCGAGAGCTTATTCATGGGTAGATCATCGACTTGACATTTTGCTAGTCTTCAGAGCAGGTTGCTGATATCTTCACCAAGCCTTTTACCGAGAGCAAGTTCATTCATCTACGAGCTCTTCTTAGGGTGCGATCTACTTCAACAACAACATCATCTTGGGGGGGCTTCTAGCCCTCTTCACTTCCTTTTATCTCTTTTGGGGGGAGTTTTTCCCATTGGGTTTTCTCCTTTTTTCCACTTTATGAGAGACAACATTGTACCTGGGTACCTCATCAGGCCTAGTTGCCGAGACCCAGATTCTTTGTGCCCACCTAAGCTATGCTTAAGGGGGGGTGTTAGTGTAGGATATTATTTATCTTTATTTGTTTACTGTGGATTATTCCTATGCATGGATTATTCCTACGCATGGCTTAGGTGTGCTAGTCTCGTGGAGTTAGCTAGCTAGTCTCATGGAGTTAGCTTGCTAGTCTTGTGGAGTTAGCTAGCTAGTCTATGGAGCTAGCTTGCTAGTCTTGTGGACTTAGCTTGCCACCAATCTTAGTTAGTAAGAGTTATGTGCCTACTCTTAGGCTCCTTCACCACTATTCTAGGTGGCAGTTGAACTTCCTTTCTCCTATATGTACATCTCCATTTCATAAGCTAATTCATTCATGTTATTGGATCCATTTCGTGTTCATTCTGTATTTTTTAATTTGCTTTGCATTATGTGCTTTTTATAGCTTGCAACAAAGAGCGTGCATGTGCTTGACTCATGTGGCTCGAACTGGTATAGGCATTCAATCCAGAAGATCTTAGCGCACTCCTATACTTAGCCTTATTCCATCTCCACACATCCTAAGAATCTGAACTCGATTGCTATATCTACTGTTTGCCACCTTGGTTTAGATTGCGAGTACATAATTGACCTAGAGGTCATTTCTGTGCCCTCACATCCCCTAATTTTTTAAAATTAAATTCCTTAAAACAAGCCTATGTTTTCCTACCCTATTAGTCATTATGCATTGACTAAAGCACACATTATTTTAAATTGTATGCTAGGGTGGTGTATTTAAGGACTAACTCTAATTAATTTGAATAAACTAGAGAGCCAATCTTTACTAACTCCGCTGATGAGGACTGAGTAGTCCGAAACGCGTTTGGAGTTTTTACCTTGAATTATTGAGCATATTCTTTATGTCCACTCACTTCTAAAATTATTTTTTTCTTTTATTATGTTTCCCTTGATGTTGAAGTATTGCTAAGCCATCATTATATTTTTGCAAACACATTGTATGGTTGCTTGCTATCTATGATCCTTGTTCATCACTATTGAATGAGTCTGCCTACAGTCTTGACCAAAGGAGAATAAATTCATGTCTAGCAAGCTCCCAAACAATGTTTATTAACACCATTTTTAGAGACGGACAAGTCCTTGAAGTCCAAACTAGTGAAGTTTAGATCCACGACCTCAGTTTAAATTCTATGCATATGTTTAGTTCCATACTCGTAGGAGTGAATGAGATAGTTGTATGATTAATTTATTAATTATGCAATAGTTGTCTAATAAACCTAGGATTTTTGATATATTAGTAAATTAACTTTAACACCTAATATAATTTGTTCTTCATTAAATTACAAACTAAATACCTTTTGATTAATTCATTTAATTTCTGTATTAATTATAATTTTTTTTGACATTATCAATTATCAAAATTCTTTGTGTATTATTAATATTTAATTAATCTAGTTATTTTCCCTTACAATTATATTTAAGGGATTTTATTTATTTATTAGCCAAGATATAATTATCCCTACAACAATTACATTTCACGGCATTTGTAATTTAAAACAAAAGTTGTATTGGGGGAATGTGCAGCCCTGTGAATTTGAATAAGCACTTTGGAGATCATTCTAAAAAATTGAAGAATATGCCTGTACATGAAAACCAAGCTGAGTTATAATTAAAAAAACTAGTCATCATATACTAAGCGCGCATCTTGAACAAAGTAGGCTCAATCCGGACATTAGCCCTTTTTTTGCTGGCACGCACAGAATCACAATCGTGTAATCAAATGCTTAGTAGGGATAAAACATGGCTTCAAACCTAGGAGTTAAAAAAATTCTCGTTAGTATGATGGTGTCCTCCATTAACCTTGTTTGTGCTCTCCTTCCACAAGAAGATGCTGCCTTGATTAACAATAAACTTGTGGGTTGTTTGTCCTTCTTCACTCGACCTACTTTTTCAAACCACTAGTGCTATCGATACATTTTTTTTCACTGCTTTTTAACACTGGTGTTGGGTGTTTTTACGTTGGGCCCCTCCATCATCCCTTCTGTTTTGTCCCAGGCAACTTTATTTTTTCACATGTTTTGGATGTCTGGGAAGCCTAAACACTACACCAATATAGAGATAGAGGTAGATAGCTTGCTTCTTTTATGTGCATTCGTGAGGCTCTGCAACAAGAATTTTCTATTTATGTAGGCACTTGTTATTTTACAATCTGTTGTCTGTTTCTGGGGATCACCAAGACTGGCCTTTTGGGTGCCTAATTCATTTGGCTTCTTCTTGGTTTTAGGCGAGCCTAAGGTGGTCGGAAGAGTTGCCTGAAAATTGATGTGGGCCATTTTTTTTTGGAGCAGTAGAAGAGTATTTGGGGGATTGTGCTGCAGATGCTTATTTGGGTATCCTTATGTTGGATGCCAGGGATGGCTTATTAATAGTGGAAAAATCCACCTGGGTTCCCTGTCAGGCTGCATATAGTTCCACTGTCAGGAACTGTGAACTCTTACAACAGAATCAAACAATTGTGTCGTGATTTTTTTGGGAGAAACTGATAAATATTGGTGGGAAGCCTGTGAAGGGATTATTGCAGAATATCGACAGTGGTGCTTGTTTCAAGGAACAAAAGCCGCTTGGTCTCTGTTTTTGGAGCACTGCAAGGTGCTGGACAGGAGACAGGGGGTTTGCAGATCAGAAAATCCATTTGGGTATAAAGCACAGGGGGTTCAACGAACATAAACCGATTTGGGTATAAAGTACAGCGGCTTATGCGTCAGAGAGACCATTTTGGTTTTTGTGTTTTGGTTTCAGGAAAACTATTGGCGTTACTAGATTCTTCATCTAGGACCTCCGAGGGCTGAGTTTGGAAGTGGAAAGTTTGAAGTTGTGGTGATCTGGAGGTGTTGAATTTGTGAGAACCCTATGGGTGTGAAGGTGAATTAGGGTAGGCGTTGATGGGACTAGGACCGGGTGTCGCTCAGGTGGAGGCATGGGAGCAGGTGGGAGAGTCCAAGAGAGTTGGAAGCAGGAGAAAGAAGGATGAATCAGAGGCTAGAGGCTGCTGGCATGGTCTGAATTTTGGGCTCATGGGCAGTTGTATCTCGTCCAGATCCAAAGTAGACAACTCTATCAGCAGCACTGTTATTCATTCTGGTAAGCACCTCCTTGAAAAACGTTCTTAAATATTGGAAATTGGGTCATTTGTAGGTAAGTCTTTGCTTCTCCTGTTTTGGTATTGTATTTTACACCACTAACTTTTGTAGCCATATAGTTGGTATTTAGGGAAATCAAGTAACTTATGCTGCCTATGTTTGTATGGTTATTTGTGTCATATTATTTTAAAGGATATGGGAGAATCTGTATTAGCAAGTTCATTACAGGATGGAAAGATGCTGTATGTTCTCCTGTTTTGCTTAGACGAGGTTATAGGTTTTGAGGCTTGATAAGCAAAGAAATCAGGCTTTATGGCTCGGCTCTATTATGTTTTTTTGGTTGCTTTATGTTCGGGCAGATGTCAATCAGGTGGGGCGAATCCTCTAGCCAGGTATGCCTGGTCGAGACGATTGGAGTTTTACCATCTCCATTACTGGGGTGATTCCTGTAGTGATAGTAATGATTCCTGTAGTGATTAGATGGAAATCCCACCTAACCCAGTTTCCTGACCCCAGCAAACAGTGGCTATTCCCTGCCGGAGAATTTTTCTGTAGCCAAGGTTTGAATTTGAATTTGATGTTTGAAGCCCGAGTCTCACCGATTGAAGTTGAATTTGGCATAGGTGGTTCGCAATACATACGTGCCTTCTGATTCTCATGTTTGCAGTGCACTGTACATGTAACATGTGCAGATTGAAACCCTTTTGTTTGATCTCAAGCAAATAAATTTTGTAGATTTCATTTTTATATGTATAGAGCTTTATTGAGCATAGTTTGTCTGATATGGAATTACAGTTCATGGGGTATTCTAAATGAATTCTTAACCAGTATCTATGAACTCTTGAATCCTTCTGTTTTCTTGTTAAACTGACTCATGGTTTTCATATGGTTTACAAGTTCAGGATTCCCATGTTTCTGTAGCTTGGTATGGAGCCATATCTACATTTCTTTCTGCTTATCCTTCTATGGTGTCTCATATCTAATGAAACTTAAAGGAAATCTGCATCATGGGTTACAGTTGTTCGCATATATAGTATGTGCCTTCTATTTTGTTTGAATTCAATTCAGACTTCATTATGTCCTTGGCTGCTTTTATGTGCAGTCTCACCATGATCCTGAAATCTGTACTTTGCTGCTTTGAGTAATCATGGTTCACAAGTTACATAGAGATCTTCTTCTGTAGATACTCCTCCTTTGTAACTTTTTCATGTATACTGTTTTGATGAAATTTGTAGCTGTTCTGTTTCTTATATGGTTATACAGTTTGATGTTTGTATAAATTAGGTACCACGGCCATGTGGCATGTATTCTTTAGCACTCTTTGTTGTCTTGTTAAATTTGTTTTGTGCATAAGCAGTATTTATATGTTATTGCTGTCATTACATTCAAAATGAAGTTTTTTAATGTAGGATTAAATTTCAACTAGAAATGAAAAGCAACTCCCTCTTTTTTAATTTATATGGCTGCACAAATAATCCATTAATGATTAAAGTATAGTAATTCTTATGGGAACTATGTTATTGCTTACTTTTTAGGATTGTTTACTGACAGATGATATAACTGGTATTGCAGCTGAGACTAAATCTCCAAACGACAGTAGCAAGGAGCCACCTGCTGCTCAGACAATATCTTCCACAAGCACAAGTAACACAGAAAGCAATCCATCCACTCCTAAAGTAGGTGATGATCTGAAAATTTCATCCCAGTTGCGGAAATTCACCTTCAATGATTTGAAATCTGCCACTAGAAACTTTAGACCAGAAAGTCTTCTTGGTGAAGGTGGATTTGGCTGCGTTTTCAAAGGCTGGATAGAAGAGAATGGTACTGCTCCTGTCAAGCCTGGTACGGGTCTCACGGTGGCAGTAAAAACGCTCAACCATGATGGGCTGCAGGGTCACAAAGAATGGCTGGTATGAGCTTTGTTCAAGGATGTAATGGTTCAGAATGCATTTGTTGAAGTTGATTAAGCACACAAATTTTCAGTCTTATACTTGTAGGCTTGTAGCTTCATATAAATGGCAAATCTGGTTTTTAATTTAATGTACAGGCAGAAGTTAACTTTCTTGGCGACCTCGTCCATCCCAATCTGGTCAAACTTATTGGGTATTGCATAGAAGATGATCAGAGGCTCCTTGTGTATGAATTTATGCCCAGAGGCAGTTTGGAAAATCATCTCTTTAGAAGTAAGTAATGTAATTTTCCTTAATTTCAATGTTAATATGTTGGGTTTAAGTGGTTTAGGTGAAATTATGTACCTTATAATTGAATTGGTGGCACCCTCCCTAATTGGGATTTTCTTGTTTGAAATTATGGAGCTATAGATCTGCAAGATGGGAGTTCATTTTGATTACGTTGTCTACGGAGATTTAAGCTAGGGTTATCTGATTCACACCATTGTGCCCACATCTTTGTTTGCCTAGATATTCAAACAAAATTATTTTTGTTTAATAACAAGGTCTAGATATTTGCTTTACTTTGTTGATGTCGCTTATGGATGAATCTACATTGGGGGGGTTGAAGCTCAATCATTTATACAGTGTTGGCTGAAGAAATGTAAAATAAGGAAATATATAAAGAAAAAGACATGAGCAATATATCTCCCTAACTCAGAACCATATTCACTTGGGTTTAGAATTTGCCAAAAATGCCACTCTGAATGTTTTTTGCCCATGTCATCAAAATATCTTACTAACTCAGATCCTTATACACTCAGTTGTCGAGAATGCCTCTCTGAATGTTTCTTCATCCACATCATCAATATATCTCATACTTGAGGAAAACACATATTACACAAGTAGAAAATCTTTGATGAATATTTGAAATGAGTTAGCATCAGAAGTTAAAAGTGGATTTAAATGGGTCTGACCTAGTACCTAATACGCCTAGGCTGTCTTTGATGAAATGAGTTCAGGAAAGAAGAAGTTCCAGAGGTGTATGTTGAACATATATATAAACACTTTATCACATTATTAAAAATGGTATGACTCCAATTTCTAATGACTAATTCTATTCCTTATGCCTTTGACAGTTTTTCATGTTGGCTTTTACTTGTTTTATAGGTGTACCTGGTGGTAGAAATTAGAGTACTCGACATATTGAGTAGAAGTTCTTAGTTTTATTATTTTCTTGTATTAAGACTGTAATGAAAATCAACTGAGAAATTACATGACTGTCAGAAGATCTATACCTGTCATGATAATTGGACCTGACTTTCTAAGAAGGTGCGTGACTAGGATTGGCCTTTTTCCCTAATATGAAAGCATATAGACTCTGCTGTTATTTTTTGGCTTCTTGTGTGCACTCTCATGAACATTGAAGTCAAATCATTCGTAGGTTTTCTTTTACGAACACAAAAGAGTAAAAAAAAAAATCAATTTACTAGGTTCTAAAATATTTGCATTCACTGTGTTTTTGTTTAATGATTATCATTAAATATCCAAATGAATCTTTTAAAATGGAAAACAATCTTTGAATGCATAGATTACACTTTGCATAATGTTCCATATGTGGCTCTTCATATCGTTTTGTTGCACTTGTGTGCTGCTATCCTCATTTAATATTTACGCTATTAGATGCTACTATCTACAGCCTTGATGAAATATTTAATAAAATAATTTGTACAAATTTTAATTGCATACTACTATCTTCATTTATTATTTACACTATCAGACCGTATCTACAACCTTGATGAGATTAAATATTATCTAACAACTTCAACATTGACACTCTTGGACATTAAAAAATGATCATAATATCAGCATTGGCAGAATCTTCATTCATCTATTTTAGTTTTGTTTGGAAGGTGGTTCCTGATGATATCAAGTTCTAATTCGGGCCTGTATGCCCAGGTTAACCAAGCGTGCATCCTGTGTCCTGTGCATCCTTAGGGTCTAGGGGAAATTTTTGGGACTTCTTCATTTTCCTAACACAAAAGAAAAAAATAAATTAATCAATTTACTAAATTCTAAAATATTCGCATTCACTGCATTTGTTTATGGTTATCATTAAATAGCCAAATGAATCTTTTAACTTTTTGAATTTAATATTATTTATTTTTCCTTTTTTTAAAACATTAAATGAAGCAAGAGGCTGTATGTCAAGGCCGCTAGCATCTCCTGCCATCCCCTAAATTTGGGGCTGTCACTACACATTCCTATCCTCCTGTCTCCCTGCATCCTAGAAACTTGGGGTCTGGGAGGCCTTGTCACTAAAAAAAGTTTGTGCAAGGGAGAAAGGGACTTGTATGCTGTATGCATCGAGATGCTTATGCTTTAGAAAATAAGTTGTATTGGTTTCTTATTGAGGATGCAGTTTGGTTACGGCATCCTTTATTTTAATTTCCACCGAAGTGATTTAGGAAGTCTCTTTTGAGGATTATGGTTCCCTCTTTGTTGCTGGCATGTATATGAAAAATTTACATGTTTATTTGGTTTGGTGGTTGCTGCCTTTGTGTTCTCCTTGGCAGACAGGTCAAAGTCAAAAACACAGTACTTAGACTTGAGAATAAACTCTTAAGTCAAATAGTAAGAGTCAACTCTTGACCTTTTCACAAGCTCTGGATGCTAATAATTACAGATAATATTAAAAAAAAAGTTTAGACAATTCTGATTATATTTTATATGTTTTATTGTATGTCTAAGTACTTATTGTGTCGAGCTGATTTATTCATAAGTCAATTTGAGCCTGTTGAGTTGAACTAAGTTTATTTGACACTCTCTGACTTATTTGGCAAGGGGTGAAGCTGATTTATCTTTCCAGTTTTTGCAGAGTTTCACAATCTCAGAATTCTAATAACAAATACAGTAAATATTCTAGAAGCAAATTTAGTTGACTCTCTCTGACTTATTTGGCAAGGGGCCAAGCTGATTTATCTTTCCAGTTTTTGCTGAGTTTCACAATCTCAGAATTCTAATAATAATCACGGTAAATATTCTAAAGTTTACACTGTTTATATTTTATACGCTCTTACAAATGGTTAGTTCTTATCAAGTCGAGTTGAGCTGAGTTATTTGTGTGTCAATCCAAGTCTATTGAGTTGAACCAAGTTTGTTTGACTTCTGATTTATGTTGTCAGGGGCCAAACTTATCAATCTTACCAGTTTTTGCTGAGTTTCAGCAACTCTACAAGTTGAATTCAAATATGGTAATCAAGGAAAAAAATTAGGAATTCAGGGACACTGAAAATTAAAAAATGTCATAAAGTTCAGAGGAATTAAAGTGCAGGTCGTTTCTGGGAAGAATGATGCATGTGCAAACAAATAGAATTCAAGTAAGATGTTTATCAATGGGTGTTAATCCTACCTTTTTAAGAAATTCGATTTTTGATTAAATAATTTGGTTCACCTAAAAAGTAATTTACAGTCAATCTTCTCTCTCATATCCAATAAACTTGGTAGACAATGTAAATGGTCTGGCAGTCCTATTAAATTTGCTTCTCTGTATGATGAACAAATATGCTTGTTAAAATTGCTGGGACAAGGGGATCCCATGCCCCATCTTTTCTATTAAGAGAATTCTGAAAGAAACAAAACCTTTCAGTCTGAGGGTGAGAATGTTTTTAACTTTATTGTCATCGATTATTTAAATCCAGGAGCTTCACCCTTGCCTCTTTCTATCATATTGTAGGACTTGTCTGTTTTGAAAATCACGATTAGGTGTCTGGTATTGCTTTTTCCTAAAATACTGTTAAGTGTGTGAGTATGCCTCTGGTGGTTTGTGTCCGCATCTTCTTTATCCACTTTGCTTGCTACTGACTCCTTTATTCAATGTCCCTCGTTACAAGTAACTGGTATGCTTGTGAAATGTATAATGCACCTTTATTATATGCTACATTTCCCAAAAATGTTTGATTGCTTAAGTCATGCTAAAGACTTGGGTGAAATGTGACATCCAAGAAAATCTTCTGGCTCTTATGGAGCATTTGTGACTGAAAAGCCCTCTGACTTGGCAGGGTTGACTGGTGTCAGGCAGTGGAATATGTTCTGCAATTGAAGATTTCACTTACAACCAATCTTTAGATGTTTAACTGAGATTTTACCTCACTATTCATTGGTTTACAAGAGAAAGCCAGATACCTGTCAATCTTTTTTTCATATTGCTACATTTAGTTGTGATGAACACTTTTTCAACTTCTCCAACTTTCAATCCATCTTCATAACAAAAGAATTCAGCTTTAGTTATCTTTTTATGGACTAACATGTTGAGCTGTTGATTTATGGAATACAATTCAGCTTTAGTTATCTTTTTATGGACTAACATGTTGAGCTGTTGATTTATGGAATACAATTCACACAACAGATTCTATGCTTGCTGGGATGTTCAATTCATTGTGAAGAATGTTATGTGTGCAAGGATAATTTCCACCTGGCATTAGATGAGAATATATATATATATATATTACTTTGCATTTTTTAACGAATCAATCTCATACACATGTTCAAGTGTAAGAAAAAACATTGTATTCTTGTATGTTGTAAGAATTAGTGCAGATGAGATCACATATTTTAATTGGTTGATTCTACTTTTTATCTTGGAGAATCCATTATACTAAAAGTATTTCCATGGGGTTGAATAATGGTTGATGATGTTTCCTTCTAATATCTCCTGTCACAATGCATAGCTTGGGTCATACAATTCTATCAGTTAAGGCTCCTTTTGACATTGTAAAATGGACTGTTTGTCAAAGTAGCAAAAAATGTTCTTTGGAATAAATATTTTTTCAAAAACTTGTGATTTAATTGGGAAAAATTGGATTAGGGTTTTTAAAAAACAGTAAAAAGTAGTATTGGGTTAGGGCTTAAGAAAAGAAAAAAATGTCAGAAAGTCAAAAAATTCTCAAAAAACCAGATGAAATCGTGAGTAAAACCTAAACCGCTATTTATGGGCAATTTAATTGCTCAAAGTTATGACTTATTGTTCAAAACACCGGCACCCACTATTTATTCGAAAAATTGCATAGTTCCATGGGGACGCATCCCCCCCTGAAAAGGGCCGTCTCTGAGATGGGGACTTTTCCGAGACGGGGAGACATCAGGGAAACGTCCCCCCGCCGAACCCAAAATGTCTCCCTTTGGGGGGACTTCCAGCTGTCCCCCCCGAAATGCATTAAAAAATTATTTTTTTTAAATTTTTTTTCAGATATTCATATTTTGTCAGATGTTGTTGCAACTGCCCTGGTAGACATGTATGCAAAATGTGGAAGCATAGACAAGGCACGTGAACTGTTTGACAGAATGCTTCAAAGAAATGTGCTCTCATGGACTGCAATGATTGCAGGATATGCACAAAATGAATTTGTTGAAAAGGCTTTAGATATTTTAAAGCAAATGCAATTGGCTGGTGTAAAGCCATATTCCACAACCTTTGCCAGCATCCTCCCTGCCTATGTCAAAATGGTAGTTTTGGAATAGGGTGTGGACATCCATCAAAACATAAAGGATAGAGGAATTTTGTCAGCTGTTGTAGTTGCAACTGCCCTGTTAGACATGTATGCAAAATGTGGAAGCATAGACAAGGCACGTGAACTGTTTGACAGAATGCCTCAAAGAAATGTGGTCTGAAAATGTGGAAGCATAGACAAGGCACGTGAACTGTTGAAATGATAAATCATTGCAATGTGTTTAAACTCTAAACTTTACTTATTAAGTTATTCCTTAGGCTTCTACAGTTATATATCTTTTTATAACTAATTTTTCAAGTATTATATGTATTTCAGCGCACCGCCCCCCCGCCGCACCCAAAATTAGGCCCCCCCGCCCCCGAAATGCGTCCCCTGTCGTCCCCCCATCCCCGTCCCCGAAACTCCGTGGAACTATGAAAAATTGTGATTAATCCCTGCAAAAAAGTTGGCAAACTGGCTGATCTACGATTTATTGGTGATAAATGCTACTATGCTCATTGTAGCTTTGAGAACTTAATTGATGACAGTCAAGTTTGAAAAGAGGCTCCAATACAATAGCTGGTTATGTTACTGATTTCGGTTTTTTCAAATTGAAATAATCCCAACTTCAACCTCAAGTATGATAGCTGTAAGTGGCGATGACACTAAAAACACCACTGGTTTAGAGGATTTGAATACATCAATTGTCATTTGATATGTCACAAGATGTAAATCAAGTAAAACAAAAAGCTTAAGTTATAGTAAGAAATTCGAGAAAGTGATAGAACATATGTTTTAGCCAATTTTTTGATTAAGTTTTTGCGTCTGTAGTCCCTGCACCTTTGACTTTCTAGGAAATATGTGCAAGTAAATTCTGTTATAAGACAAGCTTGATTCTCAACATTGCTCATTCTTTCTGTAGACATGCATGTTTTTGTACACTAGTTGCAATTTTTAACAGCCTTATGTTGTTCTTTTTGTATTTAAATTGTAATTAGCGTGGTTATCGACACTTTCTCCTATTATACTTTGTTATACAGTAGCTTCCAAGCAACACATTTAATGACTACATTTTGTACATTCAAATGTCATCACATCTTTCAGGAATTCGTATGATCACATCTGTCTGGGATATTTATGTTTAGAAAAATAGGTTGTTATGTAGTTTGAAAATTATACCGAACAACTTTTGCAGATGTTTATTGTACTTTGGTCTTACCATTGTGCATGCAGAAGGGTCCCTGCCTCTTCCGTGGTCTATCAGGATGAAAATTGCATTGGGTGCAGCTAAGGGCCTTGCATTCCTTCATGAAGGAGCTGAAAGGCCTGTGATTTATCGAGATTTTAAGACATCCAACATTCTGTTGGATTCGGTAGGTGCCTAAATTGCTAGAAACTGGAAAATTTTGATACTATACAAGATTGAATTGTAATAATATATCCCTACTTAACTGAGAGGTAATGCATTTGCTTTAGGAATACAACGCAAAGCTTTCTGACTTTGGGCTAGCAAAAGATGGACCTGAAGGAGATAAGACTCATGTTTCCACTCGAGTCATGGGAACTTACGGCTATGCTGCCCCAGAGTATGTGATGACTGGTGAGCATTTAAAATGATATTTACTTTTTTTAAGTCTTTGACAATTAATCAGCTCAGATGACAGTCATAGAATATGATATATCCTTGTAATTGATTGATTTCTAACCTTGGGGATTTCTGTGCATGCATTCTGTCGAGGGTGAGGGGCAGATACTTTCCGTGCTATGGACAAACTAGATTAAGTTAAAGCATCAATTTCACCAATCAATTAGTTTAAATCATCTTAATTTCAAGTCAAATATATCAGGTGACACTGTTAATTCGACCATTTCAAGCGCTATTACTAGTAATTCTTACTTTGGTTGCTTATATGTTTTGGTTGCCGAAAGTAACTCCTTTTAATTGGCTGAAAATATGCTCTAGCATCAGTTTGCCTTCTTCAATACCGGTCACCAGGAGACTGGGACTGGTACTGGTATGGGAGATGGGCACGGGTACCAGTATGCCATTTTTTGGAAAAACGGGAGAGGGTAATTGGAGACAAGTAGTATAAAAACTACTTAAATATTTAAATTTAGAAAAAATACACTGGGTATATCACTTCAAAAAATGTAAAATGCTTAAAAATTAAAAAAAACTAACATTTTAATGTAGTGAAATAAATGTCAATGAAAGCAAAGATTAATTATATTGATATTTGATATCACCATCAGGACATAAATAGTTAAATTTTAAACTTCAATCACCTAGAAGCAACAGACGGGAACTGGGACAGGAATGCCATTATCTAAAAACAGGGTATAGGGGTACTCAGAGATGGCTATATTTTCGATCAATTGATAAAACCTTGGTGCACATAGACATCTTAATCTTTTTTTATTTTCTCCTCTTAATGGTATCTCGTTGGGCTTTGGTAAGAGAAATTTCTGCTAGAAAAAATACGTAGTTTTTCATGCAAAAGATATAGAATTATAAGTACTAGTATATTTCTTTAATTCTTTTAGCTTTTGTCAACCAAATATCAGCACTTTAGGAAGATAACTGATGTAATTTATATGATACATAAGAAACTTCAATAGGAAGTTTTACAATTTCCAAGGGAAACTTCTAGGAAACATGTAGAGATGCGAAGAAACTTCATCTGAAGTCTCTGAGACGGGGATGTGCTTCCAATATGGAGACGAGTACTAGGCATCAGGGCATGTGTCTCTAATTAACTCTGTTAGATATGATGATAATGGAGATTTCCCAATAAATTTTGAAAGATTTCTCAGTGAGATATCTTAAGAATTTATTGTTGCAGAAACCCTGTTCACCACCTAACAAAGATGACAATAAACTGCTAATGTATCTAAGCTATATAATATTTGTTTTATTATCTCTGAAATGACCTACATTAGTGCTTAGTTCAAAGATGCTCTTTGAAAAAGAGGAAATGGCTGAATTAGTGTTCTGGGAATATTCAAAAGAGGGGGAAACAGGTGAATTACACAGTTCTTTATAAACTTGCATGCTTTACGGACTTGGAAGTATCTTTTATGTTTATTCTGGTCAAATTCTAGAATCCTTGATCACCATGTTTCTTACTGTTTTCATGGGTTTGGAAGGTAGTATGTGGAGCAATTTGCTTTTAAGAGTCTTGGAGGAAGGAATGTTTTTCACCCATTATATATCATTTTTGGTGATAATTTGAATGCACCTGTTAAGAAACACGTTTGAGGTGGTTGAAATTTTTGTCTTACCTTAATCAGATAGATTTCGTGGTATGTTTCATTAAAAATAAAAGCTTATAATCTAACCTAAGATCTTATTCATTAATTCAAATTGTCCATAAGGCACTACAACTATGACTTGAGTTGTACAGATTGCCCTTATGCATATTGTGTTCTTCATCATGAAATTTGATGTATTGTTACTACTATATCAAAAGTTAGAAGTGTTTCTTCCTAGATTACAACTTTTCAAGATTCTACTAGGATTGCAATTTGTGTGATTATTTCAGTGCTTTGTATGTCACGAGAATGCATAAAATCTAGTGGAAACTTAACGTTCTGGTCATCAGGATAAGAACATGAATAATATTTACATGGTTGGTATGGTAAATGGCTATTTAAATTGAAATTTAACTATGAAGTAAGAGTAATGAAAGTTAATTTAAGGGAATTTCTACTGATTTTTGATATAGGAGAGGAATGCGTGCTTTCACAGGACAGGAATTTTAGTAGGCAATTATTATTTTTATCTATCAAATATCTTTCCTATGCATGCCTGCAGAGTATAACTATTTATCTAGAAAGTTTTAATTAAACCATTTAGAGCCATTTCATTAATCCTGATATCATGTACTTTGAAAGGTTTTTTCTTCAATTTGAAGGCTTAGCCTTATAGATGCACATAATGCATAGAGTGTGACTAACTGGCAATACATGCTGAAGTTGCATTTCTTATTAATTTTGCATTTGTTTACTTGAGGTTGTCTTTAATAGAAAGCTAGCGTTTTACAAAATGGCAGGCTTTATGGTATTTACCTTTCATAAATAGCATCCAAGTTACCGACCAATTTTACCATTGTGATCTCTGGTTCCAGGGCATTTGACATCAAGGAGTGATGTCTATAGCTTTGGTGTTGTTCTTCTCGAAATGTTGACTGGCCGAAGATCTATGGACAAGAACAGGCCTAGTGGAGAGCACAATCTGGTGGAATGGGCTCGTCCTTATCTTGGAGAGAAAAGAAGGTTGTATCGTCTTATAGATCCTCGTTTGGAGGGACAGTTTTCCATTAAAGGGGCTCAAAAAGCTGCCCAGTTGGCTCACCACTGCCTTAGTCGAGATCCTAAAGCCAGACCATTAATGAGTGAGGTTGTTGAGCTTCTAAGACCATTGTTGAATTTAAAGGACATGGCAAGCTCATCCTTTCATTATCAAGCTTTACAAGCAGAACGTTCAGGCCGTCAACAGCAATTGGCAAATGGAAATGGTCAGTTGAAGAATGGGGCAAATGGAAATGGTCAGTTGAAGAATGGGGTAAATGGAAATGGCCATTCAGTGTCTAAGAATGGGCATCTGCGAGTTATTGTTAATGGTCCACAAGCATCACCATATCGCCAATCTCCCAAGTTAAATGGTAAAAATTCATAGGTGAGTGTATTTCTCTTTCATCATTCCTTTCTTCTTAAATTTGTACAATTTAACTAAAGCTGACGAGCTTCAGACCTTCGCAACATACCAAGGGAAAGCAGTGTGAACTTAAGTGTGGGTGTGTTATCTGTGTATGGCTTGAACTTAAGAGGCCATTTCTGGACATCCTTGTAGAGTAAGTTCAGCACCTCTGAAAAATTAATGCTAAATGCTCTGATATTGTATGACATTGCAAGTCCACCCGACAGATCAAAGCAGGGGATAATGTTAGACAAGCTGCTACGGCTTTGTGTTTATATGAAAGTAGCAAAAAGTAACTTTGAAAATCTGCTTTGGTAAGGAAATAACATTGTCTGGAGTTGGAGCATTTTCTCACGACTTAAAAAGTTTCAATTTCTATTACTAACGAAACATGTGCGCAACTTTGTAATTGAATGCTGTAATCGAATGTATGTGGAAGCTTTATTAGACACCTTATTGGTGCAAAGATTTTCAGAGTTCCATGTTTTTCTTTGCTAGTATGACTAGTCTGAAGTCTGCTTTAGGCATGCTTTTACTTTTGATAATATTTGTCTATAGAATGACAGCTGCGGTATATTTTTATCGTTTAGTTGGGGCATTTAAAATCTCGGAGGATATATCGTGTTATTCTTCCTACCATGTATCAATAGGTGAATCTAGAATGTGTTTTTTAATTGTTGTACATTAATTCAACACTTGAAGGCTCTTAGACGAACAGGAAACTCACATGTTCTCTTTTATTGGCCCAGTTCGTGGTGTTGAAACTTCTTGTTTGCATGGTAAGTGGCCTCCCTATTACAAGGCTGCAGACACAATGACTAATCTAGATTATGGTTGCCGTGGTGTTGAAACTTCTTGTTTGCATGCTAAGTGGCCTCCCTATTACAAGGCTGCAGACCCAAGGACTAATCTAGATTATGGTTGCCAACTTATCTGCGGGCCACATTCTTCAATGCCAGAGATGCTAATTCAGTAGTTTGCTCCGTAAATATGTGGTAATGATCAGTCATGTGGCAATGATTCAGTTATTCCTTACAGGTGTCTGTAATGAAGACTCTGATGTTTCTTCTTGTAGGGAAAAGGGTGAGTGAGATGCTAATTTAGTACTCTCATAAGTATGTGGTAATGATCAGTCGCGTGTCAATGATTCAGTTATTCCTTACAGGTCTGTAATGAAGACTGATGTTTCTTCTTGTAGGGAAAATGATAAGAGGGGGGTTATTTGGAGTGGTGTATTGAAATATTCTTGGTTCAAATGTAATTTGTGTTAGTGTAGGATTGCATGTCTGTAATTTGTTTTTTTGTAAACGTAGTTAGTATGTGAGGTGGATGAGAAATTAAACTTCAACTTGGACAGTGAATTCTTGATCGTGTAAGTTGATGAATGGGACGTCAGACATAAAAAATGAGGGACACTGGCCACTGTTTATTAGAGCAACTTGTAATTTATAGGGGTATAGAATATGAATCAATCTCAATTAGAAAGAATGGAAAAGAACATAATATTAAATTGACATGATGAAAATAATTTATTAATGACAGGCACTGGGGTGAGAAGATCATCCAGAGAGACTATGCGATTAAGCTAAACTAAAAGCGTAAGTGCCTAGCTGCCAAGGAGACTGAAACCTAATGAGTGAAGCGTTAACATGTAGAAAGCTTTGCAAACATTGTATGTAGCCATGAGAGAATTACAACATTAACCAATGGGCGATTCTAGATGAAATTTACTTATAGAAGGTCTACAAATCATGTGTCGAGAGTGCTACATGTTTTGCTTTGTTGCTTAAATCACAACATGAATGAGCAAATGCATCACTACTTTAGACATGAACAAACATTTCACAAATATATTACTATATTATTATTTTGGATCAGAACAACTTTCATTAAAAATGTTGTTGTTTGGATATGGAGAAACTTGGAGCAAACATAAATGTAAAAGTAGTTTTTTAGGGTATAGTCAAGCGAGAGACCAATCTGGTATGACTCCACTACGCAAGCATTTCGTAAGGGGATTGTTTTTCCATTTACATTGTATGTTGTTCAATTAGATAACAATTTTACTATGGATTCAATCCTGTTACTCTGTTATGGAGTACACATGCTGTCATCATTTCACCAACTCTGGGTCCATATCAGTATATGATTGCTAATGGTGCTAGCCGAAAAGCTAGCATAGTGCAGTTTGTTCAAAATGCATTCATCTTTAGTTTATCTAATAAAAGACACCCATTGTGATTCATAAACATCCCAAATCGTCCAAATGGCAGTTTGGACACACACACACACACACATATATATATTGAGGCTCTTCTGAGTGGAATTTGGCAATGCAACTATTGAAGCTTGTTTATGCTATGGTCCAACTCAAATTGATTAGTTCATGAACTAAGTTTTTTTAACACATATGAACTTATGTTTGCGTAATGGGCTAGTAGTTATGACCTTGAGGACGCCAAAATTAAATAATTCCAACAAACTTTTCAGTTTTTAAAATAAATGTCTGTTTTATTGTTCAACTTCTAAGTTCATAGGTCTGTTTTATTGTTCAACTTACAAGTACATAGGTCACTGCCAAGTGTCATGACTTTCAGGTTCTCACCAAAAGCCCCAATTTTTTATTTTATTTTTTAACTAGATCGTAGTTTCCTACATGAAAAACTATATAATGACTTAATTTGAAGCATGTAATTAGAGTAGAAGGGATACGCTCATCTTGTAGAATTTGTTCATTTTATAGAAGCTTTTAGTTAAAACAAAAATCTACATTGTTTAGTGATTTAGTAATTGTCAATCTTGTGTTGTTTTAGTTTTGTTCAATTGTTGCTTATAATACATTATTTTTTTCAACAAGTGTATTGTGTTTTGATTTACCAACTTCATTCCCTATTCACTCCTGTACACCATTGAATGCGGTTAGGTAGAAGCTTGGGTTGAAGACAATATCCATCAAATTAACCACTTGATTGATACAAACATTGACATATGGGTATTGAAGGAGGAGTTGCTAATTCCTCAAATCCACTCAAGGTGTTATATATGTAGCGTTTTCTTGCACAGTCCTATTCTTCCTTTCCACTACCCCATTTTGCTGAGGGGTTCTAACAGTAGATAAGTGCCTCCTAATACCATGATCTTCACAAAATTTTTCAAATTCATTTGAAGTAAACTCACCTCCTTTATCTGAACTCAAGCATTTGATCTTAGCATCCATTTCATTTTCAACCAAGGCTTGGAAAGCTTTAAACTTATCAAGAGCATCATAGCTGCTCCAAATGCCCTAAATATGTTGTGAGCTCCACTAAAAAGGCTCTTTGGTGGTTAGACTCTTGTCAGGGTCTAGGTAAACATTGATATTTCCACCTTTTGATAGAAAAATTGATGATATTATTGAAGATTAGATTTCCATATTGGTATTACACAAACAATTTCTTAGTTTGAAAAAAGGCCACATGCACCCTTCTAAAAATTGAACCCTAAGTTCAACAATGTTGGGAGGTTAGCTTGCTTGGTAAAGAGAAATTGAGGGTGCTCCACCTTGATGAGGTGATGAAGGTGAATCCCACTTGGAGAGATTTCATGGAGGCCATTAAGGAAGGATATTTTCTCAAGGATACACAGAGAAAAGTAGATCCAGTGGCAACCACTATCAAAAGGGCCAATTAGTATAAGATTACACGAATAGTTTCCATGCATTGTGTGCAAAGCTCTCAATAGGAAGGATTGAGAAGAATCAAATCCTCAAGTACCACAATAGCCTTCACTACTACATTCAAACAAAGAGGACATTTTTGAATGTTGAAACCCTAGGGGATTGTTTACTTGTACGTGGTGAAAATTAAAGAGAAACTCAAGCCCAAAGGTAAGAAAAAATCTTTTGTAGGCATCAAGCCAAAGGGTGACAACAAAAGAAAATTCATAGGGAAGCAACAAAGCAATTGTATTTTGCCATTGTAAGTTCCCAAAATCGTGCGGGTCAACATGGTAGTTCAATGATGATATGGCAAGCCCAGCACATGACCCACGAGGCGTGAAATATACTTCCTCTCAACATTTTCTAACTTGATGACAATTCCCTCATCCTTTTTAGCTCACTATCCATCTTGTTCAGCCCTTGGATTGAGTTCCAAGTTCTTGCACACCTTTGAAAACCTTTTGAAGACCTTCAACTGTAGGGTTGCTCAGACAACCTACCTTAGCGAAAGGGGCAACCTAGACTTGCCCTGTCGTCTTTTGGAGATGTGTGATTGCTTCAATTTTGGCCATTTTGCACCATTTTTGCTCGTGATTGAGAGTTCTTTCTAGTCTTGATTAACCCTGTCATGTCCCGATATTAAGGCATTGTTTAAATTAAAGATTTAAAATTGCCTTCTTGAAATATGGTCAATTTAAATGATAATTGCGGATATATAAAATAGTTAATAAATAATATTATTGTTTTTATATAGTTAAATTATAATATATATTTATAAATAATAAATATAAATACAAATATTAAATATTATCAATTTAAATATTATAATAATTATAATATATTATATTATATTATAAAATATAAGTAATGATAATATAAATAATATTATCATATATTATATAATATAATATAACTATATGATTATTAATATATATAAATGAATATTATTAAATATATATATAGTAACTAACATTATTAATAAGAAAAGCAGCATATAAGAGAAGAGTTAACGATTCCTAAATAGAAATACAAACAGCAGCAGTTAGAAGGGCTGCAAACACTTTAAAAGGGGTACGATCTCTTTAAGGGATATACTCCTTTACAAATGACATACGCCTTATAGATTTAAAAGGGAAGCGGTGTAGCTAATCGGTAAAAAAGAAGTTAATTCAAATAACAATCAGAAATATTTCTGATTTTTGGGAAAATCAGATCTAAATAATAAGTTGCAGCAGCATAAATCTTCAAGAATTCAAGGTTGTAAGGTAAGTATTATCATAGTATTATATATATAATATTATATTTATTATGATGAATGCCTTAAGTAATGATATATATATAATTAAAAGATTATTGTGAGTATCATTACATATGTATATACTAGTATTATGAAAATTGCTATGGAATATGAATTGCATTTACAACACTTTGGTATGCTCAAACTCAAGGCCTATCTATTTTAATTGCCTTCAACCTGTGAGTGAGTGGCGTGGTGTTGTTAGGGAGAGGTAGAGTAAACCCAACCATCGAGTTGGTGTCATCGCGCCCTAGACAAGTAAATCCCCATCCATGGTTGAGGATTAGAAGAGAAATGAGGATTGAGATTGAGCATAGCCAATGCATAATGTGTTATGGATAAATGTGATCAATTGGTATGTTGAAATATATCAAATATGTCCAAGTTGATAGTTATTTCTATTGCCTACAATCTTAGGAGAGGCAAGGTGTTGTTAGGGAGAGGCGGAGTAAATCCAATGCATGAGGTGGTGTCATCGCGCCCTAGACAACTTAAGTCGTTAGGGAGAGGCGGAGTAAATCCAATCCATGAGGTGGTGTCATCACGCCCTAGACAAGTAAATCCCCATCCAAGGTTGAGCAATAGAAAGGAAATAAGGATTAAGACGAACATAGTCAATATTGAATTGTGTTATGAATTGAACCGAATGTGGATTATGCTATTGTTTATTATACTATTATAGATAAGTTCAATATTATCTTGATTGAGTGACCTTTAATAGTTCTAATGTCCCTTTTTAGTGATATTATTGTGTGTAAGAAAAGAAATAAAGAATATCCTATAAGGGGACATTACAAGTGGTATCAGAGCTATCGTCCTGCCATCCTGTGAATGATAATTGACTTATATGCATTTGAGTGTATACTTTATGACTTTGAGCTACTTGCTTGTCTACTTGAGCTACTTGCCCACTTGGTTGAGCTACTTGCCCACTTGCTTGAGCTACTTGAGCTACTTGCTTGTCTACTTGCTTGAGCTACTTGCTTGTCTACTTGAGTTACTTGCCTACTTGCTTGAGCTACTTGCCTACTTGCTTGTCTACTTGAGTTCCTTGCCTACTTGCTTGAGCTACTTGCTTGTCGACTTGAGCTACTTGAGCTACTTGCTTGACTACTTGACTACTTAGTTACTTGCTTGTCTACTTAAGCTACTTGCCTACTTGCTTGCGTGCTTGAGCTAATAGGTAGGAAGTGTGCCCTCCATCATGCTCTAACTTGCAAATATTTCTATGGATTCTATTCAAGGATCAACTTGAGGAGAAGAAATTAGTATATCCTACAAGGGACATAAATTAATGCAAGCCTACTCTAGGAGGAATCGTCAACTCTTAGAAGAGCAAATGAACAACGAAATGAGGGCCTTCATGGAAGCAACTACCAAGGCAATGATGGATCAAAACGAAAGAATCACCAAAGCCATGATGGAGCAAGGCGAAAAGAAAACACAAATGTTTCTAGAGGCACTCCAAAAGGTGGGTAACACTACGGATCATCCATACTCAACAAATGGAAGAGAAGTAGGGTCTAATCATTCCGAGAACAACCATACTTCATCCAATCCAAGGATTCCTATACCATCTTTTCTTTCGGAAGAGGAAACATCAAGAACGGAAGAACCCACTCCAAATTCAATAGGCACGGATGACATTGCAAGAGCTTATGCGAGCTTAGAACCTGAAGTGAGGAGAGTAGTGTCATTCAATGATTATAGCAACTCAAGAAGAAATGAATTAACGAGAAGGGAAAGAAGACCAATTAATAAGGATTTAAAGCACAAAGCAAACAAGGTGAATCTTCCAAACTTTGATGGAACCAATAAGATCACTCCACATGCATGGCTTCAAAAGTTGAACGACTACTTTCTACTCAGCCCAATGACTGAGAGGGATGCCCTCCAATTTGCCATCCTACACTTGGAGGGATTGGCCTACGAATGGTGGCATAATGGGAAGCATACTCAAGGCAATGAATCCATCACATCCTATGAGAAATTTTCCCAAAAATTCATCAAGAGATTTGATCGAAGGCATCCTCAAGAAGATTTTAAGGAGTTGACACACTTGAAACAATGAGGAACGGTGGAAGAATACATAAATGAATTTGAGAAAATATCTATAAGAGTTTTAGAAGTCGATGAGGATAGACTCACTTACCTATTTGTTGAAGGATCAAAAGATTCACTTAGAGGATTAGTGAGTGCCCTTAGCCAATAACCCTTGAAGATGCAATCGAAATAGCCTTGAGACTTGAGACATCAACAAGCAACATATCCTCAAACAAACACAACAAACTTGTCCACAAGACCTCCTCTTCCAAAGAGGAATTTAATGAGCTCAAAAAGAAAAACTTATGTTTCAAGTGCAAGGAACCCTGGGTTGATGGACATGTTTGTAACAGAGAACTTGAAAAGGAAAAATGGTGCTACCGTTGTAAGGAAAAATGGGAACCAGGACACATATGTGGTAAAAGAGGGCGAGCCCAAATGCTAAAGGCAACCACTGAGGAAAACTCAAATAAAAGATTCAAAGAAAATTGATTCTAGAACTAAGCACGTTCTTTTTGATCATTCAAATTTTAGAATTGCTTTGAGGACAAACAATCTTGAGTGGGGAGGGCTGTCATGTCCCGATATTAAGGCATTGTTTAAATTAAAGATTTAAAATTGCCTTCTTGAAAAATGGTCAATTTAAATGATAATTGCGGATATATAAAATAGTTAATAAATAATATTATTGTTTTTATATAGTTAAAATATAATATATATATTTATAGTATTTATAAATAATAAATATAAATACAAATATTAAATATTATCAATTTAAATATTATTTTAATTATAATAATTATAATAAACTATTAAATATAATATATAAATATAATTATAAAATATAAGTAATAATAATATAAATAATATTATCATATATTATAAAATATAATATAACTATATGATTATTAATATATATATATATATATATATATATATATAGTAACTAACATTATTAATAAGAAAAGTAGCATATAAGAGAAGAGTCAACGATTCCTAAATAGAAATACAAACAACAGCGATTAGAAGGGCTGCAAACACTTTAAAAGGGGTACTATCTTTTTAAGGGATATACTCCTTTACAAAGGATGTACCCCTTGATAGATTTAAAAGGGAAGCGGTGTAGGTAATCAGTAAAAAGGAAGTTAATTCAAATAACAATCAGAAATATTTCTGATTTCTGGGAAAATCAGATCTAAGTAATAAGTTGCAGCAGCATAAATCTTCAAGAATTCAAGGTTGCAAGGTAAGTATTATCATAGCATTATATATAAATAATATTATATTTATTATGATGAATGCCTTAAGTATATATATATATATATATATATATATATATATATATATATATATATATATATATATAATTAAAAGATTATTGTGAGTATCATCACACATGTATATACTAGCATTATGAAAATTGCTATGGAATATGGATTGCATTTACAACACTTTGGTATGCTCAAACTCAAGGCCTATCTATTTATATTGCCTTCAACCTATGAGTGAGTGGCGTGGTGTTGTTAGGGAGAGGTAGAGTAAACCCAACCATCAAGTTGGTGTCATCGCGCCCTAGACAAGTAAAACCCCATCCATGGTTGAGGATTAGAAGAGAAATGAGGATTGAGATTGAGCATAGCCAATGCATAATGTGTTATGGATATATGTGATCAATTGGTATGTTGAAATATATCGAATATGTCCAAGTTGATACTTAGTTCTTTCTATTGCCTACAACCTTAGGAGAGGCGAGGTGTTGTTAGGGAGAGGCGGAGTAAATCCAATCTATGAGGTGGTGTCATTGCGCCCTAGACAACTTAAGTTGTTAGGGAGAGGCGGAGTAAATCCAATCCATGAGGTGGTGTCATCGCGCCCTAGACAAGTAAATCCCCATCCAAGGTTGAGGAATAGAAAGGAAATAAGGATTAAGACTTGAACATAGTCAATATTGAATTGTGTTATGAATTGAACTGAATATGGATTATGCTACTGTTTATGTTATACTATTATAGATAAGTTCAATATTATCTTGATTGAGTGACCTTTAATAGTTCTAATGTCCCTTTTTAGTGATATTATTGTGTGTAAGAAAAGAAATAAAGAATATCCTATAAGGGGACATTACAAAGCCTCTACTCCCCCCGATTGGTTCTCTTCTCTTGATTCTCAATCAACTCTTCAATCATCTATCCATCAACTCTCCAGTCTTCTCCCAATCACCTCCCCCAATTTATGAAGCTTCTCAACTATAAATACTAATATTCCCCTTGCCTTTGGCATTTTGGAGGTAGTTCATTTAAGCAACTCCTATAACATATCTATGTTCAGTATAGAATGCAAGTGCCTTTTCCTAGCTTTCTAGATAAAAGGTTCATTTTTCTTTCTTTGCTTTAGCAACTCCCACAACATATCTATGCTTAGTACAAGATGTATGTGCCTTTTCCCAGTGTTCTAGATATGAGGTTGTTTCATTATGCATTATAACCATTTCTTTACAAGAAGCTCTCATTCTTTTCCTCTCTAATAGGATTATGAATCACCTTTTAAGACCTAGGCTATTCATGCACAACCCCCACAACATTTTCATGCTCTTATAGGACTCCCATGCCTTTTCAGTTTTGCTTAGAAGCTTCAAAACTTCCCTTTTAGATAACTTCCAATATTCCTAGATCTTTTTTTCAATTTTACTCAATCTTAGACCCCCCTATATTCCCACTGTCATCAAGGAGCACCTCACTGCTACAGAGGAAGATACAGAAGCTAGACTTCCCAAGGCCATAGACCAAAGCTAGGTTCAAGAGAAAGCTCAGATCTTGAGAGAAATAAAATAAAATAGAAAAAGAGTTTGTGTAGCAAGGGTATTTCAAATACAAGGTCAATGTGTCAACCACTTTTTCATAGATAATTGACAAGAATTAAACATTATCCAAGGAATTGCAACTACAAATCTCAACTTGCTAGAAGAGCTAACAACGACACTCCACATCAAATTGCATACGACAATCATTAAACTCCTGCTCAAGGTCATACATGTCTAAACCTCACAGTTGCTCATAGGGCCCTTCTCCCTCTAGAAGAGAATAGTCCAATAGTCTCTCCCCCACTTCACTAGTTATTGCCATGCGAGTAGGAGTGACTTGCCTACTTGCTAGACACACAGTGACAGTGCATATGACATGTAATCTCTCATCTGTGCACAGTAGTGGCAAGTTAGATTTTACCAATAACATATTTTGTTGAACTTGATGTGAACTAGCAAATCCTTCTAGGTGAGCTTGTTCACATTTACCATGCTTCTTTCTATCTTCATTTCTCTTTTCTTTCACGTCTATTCCATTATTCTACAATATCTTTGATAGCCCCAGAATATGTTAGAATTGGATAGAGCTTAGGGGCAGATCCCTTCTAGTGAGCCTATTACCTCTGCATTCAACAGGTATCTTCTGCCAAACCCAATGACACCAATTTTTAATCATTTTGATTATGAAGATACTACTCAGACGTTGGGTGACTAGAACCACATAACTTTGTGACTTTCAATAACCTAAATCAAGGTAGGGCATGCTAGGTGCTTGTTCAATAAAAAATCCATCAACAGGATAGTCCTATCACAAGCTATAGGGACTCGACCACCCAAATAGACAACGAGGTGAGCTACTTAGAAAAGAATTTAGAAGAAGCTTGAGCAACTTAAGAAGCCCTCCATGTAGCCTACCAAAATGAAGGAGTTGTAGTTGTAATGTCCCTTATCCTAAGTATGAGGGTGTTAGAGTCACTTTCTTGCTTTGGGTGGGATTTGAGATTTTCTCATACTAGCATAGCTTTCCTTCATTTCTTGAACCCCCACTTTCCTAATCCTTTGGCTTCTATGGACTTTCGAGTTTCCCCTTCCCTCATTACAATGGCAAAGCGTATGCAATATCCCCAATCCATGATCCTTGTCAATATTAGTTATGCCGAAACCTCAATCCCCACTCATTCATGCATTAGGTATTGCCAACTCTTGATCCTTGGAGACAATTGCATCCCTGCATGCCATTCCTTGAACCTTCAACCTTGGACCTTCAAAGAACATAATGCCAACATACCAAATGGAAATACTTTTGAGTGGCATTCTAACTCTTGTTTCCCTAGCCCCCCTCGCCATTGCATCCCTCAAGCATGTGAAACCCCAGACCCTTGTAGGATTATTAACTCCAGGCACACGAATGTTTAAACTTCCAGCATCAGACCTTGGGAGAGTTCTCCACTCATCCTTCATGCATACATTTACCCGGAACCCTACACTTAGGGATGCACTTTCACGTAACCCCACCATTTAAATAAAGGACTTCACCCACCACCACAATCGACCAAGAATGCCAATAATAGACCCAAATTTGAATGTAAAATGGTAGGAAACTCTCAAACAACTCTCAACATGTTTGGGCCCATGATAGGCCTTCAACTCTTATATAAGACAAGCAACTTCATTAATTGGAACCATCTTTTCATGACATCAACAATCCCCAAATCCCAGTTCGAGCATTTGTGTTTAGTGATTAGATCTAAGGACGAAAACCCTTGGATTTGGAGATCAAAGGATGAAAATCCTTTGGTTTCTAGAGGGAAGCTTTAGAGGTTGCATCAAGAATTCAACATGGAGGATTTCAACAATAGTTGGATCTTTCAGTAGTTTGATCATTTTCAGAATATCCTTGTAATCATTGAAGTTTTGATCATCAACAAATACTTGTAATAGTAGATCTATGTAGTCATTTGAATGAATTGTATGATTGAAATACTTTGTGCCGGTTAGTTTATATGTGCAGATTTGTTCATTCTATGTGGCCATTTCAGATCCAAGTATTTTGTGTGAATGTTTCTGGCTGCTTTTCATTGCATTATTCTAGATCTTGGTGAGGGGGACCGAGGAAACGAGAGTCGAGATGCCGCTTAGAAGTATTTCTATTTGGTATGTTAGCATCATGTTCTCCGAAAGTCCAAGGTTGGGGGTTTGGGAAATGGGATGCCAGGGTGCTAAGGGATGCAATTGTTTGCAGGGATCAAGAGTAGGTGATACGCAATGTAGGAAGGAGCAAGAATTAGGGATTTAACATAACCGATACTGGCAAGGATCGAGGATTGGGGATAGTACATATCCATTACCATCATAATGAGGGAAGAGGAAACCCAAAGTTTGCAGAACATAGGATCAGTAAAGTGGGGGCATAGGGAATGAAGGAAAGGTATGTCAATACAAGAAAATATGAAATCTCACCCAACACAGGAAAGTGACTTTGACATCCTCATACATAGGATAAGGGACATACAAACAATTATCAAACTCCCACTCAAGGCCATCCATGTCTGAACCTTGTTGTTGCTCATACCCCATTGCAAATCATAGGACCGTTCTCCCTCGAGAAGAGGATAGTCCAATAGTTTCTCCTCACTTCATTGGTTATTGCCACATGAGTAGGAGTGATTTGTCCACTCGCCATATGCATAGGGGCAGTGCATGTGACATTTAATCTCTCATATGTGGACAATAGTGGTAGGTCAAATTTTCCTGATTAGAGCCACAAAAGTAGCCATCAAAGAAAAGTGTAAAGAATACTTAGAAGGATATTAGCACCATGGCATGACCAAAAGGATTGTCATGTCAACAAGGTACTTTTGGTAGTCACATGAGTTAGAGATAAATTCAACATCATTACCCGTATACTCATTTGAATAGAGTAGATGAGATCATATTGTGAATGCAAACCCACATGCCACCATTGCAACTATGCATATCCTTTTGCTAGAGGATGAGGAATACCTATTAAATTCATAGATGACGGAAAATGGTAAGTCCTTGCATTTCATTGTTGACAAAGGAAGTTTAGAAGAATTTGAACCTAAAAACAACACCTCACTCACATCCATATGCAATTGGATGGATTATTTAGGAAAGATAAATTTGTGTCAGTCGACATAGTGTTGTTACTTCTATTCTATCAAACCCTTTAAATATGAAGTAGTCCATGATGTGGCACCCTTGGACGTTTGTGATGTCTTGTTGGGACAAGCCTACATGTGCAAGCATCATGGTGTCTGTGAATCTAGACCTTAGAGTGTCATCATCAAACTTTACAACAAAAAGTATAGGATACTAATAGTGGCTCCCGTGAAGTTAGTGCCTATGATCAATGCAAAATAGTATTAATGCATGACTACTCATGCCTGGACATTTATCTTGCTCATGATTAGATTTGACAGCAGACAAAAGGTTGTGGTTGTCACATGTACTACAACATCAACTTTGACAACACAAAATAAGTAGATGGACCAAATGTTGTTTGGATACAAAGATGTCTTCACTTGACCAATAATCATACCTCAACATTGCTAGGTGAAGCATTTGATTAATCTCATCCCTAGCACACCAGTGCCAAATAGGCCATGTGATGCATGAAATCTAGAATACACGTGGAAGATGCATACAAACAACCTCCTATTCTAAATCAAACACAAACACTTCTGATAGAGCCAAATAAGGTAAACAAACAACAAATGTTCAAAATAAAACCAACATTATACCTCCTTGATATGTGGATTTGTTCTTTGGATGTTGAAGATGGGTTTTGTGTTGCAATGTTGGTTGCTCTTGAGAGAGATTTCCTAATTTGACATGTACTTGTCACTTCCGCATATATGAAATATGTGTTTGAATGAGGGTTTTTGTAGATTTTTGGACAAAGATATGGAGGGTTGTGATCGAGTCTTGGATTGGAGTGTTATGATTCATTAGCTTGTAGGAGGGGTAGGATTAATCAAGTAACTATTCATTAGCTAATGATGGAGGGTTGAGATTGAAGTAGATGGAGGGGTAGGATTAATCAAGTAATGAATGGTTGAGATTGCCTTATCTTGCATGGAGAGATGACATGCACCCAAGTGGAGGCTTGGGGTGAGTGTAAGCACGTGAGGGATATTGAATCAAGTAATGAATGGTTGAAATTACCTTAACTTGCATGGAGAGCTGAGATGCACACAAGTGGATCATGTGATGGATGGTTGAGATTTTCTTAAATTTGAACAAAGGTAGAGATAAAAAGGGGATTTTTGGATTTTGTGGTGAGGTGGAGGTGAATATTTATTTTATTTTAAAATGGGGGAATATGCATGATCTAATTAGTCTAATTAATTAAATAGGTTTGATTTATTTAATTAATCAATGAAGGAACATTAGCATAATTAATTAATTAATTAGTAAAGGTACATTAGACTAACTAATTAACTATAGAATTGGTGCAAATTAATGATGATGGGATATAAAATAAGGCAATGTTATGTTAACATGCATGAGCAAATTATAACCGTAGATTTTGTCTCTCTTTGAGATAACTTTGTGAATAAAGGAGTAATGTCGTTTCAAAAAATATAGGCACTTGGCAAGAAAAAATTAGTGACAAGATGCCCCAGTTGTTTGGAGAAAGTGGAGTCAGAAATGTGCTAGGGATGCCCCTCGGGAGAGCAGGTAGGTTGATGGGACTTGGGTGGAGATTTTGAAAGGAGAACTAGCTCTTAGGGGGTGAAAAATGGAGGGAAGGGGTGAAAATGGGGGAAAACGTGAATAAATAGGAGTGGGGGGTTAAAAAGTTATTTTCACCTTTGCACATAGTGAAAAAGAGCTCTAACCTTGTGATGTAGGAGCATCCCTGGTTCAAGAGCAATCTTGCATCAACTAAAAACATTTGCATTTTAGTTTGTTTCTTTTCATTTTCCAGTTTAGTACAGTTAGTTCAGTCAGTAGTAGTTTTTGGTATTTTGGTCTGCATTCTACCGCAGTTACATTTCAGATCTTGTGGAACTGGACTTAGCATCTAGACTCATTCATCTACATCATATCCAATTTTCAGAGCATTTGGATCAAGTACTAGAAAGATATCGCTCTCAGAAGATTGACTGTTTTCTCATAACAGAGCATCCTGACAATCTTAGATAATCAGCTAAAGGAGAAGACCTGCGGAGCATTTCACAACTCGCGGAGCTAAATTACACATCATTCAAGGTTGTTTAGTTTGTAGCCGACCTTTCCCGAGATACATGCTTCATTCTACTCATTTGCGGAGGATTCCTATTCATTTAGGTCCGACCTATCCATGTACACATGTTACAACTCTTCGTTGGAGTTTGTGACCTTCCTTGGTTGATATGGAGGAGTCTTTGGTCCCGGAGATGATATATATTGATGTAATAGATGCATAGGAAGGTAGTGATTGCTAATTTACAAGTTTGATAGTTGGAATTCTTTGTGAAGGAGATTCAAAGCTATATCTTGTGTATATTATGATATTCTGTAATCAGGCCTGTGAGCCTGAATTGTAAGCCTGCATGTTGCCGGCCAATTTGTATTTGAGTTCTATGATATACTAAATGATTGAATCTGCATTTGTTTCATATCCTTGAGTTGTTTCCGTTGTGTTAACTCTAGCTGCACGGTTTGGACTGTTCTCTTTGAGGACCCTCCTAACCTTGATTACACCACCTTGAGAAATAAAGTGAGAGAGATGGAGAGAATCCTAGTCCAAGAGCACTGAAGTGA
The DNA here is from genome assembly GCA_027924645.1 of Cunninghamia lanceolata. Taxonomy (NCBI): domain Eukaryota; kingdom Viridiplantae; phylum Streptophyta; class Pinopsida; order Cupressales; family Cupressaceae; genus Cunninghamia; species Cunninghamia lanceolata. Next base: position 3,168,716 of record BSBN01000942.1, read on the forward strand.
GTGGGTTAGAGAGTATAGGTGATGAGAGACACTTGACCATCAGTGAGTTAGGTTTTTGAATTTTGAATTTAGCATTTATGGTGCATTTATTAGGGGTTCAACGCACAAACATTGTGGGATGAGTTTCACCCTGTGCCATTTGTGTGGAGGGTCATGACCTTTTGTGCCATGTGGCACAACATTTGTGCACGAAATTGCAACATTTGCATAGTGAGACATTTCCACGTTGCACGAAATAACCCCGGATGTCTGATACAAGAGCATCCCTGGTTTAAGAGCAATCTTGCATCAACCAAAAACATTTGCATTTCAGTTTGTTTTCATTTCAGTTTGTTTCTTTTAATTTTCTAGTTTAGTATAGTCAGTAGTAGTTTCTGTATTTTGGTTCACATTCTATCACAGTTGCATTTCAGATCTTGCGGAGCTAGACTTAGCATCTAGACTCATTCATCTACATCATATCCAATTTTCAGAGCATTTGGATCAAGTACCGGAAATATATCGCTATCAAAAGATCAATTGTTTTCTTAGAGCAGAGCATCCTGACAATATCAGATAATCAGCTAAAGGAGAAGACCTACGGAGCATTTCACAACTAACAGAGCTAAATTACACACCATTCAAGGTTATTTAGTTCGTGGCTGACCTTCCCCGAGATCTGCGCTTCATTCTACTCATTTGCGGAGGAGTCCTATTCATTTAGGTCCGACCTATCCATGTACACACGTTACAACTCTTCATTGGAGTTTGTGACCTTCCTTGGTTGACGCGAAGGAATCTTTGGTCTTGGAGATGATATATATTGATGTAATAGATCCTTAGGAAGGTAATGATTGCTAATTTACAAGTTTGATAGTTGGAATTCTTTGCGAAGGAGCTTCAAAGCTATATCTTGTGTATATTTTGATATTCTGTAATCATGCCTATGAGCTTGAATTGTAAGCTCGCATATTGCCGGTCAATTTTTATTTGAATTCTATGATATACTAAATGATTGAATCTACATTTGTTTCATATCCTTGAGTTGTTTCCATTGTGTTAACTCTAGCTGCACGGTCTGGACTATTCTCTTTGAGGACCCTCCTAACCGTGACTGCACCAAGTGGTATCAGAGCTAGGTTCAAATCTTTGGGAGTGAATTGAGTGAAGTTGGCAAAGGAATTCCATAAGATCTTGTTGTGAGAAGATTGCCGAATCCGAGGCAGGTTACTTGTTTTGCAACTGATTGCCAATTGTGAGGCAGTTGTCACCTTGTAGCCCGATTGTCGAATTGAGGTAGTTTGCACTTGATCCTAGGAAGATGCTACCGAGGAGAATCCATGCTATTGGAACAATGGCTGGAAGAATGGATGAGATGATGGAGATGATGAAAATAATGCGAATTAGACTGGATGCTATCGAAGAAAATAGAAGAAAAAGACTAAGCCCTAGAATTGATATTGAGAGTGATGATGAAGAATTTTAATCTGTGAATCAAACTAAAGAAACCCTAGGAGGTGATGAAGAAGAAGAATTAGATCAAGTCAAGATGTTGTGAGCTATTTCAAAGATTGGAAAGAGACCTAGAGTTGATGTACCGAACTACACTAGCAATTTGAATCCTGAAGAGTTGATTGACTGGATAAATGACATAGAAGAATACTTTGAGTATAGGAAGTTGAAGATCCGAAGAAGGTGAAATTTGTAAAGACAAAGTTGAAAGGACATGCTACTATATGGTGGAAACAAGTTCAGTTGGATAGAAACAGAAGAGAGAAAGAAAAGATTACAAAGTGGGATAGGATGGTGACAAAATTAAAGAATCAGTTTATATCTGCTGATTATGAGTTAGAATTGTTGAAGAGATTGCAAAACCTGAGACAAAAGAAGAAATCTGTGAAGGAATATACTGAAGAATTTCATAAGATGATCATAAGGACAGGACATAGTGAAGCAAGCAAGGAGAAAGTGGCTAGATACATCAATGGACTGAGATTGAACAATCAAGAAGAATTTAGTTTGGTATGGATGACAACACTGGAAGAAGCATATCAGTTTGCCCTAAAAGTTGAAGAGAAGATGAATAAGAGGCATGATCAGAAACAAAGAGGTAGAGGAGATAAATTTTAGAGGCATAACATTTTCTGGAGGAGAAAGATCATATGCGGAGCATAATAGACAAGAGAACACATCTAAGAAAGAAGATAGAGATAATAATGCATACCAGAGATGATAGAAATTTATACCATAGAGGAAACCCTAGTCCATACTGGAGTGAAGGATACAAAAGAGAAGGAAGAGGACCTGATAGGAGAACATTTAAAGAAACTTGTTTCAAGTGTGGAGGTGAAGGACATAGTGCATTTGAATGTAATCAAGGGAGCACAAACAAGAAAACATAGAACAGTGGAAGAGTAGCCTATGTAGAAGAAGAACCTGTTAGATCACCTACTTCAGTTGGTAAACCTGAGAAAGGAGAAACACTTGTGATGAGGAGAGCACTATTTCAAGCAGAGACAAATGAGGAACCACCGTAGAGGAAAAGCTTGTTCAGAACCAGATGCAAATCAGGAGGTAAATGTTGTAAAGTTGTAATTGATAGTGGTAGTTCTGATAACCTAGTTTCAGAGGAGATGGTGACTAAGTTGAAGTTAGAGAGATTGAAACACCCTAAGCCTTATCAGATAGCATGGATTCATGATGATCATAAGGTACTGATGAGTGAACAATGTTTGGTGAAATTTCATATTGGATCTTATCATGATGAAGTTTTGTGTGATATTATGCCTATGGATGTATGTCATATCTTGTTGGATAGACCTTGGCAGTATGATAGGAAAGCTATACATGATGGGAGAAAGAATGCATACACTATAACATTAAATGGAAAGAGAATTACTTTGATTCCTTTGGAAGATGATCCTAAGAGTGAAGTATGTTGGAATGCTAAAATCTGTTTGGTAGATGAAAGAAAATTTCTGGATGGCTTGAGATATGAGAACATGTGTTATGCTTTGATCCCTAAGAAGCCTGAAACCCTAAGGACTGAAGAAGCACAACCGGAGGAGATAACTGTGTTGCTGACAGAGTATGAAGACATCATATCAGACAATGTACCTGGTCATCACATGGATCTTATACCTGGAGCTAGTTTGCCTAACAAAGAAACACACATAATGACACCTGCAGAGAATGAAGAATTGAATAGACAGATACATGAGTTGTTGAGGAAAGCTTTGATAAGAGAAAGTTTGAGTCCCTGTGCAGTACCTGCAGTGTTAGCACCAAAGAAGGATGGAGAATGAGGATGTACAGACTCTAGAGAAATCAACAAGCTCACAATTAAGTATAGATTTCCTTTACCTAGGATAGATGATATCATGGATTGTTTGAGTAGAACAAAATATTTCACAAAGATAGATTTGAAGAGTGAATGCCATCAGATCAGAATCAAAGAAGGAGATGAATGGAAGACTATTTTTAAGACAAATGAATAATTGTATGAGTGGTTTGTGATGCCTTTTGGATTGACAAATGCACCGAGTACTTTCACGAGATTGATGAATGAAGTTTTGAAGAAATACTTAGGTAAGTTTGTTATTGTATATTTGGATGACATTCTGATTTTCGGTAAGACAAAGGAAGAACATTTGTGGTACCTGAGACAAGTGTTGCAGAGACTGAGAGAAGAGAAATTGTTGATAAACATCAAGAAATGTAGTTTCATGAAGGAAGAATTGGTGTACTTGGGATTTGTGATTTCTGCGGAAGGATTGAAGATGGACCCTGAGAAAGTGAGCAATTGTCGAATGGCCTACACCGGAGAGCATTGGAGAAGTCAGATCATTTCATGGATTAGCTAGTTTCTACCGGAAGTTCATAAAAAAATTTAGTTTAGTTTGTAACCCTATGACAGAGGCAATGAGAGGTGACAGAAAAGATTTCAAGTGGACATCAAGAGTAGACAAAAGTTTGAGTTGTTGAAGCAGAAAGTGACAGAGCAACCTGTTTTGGCATTATTGGATTTCAATAAGGTATTTCAAGTAGATTGTGATGCAAGTTGGAATGCAATAGGAGCAGTGTTAAGTCAAGAAGGTAGACCTGTAGCATATTCCAGTGAGAAGTTGAATGATGCAAGGATAAGATATTCAGTTTATGATCAGGAGTTCTATGCCATAATTCAAGCCTTGAAGAAGTGGAGACATTACTTGTTGCCTAAGGAGTTTGTGTTGTATACAGACCATCAAGATTTGCAATATTTGAATAGTCAATGAAAGTTGAATAAGAGACATATGAGATGAGTAGAGTTCATGTAGAGTTATACTTTTGTATTGAAGCATAGGAGTGGAAAATCAAACAAAGTTGTAGATGCATTGAGTAGGAAAAGGAACTTGTTGACAGAGATGAGAGTTGAAGTGTTGGGATTTGATGAATTGAAGAACATGTATGAGGAAGATCTTGATTTTGCAAAACCTTGGAAAGCATGTACGAAACCTGTTGTAATAGACAAAAGTAAGTGGCTGAACTATTTCATTCAAGAAGATATGTTGTTTAGAGGAAATTAGTTGTGCATACCTAGAAGTTCCATGAGAGATAATTTGATCAAGGAGAAACACAGTGGTGGATTGGCAGGACATTTTGGCATTGATAAGACAATGGCTCTGGTGAGTGAACTACTTTTGGCCTCAGATACATAAGGATGTCAGGAAATTTGTGCAAAGTTGTAGAGTTTGTCAAGTTGCAAAAGTGAGTAGTTAGAATATTGGATCGTATAAACCTTTGATAGTACCAGAGAGACCTTGGGAAGACATAAGTATGGAATTTGTAATGGGATTGCCGAAGACACAGAGAGGACATGATTCAATATTTGTAGTGGTGGACAAATTTTCAAAGATGACACATTTCATACCTTGTAAGAAGACAACTAATGCAGTGCATGTAGCTGACCTATTTTTCAAGGAGATTGTGAGATTGCATGGATTACCTAAGAGCATAATTTCAGACAAAGATACAAGATTTCTTAGATATTTTTAGAAGAGACTTTGGAAGAAGATGAAGATAGACTTGAAGTTCAATTCAACATTTCACCCATAGACTGATGGACAGACAGAGGTAGTGAATAGGAGTTTGGGAAACTTGTTGAGATGTTTGGTGGGAGAGAAGGCACGATGTTGGGATTTGATTCTTTCACAAGGAGAGTTTGCATACAATAATTCAGTGAACAAGAGTACTAGAAGAACACCATTTGAGATTGTAACATGAACTAACCCTAGAGGTGTAGCAGAGTTGAGAGACATCAGTATGGAAGATAAGAGGAGTGCAGAAGCAGAAGAATTTGCAGGACATATGGAGACAGTGCATAATAAGGTAAAGAAGCATTTGGAAGAGATGAACATCAAGTATAAGGAGAAGGCAGATGAGAAGAGAAGACACAAAGAATTTGTAGTTGGAGATGAAGTGATAGTATAGTTGAGAAAAGAAAGATTTCTAGTTGGGACTTATAACAAGTTGAAGATGAAGAAGTTTGGACCTTATAGGATACTCAAAAAATTTGATTTAGGAAATGCATATGAAGTGGTTACCAGAGACATTGGGTATATCACCTATTTTCAACTTTGTAGACCTATATCAGTATCATGAAGTAGAGTTTAGTGATAGCATTAAAAGGACTTGAAGAAGTAGTTACCACAACAAGCACTGAATTAGATTGAGGACATTTTGGATAGCAGAGTGGGACGCAACACTAGAGGTAGATAATACAAAGAATATCTTGTGAAGTGGAAAGGTAGACGGAAAGAAGATTCATGGATTTCTCAGGCTGAGGTGGACCATCTTGGTTTTCATCTAGCCCCAACAAAATGAGGGATTCACTTTTTCAATAATACTGGCTGTCTGATACAGGAGCATACCTAGTTCAAGAGCAATCTTGCATCAACCAAAAACATTTGCATTTTAGTTTGTTTCTTTTCATTTTCCAGTTTAGTACAGTCAATTCAGTCAATAGCAATTTTTGTATTTTGGTGTGCATTCTACTGCAGTTGCATTTTAGATCTTGCGGAGCTGGACTTAGCATCTAGACTCATTCATCTACATCATATCTAATTTTCAGAGCATTTGGATTAAGTACCAGAAAGATATTGCTATCATAAGATCGACTATTTTCTCAGAGTAGAGCATCCTGACAATCTTAGATAATCAGCTAAAGGAGAAGACCTGCAGAGCATTTCACAACTTGTGGAGCTAAATTACACATTATTCAAGGTTGTTTAGTTCATGGCTGACCTTCCCTGAGATATGCACTTCATTCTACTCATTTGCGGAGGAGTCCTATTCATTTAGGTCTGACCTATCCATGTACACACGTTACAACTTTTCATTGGCCGATGCAGAGGAATGTTTGGTCCTAGAGATGATATATATTGATGTAATAGATCCTTAGGAAGGTAGTGATTGCTAATTTACAAGTTTGAGAGTTGGAATTCTTTGCGAAGGAGATTCAAAGCTATATCTTGTGTATATTTTGATATTATGTAATCAGGCATGTGAGCCTGAATTGTAAGCCCACATGTTGCCAGCCAATTGTATTTGAATTCTATGATATACTGAATGATTGAATCTGCATTTGTTTCATATCCTTGAGTTGTTTCTATTGTGTTAACTCTAGCTGCACAGTCTGGACTGTTCTCGTTGGGGACCCTCCTAACCATGACTGCACCACCTTGAGAGAGAAATTGAAAGAGATGGAGTGAATCCCAATCCAAGAGCACCAAAGTGAGTGGGTTAGAGAGTATAGGTGATGAGAGACACTTGACCATCAGTTAGTTAGGCTTTTGAATTTTGAATTTAGCATTTATGGTGCATTTATTAGGGGTTCAATGCACAAACATTATGGGATGAGTTTCACCCTATGCCATTTGTGTGGAAGGTCATGACCTTTTGTGCCATGTGGCACAACATTTGTGCATGAAATAACAACATTTGCATAGTGAGGCATTTCCATGTTGCTACGTTACGTTTCCATGTTAGGTACATCGTTTGCATGCTATGTCGTGTCACTTCTGCGTCTTTGCATAGTGTTTGTGTAGTGAGGTGTTTCACTTTGTTGTGTGACATTTGGGCTAATAGTATGGCGTTTGTTCTTGGATGTGCAATGTTTGCACTTGTAGAAGAAGAATGATGATGATTGATATGCATTTGATGAATGTAGGAATGACTACTAGCTCTGGGGACATGGGAGAGGAGGTTCAGGGTGATGATCTTGACAACATGATTTGGTGATGTAGAGTGGGGGTTTTTGGAGGCAGTGGGTCTATATCATGTGGCCTAGATGTCAAAAATCCATGCAAACTGATTAATGGCATTCAGAGACTAGCACGTTCCATCTCCTGACATAGAAGATAAAAATGACTTTATAGGGAATTGCATTTGGTTGTTTACAGAGGTGGGCACACATTATATTGTCCACATTATTGCAGGTATGGTCTTTGGAGCATATCACTATGTGTTGACTAGAGGGTGTGCAGGAGATCTACGTAGATGGGGAGCTATATGTGTATGGATGGAGGATGCACAAGGGCAATAGAAGATGTATTTTGGAGATAGTTGGTTACGAGTTGAACCCAAAGGACATTACCCAGAGGCCATACATGGATGTAGAGGCATGGGAGGAGGATGCATACTACCTAGGGTATATGTAGAATGTGTTATATTATTGGTTGTCGGGGGTATATCATCGAGAGATATTGCATTACAAGGTTTTATGGCAGTTTGGAATCCAGTAGGGTATCCCGATAGGTCCTTATATTTTTTCTTAGGTTACTTGAGAGATAGGATAGTAGGGGTTGTTGGTTGATCATAGGCATGAGCTTTCCACAGTCCATAGAATTTAGAAAGAAGTGCTTTTGGGTTTGACTGTGTTGTTGGTTGATCGTCAAGTTGTAGTGGTGAGCTAGACAAGGTTGTAAATAGTACCATGGGACTATAGAGCTGATGTGGTGGTGCTAGGATATGATGCATGGTGGGATTAGTTGAGGTCGATGAGGGTCAGGCTATCGATAGCTAGGATGTTGCGAGAGCATATAGAGGCAGTGATGAGAGAGTGGGCATGACACTAGTAGAAGAGGAGGGGAGAGAGGGTGGAAATTATGGTGTTAATAGTTGTGGTAGTACCAAGGGAGGAAGGTTGGGGAGGAGGGGATGATGCCATGGACATCTAGGTGCAAGATGGAGATGTAGGCATAAGTGTGAGGCCATCAGGGCCATCATATATAGGAGCAACATGGTCATCAGGTGTGAGGCCATTAGGCACATGGGGAGACATTATGGAGAGCTTGAGCCAAGAGATTACTATTGTCATATTTTGCTTGGCCCTAAAATATTCCGGTTCCCCTCCTATTAGAAAAATCCAATCAGAGAGCCTAAATAGAAGGAGGAAAAGCCTAAATCCTTCATGATCCTGATGCTTTGCCTATCAAAAATCCATAAAAAACTCATTCGAAGAATCCTTGCAAAAAACCCAAAAAAACCTAGAAATCCTTAATCCTCAAATGCCTTCCTTCGCAGGGATTTCCTATCTTCATACTTAGTAATTTTTGGTGTGGATATCCTGATGACATATCCAGATATTTCCTAATATCTGGATGTTTTCTTAACATCCAGATCTTAACTAATGTCTGGATCCTTCCTAATATCCATGACCTTGTGAATGTCTTGATGATGTCATCCAGACCCCCTCCCCAAAGAAGTGCATATGACGATGACATCATCCAGACATTCCGCCTCTGATATATCACCCCTAGTGTTAATATCTTGATGATGTCATCCAGATCTCCCCTTCAAAGAGGTTCTTTATGCCGGTGACATCATCAGGATATTCATAAAAGGCATCCAGATATTATCTTCGCGCCCGGATATTAAATATCCATGCAGATGACTATTTCTCCATACTGCAAAGGAAAATTTGATGGGTGCATCCAGATATTTGCAAATATGCAGACCTTGAGGGATATTCAGGATATCGCGAGCCCGCAACACACATCAGGGTGATATCACATTCCTTCCGTGGGGCTGCGAGAGGAAGACAATTGTAAAGTGTATCATGGCCTGCGGTCATAGGTTCGCTTGGGCCTTTTAAGATCTAACGACAACACGGTGTCACAGGCAAATCTTGCCTGCAGGAAAGATTCTATGCATGTCCATGAGATGAGGGCACGTGGCCTGTTCTTGACAGAAGTAAAAAGGTATATGAAAGGGAGGTCCATGTGGAAGGCTTAGCATGCTTCTGCGAAGCCAAATAAAAGATGGCCCATTTCCTCCTGCCCGGCTTTGGAATGAAGACACGTGTAAAGCATATTGGGGGCCCATGGCCATATGATCAATGATTCCGTTGGGCGAAGGAGATTGCGCTAGGTGTCAAGAAGAAAGAAAGGCAGTGGTGGGGACATTGTAAATCAATGGTGGCGCAGTGTCGTGGTGGAATCTTGCCTGTTGGGTAGATTCTCTGTGCACTTGCGAGATCTTGCCACGTATCCTAAAGCCTCAGCGTCGAATTAAAAAGTAAAGTGCATGTTGCGGAGCTCATGGGGCCATCAATCTTTGAACCATTCCTTCATCCTACGGTTGGACAATTTAAACTCAGGATTTTCAAACTCCCAGGTGGTGCTGAAAGAATTTTTCTTAGTTGTTGGGCTTTGTAGATGAAATTCGCGGGGATTGGCACAATTCTTCAATGCGAGGGAGTTCAGTGGCTCGGTGGAAAATCTTTCTATGATCTATGACAACTTTTGGGCTTTCATCTTCAATGCCCTGTCCTATCTTGTGTATGGGCTACTATTTCTAGGGTTGCAGATCTACCAGAGGCATAGCCTCTATCCTCTTTGCCGTTGGTTCCTGTCTCTGCATTGATGGCAGCATTGGTAGTCTCGATTCCCGTGGACCTACCTCAACGCCCTTTACACAAGAACTTGTTATAAAAGCATTGTAATCTTCAACAAAAGTAGGAGTTAGTAATTTCTAGACTGTTATGTTGCCAAATTTCTTGTAGTTAGACCTCTTAGTGTAATTACAGGGTTATTGGAATGTGACTCACTGTGCCTATAGCTTGGCCTTTGCTATCTTCTGATCAATCCACCCATGAATGTAATAAACTATACTGTGTCTTTTTCTGCTATTGGTTATTTTGCATTGTAATGGTTTCTGGCCTTCATGATCAATATATTCATAATTCTTGCCTCTCTTATGCTCTAATTTCTGTGTTTTACTTGAAGTTTTAATCTATTCTGTGAGTAAAGCAGCTCCTCCAAAGATTAGGTCTTCATATCGAAGCCTCAATCAATCCTATAAGTCTGTGTGAATCTGCTTTGTGAGTTGAGATCATTGTTGTGTCTATTCTAGGCTTACTACTACTCATTAAATCTGGTGCATCACCTTCATTTCCATTCAGTTTCTTCCTAATCCTTTTCCCCTGTAGCATTAGCACTAGGTTTAGATATTTTGCTCCAAGCATTAGGCTTAGAATGAGGAACCATCCTTCTCTGGAGGTCTAATCTCAATTTGCAAGGTCCCACACATTGAGATCATTCCCATTGTGTCATTAGAATGCTTGGATACTCTCCAAGCTGGGTGCAATTCTATGTGATAACAATTACAACTTAGGACAATGGGATAGCCTATTTGTGGGGGGAGCAAGATGGGTTCTAAATAGATCGAGATATCTTGTAGGTACAACTTAGGATAGTATACGCACAGAGAGACAATTTTATATCAGAGGGATAACTTGTAGGGGTAGTTGGATGGGCTAGAGTTGTAGTTGACCATGACCTAGGCATAGGTGGCTACCATGTAGATAGAGAGATGGTCTGAGAGCAGAGAGGGATAGAGCACAATCAGATGCGCACTGATTCTGACAAGAGAGGGATACAACTAGAGGACTACTTGCACTGTAGGGGCTATCTCAGGTGTTTGCAAACTCAATGAGAGCCATGAGGGAGACTCAACAGGCTATGATGGAGACACAATACTACTAAAGCTTCTATGGGCAGGTAGTAACAATAACATATCAGTCATCTACATTCTTAGAGTGTACTAGCTCCTGAGCGATAGGGTCGAGCCTTGGATCCATAGTGATGGGGCCACCTGTGATGAGGCCACCATCACCACCGATAGAACCACCACTAGATGAGGGAATGTGTGAGAGTGTGAGCTAGATTTGAGATAGAGGATGATTATAATCATGATGTATATGACGAGGCCATATGCCATTTTGTATATGATGTAATTTTGATGTACATAGACATATAATACACTTGACGTATATATATTCATTTTGTGTGATGTATCATTTGTCTCACATGCTATAATGATGTATGTTTATTTTGATTATGGATGCACATGTGGTTGTTATGGATGTATGGATGGACATGATTGATTTAGGATATTTTCTTATGATGCATTGTGTATTGACTATGTGATTATGATGTATGTGGATGCATACATTAACAATTATGATGATGTTTTTGTGTTAGCATATGTGACTTATGGATTAGAGATTGGTAGTCACTCCAGATTTTTGGATGATAGAATGTTAGTTGAATGTGTGATGTTAGTAAATGGTGTTAGTAAATGGATGGAATGTTATAATGGTTTATGAAAATGCAAATAGATATGATGTTGATTTTGTGATGTTTGTGTTGTTGATGACAGGTACATCCTTAGGGGGGAACCTCAATGCAATGAGCAACCTTAATTTGTTGTAGAACTTGATAGGATGCATCATGATATGGGGAATCACGATTATGTTGTTCCATGTGCATGAATGATTGACTCACAAAAATAAAGACACAAAAATGCAAACAAAAGAATCCCCCAACATATTGTTAAGAATATAATGGACCATGACTATATTAGTGGGATATGTTGTGATATGAAAAACAAAACTAATCAAACAACATGCAATCAAATGTGAAATACACAAAAATATTTACTTCTTGCCAAAGTGAGAACCAAAGCATTGAATGTTGTGATAGTGATAGTGATGTCTGATTGGGAATGATATATCCTGATAAAGTGATGTATTCCGATGATAGTATGATTGATTATCTTTGAACAAGGACCTCACTATAGCTAAGGATAAAACCTAAGTGAATTGATTGGATGTGTTTGTGGTGTTTGATTGTTCTTTTGTTTTGTCTTTGACATAGGAGCTTTTTCTTGTTGGGATGCTTGATTAGAATGCCGTGTGGGTACACATCATTTTTAAGATGTCATGCGGGGAAAACTCAAGGAATCTTTACATGACTTAATACTTTGCTCCCAATTCATAACAAAGTCAAGAATGAGGAGGGAATAATGGAAATGGGATTAGATGGGAGGTACAGATAAATAATCGATAACCAATATTGCACATGATGCCTACAAGTAGGTTTTCATCATGGTACTTGCCCAAGCTGCCATAGAATGGTTTTCACCAAAGGACGATTTTTCTCATTACTTTTTTGATTTTTTATATTTTATGTTTTTATACCTTTTTGTATTTTTCTAATTTTTAAACTACTATAGTATTATGTGAAACCCTGCAAATCATGCAAGGACAATAGCATCAAGATAAAAACAAGCAAAATACCTTAACCCTTACACACAATCAGACTTCTGATAGGACGAAATGGAGTGCACCCAAGCTCCATTGATTTGTCCTGTCGATGTTGAAATGTGGACTACTCATACAACCAACATAACCATGAATGAAATGAAAGAAAAATATAATATTAACGTGCACGTGAAAGATTGTTGGGGGCCTTCAAATTAAAATGAGATTTTCAGTTTATAGAGGGAGAGGGAATCAAATGGATGGTCAAGATTAGAAGGGTGAGGTGTGAGGTGGACAAATATGATGGAGAGTTGAAGTTAGTGGTTATGATCTGCACATTCAATGAGGATGACAGGTGGCTAAAATAAGGATGGGAGTGGGGGAAATGAGATTATTTAATTAATTTTTGGAGAAGTTCTTATGACGCATAATTAAGGAGGTTAAAAATAGGGATGTGAGTGAGAATAAATAATTTAAATAATAAAATTATTTAAATTATGAGACGTGGGAGTTAAATAAATATTTAATTTATTTAAATTGAAGGAAAATGGGATTAAATAAATAAGATTTATTTAATTTGGTGTAAGAGGAGAATAAATAGATAAGAGGGATTAGTTAAATAAATATAATTTATTTAACTAATGAGAATTGTTGTCACCTAGAATTGTACTTTGCTTGAAGCCTGTTCAAGCAATCCAATGACACAATGAGACTGATCTCAAGGTGTGGGACCTTGTAGATGAAATCAAACCTCTAGAGAAGGATGGTTCCTCTTTCCAACCTTAAGGCTCAGAGAAAGATAGCTAAATCTAATGCTGCTAATCATAGGGGAAAAGAAATAGAGAGAAATTGTAATTAAAAGAGAGGTGATGCACCTGATTTAGTGTTTAGTTGGACCTGAATTAACACAACAATGACCTCAAAACTAAAATAGACTCACACAGACTCATAGAAGTTATTATAGAGGTTTGGGTAGAGAGATAAAGCCATGAAAGGGATCGCTTTATCCACAATACACAACTTGCATCTTCAAATAAACATAGTGTAAAGCTTTAGAGAGAGGCAAAATGATAGTTTATATTGATCATGAAGGCTAAAAAGCCATTACAAAAGAAGAAAGATTCATTACACAAATATATAAACACAAAATGAGAACTCCCCTTTATAGGTGAACTAAAAATGGAGACTTCAATGGCTCAGAATCAAGCACAATGCATCAAATCCATACAATTTTGGGAGATAGCACAAGGTTTACTGTTGCAACAAATCTTTTGCTTCTGTAGTGATCTAGGAAAACAACCAACATAAATACATCTTTTTCACATGCATATATAGATTTCTTCATTCACCATGTAGTCCTAGGCGTTGAAACTCAGTCAATAAGTCATGCCCATGCTACATTGAATTCGGCCCATGGCCCTGTCAGAAAACTTGCAGGTTTTGAATGTTGATTGTGCCCTGACAAATTTGAAAATCTACAGAGGAAGATTGTCCATATGTCTGGGTACCTGACACATTAATGAGGGAAGGCCTAAAATCCTTTTCTGGCACGTGCAAATACATTTCGTCCCTCCTTTGTATTGGTGCATTGAAGATCATGACTGTTTCAACCACCTGCATTTGACCTTGGCCTGCAACATTAATTGCTGGGTACCCACATCATTCTATAACAATGGTGTAAATCTAGGAAATCACACCTTGCAGAAGCTTTTACAACACTTTAAAATGTTTCATATTTTGAACTCTCCCTTTGGCACCCTTTGTTGGCGAATTCGCTTGTCGACGAACTTTCTAGTCGACAAACTATCAGGTTTGTGAATCACTCCTTTCTTTTCCTTCTTTCTTTTGTCGACAAAAAATGTCCTTTAGTGAACCAACCAGTTGGCGAATCGGCAAGTTCACAAACCAGCCTTTTTGCCAATAAAGGCTTTCTTGTTTTGTTCTTTGCCTTTGTAGAAATTTTCCCCTTCATCGGTGAATTCACCTTTCGGCGAACTTGTCGATGAGTGAACCAATGCTTAACTTGATTTCTCTCTTTTGTTTTATCGACCATTTTGTCGATCGATGAACTTGCTAATCAACAAACCTCTCAGTTCAATAACAAACAAGTTGCTGATAAGGCAAAACAGGCTAAGGCAAAACACTTGGAACTTTTGGGATTTTTTAAGGGGGACTCCCTTCCATTCATGCTTTCTAAGATCAAATATTTTTGATGGAAGAGGGTAGGACTTAGGAGAATCTTCGAGCTATTTGGCCTAGGACAACATTTTTGCGAATATGCAGGGGTGTTTGCCTGCTAAACACTAGAATCTAGTGGCCTTATCAATCCATTGGGCATAGGGTCAAAAGGGCACAACAATGAGAGCAGGGGTTGGCCAGACCAACATAAAACTAAACATGCCTCTAGGAACAAAACAACACAAAACACACAAAAAACGAGGCAATAAACTCCTAGTGAGGGCGCAACCTGTGCAAGAGCACTTATTGAAAGGAAAACACACCTAACATATTTACAAAATCTCACAACCATACTAAAAGAAAGGTTTGAGATGGATCCCATTGACTGGGATCAACAGAACCTCTCTATTCAGCTTGGAATGTTGAAATGCATTGGCCTATTTGTAGCTGGTAATAATATAAGGGCCACACCATAGTGCATCAAACTTTAAATGTGTCCCAACTTTAGCTCTGTCTTCGTCCCATTTTAACACTAGATCTTCTTCACTAAATGTTTTGCCAGTTGATTTTCTATCAAATGTTCTTTTGACCTGATCTTGGTGAGCCTCAAGAGTCTTCATGGCAACATCTCTTTTCTCCTCTAGCTCCATCAACTCAGCAAACCTCATTGTCATGGCATCATTTTCTAGCAGTTCCAACTACTGTGAAAGCTCAAGGGAAGGAAATTCTAGTGGTAATGGAAGTTTTGCTTCCCTTCCATAAACAAGCATGAAAGGTGAATTACCTATGACCCTCTTGGGGGTGATTCTATCAGCCTAGAATTCTGTTTTGAACTTGGAATGCCAAGTCCTCTGGTTGTCTTCAATTGTTCTCTTGATGATTCTGATTAGGTTCTTGTGGGTAGACTCAGCTAGGTCATTCCCTTGAGGGTAGTAATTGGAAGATGTCTTCAAGTAAATTCCATAGTTAAGCACCCATTCATTGACTTTAAGACCTACAAAGGCCTTGACATTGTTTGAAATAATGGTGAATGGAACACCAAATCTGGTAACTATGTCCTCAAGGAAATCTAAAATGGATGCCTCCATGGCTTCCTTCAAAGAAATCACCTCTATCCATTTTGTAAAATAGTCAGTGGCTATCAAGATCCACTTATGACCAACACTAGAAAGTGGATTGATCATTCCAATGAAGTCCAACCCCCATTGGGCAAATGACTAATCAATCTAAATTAGGTGCAATGGAAGAGCTACTAACTTTTGTTTACTTGTGAATAAAGCACATTCCTTGCAACCTCTTACCCACCTATGGGCATTTCTAAACAGGTTGGGCCAATAATAGCCCACCCTCATGATTCTAACATCAATTGTTCTTGGTGAAAAATGGCCACCAGTTGGGCCATTAATAAACTCTTCTAACACCTTTGAGGTTTGATTTTGTGGGATGCATCTAAGAAGAAGTCCATTGATGATTTTCCTAAACAAGACACCATCAACAAGAACATAAGGGATGAACTGAAGTCTGAAATACCTTCTTTTGGATTAATTTAAGCCATCTAGGTATTTACCTAACTATAGAAATGTAATCATATCATTGTACCAGTTATTTGAAATGTGAAAGCCAGTTGGCTGGGCCTATTCAAGGACATACACTATGTCATTTCTAGCTCCAATATCTACCGCCATCTATTCACATGGTCCCTTACCTCTTACCAGCTTGGTGATGTTGATGTGTCATACTCCATTACCCTTGTGATCTGCCCAACTCTCTTTGCTAAAATCTTTCTTCAAAAGAAACTCTTTCACGCTGGGATGGTTCACCATCAATTGTATCTTGCTGTTTGAAAGGATGTGCCTAAATTTTAAGAGCTTTCACCATAGCAAACACCTGTTTCTCAACAAAATTGTACCTGAGTTCATATTATTTGAGGGGCTGGTTGAAGAAAGCAATCGGTTGCTCCAATTTTTCTTCATTTTGCTATGTCAGGACCGCTAATATACCCTCCCTTACCCCAAAGGCATAAAGGATAAAATCTTTTTCAAAGTTAGGATTCACCAGCATAGGAGCTTGTGCAACGACCTATTTGACAACTTCAAAACTGTCCCTACCTTCTCTTGACCATGTGAAAGCAACATTTTTCTTTAGCATAGAGGTGAGAGGTTTTGCTATTGAAGCAAAATTGGGTATGAACCTCCTGAAGAAATTGATCTTGCCCAAGAAGCTTTGCAGGCCCTTCTTGTGACTGGGAAGGGGAAGAGATGTAATTACACTTATTCTTTCTGGATCAATGGTAAGTCCTTCTTTTGAGACTACATGTCCCAACAATTTACCTTTTAGGACATCAAATACACACCTCTTTGGATTCAATGATATGACATACTCTCTAGATCTTTCAAAGACTTTTCTTAAATGACCCAAGTGGTCGGCTGCATGCTTAGAATATATAGTCAAATCATCAAGATATACTAAAATAATATCATTGATCAGACCTTTAAAGGCCAAATCCATTGCTCTTTGGAAGGTTTCCCTGACATTAGGCAACCCAAAAGGTATCTTTTGATAAGCCAAGGTACCTCATTTGGTGGTAAAGGTTATTTTGTAATGATCTGATTCTTTTACAAGAATTTGATTATACCCAGAGTACCCATCAAGGAGTGAAAATATTTCATCTCCTTCCACTGTTTGGAGGATTTTCTCCATTGAGGGGAGTGGATAGTGGTCTTTAAGGGAGGCCTTGTTTTAGTCTCTAAAGTTCACACATAGTCTGATTTCCCCATTCTTCTTCCTAATTGGAACAAGGTTAGCTACCCAAGAGGAGTGTTTGATTGGATAGACAATTTTGGCTTCTATAAGCTTGGACAACTCTTTCCTCATTAATGGCTCAATTTTGGGATTCACTGGCCTTTGTTTTTGGCAGACAGGTTTTGCGTTGGGATCTAAATCAATAGTATGTTGAATTAAACCAGGATAAAAACATTTTAGATCCCTATAATCCCAAGCAATGAAACCATCAAACTCATTACAAAGCTCAATAAAACCTTGTCTTTCAACTTGATCACATACCTTGCCATGCTTTAGAAATCTGCCCTGTGCAATCTCCACCTCTTCATAGTCTTCTCTTTTTACCATCATGTTCATTTTTTCCTTTTTGAGTTGATCATCAAAACCAAATATGTTTTCTAAAGTGATCAATCCCTTGGGAAGTTTGTTGGTCTTCATCTGGATCACTTGATCACCATACTGCTCTTGCAATTTTGATTGATTATTAACAACAAACTCTGCCTCTTCTTGCAAGAAATTGACAATCTATTTATCATTTTCAAATACCTACTAGCTGGATACATTATCAGTACAATAAGCTACACAACAATCCTCACATTCTGATCTGATTTTTGTTTGACATTCTTGGGAATGTCAAACTGGGCACTGATTGTAGCAAGCCTGTCAACATCTTTGTTTCTTTTTCTAGGCACTACTTGGATTTTGAAGGCATCAAAGTCATCAATCAGATCTGAGACTTTGTATTTATATGACTTCGGCAAGTCATTCCTTAAAGCACTTTGTGATCTAATTTGGTGGACAACCAGCTCACTATCACCAAATACTTGTAAAATTTTTATTCCTCTCTTTTGTGCAAGCTGCATGCCTTGAATTAAGGCCTCATACTCAGCCACATTATTGGTATAGCTAAACTGAAATATGAAAGCAGAGAAATATTTTTCCTTTTGGGATGAATTCAGCAAAACACCAACACCTACTCCATTTTTGTTTCTGGAGCCATCGAAATACAATTGCCATACCACACCTAGATGTTTTGTTGACTTTTTAAGGTTAGGGATGATTGCATCTTCTTCATGGATACAATAAGTACCCATCCATGTTTGTTCTACCTGATCTAGGGTGTCAAATTGAAAACAATTCGTCCACTCATCAAGCAATATATCTATAATTTCTTCTACATGCATAGCAACTTCATGAATATTGTTATCCTCCTCTTTTGGGTCATGGATTGTGCAGTTCATGTTCAAAGGGGTAGGAGAATAAGGCTCTATGTGATCATTGGATATAGGTTCGGCCTTAATGGTCACCTTAGTGCCATACCTAGTTCTGAATAACATGTGGGACCAATAAGAAGATAAGTACCCACCTATTTTAGTAGTGAACTCTCTAGATAGGCATATACCAAAATATGCAGGGAGGTCAATGACTGAAATATCTTGTAAATCAAAGCATCTAGGGCATGCATATAGGGTAAGCTTCAAATCTTTAACCATACCAATTGTCTTAACAACAATGCCATATAATTGCACTACACCTTTTGTTACGGGTTCATATTTAATGCCCAATCGATCAGTTATTTCCTTAGGCATCACTGGGCTACTCACCCCAGAATCTATCATGCAATTATGTAACAATTTGTCACCAATGATTAGGGAAACATAAAAGGGAGGGGGCTTACTAATTTTTCTTGCATTTTTTGCTTCCGTTAGCTGGCATAAGCTAGCTGGGATAGATGTTCCTTCTTTTGTCATCTTTGTAGCAGGCTAACCAAGGTGCTTCAATGCTTCTTGTAGCAAATCCCTTTGAGATGGGATAGCCAAGGCCTCCCACATGGTGACATTTAGGTTAGTCCTCTTCATATGATCAACAATGCTAAAGGGAATATGACTAACCTTTTGGGAAGTCCTTACAACAATGGTGTCAACCTTTGCTTGTTGATTAGCCTGGGGCTATTGTTCGAACACTAGATTTAATTTATCAACAGTCTGATTAGTCTATGGTGAAGGAGTTTTGACAGTTGTACCTTTGCTTGTGGCCATTGGGGATGCATGAGAGGTAGAATCTTGACCAACTGTAGGGGCTAATGCATCTTCAGTCACCTTTCTTTTTGCTCTTGTGTTGTATGCTATTAGACTCGTACCTTGATTAACACCACAAAAGTCATCCTATGTCCAATTCACCAAGGTAGAATTGTCTTGCATTTATTCTTTCTCTCCCACAATCTCTTGATTGGAATTACTTGCTATTCTGAAGCCATTGGTGGATTTTGGATCACCAAAGCTTGACTGAATTGGCCATCTTGACACAAATTCTAATTATGGGGCTGATTGTACGGATAGCACCATTCGTTGTCCCAAGCCATATTGTTCTATATGGGCACAAGAGGTCTAGAGGTGCTTGTGGCATTGAGATTGACAACATTTAGGGGCCTAACATAGCTAGGTTGACCTTGCCTCTACATGTTATCTTGATATGGCAGTCTGTTATGCTGATAAGCCTGATTGAATGGCTGATATGACCTCTTAGGTTGTGCCTGCTATCTCCTTGCCAACACCAATTCATTAGTCAATCTTCTTATCATGGCATCCTTATCCTTTGATTGCTCGATTGAAGGGACAACCAGAGGAATGGTAGGGGTGAATGCTGTAAAAATTGGAGCCACATTTGGCTTGATGACATGAGCCTCTAGAAATAAGGGCATTGGTGGTCTTGGAGCAATTTTTCTAGCCTGAATTAGACAATTCTCTATCCTTATGGCTATGTCATATGCATCTGGTAAAATATGTCCCCCATGGATTGAATCATGACAACAATATCAGGATTTAAAGACTTTAAGTAATATATGAAAGCAATATTAGTAGAGGGCTTCAACAACAATGGAATCCTTTTCCATGACTTCTAAAATCTATAGTTGAAGTCTACCATAAACTCATGGGGAGCTCTTTTGATTGTTGTTAATTATTTCATCAAAGACAGGTGATCACTTTTATCTTCAAAGTGTTGGAAAAGTCTTGTTCCCAAATCCTCCCAATTATGGATGGAATTAGTTGCAGACCTTTGTACCATTGGAGTGCCTTTTCTTTCAAGGAAGAAGAAAGAAGTCTCACAACAATATTATCTTCAGTGACATTGTGGACTGAGCATACACTAGAAATATTTTGGATATGTTCAACAGGTGTAGTAGAGTTTTCACCTTTGGAATTGCTTTCAGAGCTGATGTAGGGATATCATCATATTGTGCTAGGTCAAGAGGGCTTCCTCCATTGAAGGTAACAAAAGGGAGATTTCTTTCCATATTGGGGATATTCAAATTAATTCTAGGTATGTTTAGGCTTCTCCCTAAATACTGAAATCTAATAGGAGGTGTGGATTGGGCTCTTGGAGAAGATGAAACAACACTCCTATTCTCTCTCATAGGGGACCTAGATAATCTACTTATTCTTCTTGAATCAACAAAAGATAGCTGTATGAATTGGAAATTACCTGAAGAAGAAGATCTAGTGTGCACTCCAGGGATGAAATGTTGAACTGGTTCGAATACTAGACCAACAGAGTCGCCAGGTTCTTGTTGAATGCTTCCACAACAACGAATGAACTAAAAACAACACCAAATCTTCTCAATTCAACTCTTACTCAAAGTAGAGGGTCCCACCAGGCATGCCAGAAATTGTTGTCACCTGGAATTGCACCCTGCTTAAAGCCTGTTCAAGCATTCCAATGCCACAATGGGAATTATCTCAAGGTGTGGGACCTTGTAGATGAGATCAAACCTCCAGAGAAGGTTGGTTCCTCTTTTTGAGCTTAAGACTCAGAGAAAGATAGCTAAATCTAATGCTACTGATCACAGGGGAAAGGGGGAGAGAAACTGTAATTAAAAGAGAGGTGGTGCACCAGATTTAGTGTTTAGTTGGACCTGAATTAACACAACAATGACCTCAAAACTAAAATAGACTCACATAGACTCAAAAGTTATTATAGAGGTTTGGGCAGAGAGATAAAACCATGAAAGGGACCACTTTATCCACAATACACAACTTGCATCTTCAAATAAACATAGTGTAAAGATTTAGAGAGAGGCAAAATGATAGTTTATATTGATCATGAATGCTAGAAAGCCATTACAAAAGAAGAAAGATTCATTACACAAAGATATAAACACAAAATGAGAACTCCCCTTCATAGGTGAACTAAAAATGGAGACTTCAAAGGCTTAGAATCAAGCACAATACATCAAATCCATACATTTTTGGGAGATATCACAAGGTTTACTGCTACAACAAATCTTCTGCCTGTGTAGTGACCTGGGAAAGCAACCAACAAAAATACATCTTTTTCACATGCATATATAGTTGTTTTCATTCACTGTGCAACCCTAAGCGCTAAAACTCAGTCAACAAGTCATGCCCATGCTGTATCGAATTAGGCCCATGGCCTTGTCATAAAATTTGTAGGTTTTGAATGTTGATTATGCCCTGACAAGTCTGAAAATCTGCAGAGGAAGATTTCCCATACGTTTTGGTACCTGACACATTAATGAGGGAAGGCCTGAAATCCTTTTCTGGCACCTACAAATCCATTACGTCCCTCCTTTGTATTGGTGTATTGAAGATCATCACTATTTCAACCTCCTACATTTGACCTTGGCCTACAACATTAATTGTTGGGTACCTATTAGGTCTCAAAAATATAGGTTCTAAACCTTAAGAGGATGCCAAGCTCTCTTAACGCTTTTGGCTAACAAAATAGGGTTAATACGATTGAAAACCCCCTTCTCTTTAGGCTCTACCAAACCTAGGCGGGTATACCTTGATAGCTCATGCAGATTTAAAAGTTAAACTTAGGGATCTATCCACAATGGCATGTAAGTGTGAGATAGATATAAGCTTTAATAACTACTCCTACTCCTAATGTGTGAGATTTTGAATATGTGAATAAGGTTTTAAATGCTATTTTGTAATGACCAGTGCTTTATCTATTATGGGCAACGGAGTCAGGATGTGTATGATAGATGTGTCCTCCTTGGCTTAACTCAAATTATTTGGCACTTTTCAAATGTTTATACCTTGTATAAACGTGCAAGAATATTGGTTATGAGGCTCTTCTTATCAATCCCAATGATATTTTCCCAGGTTACTGTGATCAATTGAAAGGACTTTTAATTCTGGTGTGAAGGAAACCAATTAAGATAATCAACTCAAAAGGACTTTAATTTTGGGTGGAAACCTATTCAAACTTGATTCCTTAAAAGGATTTTAATTCTCTCCTCACAGAAACCAATCAAGGGAGTCACACAAGTGCAACAAATGTGCCCTGATAAATTAAACATATCTTTGATATATTCAATTTAAATAACAAAGGAAAACCATTCTAGAGACAGCACAGATAACACATATGAACGAACATTAACAAATAATTGAACACCAAAATTTTTGGACACTAGATTATAATATTCCTCTCCATTAAATTGCTTCAGAAGATTTTACAATTCATGCTGGAAGTCTTTATTTATTTATTTCCTAATCTACTAATTGCTGCTTGCTTTGATTATTGATTCTTGCTTCTTTCTTCCGATGATGGATTTTATCTCTCGTTTATACTTTATATTTTTAGGGTTATGACCCTTCACTTGTCATCCTATGTGTCTCTTCATTATGTTGGTTATCTTCAGTGGAAAGTAAAATATTTAATTTTAACCTTTATTATAGTATCTCCGTGAAGATTAATTTTAATGATAATCATTATTATTTTTCCTTTTTCTGGCAATCTTCATGCTCACGTTTACTTGTGTGCATTTTCACCTTGATTTGGCTAAAATATTCATTTGTGTGAAAACAATTATCCCTTCTTGTTTTGCTGGCCATCATATGCAAAGTATTCTTTAGGTAAAATAATTACCCATTTGGTTAATTCCTAAAAAATATTTCGCCTTTGAATGAAAACGTTCTCAAATTTGATTATTAAAATCTACACTTGCTATATTCATTATGTACTTAAGGCAAAATAATTCCCCACTTTATTATTCTTTCTGTGAAAATGTGAAATTTGCATTATACTTTACTTAACCTTTTATTTGCAATTTTTACTTTCCCCTTGATGATGTTTATACGTCTTTCATTACTCCATTGGGTTTTCAAAAAGACCTTGAACACACTCTCTCCCATATAATATTTTCCTTCTGATATGCTGCAAACCAATGGTTTTACCCTTTTCGGGACTTTGGAGGGACTCACTTTTTACTCATTTCAATAGGTCAAAGTCGCTACAATTTTACTTTGCAGTGCTGCGCCAATTTTAGGGTTTATGGTTTGATTTCTTGCATTTCATTTGAAATTTCTATGAGCTTGCATTCTAATTTGTGTAGGCTTCTATAAAATCCTGCACCATAATTCAAATATGGCTATGGTGATGTTCTTTGCCTTTAATTGACTAGAGCTTCGATCGAGACTAAAAGCTGCATGTTGTTTGGCAGCATTTAAGCTGACACAGGTTGAGTGCCTTGTCTAGAGGACGATCTTTTTTGCAAGCTACACCCTTGATATATTTGGTGTACTATACTCTCAGGTGGGTGTGTGCTATGGCCACATTTCATTATACTAGGCCGTCATCATTTGGAATGCTCGCGCCTTGAAACTTTGACCATGCCATGTTATGTGCTTATGCCTTACAAAACCAATGCTTTCTATCAGAGCTGTGCACTTCCATATTATAGTGTTGTTCAATTCACTAATGACCGCATTTCTCATGTGTGCCAAATAATGATGGGTCATATCA
The DNA here is from genome assembly GCA_027924645.1 of Cunninghamia lanceolata. Classification (NCBI taxonomy): domain Eukaryota; kingdom Viridiplantae; phylum Streptophyta; class Pinopsida; order Cupressales; family Cupressaceae; genus Cunninghamia; species Cunninghamia lanceolata. The sequence goes on from BSBN01000942.1 coordinate 3,193,008, forward strand.
TATGGAATGACTATGCCTTCTTTTATTGCTAAGCATCTTTTATTTTCAACAATGCCCTTGTAAAATGAAATACACCATCCTTCAGGATTTGGCTAGCAACATCATGATCTTAGAAGGTTTGGATTTTCTTTTTAAAAGCCCATGGCATCGCTTTGGTGGCTTGATCTCTTTATATTACGCCTCTAGAGTTGGAAGTGCCATTTTGAAGAATGCCTACATTTTAAAAGACTTATTTGAATGTTACATCATTTATTCCTCATGTGTGACACATTGATTTGGATGTATATGTTATGCTTTTGAGTAGCTTTTCATATTCTTCAAGGATTCTTCTCTTTTTAGATTTCCATATTTCCCACTGTGCCCTTCAAATGTTCATTTCTTAGACATGCAGGTGTGCAATGCAAGTCTAACACCATGTACCTCGTTATAGTGCATGACTGAGTTTATAGCTTGCTTTACTTTATGTCACTACTAATCTCCCCAAGAACATTGTCTGTGTTTAAAAATGATGGAAACAGTTTGCATCTTCAACAATTTCACTTGCCACAATCTTAGAGATACACACAATTGTGTGGCAGACACCACATGCTCAAAGATTCTTGACAAATTTGATAGTTCAACAATACATATGCAATCGCCAACTGTTTTCTATTGTGGTAGATGAGTAATTCCTTCTCCTCACTTACTAGTACTGTTGAGCTGAGATCTAGGCCCTAAATTTCTTGTAGGCTTTGATAAGCCAAAACTACAAAGCTTGGCAAAAATCTTTCATCTAAAAGTATGGTATTTGTATCAATCCTTACATTGAGAAATTTGTGATTGTAGTCCTGGTGAAGGTAGGCCAAACCTCAGGCTAGACCCAAGGCAATCCTCCTCGTGACCCAATTTAAAACATGGCTTTGATGGCTTGATTTCCCAGTAGGAGTTCTCAAAAGTCTTTTGTCCAGGGTACCCAATGCCATATAATCATAAACCATCAAAAACTTTGAAGCACCAATACAAACTCCATGCAATCGAATGATATTGGGATGGTGAAGTTGTGATAAGATAGTTGTTTCATTGCAAATGCTCTTAGAATTTGCCTTCTCATAAAGCTTCATAGCTACACGAGATCAGAGATTTCATGTCACTGTCATGTGGCCTGAGATGTTGTATCATATACATCATGAGTTTTGAAGGACTCGAGAAAATCTCCATCTAGAGCTCTTATGATGAGCCCCTTTTCTTCACTTGTCACTCTCTCATCTGCAAGGATTCCTTCAAAGAACTTAGTGATTTGCTCTTTGTCAAAATTGTCTGCAAGAAGTCCAAACTGAATTGGGTTTTTCAAGGCTAGAAATTCTTAGGACCAACAATTTCATATATTTGAGGAACTTTGAAATCTCATAAAAATGGGGATGATTTCCAGGATTGATGTCCCACCATTTGTAGATATAATCAACCAACAAGGATGGACACAATGATGAAGGAAAAACTGTCCTTTGACCCTGCCTTATGCTTGCATACAGCTTGCTGTCAGGAATATCATCCTCAACTTGTAAACATTATGTTGGAAATTATATGGTGTGCCCTTCCATATTGCATTGTGCCTCATTATAAGATGATGCTGGAGATGCCATTGGTTGCACATTGTATTGAAATGGTGCCCTGCGTACAACCTTAGAAGCTGCTTCATTGAAAATGTCAAGTGCTGTGCACTGTGATGATGAAGATCATGGAAGCCATCTCAGTTAAATGAGCTTGTTTAAGAAGATAGAAGGCTCCTTTTGTCATACTTATGGGTTCATACTTTGACTGAAGTATAACAAATCATCTCTACAACACATCTTCAATCTCTATTATTACATCCTAATGAATTCACTTGTGTACTCTTATACACTTTGTCATTGTCTTTGCTTTTTTCATTGGAATCGAATACCGTAATGATCAATGCTTATAACTCCATAACTGTGTAAAGCATGCTAGGTCTCCCTGTGGGCTCGGCTAAAAAAAGTTTCATTTTGAAACAAGATGTCCATCTTGAATTGACCTAGGACTGACTCAATATGCTATTGAGTTGAAAAATTGCAATGGGTAGTTATTAAAATTTAGTTTCTGACATATTTGTGTAGTGACCAAAACAATCCAAGTAGTCTCCAAAATCGCCCTGGAAAACTGGTCAAAATTTTTCCTGCAGCCATGAAAATGCACATGCATGTAGACATTTAATCCAAAAATTCACTAAAACAAACGGTTTGGCAACACTGATCCCGAGGTACAAGATATTCAATTCCAGAGTAGGCCACTTAGCCTTTTCTGAAATTGTATCTGTCAAAAACCAATTAGGGCTCACCAAGTCATCACCCTGAAAAAATACCAAATCTCTTCCTGGGAAGCTACCACTGGAAACATTAGATCATTTAGGTCCATTGAGCATGTGTACAAGAGGAATTTTCACCAATCATCTTTCTTCACAAAATATTGAGGGTCAAAGTTGACCTCTGAAACATTCTGGAAATGCAACTGAAAAAACATGACAAATTGCATTTGCTTTTGATTTTGATTTTAAAAACTGGCATGAAAGTACATTAACATGGGGCAAATCTGGGACACCAATTAGTTTTTCATGAAAATTATCCAGTTGCTAGATATTGGCTTCCAAAGTTGACCTTCTAGGCAAATTTAATACTATGTAGACAACAAACCTTTTCAGAACCCTCCAACTTGATGCTTGAAAACCCAATCAAATCTGATCATGGGAGGCTGAAATTAGATATGCACACTCACATATGATAGATGAGAATGCCTACTAGGTTTTTTGGCATGAAATTGAATGAGCTCCGAATTATGACCCTCCAAAATAGGTCATTGGGGCAGATTTTTCAGGTGTATTTCTGAGTGCTACAATTAAAAATTTCATCATGGGAACCTAAAATTTTGAAAAAATTTGAAGGAAATTTTAGGTCCCAACAGTACCCACATCATACTGCAACAATGGCATACTTCTAGGAAATCACGTCTTACAAAAGCTTTTACAACACTTTAAAATGTTTCATATTTTGAACTCTCCCTTTGGCACCCTTTGTCAGAAAATTTGCTTGTCGGTGAACTATTGCGTTCGTGAATCACTCCTTTCTTTTCCTTCTTCCTTTTGTCGGCGAAAATGTCCTTTGGTGAACTAGCCGATCGGCAAACCAGCAAGTTCGCAAAACAACCTTTTCACCGACAAAGGCTTGCTTGTTTTATTCTTTGCCTTTGTAGAAAATTTCCCCGTCATCAACAAATTCGTCTTTCAACGAACTTGTCGATGAGCGAACCAATGCTTAACTTGATTTCTCTCTTTTGCTTTATCAACCATTTCACCAATCGGCGAACCTACCGATTGACAAACCTTTCAGTTCGCTAACAAACAAGATGCTGATAAGGTAAAATAGGCTAAGGCAAAACACTTGGAACTTTTGGGATTTTTGAAGGGGGGCTCCCTTCCATTTAGACTTTCTTAGATCGGATATTTCTGATGGAAGAGGGTAGGACTTAGGGGAATCTTTGGGATATTTGGCCTGAAGGCAAAATAGGACAACAAAAATGATGTAAGGGGTCATAGAGCAAGATGTGTCGCAAGATGTTGCAAGGTGATGCAAGATAATGTCAAAAGGTAATGTCATAAGATGTGGTCAAATTTAGGTGTCTACATTTTGCCCCTCTTTGTGATGATGTTTTGACTAAGAGAAGTAACATCATTTCATAGAAGAAACGATATGGATGAAGGAAAAAGATGCCCCAGCCACTTGAAGGAGTGACGAGGAGGAATGATGTAAGGATGGGATGCCCCCTTGAGAGGATAGGTAGGTTAGAAGAACATAGGTATGCTCTCGAAATGGATGAAAAGAGGTTGGGGAAAGAAATGAACATAAGAGAAAGGATGGATAAGATTAAAGGCTAGGAATGTATAGTTAGGTTGAATTGTTAAGGTGAAAGAGATAGGTGAAATAGATAGTGGAGAAATATAGATTGAGAGGTGAATAAGGCTTTAGATTAGGATTTGGAAATGGATAAGTTATAGTCATAATGGATATAGTGGATAGAGAGGATATAGTTATGTTGGTATAATGTAGAGCAATCCTTATTTGATATAGCAAGAGGATATTATGCTCCAAGGTATAAGGGACTAGGGTGACTTTGTATCCTTTGCATGGACTTGACAGTGCTGCAAACAAAAGGAGTATCCTTATACCCAACATAATACAACCTTGTCTAGACACAAGATATAAATATTAGTTGTAGTGACAAGAATATCCACCAGACATGCAAAATTGTATGCCCCATTCTCTGCTAATTGTAACGCGCCAAGATATAAATGTATCTAGGTGGCTTTGATAAAGAAAAAGAAGGAGATATAAAAGATAAAATGAAAAACAAAAGACCAAATGATGACACAAGTCACACAACCATTGTATCTCTTGCCAAAGAGTTTGAGTGATGTTTGGATAGGTGCCTGATGATTGTTTGAGATCAAATGATGTGGCAATTGATAAAGTGACTAGATAGGCGATTTTGGTTAATGTACAATGCATTGTACGAGTGTTTCTACTTGATTAAAAAACAAACAAGGTATTGCCCTTATCAAGTTGTAAACTGATAATTGATTGAATGATCGAGATAGTGTTGTCATTGTGGTGAAGGATATTTCCCTAGATCAACACAAGGATGCAAGAACAACATATCCCATTGATGATGATGATTGATTGATTGGGTTGATAACAAGATTAGGATCAAGACCAAGGATGTGATTGGATGATTTGGCTAGATTACTTTGACTAGATTGGTATGAATTAAGGATGACTTGCATTTGGATTTTATTGCTTGGGTTTTTTTTGGATATTTGATTTTTTGGGTATATTTAGGATATGTGATGTTTTTGTATTTTTGAAATGTTTTGATTTTTTTTTATGTTTTTGAAATATTTGATTTTTTTTGTGCTTTTGGGATGTTTTGGATTTTCGAATGTTTTGAATTTTTTAGATTTTGGAAAATGTTATCGGATAACATTGGATTGCAATTTGGATAGCCTAGATGCTAGATACCAATGACAAGGGAAAATCATGAATAGGTAGACAAATGGGCGATAGTGGATGGGAGGGATAGGAAGTGTAAAATAGATGGATAGGTAGAAGGGTGGGTAATAATGGATAATATATGGGAAATGCATAAATGATAGATGGACGGAAGAATTCAAGATGTGATCTCCAAGGACTATGTCGTATAGGAATAACATGCCGCATTTTAGGTATAATGCTTAGGGTTTTGCATGACAATGTTGAGTCGTAAAATTGTACACTAGCATTTTACACTTAGTTTAGCTCCTAGGTTGGACCTATTTTATTACCTTTGCTAATTAAGACCTATTTTAACACCTTTTTGAGCTCTAAATGATAAATATCCCAATCCCAACAAATAAACTCGACATAATCAACTTAGGATTGGACTAAGCCCCTGTTTAAAAACACTGTGAAATTTATGGGCTAAAGATCCAGGGTGTCCAAGCACATTGGTTCCACTTGGGATTTTTAGCCCCAACTTGTGGTGTTGGCTTGGGACACTCCTCTAGTTTGTATTTGTTAGCTTAAAGTTATTTGATTTGCCAAAGGTGAGCGGGAATGCATATTTAAGTGTTGTAGTTCATTTTACACCTAACCAGATGAATGCAACTTTACTCTTATGTGATGTTCTATGCTCAAGGATTCTTCATGTTTGGATTGTCATCTACTTGTGAATGCTATTGAAGTTGTTTGCAAGCTTTGAAGGAAGTTTGAATCCCTTTTCATCACTCTCCTTTGTTGGTACTAAGTCTTCATCAACTAAGGTTGGAGATCTTGTTGTTATTATCATCATTTATCATCATTATCAATCATATTGTTGCAGATCTTGTTGAAATTAGGGCAGAAAACTTCAGGCGCACTGCCCAGAGCTCACTGCTCAAAGAGACTCACTGTCTACAAAATGTTTATATGATTAACACAGAAAGATTGAACTAAGAAACAACATTTTCTTCTTCATGCCAAGGTTCAGTTCCATTGAAGCTCACAATACTTCTGCTCTGCCCCCAAACACTTCTTTGCTTTCTCCTCATCCTTTATTGCTCTTCTTCTTCTGTTCTTCCTTTTCTCTACTCTGCCTTTCTTTCTTTCTTAGGATCTTATCATTTTCGCACAAGGATAACTTTCCACAACTCATCCACAAGTATTTATACGCTTCATTGACTTTGGAATGAACATCAAGGTCGACTTGACTTAATGCGAATCACTATACTATCAGCCAAACACATTTGGGACTCAAATCTTCTTCGAACAACACACCACTCTTCATAGAACCTCTTTTAGATATCCGCAACATGCACAAAGTATCCGGACGGCCAAGACTGGAGATAACAACAACACTCAAAGACAAATCTTCAATCATGAGCTCAATCCTCAATGCAGATCACCAACACAATAGGCACACAATCTAGAGATCTCCACAAGCACAATGAAATCAACAAGAACAACCGTACCACCTCAAATCACCAGAATCACTTGCATCTTCATACCAAAACGTAAGAACACCAACTGCCATTACTGTCACATTAGAAAGATTGCTTGTGGACCTCCAAACCACAAACCACTTGAGTTGAGGATACACATTGTCATCCCAAACATACCTCTAGATCCACAGATCATAATATTCCAATGCGGATAAATCCAGACCAAATTCCTGTCACTCTATCACCTCTGAACAATTGCAAAACCCAATTCTACTCAGATGGCCATAACTTCACATATTTTTCATGCGGATCCCTCAAATCTTAACTGGAGCATCTTTAGACAATCCTTTACAACACCCTTTGGTCCGTAGACTCTGATCTTCATCTCACTGGGAATGCAGAGCAATCTACTTTGCTGAACTACACTGTCTTCACTGTCTCTTACAGAGAGATATGTAACTCACTTGTTTCTTCCAGAGAGGTTAATTTTCTCAATATCCTCAACACACAAGTCTTCTAGAGTAGGATACATTTGACACCAATGACAACAAGAATATGTTGATATCATTTACAACACCTATTAGGCACATATTTGCAACAATCTCCCCATTTGTCATTGATGGCAACATATGATGTGAAAAACTATTTCAACCATCAAGAAAAGAACTTCACCCCCTTTCTCTTATCACATCTGCAACCACTTTGTTCACTGCCCCCCCTTTCACCAGCAACTACTTGCTTCCAAGTTTTTCACATGACTTCTCTCCCCCTTTGACATCAATGGAAAAGGGCACATATTTGCAATCATCTCTTCCTCTTTTTGTTTCTTAATCCAGAATCAGCCTACTGACTACTCCCCCTGAGTAGCAACTCCTTAACACCAATCCGGATCACAAGATATGACTGTGAATTCCACCGGATTGATGCACATTAGTGCACCTTAGTTCTGAACAGGAGGGGTAATAACCCCTAGCATCACTCTGAGATACTCAAAAGTATCCTTAGGTAGAGGCTTAGTGAATATATCTGCAATCTGATCTTTTGATGAAACAAACTCCAATCTGACTTCATTCTCATTTACCTTCTCTCTCAAAAAGTGAAACTTGATGGATATATGCTTTGTTTTTTAATGCAACACCAGATTATTTGAAATGCTTATTGCGCTTGAATTATCACAGAAGATTGTAATAGGTTCTTCAAACACAACTCTAATATCCTTCAACATTTGCTTCATCCACAAAAATTGAGTACAATTATTTGCTGCTTCTATGTACTTTGCCTCTGCAGTAGACAGAGATATTGTCTCCTACTTTTTGCTCAACCAAGAAACCAATCTCTTTCCCAAGAAAAATGCACCTCCACTAGTACTCTTCATGTCGTCCACATATCCTGCCCAATCAGCATCTGTATATGCATGAAGAGTGAAATCATCACCCCTAGGATACCATAAGCCATAGTCAGATGTTCCCTTCAGATATCTAAAAATTCTTTTGACTGCTACAACATGAGATTTTGTAGGATCAACTTGAAATCTAGCAACAAGGCCAACTGCATTCATAATGTCAGGTCTGGTATGAGTCAGATACAACAGTCCTCCAATCATTGATCTATACCTTTTTTGATATGCCTTAGGGGAATCATCATCTTTACTCAACTTGCATCCAGTTACCATAGGAGTACTCACTCATTTTGAATCCTCCATTCTAAACTTTTTCAACAACTCTTTCACATACTTAGACTGAGATATGAAGATGCCTTTTTTTGATTGAATGATTTGTAGACCTAAGAAGAAATTCATTTCACCAAGCATGGACATCTCAAATTCACTTTGCATCTGATCAACAAATTGTTTACACATACTCTCATTTCCACCAAAGATGATGTCATCAACAAATGCCTCAACGATCAAGATGTGTTGATGATCAATTTTGAAGTAAAGATTACTGTCAGCAATGCCTTTGTTAAAGCCTAACTTTAGCAGATACTTATCTAATCTTGCATACTAGGCTCTTAGGGCTTGTTTAAGTCCATACAATGCTTTCTTTAATCTACAAACCTTATCTTCTTGATCAGACAACTGGAATCCTTCCGATTGTTTAATGTAGACTTCTTCTTCCAACTCTCCATTTAGGAATGCTGACTTGACATCCATTTGGTAGACTTTGAAATCTTTGTAAGCAACAAAGGTAAGAAATAATCTAACTGCTTCAATTCTTGCCACTGGAGAAAAAGTTTTTTAAAAATTAATTCCCTCTACCTGAGAATATCCTTTGCACACCAATCGTGCTTTATTTCTCACAACTTCACCATCTTCATTCAATTTATTCCAGAAGACGCATTTAGTTCCAATTATATTTTTATTTTCAGGTCTAGGAACAAGATCCCAAGTATGATTCTTTTCAATTTGCATTAATTCTTCTTCCACTGCTTTTACCCAACTTTCATCATTACAAGCTTCATTCACCGATTTTGGTTCAATCTTTGAAATCAGACAATACTCCTCTTGTTCTTCAGCAATTCTTCTTCTAGTTTGAACACCTTTATTTTTATCTCCTATGATCTGATTTTTAGAATGATTTAATCTTACATACCTGGGAGTTTTGGGATTTTCTTCAACTTCTGATTCTTGAACTTGTTCCTCAACATTTGCATTAACTTCTTGAGTCACTGAATTCTCCGGAGTAAACTAAACTTGCTTTCCTTCATTTTCATTATGATCATCTGATTCATATGCACAAAACCTTGAAGGTTTCTCCTTACTTTCATCAACCTTGACATTAGCACTTTCAACAATCTTTTTCAATCTCTTGTTAAAGCACAGGTATGCCTTGCTTTGATTAGAATAACTCAGAAATATTCCTTCATCACATCTTGCATCAAACTTGCCTAGATCTTCATCTCTTTTGATATAGCATTTACTACCAAAAAATCTGAAATATTTCACAAAAGGAGCATTTCCAAACCACAGTTCATAAGGTGTTTTACCAGAATTACCTTTGATCTGCACTTGATTAAGAGTGTAGACAATAGTACTCACAGCCTCTCTCCAATAGAGATGTGGAACATTTGCTTCCATCATCATGGTTCTAGTAGCCTCTTGAATAGTTCAGTTCTTTCTTTCCACAACTCCATTCTGCTGAGGAGTCCTAGGAGCAGACAACTGTCTTCTTATTCCATGCTTTTCACAAAATGCATTAAACTCATCGGAGGTAAACTCTCCACCTCTGTTAGATCTCAGACACTTTATCTTCACACCAATCTCATTCTCCACCTTAGCTTTAAACACTTTGAATTTGTCAAGAGCCTCTGATTTCTCTCTCAAGAAAGTGACCCACATCATCCGGGAGTGATCATCAATCAGTAACATAAAGTATCTATCTCCTTGCAAACTCCTAACCCTGGAAGGACCACACAAATCAATGTGCACAAGTTCCAACAAGCCACTTGAAGATTGTTATTTATTCTTGAATGTAGCTTTATTATGTTTGCCCAATTGACATTCCTTACACATGCTATTGGTAGGTTTCACAAACTTTGAAAGATTTCTTACAACCTGAGTAGCACTTATCTTGACAATGTTATCAAAGTTTACATGACACATTCTCCTATGCGATAGCCAACTCTAATCAATCTGAGCAATCAAACAACTTTTACCAGTACCACTCAAATGAAAGATGTTACCTCTAGTCTGTGTACCAGATGCAATCTCAGTTCTGGAGCTTTCCAAAATTCTGCATTTTCCATCCTTGAATCGGAGATCATATCCCTTGTCAACCAACTGCCCAACATTGAGAAGATTATGCTTCAATCCTTCTACATACAAAACATCATTAGTGTTATTCTTACCATAAAGAGAGATGGATTCTCTACCACGGATTCTACCAGTTGAATTGTCTCCAAACTTCACAATTCCACCTTCATACCTTTCCATACTTACAAACTTACTCTTATCACCTATCATATGATGAGAGCATCCACTGTCAATTACCCATTCATCCTTTTCTTCAACTTGAGCATCCAAGGCTCTTTCCACATTCACACAGCTAGCAGATTCAGTAGGCACTGGATCTTCTTCTTTGATAGAAATAAACACCCATTCATTTCCTAAGGTACTTCCCTTATCAGATTCATCATCAGTGACTCCTTTAGCAGCTTCTTAGACATAGTAGTATTTCTTCTGAACCCTAGGTTTGTTAGGGTTTGGCTTTGAAACCCTCTCCAGACATCTTGAGGTAAAATGACCAATCTTATTGCAAGCAAAACATTTGAAAGGCAACTTTTCTTCATACTTACCGGATCCGCTTGGTAGTCTTTTGGCAAAAAGAACTTCAAGTTCTTTAAGCTCTGATTCATCTTCTTCAAGATCCTTCATTGCCTTCTCAAATTTGGTTAGTCTTCTTAAAGAACTTTCACCTGGATCAAATCTTTGCTTTCCAAAAACACTGGCCTTAAATGTAGATTCAAATTTAGGAAGAGAATCACCAAACTCACTCATTTCAAATGTTGAGAGCTTGCCAACCAACTGATCCCTTGTAACAGTTGTCACAGTCATGATTTCCTCAATAGTAGCAACTCTATGCTTGTATGAAGTAGGTAAGGATCTGAGCACTTTGCCAACAATCTCTGATTCTTCCAGTGTTCCACCAGCACACCTGATACTGCACACAAGTTCATTCACTTTCTACATGTAGGAAGTGATGTTTTCATCTTCACTCATTCTCAAATTTTCGTATCTACCCTTCAAGCTCTGTAACTTAGCGCATTTGACATATTCATCACCTTCATATAGAGTTTCCAACTTCTTCTAGATTTCATGAGCAGTTTTCAATTCCAGGACATTTGTCATTTCTATATCAGTCAGGGCACTCAACAAAGCTTCTTTAACTCAAATGTTGTTTTCAGCATCTTTAAGTTGATCTGGAGTTGAAGGACCTTTCTCCGGAGGCTTATACTCATCCTTAGTTATCAACCAATAAGCATCACCCATGCCTTGCAAATGGCACTCCATGCGACTCTTCCATAGAGAGTAATTTGTTCCATCAAATCTTGGACTATCCTTTTTGTAAGTCAACATCCTAGATCTCCTCAAGCAGTCAAGCTTCTTTTAGAGGAACCAACTCTAATACCAATTGTTGAAATTGGGATCTTGTTCCTAGACCTGAAAACAAAAATGTAATTAGAACTAAATGGGTCTTCCAGAATAAATTGAATGAAGATGGTGAAGTTGTGAGAAATAAAGCAAGATTGGTATGCAAAGGATATTCTTAGGTAGAGGGAATTGATTTTGAAGAAACTTTTTCTCCAGTGGAAAGAATTGAAACAGTCAGATTATTTCTTGTCTTTGCTGCTTACAAAGATTTCAAAGTCTACCAGATGGATGTCAAGTTAGTATTCCTGAATGGAGAGTTGGAAGAAGTCTACATTGAACAACCAAAAGGATTCTAGTTATCTGATCAAGAAGATAAGGTCTGCAGATTGAAGAAAGCATTGTATGGATCAAACAAGCCCCAAGACCCTGGTATGTAAGATTAGATAAGTATCTGCTAAAGTTAGGCTTTAACAAAGGCACTACTGACAGTAATCTCTACTTCAAAATTGGTCATGAACACATCTTGATTGTTGAGGTGTTTGTTGATGACATCATCTTTGGTGGAAATGAGAGTATGTGTAAAAAATTTGTTGATCAGATGCAAAGTGAATTTGAGATGTCCATGCTTGGCGAAATGACTTTCTTCTTAGGTCTGCAAATCATTCAGTCAAAAAAAGGCATCTTCATATCTCAGTCTAAGTATGTGAAAGAGTTGTTGAAAAAGTTTAGAATGGAGGATTCAAAACCAATGAGTACTCCTATGGTAACTAGATGCAAGTTGAGTAAAGATGATGATTCCCCTAAGGCAGATCAGAAAAGGTATAGATCAATGATTGGAGGACTGCTTTATCTGACTCATACTAGACCTGACATTATGAATGCAGTTGGCCTTGTTGCTAGATTTCAAGCTAATCCTAGAGAATTTCATGTTGTAGCAGTCAAAATTTTTTTTAGATATCTGAAGGGAACATTTGACTATGGCTTATGGTATCCTAAGGGTGATGATTTCACTCTTCATACATATACAAATGCTAATTGGGCAAGAGATGTGGATGACAGGAAGAGTACTAGTGGAGGTGCATTTTTCTTGGGAAAGAGATTGGTTTCTTGGTTGAACAAAAAGTAGGAGGCAATATCTCTGTCTACTGGAGAGGCAGAGTACATAGCAACAACAAGTAATTGTACTCAAATTTTGTGGATTGAGCAAATGTTGAAGGATATCAGAGTTGTGTTTGAAGAACCTATTACAATCTTCTGTGATAATTCAAGTGCAATAAACATTTCAAAGAATCCGGTGTTGCATTCAAAGACAAAGCATATATCCATCAAGTTTCACTCTTTGAGAGAGAAGTGTTGTGATGTTTAGAACACGCCCCATTTTACCTCTTAGCAAAATGAGGACCCCTGCTGTGGTTGTTGCTTTTGGTTGTTGTGTGGTCGTGCTTGGTGGTAAAGGGAAAAAGAGGTAAGTATTACAAACCATGTTGAAAATTGAAAAGATCTGGCATTAAGTACAAGGCAAGAGTAGGGGTGAATTCTTTGTGAAAAATGAGTTTAAGGGTTTTTTTGAACCAATAACAAATTCCCAATATTCTACGAGATATGCGTTTTTTGGTAGAATACATTATTTTGGAGGTTTGTATGTTGCATACAAAGTCATTTGTATGTGAAGTCTTTGTATAAGTCATGGTGAGTATAATCAGGTTTTGTATTTTGATAATTTGCATGCCTATGCTCAATGTTTGTATCCTTTGTATGCAAGTCAGACTCGATAGGTTTTCAAAAGTCAAATAAATAAAGTCGTCAGATTTGCATTGTACGTAAGTTTGTATGTATGTTCAATCTAAGCGCAAACGATATACAAGGTGATATACATGCACGGCCCTGAGGGAAATATACAATGTGGTATATTAAGGTGAAAAGGGGTACTTCACACAATTTGTATTTTTGTATGTTTCGGCTTTGCATCTTTAAGATACATACAATTACAGATTCCAAAAGTTATTCAAATTTGATGTAAGTAATGCATTGTTTCTTAACACATTCCGAGTAAGTATGCATTCACTTAATATACATGCACGGACCCAAAAAGATTATGCAATTTAGCTAATGAAAGTCAAAAGTCCAATATGGTTGTATAAAAAGTTTGCATGTAGGAGAGATTGTATCTAAGTGCATATACAATTATTGTTACTTCGAAAAGATACAAGTGGGTAAATAAAGTGGGGCCCACGATTGTATCTTGCGGTTGTATGTCTCCTGTACAAAGGGAGATACAAGTGGAGATACAAAACAAAGATACAAGAGATGAAAAGGTAAGACTCGACTCGGATTTCAAAAGGAGATAAAATAAGATTAATACTATTGTATGTATGAAAGATTGTATACATATAATCCCGATATACAAAGAGGTAAATGTACACTGTCGGGAAATAAAAAGTGAATGGTTTGTGTATGTTGCATTTGTATAATGGTTTGTATTTATTTTATATACATTGCGACATACAAACGAAAGATACAAAGTTGAACATAAGGTAAAAGGTAACATTGTTTTATAACCCGTTGCATATGTAGGCTTGTATATTAACGACATACAAAGCGATATACAAAAAAATGATATACAAAGTGACATACAACAAATGATATGTATGCAAAGGGCAAACTAACGGATACAATGTTCAAAATAGAAGGTTAAAATAGAGAGCCGAAGCTTTATATGCATTGAATGCCGTGTTTAATGTAGAACTAACATTGAAGGGATGAATTTTAAGATGTTAGGGTAAATAAAGATTATTTTTCTTTCAGAATTGCATCGTGAAAATTAAAATTATAGAGAAAGAGAACTATTGCACAGATTGAACAGAAAGTTCATTGCTGAACGGAATTTCAGAACGGGAACAGCTCGGGAAAAAAATGGTAAAGTGGGTTAACACTCGTAGAGTTGAGTTGTCATGAATACAGGTATGTTTCTTAAACACCATTACAATGCAGTTAATAAAAAATGCCAATTGAATATGAGTAATTTCATTAAAAAATGCAAGAAAATGTCAAATTATTGTATCTGATTAGAGGGATTAGTTGATTGTGTTTAGTAGCATGAAATCTAAAAATGAGAAAAGATAAAAGGGGTTAGGGTAAATGTAAAACATAAAAAAAATTCATGGTAAAACCCTAGGTAAATGAAGTAAAATAGGAAGTTAAATATGTAATTTTACACAGGATGGCCCTGAAACAAAAGAAAGTAGATCCAGGGGGTGAAGAAAAAGTAAAGAAAGAAAGAAAGCCATGAAAGGAAACATAAAAGAAAGAATTGCCAATGCACAGAGGATATCCAACCTTGCTTGGCATGAGCAGAGTCAGAACTGATACAAATGAAGGATCCTATGATGTAGAGGGTATTCTTCAGAAGATTACAACATTAGATGCTACCCCTGATATGAAGTGCATTTGGGATAAAGGATTGTACAAGGCTGTAGGTTTCCCATTAGCCATGGAGGCTAATGATTTGGTTTTGGAAAGCATAAACAAATATGATGTAAATACCAGAAAAGTAATACATGAAGACCAGGTTGTTGCAGATTGACTACAGAAGGGATAGAAAGGACATTTGGTCTAGAAATTCAAGAGAAAATGGTGGATATAGATATAGACCAATACACAGAAGACTTTAATAGTAACGAAAGAGATTGCAAAAGTAAAATCTTCTACAGCGGGTACAATGCAGAAAACAAACCTAAAGCTGTAGCAAGAGTCCCAAGGAATCTTCATAGGATAGATTTTAAAGAGGAGATACATCTAATGATTACCATGCTGAGTAGACTAGTAGGGTTGAGAGATGCAACAAAATGTGAACCATGGATGTTCACTATCATTCAATTTATAAGGGAAGCAAAAAAGGAAGATGGACAGATTCACTGGGCCAAGGCTATCAATACAACCATATGGAAGCAGGCCATGTTGAGAAAACAAAAGATGATGCCTTTTTATTTGTCATCATATGTGTTATATTCATGTGCATCTATGATTCAACCATACATAATTGGAATTGACAGAGTTGGGACCATGGGGAATGGCCCAAATCAGAAATTAGTTTATGACCATTATCCAGATTTGCAGGAGGATAATGCATTGAGGAAATATGCCTTGGTAAATGATGTATTTTATAATTACATAGTAAGAGTTTTAAAGGGAGAAAAAGATAAAAGGTTATCTGAAGATGCAGAGAACACTATTGGGTTACACAATTCTTGGTATATACAATTACAAAACTTTACATATATTAGAACTGAGGGTTTTGAGGGGAAGCCATTCATGCTGCCCAGATATCCATCAAATAAGCTAATTGTATTGGAGTTTTCAAGACAAAACCTGAATGCTTTCAGGATGTATAAGAAGAACTGGAACAGAGGAAATATTAAACTTCCTTGGGCAATTGGAAGATATTTTTGCTATAGTGAAGAGGTGGCTGGATATTCAGAAAAAGAATTGAGGTATTATGGCTTTGAGGAATTTGAATTAGCAAGACATTTTGATCCTTTTCATAGAATCCAGAGAACCATTGATTCTAAGTTCAATCATCAAGTGCATATTGAAGACTACTGGTCAGATTGCAAAAATGATAGAGAAGTGAGGAAAAGAGCTCATAAAAGGCTGACAATAGAACAGATGAAGACCATGGGAGAAATCTATGTGCCTCCAGAGGTTGAAGATGATGATAAGTTGTTACATCATAGTTATGAGACTGCAAGGCTTGGTCCAATTGGTGAGCCTGATTGGACACAGCCATGGAATACATCGTTGGATGCATTATCCAAACCAGTTATTCTATTTTCCAAGACATGGTTGAAAGATAAAATAGAAGAACTCAGGGCTAAGGGGATTGAGCCCACATTTCAAAAGAAAGGTAAGAAGAGGGTGAGAGAGCATCAAGATGAGCTCCAATGTTTTTATGAGAAGAAGAGAAGGGTTGTAGAAGCAAAGATCATTGAAAAAGATAAGAATGCAACCCTAATGGATCCATATGCCTTAGGGGTGAGAGTGGTAGTATCTTCAGGCACATTTATGGAGGCAGAGTCATCTGGCCATGACATTAGTGCAGAGCAGACCCAAACTGTTAAGAGGTCAACATGACAGAAAATCATGAGGGCCATATCAGTTGAAACATCAAAGGAACAAACATCAGAACAAGGTGCTGTTATAGGTGCTCAACAAGTAGGGGCAAGGTTGAGTGGAATATCTAGTGAGGCCACACCAGAAGAGAAAAGACAAAAATATGTAAAGGTTAAGAAAGAATTGGCTGAGGAGAAGTTGCAAGAGTCAAAATTGCATGAAGCCAAATAAGTAAGTGAGATTGTCAATGTGGAAGATGACAGTAGTGACAGTGAAGTCAGGGAGGTGAATCCCAGTGCAAGAGAAGAAATTGGAAAAGATGAAGAGGAACTAAGTGAGTACTCTAGTGCAGAAGAAGGGAAAGGTACTTAGGGATATATGGAGGTAGAACAAAGCCAAAAATCTGAAGAGGAAAATGTACAAGACAGGTCAAAAGTAGTGGATCCTTTCGGTACACTGGTGTCACCTGAAATCATAAAGGATGTGCAAGATGTAGCACAACAGATAGAAGAGTATGAAAAAGAAGACACACTAGAAAAAGCAGTAAGGGAAACACCAGCCCAGGCTGAGGGGGAAACAGAGATAAGTGCTTCTAGTGCTGATGTGTTAGGTATTCTGAATATGTATAATGAACATAGTAAACAAGAAGAGAATATAGAAGAAGAAAAGAATATAGAAAGCAAGCATGAAAAGGAAAAGGATACAAAGGAACCTGATAAGATCATAGGTTCACCTTCACAAATAAAGCAAACAAGTATACCTGAAAAGGTGCAAGAGCAAGTTGAAACAGTATCAGGTAAGCCTAAGGAAAGCAGGAATAATACAAAGAATGTTGATGAAGATAATATTGAACATAAGGAACAAAAAGAAGGTATGGATATAGAAAATATGGAGCAGAAGGATAACAAAGAAGAAGAACAAAAAGAGTCTTCAGAAAAAGAGAATCTAGAAGAGGATGATGAAGGAGGAGACACCGAAATAGAGGAAGAAGATAATGAGGGAGAGTCACAACAATATAATGATCCACTTGTTCCAGAACAAGGCCTTCAACCTCAACCTCCTCAACAACAACAAGAACAACACATGAAACAGGTAGAAATGGAGCAACCTCCAGAAGAGGTGATCAATGAAGAAAAAATAACAGAAGCTACTAAGGAGGCTCCAGCCTGGTTAGGCTCAGAGGTTAGAAGAGAGAAGGTAGAGGTACAATTAGTACCTATTGATATCAAGAGCTTACTGGGTGGTTCTACACCACAGAAAGAGAAAAGAAAAGCTATAACTATGTCAGCAATCAAAAGAGGTCCTTCTGGATCTAGAATGTTGGATCTAGCTGTACCACAAAAGGACAAATCAAAAGGAGAAATGACTGTGGAGGATTATAAAATACTTAATATAGATCTAGGTCACATGACTAGAGAACAACATATAAATGAATGGGAAGACATGCATCAGGCCACTGCAGAAATATTAAAGAAAGATAAAGATAAACGGGAATACTTGAAGGGACATATTGTCCAATTGTAGCAATTTATCAGAGGGATGTTTGATCCCAATGCCAATGTACTAGAATTGCCTACTGAAATGGCAATGTTATCTAAGGAGGAGGTAAAGGAGATGAGAAATAAAAAGATTGAAGCTAACATTTTTGAGAAATGGTTAAAAGGCCTCATACAGAAAGGAGAAGAGGTAACACAGAAGGCATCAACAAGTTGGGATATGGCTTTGGTTGAGAAGAACAAATGTAATGTTATATTACACAGCTGTCAATTCAGAAAAGAAGAATGTAGATCAGAAATAAAGCAACTTGAAGAAATAGAGGACATAGTAGAAGAATTGATAATTGAAGGAGCCATTACTCCTCAAATGGTCAACTAGTTGCCACAAGCGAAGTTGGAGTTAAAATATGAAGAAGACATTATTAGAAGTTGCATCATAAACACTAGAGACCTAGAAGAGGTTGCTGACAACATGATAAAGGTACACATGAAAATGATAGAAAAATTCATTGGGCATGAATGCCTAGAGGTACCGACGTATGGATTGGAAAAGGCTGTGAAGGAGTTTAAGGCAATATTTTCACCATGTTTGAAGAACCCCGCAGCGCATCTTAGCACAGAGATGATTGATTCAATGATGGAAATAGGTGCTAAGATCAAGAAATATTGGAAAAGAGTTAAGGATTTGGTGACAAAAGAGAAGAAGTTGCAAGAGGGAGTCAAAACATAGGAATTTACATGGGCAAAAAGTCAGGAGAGTGATTGTGCTTTCATCAAGGAAGTGACAGGTAATTTTGCAGAGTACCTGAGGGAATAGAAGGATATTGAAAAGAAGATATGTTAAGTAAAAATGTAATTGGAGGGAATTATTGGCCAAAGTCAACAAACAAGAAGTCAGCGGGTATCTTTTATTTTGAAAAGATTCCAAAGGCATCCTTTGAGCCGAGCAAAGATACCATTGAGATATTTTGAGAACGGTTAGGAATTGATTTCTACCATTGATCTAAAAAGTTTGAATGCTGACCGTTGATTGGATTTTATAACCGTAGCAGGATGAAGCTTCTAAGTCTATATAATAAGCTCTGCTACTTGTATCATATTACACAGGGATTTTAGAATTTTAGCTTGAGGTTGTAATTTGTCAAAGTTTATTGAAATAGACAAGATATTTCTTTTAGTTTAGAAAAGGAGGTCGCCTGTGTCTGCATTAAGGAGTACGTGGAATGTCTGGTCTCCTTAATGTATCTGTCAAAATGTCTGTAAGAGTTTTTTTGGTAATTTGATCAATGAAACATAATTCATTCTTACATTGTAAATTTTATATGACTTTGTGCTTTGAATATAAGTAAACTCAGAATTCTGCATCTATTACAGAGTGTTTTCTGATTCTGACTTGTATTTGAAGTATTATTCTTTGAAAGCTTGCAATCTCTTATGTATGTTCATGAAAATGTTTAGGACTTTACATTTGTAGATTTGAATGTGTTGAATTGTTCAATTTACTGTATTCTTTAAAACGTGAGTAGCAGAACATTTAGATCCTGTATGGAATGATACTTTAATTTAAGTTTTTCTAACTTTTCTCCAACAATTGAAACTAATTAGCTTAAATGTAGAAATCTGAAGGAAGTTGTCATACATTTGAATAAAGAATAAGGAATTGCAGTGATATTTGACAATTTTCATATAAATTTGAAAGGCAAAGTTTGTTTTTACCAGAATTTATACAAAGCTTTGTGATACAATAGTGAATTTAT
Source organism: Cunninghamia lanceolata (assembly GCA_027924645.1). Taxonomy (NCBI): domain Eukaryota; kingdom Viridiplantae; phylum Streptophyta; class Pinopsida; order Cupressales; family Cupressaceae; genus Cunninghamia; species Cunninghamia lanceolata. The sequence continues at coordinate 3,212,958 of BSBN01000942.1, forward strand.
GCAAAGGAATGAATACTTTGTTGATATTTGCAACAATTTGCATAATTTGAAGTCCAGTAAGTCATTAGTTACTTTAATTTGCGTAAGGCCCCTTGACTATTATAGTTTCACATCAACCTACTGAATTATCCACAAGGTCAAGACCTAACCATACAGAAACTTGAGATTAAGAATTCTTAGTTAATTCTTCATATCTTTCAAGACAGCTAAGGTTCCTTTGTGAATTTTAACTTTTGTTATGAATGTGTAAAAACAATCATCAACAGTTTTTGGCACTAGGAGGGTCTGAGTAGAATTAAAGTAGGATTTGTACAAAGCTGGCTCATAACAGTAGTCGAGTGACTAGGTCTAGGTCCAGTTCAGATGATATTTTCATACAATTGCCTGACAGAAGACAAGGTAAGAGTTCTTTGATCTGGAATCCTAAAATATCACATGTAGGAGGTTCATCAAGAACCCCTCCTGAATCAGCTTTGAACATACATAATATAGTGAGTCCTGACAATTCTTCATTTAAATTCTTAAATCTTGGTTCAGGTACTCCTAGAGGTCCCAGCCCTCCCAGAAGTCCTAGTCCTCCTTTAAATTCAGGTACTCCCAGAGGTCCAAGCCCACCCCGTGGTCCTACAATGGCATATTTCAATATCAATTCTCCTATAACGTTTAATGATTATCATGAAATGCCAAAGAATCTTGAGAAGATTTGTCCTAAATATCAATTGCATCAAGATCCAGAAGATCATATTAGGATATTCAAGGAAGCATGCTTTAGAGCCAGATTAAAACATGAAGATGTGGTGTGTAGGCTGTTCCCTTACACCTTTAATGAACATGCTTCTAATTGGTATGTTAACTTACCAAATGGTTATGTTCTTCTTGGGCACTCATGGAAGAGGCATTCTTGTCTAGGGTTAGAGGACTAGTCGATCCTTCTACCTTATATCATAACTTGGCAGCAATTAAAAGAGGTGAGGGAGAACTTATTGACAATTTCAATGATAGGTTCCAGAAGGCTTTCTCTAGGTTAGTTGCTCCTTATAGTGTAACTCCTAAGGTCCTATTAGCAATGTATTATGTTGCCCTAGATCCATTGACTGCCATGTTTGTCAGAAGAAAGGTTGATATAGATACTATATCCAAAGCTTATAAAGAAGCAGTTGCTGTAAACCAAGAGATGAGACAAACATCTTATAATCCTTTTCTAAATGTAGGAAATCCTGGGATGCAAAATCAGGCACAACCATGGAATGGAGTTCCAATGCATCAAATTCCATTGTTAAATCCAGTTCCCACCTATACACCAGTGTATAATCCTTCCCCTATCCAGGCTATAGTTCCTTATACTGGTAACAGTATCAGTAACAATCAGACTAATGGTCAATCTTTCTTCCAGCCTCCTCAAGATACATTTGTGGAAAAGGCACAAGAGGATAAAGAAGAAATAAAGGAAATTACTCCACACTTAAGGAGATTGATCACTGAGATGACACAATTGAGAATTGAAAATTTCTATGGTAGAAATACTCAGGGACACAGTCAGAATCATAACCAGAATTATAGTCAGGGTCAAGGTTCAAATCAAAATCAGAATTACAACCAGGGACAAAATCATAATTAGGGACATGGAACGCAAAACAGGGGACATGTTGGAGATAACAAAGCCATGGGTAATAATAACATAAATTATAATCAACCTAAGCCACCAAGGACATGGAACACAAGACCAAATAATGGTACTCTGGCATCTCCATTTGAGAGTCCAGATAATCAGGAAATAAAATAGCCAGCCGGAATTCAAATGGCTAATATTGCATTAAAAAATTGGTGCAGAATCCATAATACAAATGCACATGCCGAGCTTGATTGTCCTCAATTTCATCTTGTTACTAGCATTTTCAATGTTGAAGTACAAGCTTCTACTTCTGAATTTCTCATTCCTAAGGGGAATGAAATAGTACCTTCAGGATTTGAGTCCGCTTTGGTTTTGGAAAGTTTCACCTTTGCAACTAGAGAGGAAGAAAATCAGATATTAGAAGATGAACCTTATTTTTGTGAGAGTTTGTATCCTAAATCAGCCCTAGTATTAGATGCCTTTCAGTTTCCTTTTGAAACTAAAAATAAAGTATTATGTGAAATAGAAGAGGTGCAGGCTTTTCAACAATCTAACAACAATCACACTTATAACCTGAGAAGCAATACCAAGCCTGGAGGTCCTTTTACTACTTCCATGCCTCCTAACAACTTCAATACTCCCCTAGATCAACATGCCAGTAATAACCTTGCAATCTTAAAAGCTAATCATCAGGGGACTGGTGGGACAATAGCATCAAAGGTTCAAAAAGGGAAAATAGATTCTATGGAAACAACAAAATTAATGAACTATTTGTTTGAAGAAATAAGAAAAATCAAGGTCAGTGTACCCCTATATGAGTTATTGAGAAGCCCAGGGGTACGGACTGCCTTCATAAAATCCTTAGATATATCTATAGCAAAAGAAATTTCTGTTGACAATGATGTTTCGGGTAGAGATGCACAGTCCAAAGATAAAGGTAAGAAAACTGAACAACCTTCCAACACCAATGTTGTCATGTATGCTGATAAGAAGGAAGCTGCTCCTTTTCTGTTAACCATTAGAATGTTGGGAAAGAATATACACAATTGTATGGTGGATTCGGGAGCCTCAGCTAACTTTATGCCTTTAGGAATATGTAAAACTTTAGGGCTGACTCCCACCAAATCTGCTAAGGTTGTTACTCAATTGGACAAAACTGAGGTTAATGTAATAGGTGAATTGATGCACATTCAAATACAGTTAGCCTCAGATCCTAGAGTGAGCCAATTCATTGATATCTAAGTAGTTGATATACTAGTTAATTATGGCATGTTACTAAGTAGGGATTGGTCTAAGACATTGAATGGATAAATGGCCATTGATTTTTTACACGTGTTTACCTTGGAAAGGTGTCCCAAATCAAATTAGGATAGAAGCCGAGCCTAGGATGAAACACATGATTATAGAGTATAGCATAACAAATGAGATATTATATGCATCAGTTGAACCACGTGTTTATGGAGTGACTAACAGAGGAGTACAAATTGAGGAAATCTTGATGTTGGATTTTAAAGCAAAGCCTGTTAGTAAAGAAACAATGGTATTCATTGAATCTGCTGGTAATTCTTCTGATGAAGAGAATGATGTTGTTAATAGCTTTGGCCAAATCATAAGATAGGAGATAGAAAAGTGCATTAAACAAAAATCTCCAGTTTAGTGTAAGTTGTACAAGAATTTGTGTAGAGTCCATAGTAAGCCTCATCTTGAAGAAAGTTGTGGAATGTGCAAAGACATCATAGAATATCAATATGGAAAATGCATAAAGAGGATGGAACTTCAAAAGGGAAGAGTTAATCCTGGTAGACCTAGGTTGTATTTTCATGAGGACCTAAATAAACCAATCCAAGCTTTGAAGAAGGAAACAAGAATAGAAAGTGTCGATTATTCTGGTTTACAAATTGAAAATGCTAATATACAGGTAATTCAGAATGAAACACCCAGAGATAAACAAAATGTTACAACACAAGTAACATATAAAGTAGGGCATGCTAAAGTGAAAGGTCAAAAGAATAAAAGTGGCATTTGGATATTAAAATGTGATGGATCTAAGTCTAAGCAAGGAGCAGGAGCTAGGGTTGAACTTATTGATCCAAGTGGTAAGTCATTTTTAGCAGCATATTGTTGGTAGGTGGCGACTGATCAGGAAAGTACTGTACACTAGCCATGTATCCTCGTTGGGGTTCGGGGGTGGAAGCCCTCGAAAAGCAGGGGTTCAGAGGCGCAGCCCCCGAATTTTTTTTTTCCTGAGCCGACATAAAAAAACCTTATTTTTGTAACCGACATAAGGCTTGATAAAAGTGGCTAAGGGTTAGGGTTTCGATGGATATTATATTGTAGCATTTGCAATGGTATTGAGTTGAAGGGATTGCTGGTTGTAATCGGTTTGATTTACTGGATAATAATATTGGACTCTCTATTGGTGGATGTAGCCCGAGTTTTGGTGAACCATGTTAAAACTTGTCTCTCGCTGTTATTATTTCTGTTTAATCTTTATTTGCATTTAATTGATATCTTCTGCCGGCTAACCCTAATAAGTGGTATCAGAGCGGGTTGTGTTCAATTATCATCTGCAGGAAGGTCTCATAGTTGAGTGGGAGTCTCACGATTGAGTGGGAACAATGTGGATGAGGGTAAAATGAAGGTCGATAAATTTAATGGGCAGAACTATCAGTTATGGAAGATGCAGATGGAGGATTATCTCTATCAAAAAGATTTATGGATGCCGTTGGAAGGAGTAGCCAAGAAATCAGCAACAATGACTGATGAGGATTGGAATCTTCTTGACAGAAAGGCACTGGGAACCATTTAGTTGTGCCTAACACCATCGGTGGCATTCAACATAACAGAAGTGAAGACAACAAATAGTTTGATGAAAGCTTTGGTTAAATTGTATGAAAAACCCTCAACCTCAAATAAAGTATTTCTCATAAAATGTTTGTTTAATCTGAAAATGATTGAAGGTGGATCTGTGACAGATCATTTAAATGAATTTAATACGATTACCAGTTAATTGACTTTTGTAAATGTAAAATTTGATGAAGAAGTTAGAGCTCTCTTGATATTATGTTCTTTCCCTGAAAGCTGGAATAGTTTGGTAATGGCGGTTAGTAACTCTGTTTCTGGTTCAAATACCCTAAAATTTGATGATGTTGTTGGTGTTATTCTGAGTGAGGAAATTTGTAGGAAAAGCTCAGGTGGGTCCACATCAGGTAGTGTTTTGAATGCAGAAAGTAGAGGCAGATCAAAGGAGAGAGGAAAAGGTTCTGAAGGTCATGGGAAGTCATGAGAAAAATCAAAGGATAAGAGATCCCAAACCAAAGGATAGAAGGATTGCTGGTACTGTGGGAAACCAGGTCATCTGAAGAAAGATTATTGGTCTCAAAAAAATAAAGGAGACAAATAAAAAAGCAATAAGGAGGCAAATGTGGTAAGTAATAAATCTGAAGATGATGCTTTGATTCTTTCCCTAGATAATACTGATGATTCATGGGTTTTAGATTCAGGGGCCTCATTTCATGCTACGCCCCATAGAAGTTATTTTCTTGATTATGTCCAAGGGGATTTTGGGCTGGTTTATTTGGGAGATAACAAACCCTGTCAGATTGTTGGAAAGAGAAGAATCAAGATTAAGTTGTAGAATGGGAATCATTGGCTACTACAAGAGGTAAGGCACGTTCGAAGGCTCAATAGGAATTTAATTTCAGCAGGGCAGCTAGTTGAAAAAGGTTGCATTATTACATTTACTGATAAAAATTGGAAGGTTTCAAAAGGTGCCTTAATAGTAGCAAAAGGTGTGAAAGTAGGCACCTTATATCTTTGTATAGGTCATACTATTCCTTCTACTTTAGCTGTTGCAGAGAAAAAATAAATAGGTTCAGGAACAGTTGTTGCAGGTTCGCAGGAAGAGACTGGAAAAGTTGCTGCAGGTTCTGAGACAACACTATGGCATAATAGACTTGGGCATATGAGTGAAAAAGGTATGAAGGTACTTCATTCAAAGAAAGTTTTACCAAGTCTGAAATGTATTAATATGGATTTCTCTAAAAGTTGTGTGTATGGCAAGCAAAAGAGAATTTGTTTTCTCAAGGATGGGAAGCAAAAAAAAAGATGAAAAGTTGGAGCTTGTGCATATAGATGTATGGGGACCAGCTCAGGTATCTTCTCTCGGTGGCTCTCAGTATTATGTTACATTCATAGATGATGCAACTAGGAAGGTATGGATTTATTTCCTTAGGCAGAAATCTGATGTATTTGAAACATTTAAGAAATGGAAAAGCTTGGTTGAGAATGAGACAGGTAAAAGATTAAAATGTAATGCCCACCCTAGTGTGTGCCTTGTGTGCTTTTGATTCATGTGTTATATGTTGTTCTGAGTGTTTATCATTGTATTATGTGATTATTATGCTTTGATGCATTACACCGAACTTGCCGATGAGGTCTATGGTGCCATCGAGGGGTTCTGAGGGTATATTCTACATGACCATTGAGGTGTTTCCAATGGCGTTTTGCTTTATTATTTGGCTTTCCAACTATGTATTATGGATTGCATACGTTGTGTTCATGTGTGTTAGATTATTGTAGTGCTTCAACTTCATTGTTTTCAATTGTGTAATATGTTGGATGGATGTGATGTTTTCAGTATGATTGTGTTAATTGATTTATGCATATATGATTTTATGATGTCGATTGATTGTCGACCCATGTTTATGATGCTTATGCAATATTATGCCACATTGGGTATTATGATGTGCTTCGGCTATTTTATGTAAGGAGCAGGTATGTTTGATGGTTTACTTGAGTGTGCAGGTAATTACAGGTGTTAACTAATGTGGGAAATGTGGAGAAGGTTGACATGGGACGCTAAGCCATCTCACCCTTATCCTTGTGTTGTGGAAACCCGTGATGTGTGTTTGGTATCATTTGTGTGTGTTTCCTTAGCATTCTTGCACTTTATTTAAAAATGTTTAGAAAAGTGTGTTTTCCATGTTTTCAAATTAAATTAATGATTTTAATTTAGAAATTGCTATTTTTGCTTTAGCAAAAATATTTGTTGCATCATTATATGCTTGTGGAACAAATTTGAGTGATTTCGGTTTAATTCTAAAATTTGATATTTTTCCGTAAAAAGGTAGAAATTGCATTAAATGAGGAAACTGAATGCCTAGTATGGCATGTTTGTACTTTTTGGAATGAGATTGAGTTAAATAATAATAATCTGTTTGGAATAGTTGAGTTCATTTGACTAACTATTTTCCTATCTATTTGAGTGAATTATTTGGGTGTTTTAAGTGAAAAAGGGTTTATTAATGTGTTATTTGAAATGCCTATTTGATTTGCAAAAGAGACATTCAATTATTTAATTGTTGAATTAAATGAATTAAATGATTTAGTTGTGCAAAGGCTATAATTTTGAATTGATTGATTAAATCACTTAAATGATTAATTTATTACCAAAAAAGGGATAGTGTCTTTGGAGGAATAAAAGGAAAAAGACATTTATTTTTCATTATTCTTTTTGTCTCCAAAATTTTCTCTCCTTTATTTGAAACCCTCTTGCTTGAAAAATGGATATTTGATTGCTTGGAAGGGAGTTTTGCTTGGAATTGCTTGGAGTTTGGATTGGATTCAAGAGCTTGGTGTTTGTTTGTTGTGTGTGGATTGAATCTGACATTCAACCTCATTCTTTTCCTTGGATTTTGCTTGTATTGGAAGGTAAGTTTCTCCAATCTTCTCACTTAAATTATTTTATTTTGTTTCCTTCATGCCACACCATCTAAAATGGTTGAAGATGGCTTTGCTTAGTTGTAGGAAACTTAGAAAAAGTATTTCAGCTGGTTATTTATTTATATAATGTGTTTTCTATTTTGGAAACATAGAAATATAGACAAAACCCTGGCAAATTTTCTGTAGAAATCTCCAACTCATTTTTATTGCATATATTGGTTGTTGGGCATGTTATCTATAATGGGTAGTTGTCAGATCATCCATAGCTATTGAAAAACAAAAGTTAGAAAATTGGTCAAACTTTGGTCAAGGTGCCAAAGAGAGCTCCAATGGAGTTTTTAGGGCCTTATGGTTATTTTGCACTTTTAGAAAACATGAAAACTGGATTCTATGCATTTCCTTTATGATTTGCTTTGAGGGATGAGTTGACTCCTTCATATTATGTGATTCTGCATCTTGTGAGACTTATTTTTCAAGACATTTTAGTGCATTGAAATTTGTGCCACTTATTTCTCTATTTTTGAAAACCTGAAAATTACTTTTTATGCATTTCCTTGATGTTTTAGTTTGTGGGATGAGTTGTCTCCCAATTAGAATGGTATTTTGCATCTTTTGAGAATATGTTGTGTTTTTGTCAAAATTATGATTTTGTCACCTTGAAATCTGTACCATGCCCAATTGGTCAAATTGGTGCTATGGGTGTTTAGGAAGAGGTCTAGGGGTAGGAAAAGAGTGGCTTCCATCATGCGCCACGGCCCAAAGAGGTCGTTGGAATTTATCGAATGGAAGTTTTAATCAAGAATAACATTTAAACACATTGGGTAATAAAATTTAATAATAAGATCATCTACACCAAACTGCATGTGCTGGTGAAGTGTCTGCCTTGCTTGGGTTTGGGTGTAAAGAGAAATCTTTGGTGTAGTGTCTGGTTTCTATGAGGAGGTTATGCCCTCATGTTCTATCGCGAGGTGAGTATTGCCCTCGTTTGACACTCCTTGTCCTAACTATCTAGGTCTCTCTTCTTTCTTCCACCGTCAGAGTTTGACTCGACGTGTGATGTTTACCATGTGATTGTATGTGCATTGTGATGCCTGATTCATGCTTGTATGTGTCTATGATGGATTATTATTTATACCTCGTTTGGTGTGCATTGAAGGTGAGACTATTTCCCTTATGCTTGAATGTTGTTATGTCATTCTATTATGTTTTGGCAAGTGTGCCATATGTTACTTGAATGCAATTGGATGGTAGTTGTACCATGTGTTGTTTATATGAATTATATTGGCAGTTGTGTCATGTGTGTTGTGTGCATTGATTGGCATGTATTCCATATGTTGCTTGTATACCCTGAATGTGTGAGATTCTCTTAGCGGGTTTGCCATGATCACCTTCTCCGTAGCTCGGGGGTTGCCTAGAGTTCCGTAGACATCTATTGCACTCGACGATGGCAATATGGTTGGGAGGTGAGCAACATTTCCCCATTGGTCCTTCATGATGATCTTCAGGTGCTGGATGGATTGCTTGATCTTTTTGCAGGTGGTTTACCTTGTGCTTTGTGCCTTGTTGCACCTTGGAGAGCATGTTGGTTTTGGGTGGTTTATGCACTTGTATTTTATCATTATTGATTATTGTAACCTTTGTAATGTAGGAATTTTGAGACCATTGTAATAATATGCAATTAATGCTTTGAGTTGATTTATTATGTTGGCTATGATTCATCTATGTTTAGGATGAAGCCCTTCGAATATTGTAATTATTGGATATCGTCTTGTATTTTTTCACGCCTCGGTTTGTGAGGATGTTGGCATGTTTTGATAGATTTTACATGTTAGAATCTAGCTATGTTAGCATGTTTAGACTCAGTTATTTGATGTTTATGGATATGTTTGTGTTGGATCATATTCATCCCACATAGGTGGTGAGGATTCTATCTTTTCTTTTGGCATGTGTCGACGTTGGTGTCGAACATGCATAGCCTTTTGTATCGCTTTTGTCCTTTTTGACATGTGGACATAATTGGTTTGACAACTTAATGTTTTTGGTTAAAATGAATCATCTTTGGCATTGATTACTGTTTTTAGCCTCGTAGGTGTTTTGGTGTCATTTCCATGATGTGATATGCACTCTTGGATTATTCCCTCCTTTGCATTAGGATGTGTGCCTTTACATGAGTTTGACTAGTGACCATTCCAGTTGGTTGAGGAATTGTACCTACTAGTTGGACCATCCCGTGGGTGAGCATTACCCTTGTGTTTGGGATGTCTTATGTTGTCATGGAATGGAATGAGGTGGATGTCACCCTCATCCTACTCCATGTGTTTGCAAGGGAGTGAGGTCGTGGACATGTATCCGATCCTCATCATGGAGTGAGCTCCACCTCTCGCTTGGTCATCGTGGTGAGTTGTCACACGATGGGTGAAGTCTTCCACTTGTGCCACCTTGCATTGTGCAATGGTGATGTCTTTTTAGGTGTTGTTGTACATGTTGCAACACCTTGTGTGTGCGTGAGTGCAATGCGACATGTAAATGTTGCACTTGCAAACATGAAAAATTTGTTCATTCGGTGTTTGTTCGGCTAATGTCCTATTTGAAAGTTTGGGGCATTACATAAAATGTCTCAGATTTGATAATGGTGGTGAGTATTGCAGCAAAGAATTTGAGGATTATTGTTTCTTTAATGGAATTCATAGGTAGAAAATGGTTGCAGGGACTCCACAGGAAAATAGAGTGGCTGAACGCATGAATAAGACAATAATGGAGCATGCAAGGACCATGAGATTGCATGCTGGGCTGCCTTTAAACATGTGGGCAGAGGCTGTCAACACCGCTGTATATTTAATTAACAGAGGTCCTTCAGTTCCTTTGGGCTGTGGTATTCCAGAGGAAGCATGGACAGGTAAGAAGGTCAATTATTCTTTTCTCAAAACCTTCGGATGTGAAGCATTTGCACATGTAGATTCTGAAAATAGAACCAAGCTAGATACAAAATAAAAAAAATGTACCTTCGTTGGATATGGCATTGATGAATTTGGTTATAGGCTTTGGGATTTTGAAAATCAGAAAATTTTGAGAAGTAGGGATGTTATATTCAATAAGAAGGTGTTGTACAAAGATCAGCTGCAACAGTATGAAAAGAAAGAAAAGGATTATGTGGTGTTGGATGATACTCCAAATAGTGATGTTCCAGTGGTTCCTCATGCTCCGCAACAGCAACCAGAAACACAAACTCAAGTGAATTTTAGACGGTCAACAAGGTTAAGTAGACCTCCTGAAAGATTTTCTCCCTCTTTGTATTCTATTTTGTTAATAGATGATGGTGAACTAGAAGGGTATGATGAAGCTATGCAGGTGGATACACAGGTTCAGTGGGAGTTTGCAATGAAAGAAGAAATGGACTCCTTGCAGAAAAATTAGACTTGGAAATTATGTAAGTTACCTGCAGGTAAAAAGGCTTTACCAAACAAATGGGTTTATAGGCTGAAAGAGGAAGATGGAGGTAAGAAAAGATTTAAAGCTAGGTTAGTTGTAAAAGGATTTGCACAGAAAATGAGCATTGATTTTGATGAGATATTTTCTCTGGTTGTCAAGATGACTTCTATTCGTACTGTTTTAAGTATTGTGGCTGCTAAAGATTTGTATTTGGAACAACTAGATATGAAAACTACCTTTCTCCACGGTGATTTGGAGGAGGAGATATACATGGAACAGCCCCAAGGATTTGAGGTCAAAGGTAAGGAGAATCTGGTGTGCAGATTGAAGAAGAGTTTGTATGGCTTGAAACAAGCGCTTCAACAATGGTACTTGAAATTTGATAGTTTTATGGCTGATCAAGGCTACAACCGATGTAATTCTGACCATTGTGTTTATTTTAAGAGGTTGGATAATGACAACTACATTATTTTATGTTTATATGTTGATGACATGCTTGTAGTTGAGTCTAACATGGATCACATAAGAGAGTTAAAACAGTAGCTAGCACAATCATTTGCTATGAAGGATTTGGGGGTAGCAAAACAAATCCTTGGTATGAAATTTACAGAGATAGGCAGAACAAAAAATTGACTCTATCTCAGGTTGATTATGTTGAAAAGGTGTTGCAGAGATTCCATATGGAGAATACAAAAGCTATCAGCACACCTTTGCCTAGTCATTTGAAATTGACTAAGGAGATGTGTCCAAAGACACAAGAGGAAGAAAAAATGTCCAAGGTACCATATGCTTCAGCTGTAGGAATTTTAATATATGCCATAGTATGCACAGGACCAGATATTGCACATGCTATAGGAGTCGTAAGCAGGTATATGAGTCATCCTGGATTGGAGAATTAGAATGCGATAAAATGGATTCTCAGATATTTGAGAGGTACATCCAATAAACACTTATGTTTTGGGGGCTCTAATACTGATTTAGCAGGTTCTGTAGACTTAGATTTGGTAGGTGATATTGATACCAGGTGGAGTACTATAGGTTATGCCTTTACTGTAGGTGGGACAATGGTGAGTTGGATTTCCAGGTTGCAAAAGGTGGTTGCCTTATCCACCACGGAGGCAGAGTATGTAGCTGCAACAGAGGCAAGCAAGGAGATGATATGGCTGCAATCTTTCATGGAAGAATTAGGCAAACAACAGGCTAATAGTTCTTTGTATACAGATAGTCAGAGTGCCATACATCTTGCAAAGAATTCTACCTTGCATTCAAAGATCAAACACATACAGTTGAGGTATCACTTTATTCGGTCGGTGTTGGATGATGGACAGTTAAGGCTGGAAAAGATACATACAGATGAAAATCTAGCGGATATGTTTACAAAGGCAGTGACAAGGGAGAAGTTGAGCTTCTCTTCAGCTTCGGTTGGTCTTCAAGATTGAAACAATAAAATCAGAACAACAGAGTCCAGAGTGCTTATTTCCAGTGGGAGCTGCACGCGCAGCGGTGTCGTCCAGGATTAGTCTCCAAGTGGGAGATTGTTTGGTGTGGAGCCTGATCAGTCTCCAAGTGGGAGATTGTTGGTAGATGGCAACTGATCAGGAAAGTACTGTACACTAGCCATTTATCCTCACCAGGTTTCGGGGGCGCAGTCCCCAAATTTTGTTTCCTGAGCCAACATAAAAAAAACCCTATTTTTGTAACCGACATAAGGATTGATAAAAGCGGCTAAGGGTTAGGGTTTAGGTGGATATTATATTGTAGTATTTGCAATGGTATTGAGTTGCAGGGATTGCTGGTTGTAATTGGTTTGATTTACTGGATAATAATATTGGACTCTCTGTTGGTGGATGTAGCCCGAGTTTGGGTGAACCACGTTAAAACTTGTCTCTCGCTGTTATTATTTCTGTGTATTTTCATTCTTCTGTTTAATCTTTATTTGCATTTAATTGATATCTTTTGCCAGCTAACCCTAACACATATAGGTTACAATTTCCTTGCACTAATAATGTAGCAGAATATGAAGCCCTAATTTATAGACTTGTTATGGCTATTAAGAAGGTGAGAGTGATCAGAGTTTTTTCTGACTCTGAGTTAGTGGTCAAACAAGTTAGAAAATTGTATGCGTACAATTATAAGAAAATGGTGTGTTATAGGCACAGAGTATGGGATTTAGTTGATTCATTTGATGCCTTTAACATTGAGCATATCCCTAGAGAACTGAATGAAAGACCAGACGCATTAGCAGTTGCTGCTAGTACCTTAGAGCCTTTAACATTATCAGGTTTAAAATGATTTGTTGTTAAATTAGTGAATGTCCCAAGTATACCAGATAATGTTACTCATTTTCAAGTATTTGAAGGAGATCAACAAATTGTAGACTTTCTCACTTGTAATGAGGTATTTGAGGCTCAGATCATTGATGAGTAGGAATGACCTGACATATCTTGGGATGAAGAAGACATAGTAAACCTGAAGAACAATTTCTTACCCAAGGGGATAATAGAGTTGGAGAAGATTTTTGATTTTGATGGAGTAGTCAGACATAAAGATTTGCCCAAGATTGAAGGGGGTAAATGTGATCCCTTTAACCTAGGAATAGAGAAAAGTCCACGAAATGTGTTGATTGGAAAGGCTTGCTCTGAAGAATTAAGAAAAGAAATTGTTGAGGTTTTAAAAGAGTACAAACATGTAATAGCATGGACATATGAAGATTTGAAGACTTATGATACGTCCATTATAACTCATGTGATACCTTTGAGACCAGGAGTAAAACCATTTAGGCAAAAATAGAGGCCTATGAATGCTATTTTGGAGCCTCTGATCTTTGAAGAAGTCAAAAAATTGTTGTCTGCTAGAATAATTTTCCCAGTACAACATTCAACCTGGGTAGCAAACTTAGTACCCGTAAGGAAGAAAAATGGAGACTTTAAATTATGTGTGGACTTAGAAACCTAAACAAAGTGTTTGAAAAAGATAATTATCCATTACCTCCAATAGATGAAGTACTACAAGCAATAAATGGAGCCAAGATGATGTCTTTTTTAGATAGATTTTTAGGATATAATTAGGTTTTAGTCGACAAGGAAGATAGGTTGAAAACTACATTTACTTGCAAATGGGGAAATTATGCATACATAAGAATGCCTTTTGGTTTAATCAATGCAGGTGCCACTTTTTAGCGAGCCATGGACATTGCATTTCGTGGACTATCAAGTAAGTGTATTGTCATTTATATGGATGATTTAACCATATATTCTAGAGATGCATCTACTCACGCAAAAGATTTGAGGAGAGTGCTCAGAAGATGTGAAAGGTATGGAATTTCTCTCAATCCAAAGAAGTGTTCATTTGGCGTAACTGAGGGAAAATTGTCAGGGCATATCATTTCTGAAAATGGGATATGTATTGATCCTGATAGAGTAGAGGGAATTAGAAAGTTGCAATTACCTAATAGTAAGAAAGAGTTAAAGTCTTTCTTTGGAAAAATTAACTTTGTAGGAAGTTTATTACAGGATTTGCAGAGATTGTGCAGCCATTAAATGCAATGCTAAAGAAGAATGCAAAAATAGAATGGACACCAGTAGCTAAGGCTGCATTTGAGGATATTAAGGAGGCCATTTATGATGCTCCTGTGTTAGCAAGTCCAAATTATACCAAGCCATTCTACATTTACTCTTTTGCATCTACACATTCAGTTGCAGCTACTTTGACACAAAAGGGAGAAGAAAATGAAGAAAAGCCCATAGAATTCATGAGTGCCCCTTTGAAAGATGCACAATTGAAATATTTAGACACAGAAAGGTAGGCATTTGCATTGGTAAGGGCAGTAAAAAAGTTCAGGCATTACATCCTGCGAAGTCAAGTTAAAGCCATAGTACTAGATGTAGCAGTGAAGATGTTGTTGATGCAAAATGAGCCTGGAGAAAAAAGAGCCAAATGGATTATAGTATTGCAAGAATTTGATATGGAGATCATTCCAATGAAGTTAGTTCAAGGTCAAGCATTAGTACAGACAATAGCCAATACAGATCCAAATTTGGTGAAGCAACAGTATGTATTAAATTTTAATGATGCATCAGGTTGGTATGATGATTTAAACACATTTTTGATATCAGGAAAATATCCAAATAAAATAAAATTCTCTCAGAGGAGAGCCTTGAAGATAAAAGCATAAAGATATATGGTACAAGGAGGTCTTTTGTTCAAAAAGAATCATGAAGGTATATATTTGAGGTGTTTGAACAGAGTGATTCTAGTGATTTGAGGTGGTGCGGTTGTTCTTGTTGATTTCATTGTGCTTGTGGAGATCTTTAAATCATGTGCCTATTGTGTTGGTGATCTGCATTGAGGTTTGAGCTCATGATTGAAGATTTCTCTTTGGATGTTGTTGTTCTTTCTAGTCTTGGCCGACCGGATTCTTTATACATGTTGCAGATGATCTAAGAGAGGTTCTATGAAGCGTGGTGTGTTGTTTGAGGAAGATTCGGGTCCCAGCTATGATTGGCTGACAGTATAGCAATTCTCATTAAGTCAAGCTAACCTTGATGTTCATTCTAAAGTTGATGAAGCGTATAAATACTTGTGGATGAGTTGTGGAAAGTTTTCCTTGTGTGAAAATGAAAAGATCCTAAGAAAGGAAAAAGGCAGAGCAGAGAGGAGGAAGAACAGAAGAAGAAGAGAAACAAAGGATGAGGAGATAGAGAAGAAGTGTTTGGGGGCAGAGCAAAAGTGTTGTGAGATTCAATGGAACTGAACCTTGACATGAAGAAGAAGATGTTGTTTCTCAGTTCAATCTTTCTATGTTAATCATATAAACATTTTGTAGACAGTGAGTCTCTTTAAGCAGTGAGCTCTGGGCAGTGCGCTCAAAGGCAAGTGCCTTCCCATTTTTATATTCTTTTAACAAAGAATAAATCTTGTGGGTTAACTCCCACCGTGGTTTTTCCCTTAACCAGGTTTCCATGTAAAAATTTTGGTCCTATGTGTGTTGATTTTGTTTTTGCTCATGTGTTGTTGATTCATACTTTCATGGTTATATCATTCATCTGTTAATAAGTGGCAAAGAAGTTTAATTGCAGCAAAGAATAAAAGTTTTTGTGACAACTAATTCACCCCCACTCTCAGTTGTCTACCCTATTTTCAACAGGCCTAACCCTAAAAAGGGCCCAAGGTACCCAAGTGTCCCTGTTCTGGACCTTTCTACTAAATTTAATAGGTTTTGAATCACTTCCCTATCTCTGGTGTGCTATCAGATCTCTGTAGTTTGTTTCTTGTAGATGATATTAGTATGTTATTCATCATCTAGTGGTTTAACCTTAGTCTTGACTTGCTTGTTGAGCTTTGGTTAAACTTGGTTGGTCCTTCTATATATAATATATATAGGCAAATCCCTGTAGTTTAGCTCTCCTCCTTGGGTAGAAGCCATGCTCGGTTTGTGCCCCAAAGTTTTGTAGAAGAGGGATGAACTAGTTTAACTTTTTAGGATTGTGATCCCTTTTCTCCCTAACATTTTAGTGAACCTGTTGCTTCTTGCACCTTTTGATTTTAGATTTAAGTTATTCATCACCCTAGATCTGATTGGGAATGTGTTCTTTGGTTGCTTTGCATTCATACAGTTAGATTTTGCATAATTTGAACCTAGGGTTTGTTAAAGTCTTGCATTGATAGAATATTTTGCTAGTTGTGATCCTAGGGTTTTAGATTTAAAAATTGTTTAGATCTTGTTGCATTGATTAGAGTATTTGCATTTGATGCACGTCTTGTTAGTTGTTGTTTAAAATCATTTTGCATTTCTTACATTTGAAAATTGAAAAAAAAATTACATCCTAGATTTGAAAATTACGTTGAAAATTGTGTTTTAGTGTTGGCATTGTTGTTTGAATTGGATTTAATTAAAGATATAATACTATTGCTTCATTTAAAGGAAAACTCAAATCTTTATTTCGTTACATCATCAATTTCTTCTATTTGGGCATCTTGTGTGTTGTTAAAGCTTGTAGTCACTTTATGAGCTTTGTGACTTGGTGCCCTAATTCTAATACCTTTGTGAGAAGAAGCATTCAAATTATGGGTTCTAATGTTGATGCATTTGAATCTGAAATTCTTAATCAAGTCACACAAGTTCCTACTACACTTATCCCTGAAACATCAACTTCTCAAGAGTCCATTGACATTGATGACCTTATCGCTCATGTTCCTGAGGCCTAAATTCAAAATTTAGATGAGGAGTTGGCTAACTTTCAACAATTTGTGAGCAAGGAATTTGTGAGAAAGGAACATATAGCCGAGGAGGTTGTCCCTGTTCTTGAGAATCTTAGAGGGTTGTTGCTTGAGGGACAAGAGGGAGTAGAAATCTTGCGTGGCCTAGCTCACATGGTGCATAGAAACATTATGTCGGCAGCTAGTCATGCTGAAATCATGATGTATGTGACTTCTCCTAATCAAATAGGACTCAAGTGTCGATACCCATACCTTCACTCCCTATGCCTACTTATTCATCTACTATTCTTACCACTACTATACAACTGAGTAATGTTGCTACTGTTGATAACTGAGAGGGGGGGTGAATCAGTTATCCTAATTATTTCCCTTATTGAACTTTCTTTTTAATTGATGCAGCATAGAATCAAACACAAAAACATTAATCATGAAATAAGAAACACATGACACAGTATTTTTGACGTGGAAACCCTGTTAAGGGAGAAAACCACGGGGTGATTAACCCAAAATTATTCTCTGTTAGAAGAATAGGAAATTACAAAATGGCACTTGCCAATTAGGGCTCACTGCCCGAGCACACTGCTCACAAGAGGCCCACTACCTACAAGAAGACACACTGTCTACAAAGTGATAAGAATCACAGTCTTGAACTGATTGGAAGCATCTGCATATGCTGGAGTTCAGTTCCGGTTAGGCTCAGTACACTGATCTGCTGCACTTCATCTTTCCTCTGTTCTTTATTCTGCTATCTTTCACATACCGGATCCTTTTTGCTACCTCTGCTCTGTTCTGGTCTTATTTGCATATATCTTCACACCATCACACACTTCACAACTAAATCCATCCTCTATATATATCCGCACAAGTAATTTCATCACCTTTCTAGTCGGCATCCGGAACAGTCTAGTTTCTTACAAACTCTTGTTCTGTCGGCTGAATCCTTCCTCACCAAGCAATGCGGATCAAGCATATACTTGTAGATGTCATTAATCATGTCGGCCAAACATGATTCATGCCTTCACAACCTCTATCATCAATAGTAACACATCCGGAAAGTAGTCTGATACTCTGTCAGTCAGTTCTTCCTCTGTTTTCACTGTCTCTCAGGAATCCGGTACTCAACTATTCATATCTTTTTCCTTGTCCATCACCGGAGGCTAAATCCTTGGAATATACCACTCAAGGTAGTCCTCTTGACTTCCCCAAATCCGCACTGCCCCAAGACACTTCCTCTGAGAGATCCGGACCAATCTGTCGGACCTTGCCACATGCTCTGTTCTTGTTCACCGGACCACAACATTCTTTATTCTGACTTCCGGTAGAGACACATTATGACTTGCGGATATGTGGGATGACCTTTGTTGCCATCAATGACAACAACCATGAATCCATATAGTGTCTCTTGCCAACAATCTCCCCCTTTGGCATTGATGGCAACACTTAGTGAAAAATGACTAAGTGTTTTCACTATGCTCCCCCTTTGCTGATGCTCTGTCTTTATATACAATTTCCGGAACTCCCCCTTAATTGGATTCCTCATTTTTCACTGCTCCTCACTCCCCCTTTGACATCAATGGCAAAGGGTAGGGTCCGCACACCAAAATTTTCAAAAATTTTCTATACATAGCCGCATATTTACATACTCACATATACTGAAGAATGTCTGCAAAGGATGTCTGCAATTGGATCATTTCTGTAGCCCAACTTTGCTTCATTCTATCCAAAATTGAAATGTGACCACTCAACAAAAATGCAAAAGCTTCTGCCCGCTTGAGATCTGTCGGATCTTTTGTTTGGGCGGTGGTCTGAGCATCACTGATGGCCTCATGCATAGTTTCCAACTTAGGGATTATAATCCTTCTAAGTTCTCCCATCCGGTTAGTGATATTCTTCCTTTCCTTCTCAAGATTCTTTATTTCATTCAAGACTGCAATAGTCTGACATTCTTGATTTATTATGGAGGAAGAGAGAGGATCAAAACTTTGAGATAAGCTTTGTAGCTTATCCTGTTCCTCTTTTATTTTCTTATCAATTGCTGCTGTTGCCTTTGACCAGGATATACAAAATTTGTAGATGTCACCGCCATCCTTAAGAGCATTCTCTAAGCTCTTTATTCCAATGCTTACAATCTTCCTATCTTTAGAGATTAATTCTAATATTTCTGAAAATCTCTTATCCAAAAATTCCTTCCGGACCTTTTCTTCAGCTGATTTTTCTAGAGAATCAAAATGTGTATCAACACTGCTGACTAAGGTTTTTAGATTACCGGAAGTGGAGGCTGTCGGATCTATCTGGATTGATGGCATAATCTTTACAAGTACTCCGGAAGCAGCCTCTATCAACTCACAGTCTTCCATATGAGACTTCAGGAGTTTTTCATTTGCCTTGGCATTTGCAAATGAAGCTATCTTCATTGTTTGTATCGGAGAGAGAGAGTCAAAGTCGAATGGGCCTTTTAGAAGCTCCGGTTCATCAATCTCTAAAGTTTCTTTGCTCAAAAATTGTTGAACAGTTTGTGCAGTGTCTCTTGCCGGAGACAGATGTTTCTTTTCTTCTGCAGTCTTGGAGCTGTCAACCTCTTTGTCTTTCACCACTGCTTCCTTCTCCTGTAATTGCTCTTCTTCTTTGGATCCGGAGACTGTAGGGGAAACCGGAGGAGAGATGCTTGTTTGTTCAGGGCCCACTTCTTTCGGAATAGATGATTCCAAATCTGCAGCTGTTTCTGCACCTAAGTCCTCTACAACAGGAAGATTGAACCTTTTGAAGGCCTTCCGGAGGATCTCTTCTGTCTCTTGGGCCACTTTGTCAGTCTCACCAAGCATGAGTTGATTCATCCTGGCTTTACTTCTGAACTCATCTTTGCAGTCCTTGAAGATTATGTTCATTGTCTTGGGATCAATTTGAGGATATAGCTAAATAGCTATCTGCTCCCGGATCTTAAGATCTTTGGCATGAGCATTGTTCTTTCTTACTTCTAATTCCTTTTCTAGGCTTTTAGGAATAAGAGATATGATCTCAATGAAAGCCTTATTGTATATGTTCAGATATTTGACTGTGGCTTCCTGAAGAGTCTTTTGGTCAGCCTCACTGAAGTCATCATAAGATTCAGTCATTGGTTGAAGGTTTCCATCCACCGTGACCGACTTGATTACATTCTCTAGAGACAGAGTGGGCTTTTCAACAGATACCTCCGCCATTTCATCCTTGTCTTGGCCTGTGGAGGGTTTACCGGATCCTTTCTTCTTCTGTTTCTTTATTTCTTTTACTCCCTCATCTGACTCTGTTTCCTCTTCATCCCTTTGGCTTCCATAAGCCCTTGTGGCTTTTGTCTTGGATCTCTTACCGGATGCCTGGACTTCCGGTTTTGAACTTTTGGTTGAGGGAGGTGCAGATCTCTTTGATGATCTGGTCCGGGTGGGAGCTTCAACCGGAGCACTTTCTTTACTTTTCTCTTCTTCCTCAGCCTTCCTCCTCTTTTCCCGACTGGCATCAAGTGCCTCTTTTGAGATGCCTAGGCCTTGAGCAATGTGCTCTACTTCTTTTCTCACCTTTCTTTTAATCTCAGGTTCCCTGAGTTCTACATGTATTTTTACACTCAGCTCCTCAAAGGTTCCAAACCTTTCTGCCTTAGGATCTTTGGGCTGACTCAGCATGTGTTGAACATGCAGCTCCACTATCTGTTCATCCACTTCATACCCCATGGGCATGATCCAGACAGTCCTTGGCTCCACTGCCTCCATTAGGCACTGATCAGTGTCAACCATAAAGCACACTGAGTCTTTGTATTTTTCAACAAGAGACTGGGGAATTCTCTCTCTTGCTTGCATCATGCTCTGAAAGTTTTTGAAGTATCCCCATAGAGCTGTATTTCTCGCTTTTGCATCCCCAAGTCCATGCAAATAGTCTCTTATCTGGACTGCAACAGGTTTGTCATTCTGCCATACCCATCCACTTGATCCGGGTAGCTCATTCATGAAGTAGAAGAATAGACATACAATAAGAGTACCATACTTAAAGGAATTCTTCTTATCCTTCTTGATTTTCTGTATATTTTCCATTAATTGGCTTAGCAGTAGTTCGCAGAGATCATATTCTGCATTCTTTCTTAGCATTTCATAGGCAGTGTATACTGCAGTTCCGGATACAGAATTCTCCCTGCTGGAGTGATAGATCTTGTATCCTATTATCATGGATGCATATTTGATATCCGGATCCGAAATATCTTCAATGGTCATTGCCCTCTTATCAAATTTTGATCCGGTGGCCTCAGTTACAATGTTGTTCTTGACAGATTTGAGGATAGGTATCCCTCCGGAAGAGTATAGACCAGTTACTGCTCTAATTGCCTCTTTTGTGATCTTGCAGGGTCTATCCAGCCATAGAAAGTTGTCATGCATCCTGCTCAGTACATACCGGACCCATTCATCTTCTTCAAAGCAGGGGAAATGAATAAATTGTTCAAATTGTTTCTTCTGGATATCCTTATACTCTGGTTTAAGCTCAAAAGCATTGTCTATCAGTTGCTTGTGATAGAGGTCTCTTAATTTGAATTCCCCAAATTCCTCAATGCTTGCATGTATGTAAACCCTAATGTCTTCAGTATGTAAAACTCCGTGAGGAACACTAGAGAAGGCTCCTAGTGGATCTACCTCCAATGATTTGTAGGGATGTTTCTTGAATGAGGGGCGAGGTCTATCAGAAATCTTAACTATGTTTGGAGTAGCCATTCTTCAAAGATTTGCAGTGAGGTAATGAAAAACGGAGAATACCTTATGCGCCTTCGACTTGCACGGAGTGATTGGATTGATTTCTTTATGCAATGACTTCGGCAGGAGATCCTTGGTGTGCTTGATGAATCTTGTTGCAGAGCTCCACTATTCGCTTCTTCTTGAGTGCAGAATGAGCAAATGACTTTTGAGAAATCCCTTAAATTGCTCCGCGAACCCTAATATCTGTCTGCAATAAATGCTTCACCTACATCATTCCGGTTTGCCTTGTCTGGATAGCTTGGAGTATCCCGGATTAGTCCTGATCTGTGGATATCATCCGGATCTTTCACTCATGAATAAATCGAGGTAACATATTACAAGAACATCCCAAACACTCTGTCCAATCCGCAGAACAAGATAGTGCACTTCCGGATCTCTCCGGACCCTTTTGTAATCCTTTATCATACCGGAGCATCTCCCTGAACATGTCTTATTTGATCGATCACAGCTTTTTCATGACTCCATGCGGACCTCTGAAAACTTGACTGAAGCATCTCAAGACTCATATCTGCAAACCCTTTAATCCACATCTTGTGCCACATTCGGCACCACTTGTTTGGCTGGGGGAACAGGATTTTCTTTGAGTCTCCCCCTGAGCCTGAGCTCACTTTTTAATTTCCGGAAGAAATATCAGCACCAGAGTCTGGTGCGGATCCAACCTCTACATTCTCTGAACTTTTCTTCACCCAAATCTTGCTCATCTGATTCCTAACTTCATCCGCATTCATCTTTTGTTTACCCTTGTCTTGATTCTGATTATACACCGGACCTGTTTTGTCCTGATACTTGTTTCTGCAGACTTTAGCATTATGACCGGACCTATTGTAGATTTGGTAAATAACATTTCTTTGCATATTTGACTGATATCCTCTTGATCTGCATTGATTAGCCATATGACCTACTCTATTGCATGTGAAGCATCTACCTTTGAATGATTTGTTTACTTGCATAATTCTGCATTCATGGGATTTGTGTCCATACCTTTTGCAGTTGAAGCACTGTCCGGAGAAGGATGAATTAATCTGATTCATTCTCATTCTGCACGGATTAGCTTTGTGACCAAAGTGGTTGCAGCTGTGGCAGTATCCATTGAAGGATGGATATCTTTGAGCATTTGGCTGTCTTACCGGAGGTCTTCTAGGCCTGCTCCTTGGATTTTCTGATCCAAGATTCTTCTGACCGGATCCGGAGCTTTCTCCTTTCTCATATCCCAAACCATACTTGTCATCTGTCCTATTTTGACTTCCAAGAAGAACTTCAAGTTGAGCAGAACTTATCTTGAATTTCTCTTTATATTCATTTGCTGTTTGAAGGTCTCTTTTGAGAGAGGCAATTTGATCCTCAAGTTTTTCTTCATTATCTTTGGCATCTTCAAGATCAGATTCAAGATGTCTGATAATCCTGTCCATCTGGTGGCATTCTTCTGATTTTTCTTTAAGAGATTGTCTTAGATTGTCTTCAGCCTTTCTTTTTTCTTCAATCTCTTGAGTAAACTTTATAGTTCCTGATTCCATTTCATGTCTTAACATAATGACTTCTTTTGATAACTTTTCACATAACTTGGTTTGCTCAGTCAATTCTTCATTTGTATTGCTTTCTTCACTTTGTCTTGCCAACTGTTGGAGCAGCTCCTTTCTCTTTTTCATAGAGAGACTTAATTTGTCTTTTAATTCTCTCATGAATTCATCAGCCTGTTTGAGTCTTTCCTTTAATTCATTGACTTCAGAATTTGACTGTTCAAGATCCTCAAGAGCCGTCTTGAGTTGCTCCCTTAAACCATATGCATCCATTTGAACTCCCAGATCTTCCTCAAGCTGTTAGGCTCTATTAGGAGGAACTTAGCTCTGATACCAATTGTTGATAACTGAGAGGGGGGGTGAATCAGTTATCCTAATTATTTCCCTTATTGAACTTTCTTTTTAATTGATGCAGCATAGAATCAAACACAAAAACATTAATCATGAAATAAGAAACACATGACACAGTATTTTTGACGTGGAAACCCTGTTAAGGGAGAAAACCACGGGGTGATTAACCCAAAATTATTCTCTGTTAGAAGAATAGGAAATTACAAAATGGCACTTGCCAATTAGGGCTCACTGCCCGAGCACACTGCTCACAAGAGGCCCACTGCCTACAAGAAGATACACTGTCTACAAAGTGATAAGAATCACAGTCTTGAACTGATTGGAAGCATCTGCATATGCTGGAGTTCAGTTCCGGTTAGGCTCAGTACACTGATCTGCTGCACTTCATCTTTCCTCTGTTCTTTATTCTGCTATCTTTCACATACCGGATCCTTTTTGCTACCTCTGCTCTGTTTTGGTCTTATTCGCATATATCTTCACACCATCACACACTTCACAACTAAATCCATCCTCTATATATATCCGCACAAGTAATTTCATCACCTTTCTAGTCGGCATCCGAAACAGTCTAGTTTCTTACAAACTCTTGTTCTGTCGGCTGAATCCTTCCTCACCAAGCAATGCGGATCAAGCATATACTTGTAGATGTCATTAATCATGTCGGCCAAACATGATTCATGCCTTCACAACCTCTATCATCAATAGTAACACATCCGAAAAGTAGTCTGATACTCTGTCAGTCAGTTCTTCCTCTGTTTTCACTGTCTCTCAGGAATCCGGTACTCAACTATTCATATCTTTTTCCTTGTCCATCACCGGAGGCTAAATCCTTGGAATATACCACTCAAGGTAGTCCTCTTGACTTCCCCAAATCCGCACTGCCCCAAGACACTTCCTCTGAGAGATCCGGACCAATCTGTCGGACCTTGCCACATGCTCTGTTCTTGTTCACCAGACCACAACATTCTTTATTCTGACTTCCGGTAGAGACACATTATGACTTGCGGATATGTGGGATGACCTTTGTTTCCATCAATGACAACAACCATGAATCCATATAGTGTCTCTTGCCAACAGCTACCACATGTGTTGGGTTATCTAATGTGAATCATGTTCACCATTATGGTTCTGTTCCTTATAATGACACAATCTCTGTCATTCCGCCTACATCTTTACCACCCATTACAATTAAAAAGGCTACTCATACACAATCACCTAGTCCTTCATTTCGATCCCTACCTGATTCCACTTCCAACCCCGTCATAAACCAATTGTTGAAGAATATGACCTCCATGCAACAACAATTGGCTAGCACGAGTAATAGCTCGCCTAAAACTAGTATCACAAAACATTACCTTCGCATCCCTTTGTCCTCTTATATACTAAGATCTCCTATGCTTGAGAAGTTTGAGACTCCTCACTTTGAAAAGTATAATGGCAAGGGAGAGCCTAACAACCATGTGGAAAATTTTACCTCTATGTGTAGTGATTTATACTTTGAGGATGCAATCTTAGCAAAGCTCTTTCCTAGGTCACTCAAGGACACAGCCTTGGATTGGTTTTGCACACTTCCTCCTAATTCTATATCTACATTTTTAGAATTAGTTACTAAGTTCCTCAAGTACTTTCAAGCGAACATTGGACCTCAAGTCTCTTTGACAAACTTGGTTCATTGTAAACAAGGAATGAAGGAGAAAATAACTGATTTTATGGGGCGTTATCAAGCCCTCTTTTCAAAAATCCAATATTCTATTCTAGATGCTGATGTGCAAAGAATCTTCATAGGAAACTTACAACCTCACATCTGTGATAAGATATTGTTGATGCAGTATGATTTATTTACTCATCTTTACACGACTCTTCGTGATTATCAACTTTTGATTAGTCCGTATGAGCATCATCCCTCATCGGCTCTGGTTGGTCAATCTAAAGGATCTCATAATCATTCTTTTAAAAGACATAACAAGAATTTCATAAAGATAAACAAAATTTTAGCAGATAATATTAGAAGACATGTGGCGACAACATCCCTTACTCCCACCTCTTATAAATTGAAACTGAAAATAAGAAATTTTACACCTTTATATGAATCTCTTCATCCTATCATGACACAACTTTCACAAAATAATCTTCTCAAGCTCCCACCTACTAGACCTCTCGATCCAAGTAAGATGCAATCATCTTCCTTTGATGCAAATACTTTTTGTCAATTTCACTGCTTAGTTGGCCATGAGACTGAAAGATGTATGCATCTTAAACATGAAGTTTAAGGCCTCATCGATGCCAATGCCATCCAAGTTGCTGGTGTTACTGATAAAGGGAATAAATTAGTGGCAGCTCCTAATCAAAACCTTCAAATATACACTAATCCTTTACCTCATCATGAATATAATGTGGTGAACATATGTTACGATGAAGATTATGATGAAGATATTTGCATGGTGGATGCTCGCCCCCATAAAGGGCAAGTAAATGTGGAACCTTCTATAAAATTTACTCCACATGACACCACTATCGAAGCTCCTAATGGACCTCTCTACATTACTATTTGAATCAACGATAAACCTATTCGGGGTGCTATGATAAATCCTATATGCATGGTGAATGTAGTAATTGAAGAGTTTATCTACATGCATGGTTTGCACCGAGATACATATGATGTATCAGAGGTGGCTATTAGAGCACACGATGGGTCTATCCATCCAACCCTTGGTGCTTTAACTCTCCAAGTTAAAGCTAGGCCAAGAGCCTTGGATGTTCATTTTTTCATCATTATTACATTGGATCTATTTAATGTGAAGTTAGGCTACCCATGGCTCTGCTCCATGAAAGCAATCCCCTCTATGTTTCGTAAGTGTTTGAAGTTTCCATTTGAGGGATGAGTGCATGCTGTGCATCATAGTCAGTATCGTCCCGTTGCTTGAAATGGACTCTTTTCACTCAACTACTTCTGGCCACAACCAGTAGGGGTCGCTCGAGAGAGATGACTTATTCTTCTTGTCATATCAAAAATTTAAAGCACAAAAGATAGCTAAGTCATCACTTAGTAACATTCCTCTTGGTGATGTTCCTAAACCTCCTCGATATTCTGAGGCTCTGGCTATAATTCCTCCTGTACCATAGGTAGTGAATGAGGCTAAGCCTGAATCAAAGGTTCTTCCCCATCCCCAAGTGTCTGGTAGATATGCCAAGTTTCCCCCTCTGCCATCCCTTCAAGGACAATGAGGCAACCTTTGTGCAAAGAACATACCTCCTCGCAACCGCAATATAACTTTTGTTCCCCCTGTCTCTAAAGGGACTAGTGGTGATCAATCAGTTGCACGAGTTTTATTTCCCGAGGCTTCTCAATAGCTTGAGGATGCTCTTGTACTTCTGTCTACCTCGTAAGTCAAGAAGGAAGAGCATCCCGCATTGAGGAACCCCCCCCCGGGGTCTCCCAACCTTCGATGGTTCCTCCTGTTTCTTCTAATGTTCCTGAAACAAAAGAAGAAAAGGAACACGCACTGGAAGATACTACAGTTCCCCTTAAGAACATCATGAATAAGGCTAAGTAGAATAAGATTGCATTTGAAATAAGGAAGCGTCATCGGTCTATGGCTTGCCTTGCCATAGGAGAGGAGAATCTCCCTCCTAGAAAGTGTTTATCATCGACGGACGCTAAAGAGACAGCTACTAATCTTGTGTCTCCCGCAAAGAAAGAAGAAGCTTCAAAAGCCACTATGGAGCCTATTGTACTACATTTTGATAGTGATTATGAAGATAATACAGGTATGGCTATTGTCCCTTATACCTCTCATGCTATAGTTCCTCTTGCATCTTGTCCTCCTTTTCAAATGAATGAGGAACTAGATTGGGAGGAAGATGACCTTCTCTAGGTTGACTCGCACATGAGGTACCTTTTTTCTGTGTTGTGTGTATGTGATTGTGTTTCGCCCATGATGTGCTACTTGATGCTTTATTTGTGTTTATGTGTTGTTGTTCATGTTATTGTTGTTGTTGTGTTAAGTTCTCTTTGGATGACCCTTGACACCCTTGTAGGTGCAAGGATACAAAGGGGCCGAAATCCATTGTGACATTCTCTATTTGTATCGTCATTCTTCTATATATCATAATTTGTATTGTTGTTGTGTCCTTTGGGATGATGTAAGGTTTAGGATGTTTCGACATTCTCCCTTGTTGACCTAAAGGATGTTTATTTTGATTTCATGTGATACTTCTTCCTTTGTCTCCGTAGTTCTACTAGTTGGTGGATGATGATAATTCCATATATGTATATATCTATGGTCTTGAGACGTCTCCTATATACAACCCTTCCTATACTGATGCCGGTTGGTAGATCCATTTGTGTTGTTACTTTGTATAATTTGTTGTTTCTTTTATGTTTTGATTTTGTGGCACCTTGTTGCTATGCTCAACATCATACTATGACTACACAAGCCATTGTGTATCATGCTTGTAGCATCGCCTTAGTTTTGCCTTTTGTAGGGGCAACCCCTTGGTGCAATGTAGTTCTTTGGAAATGCATATCTTATGGGCATGTGCTTCCGGAAAGTTCCCATGCATGTTTTGTGATTTGTTGTACCTTAAAGCAATTGCTCCCTAATAGGAGTCAGCAATCACTTTAAGGTGGGGGCATGATCATGCTTTTCTCTCTTTTGGTTGTTGGCATGGAACTCACCTAGTGATTCGGTGGTCCTCACTAGCTTGTGATGCTTCCTCTTTGGTCCATGAGCCACCTAGCGCAACGTAGTTGGCTAGCCTGTGTGCTTCATGTGACTTATTGTGGTCACCTAGTAATTCGACGGTCCTTACTTGTGTGTGATCCACATTGGCACTTTTATTGACATGACCCCTAGTGACAGAGAAAGCTAGCATCATAGTCATGTGCCTTGTGTGTTTGTTCTATGTGCATTCTTATGTTTGCTTCTTTTATGTGTTATGTTTCTAGCTTATCCTTTCATGTGTCTTCATCATGTTTTCCATGTGTTCTCTACGTGTATACTTCGTGTTAAGAATGTATGCTTTGTGTTTTGCATGTATTACCTTCGTGTATTGCGTGCCTTCCACATGTATTCTTGTGTATGCTTTTAGTACTCTACGTATGTGTGAATTAATTTAATAATGTCTTGTGTGTTTTCTCTTTGCTTATATGCTTGTAACCTTAGGATCCTACGTTTGGGGGCTACTTGTAGTTCAGAACTTGGTAGAATTCTTTGGTCTTCTATGTTCGTGTGTTTTGTCCATCCCTTTAGTATGAGTTCGAAAGTAAGTTCGTACCCACACTAAAGTGGGGGCTAAACATTGAGTTGTAAAATGTGTACACTAGCATTTTACAATTTGTTTAGCTCCTAGGTTGGACCTATTTTATTGCCTTTGCTAATTAAGACCTATTTTAACACCTTTTTGAGCTCTAAACGATAAATATCCTGATCTTGACAAATAAACCCGACATAATCAACTCAGGACTAGACTAAGCCCCTGTTAAAAGACACTTTGTGAAGTTTATGGGCTAAAGGTACAGGGAACCCAAGTGCCTTGGTCCCACTTGGGATTTGTAGCCCCAACTTGTGGTGTCGGCTTGGGACACTCCTCTAGTTTGTATTTGTCAGCCTAAAGTTGTTTTATTTTCCAAAGGTGAGCAGGAATGCATATTTAAGTGTGTGTTATAGTTTATTTTACACCTAATTGGATGAATGCGAATTTACTCTTATGTGATGCTCTATGCTCAAGGATTCTTCATGTTTGGATTGTCTTCTACTTGTGAATGCTATTGAAGTTGTTTACAGGCTTTGAAGGAAGTTTGAAGCCCTCTTCATCATTCTCCTTTGTTGGTGCTAAGTCTTCATCAACTAAGGTTGGACATCTTATTATTATCATCATTATCAATCATATTGTTGTAGATCTGGCCACTGCCCTATGAGGGCAAGCACTCTTGTATCTTATTAATCGATGTTGTGAAGGTGGGAACACCAACACAGGGTTTGACTGAGGCAAACCCTTAAAACAACACAACCTTTTCCCTCTTTCTGTGTGTGCATGTAAGAAGAGAAGTTTTCAGAGGCTGATTTCCAGAGAGAAGATAGTGCAGATGAATATAGATTCGACAAAGTTAAAAGTTCTACCTAACCATAAAAAGGGCCCAAGGTGCCCAAGTGCCCTTGTCCTAGACCTTTCTACTAAATTTAATAGGTTCTAAATCACTTCCCTATCTCTGTTGTGCTGTCAGATCTCTGTGGTTTGTTTCCTGAAGTTGATATTAGTCTGATATTCATCATCTAGTGGTTTAACCTTAGTCTTGACTTGCTTGTTGAGCTTTTGTTGAACTTGGTTGGTCCTTCTATATACAATATATACGGACATATCCCTGTAGTTTGGATCTCCTCCTTAGGTAGAAGCCATGCTCGGTTTGTGCCCCAATGTTTTGTAGAAGAGGGATGAACTAGTTTAACTCTTTTGGCTTGTGATCCCTTTTCTCCCTAATAGACAAAACTTATGACAATAGAATGATAGGATTGGGTGGGATAAGATTGGATATATCAAAAGATGTCCAAAGCAATTTTTCAACATTTTGCCCCTATCTTTATCAAGATCAAAGGAGGGAAGATGGGTAAGCGGATAGGGTAGAAGAGGATAGGTATGAGGATATGATGGTAGGATAGGAGGAAAATAATAGGGTGGGATAGATGAGACAACATGCCCCCAAGTGTAAGACACATAGACAATCGATCTACACATGATGTCTGTTTGCCAAGTTTTCATCATGGTACTTATCCAAGGTGTCACTGAAGTGGTTTTCACTATTGGACGAAGGGACTCTCTTTACTATTTTGTTTTTTTCTTTTCTTTTTCTTTTTCTCTTTTTTTATTTTGTTTAATTTTTTTGTTTTTTTGATGGGATAGGGGAATATGGATAGTAGACATTTGGAAGAGAATGGGGACTCAAGCATCTAGTTCTATGAAAGATGATAATGTCCCATTATAGAGGGATGTCGTACATGGATCTTGTGAAGTGTCATTTTGTGCATGGATGTTGGTAGAGGAAATGAGTGATCAGAAAATATTACTCGGACATGTGAACATTAGGTAAACTTATCATTACATAAAAAAATACTTAACGTAAAACACCCTCATAGTGTTTTATTTTCCTTTTATTGATTTTTTCCCTGTTTCACTTAAGTGGGTGGTAGTCGACGAAGAACTGCTTGGGGATACTAGACTCTAGAAAGGGTTGTGTACCCACTCCTACAATTACTTAAACATAGAAAAAATAGAACTACATATTTCATGAGTGCGATCAAACTCTTTTGTGGCCTTGATCCTATGGATACAGGGTATGTAGGTAGTCTAGGCAATGAAGGATGTTCCTAATACTTAGGCCCTAAGAATATAGCTGAGAATGTAGTTGGGTCGTTACAGGAGTTCTGAACTTAAGATGTTTGTTGCAAGTGTTTGGTTTTGATATGGGTTTCACACAAGAGAAAACAAGGAAGACACAATAAAAATCTAAGCTACTCAAATGGGAGTGTTTGGCTTGTAAGCCCAACAATATAGTGAAAAGTGTGTGGTGAGTAACTTCTTGGGGCTAACCGATTACCGATGCATCAAAGTTACAAATAACCGAAGGATTCCTAAACTAGGTTCAACAAGTATTTCTAGGGATTTCTCAATATATCTGAAAGTACATGAGACCCAAGTCTAAGAAATTAGGGAATATTGTCTAAGGTGTGTGATTAGGGTCAAATCTCTTCTCACTTCACTCCATCCTCTTGGACTAGAGCTGCACCAAGAACAATAATTACAAACTTAAGGGGTATTGTCCAAGACCTGGATATTGGTCAACGCAACTAGCTCACTCCACACTGTGCTTAAAACACACAACTGCTTAGCCAAGACTAACAATTCCTCCCTTAAATTTATATACCCCATTCGAACATGTGGTTTGTTCAATGTTTAGTGATGAAATCCAAGTTGCTAGACCCTAGAAAATAAAAAGAAAGAAATGAATAGTTAGTTTTTATCATCAAGGTCACACAAAGTGTAAGAGGATAGCATACACAAACTACCCTTTGGGAGATGCAAGTGAAGAGACCACTTTTGATCCTCAAGATTGCCTTAATGTGTGGGAGGAGAGCATACATGGGATAATCATGAACACACGCACAAGAAAATCAAAATAATTTGTTTTTAATCCTCAAGGACACCCTAAGGCGTGAGAGGAGAGTATACACAACTTATTTGCACAAACACATCAAACAAGAGAAAAAGTAAAGATTAATTCCCTTATGAAAATAATGTGTGATTAAAGTTTGGGAAATCAAACTTTGACAAATGCTCCTACAAAACTACAATGTTAGTAGTTTGCAAAATTTTAAGTCTTGGACTGAAATTGAAAAATAGAGTTAGAACAACAAAAAGGGAACAACACAACAAAAAAAGATCAATGGTTAGTGGGATAGAATTGACAAAAACTAAAAAATAATAGAAATAGGACATAAATGCTAAAACATAGGGTGGAAACACTAAATATTAGATAAAAACATTGTGCAGTATAGTATAAATGTTGAATTGCAAAGAAACAATTAAGAAAAATAGAAATGGTACTATTTAAATAAAAATTCTAAAGATTAAATAGAAACGTCAAAGATTAAACGAATGCTGCGTCATAGAGTGAAAACGAGAACATACAAAAAACTAGTTAGGGAAAATGCAAACACTGCCAATTAAATGGAAATGCTAAGAATTAATCACAAATACCACAACATAGGGTGGAAGAATCGAACCTACAAGACCACTATTAGAGGAAAAGTAAAAGAAAAATTTGAGAAAACTTGATTAGGAAAACCACTTATGAATCACTAATTAGTAGAAAATCACTTATAAAACACTAGTTAATGAAAAACCAAAGCAAGAGCTATGATTAGAAGGAAAAATCCTTTCAAACCCTAGCTAGGAAATGCACCTATGAGACACTAACCAACAATAAATCCTTGTAAAATCCAGAGTGAGGATAAATAACCTTATAAGAGTCGTCTTGACGAGAAGAACCTACAAAAACCCAAGTTAGAAAACCCTGCAAACACAAAAAGTGAAAACATTGTTAGATGTAACAAAAAAATGCAAATAAGGAAGAAATGCCACAACACAGAGCACAAACACTACTAGAGGAAAAACCAACTCAAGAAAGTAGAAACACCAAATATTGCATAGAAATATTTAAGATTGCATGAAAATGCTTCTGTATAGAGGAAAAACACCGTTCTAGAAAACATGTTCAAAATCATAGAAAAACCAATAAAAAACACTAAAAAATGATCTCCAAGACAAATATTGGCTTGGGACAAGAGTCCCACTAACCATAATAGAATGTGATGTGTGAAATCTAGAATATAAATGTGGAAGATGCATACAAACAACATCCTATTCTAAATCAAAGAAAAACACCTTCGATAGATATAAGAAGGTAAACACAGAACAAATTCCAAAAATAAAACCAAAATTATACCTCCTTCATGTGTGGATTTTCTCTTTGGATGTTGAAGATGGGTTTTTGTGTTGTAATTTTGGTTTCTCTTGAGAGAGATTTCCTAATTTGACAATATGTACTTGTCACTTTTGATGAAAGTAGATTGTCATTGATGTCAAAAAGGTGTTGGTATTGATAGGAGTTGTTCATATACTTTAGGTTGATATGTTGCTTCATGGCTAAGTCAGGAAATGCTAACTTGTTTGATCAGTTTGTGTACATTCTTGATATTCACAAGACTACAGGATAAGTATGATACAATGCATATGTTTTATAACACAAGGTTGCTCATAAACTTCATCTTGTCATGCTTGATCAGAGTGGTAAGTTCATCTTGTCTTCATGCTTGATCAGTGTGGTAAGTTCATCTTGACTTGATGATTAAATCATTCATGGAGTTGTGTGTTGATAGTTCATTCCATTCATAATGATGTTTGGTGATGGTATGTGGGATATTGTTTGTGACATAGACATTGAGGCTTGTTAATAACAGATATAAGAGGTTGACAGAGGCTTGACAGAGGCATTAATGTTTATTAATGGTAGAATCAATGGTTATCATTGTGAATTGAGCATTTCACTTATTCTACTATGTTAGGATTTTGTTATCAAAATGCCTAAAATATTAAAATCCTAACTATAAGCTCTAAGTGTATATAAGGAGATCAAATGTCATAAAGTATGACTTTATTTTATAAATGGTTGTTGACCTGCAAGTGCAAGTTATTCCACTTGAAGTTACCTATTGAATATATTCAAACGTCCTTATTTTATAGTGGGGAGCATGAATAAGGCATAAAAATAGCCTTACTTTAATTTAGAAACTTTAATTTTTTTCATCTCCTTATAAATCAAATAAAGTAGACTTTATATGCTTAAAAAGTGGGGAGCAAAAGCATTGAATATTTAAATATATAAAAAGCAAAGATTTTGGAAGAAACGTGAACAAGCCATTTCATGGCTTTATTTAAATATATAAAGTTTGCTTTTTATCCTATTTTGTTGACCCCCTTTAAATGTCATATTTTATGACATAAATAAAAATGGATTTTATTAGATTTTTATAGAGATTTTTGTGGGAAGATTTTATGCAGATTTTCTTGGAGCCTTTTTAGAAGATTTTGTTTCTATTTTTCTATCTCCATCTCATGTATTGGAAATAAAGAAGGAAATTGCTTTATAATGATATTATTCTTAAAAATAATAATATTTTGTTACAAGAAGATTTTTTTTACAAAGGGAATTTGGAGAGATTTTTTTTTAGAGAAAATAATAGAAAGATTTTATTCTTTCTAAATGGTGATGAAGGATTTTTGGTTTCCATGAAGAAGAGATTTTTATTTACTCAAAGTAGATTGAATAAAATTCTTTGAAGTTTTTTTTTACAGATTGAAGAGATTGAAGAGTATTTTTTTATGAAAGGGTTTTGATTTTTTGAAAGAGAAAATTGCAGAGAGAAGGTGAAGAGTTTTTATTGCAGCAGACTGATTTTATTTTTGCACATGAAGATGAAAATGTTTTTATAGATGTAGATCATGTTAAAAAGAGATTTTATTCTCTCTAAGGGTAGATTGAAGATAAATTTTTTATTTTTGACAGGGACAAAAATTGATTGGAATTTATTGAAGATGAAAATCATTCAAGATGAAATAAAATGATAAAAGAATATGAAGAATATTTATTGATTTTGTTTGCAAACAAAGAATGTGATTTTACAGGGGAAGATGAAATTGAACAGGGCAAAATTGATTAAAGTATACAGAGAGAGTTGAAAAGCTATTCGGAGAAAATATCAATGGACTATGAAAAGTTTTTATTTTCTCTTACATGGATACAAAGAAGATATATATATATATATATATATATATATATATATATATATATATATATATATATATATATATGATTTATTTTTGCAGGTTTCAGATTGAGGTGTGTGTGTCATTGTGTATGTGAGATCATGTTTTGACAAAGAGAAGAAGATGAGAAGAGAGATGAAGAGTTTGCAAATATAATCAGATGATTGGAGATGTGATCACAGAGATGGTGCAGGAATCATCACAGAAAGAATTTGTTTTTATGATTTGTTTCTTTTGCACAGATTGAAGAATATAATTTTGTAGTGAATTTATTGTGAAAGATAAAGGGGAGGTATAAGGTTTTGCACTTGATTGAAACATGGTAATCCCCTGATAAGATTTGTATGTGGACCCAAAGTGTTTGTAAAAATGTTGTATGCCAGTGAGGCTTGTAGGTTAGTGAGACCTTACATTTGTTAGTGAGACACATATTGTAGCCAGTGAGGTAGTTTCAGAGTGGTTTTTATTCCCCTTGAGGGTTTTCCATTCATCATATCTTGTGTTATATTTCTTATGTGTCTTCATGATCTATGTTTAATGTCCTGATTCATGCCTTCAATATTATAATTGTACATCTATGAGTTAATAAATAACTTTGTCTTTCTCTCTTTATCCTGTAAGTCAAAATGATTAAAATTGTAAAATTTATAAACACTGATTCACCCCCCTCTCTCTGGACTCCAACAAGTGGTATCAGAGCATAGACTCCAACAAGTGGTATCAGAGCATAGGTTCCCTTTTGAAGCTTAATCAGCTTGGGTAGGTCCTGTGTGTGGAGTTCAATGGGTAAGTGCAAAAGAAATAAGAACATGAGAAATGTCAAGTCTCATTCTGATCAAAAGGTGCAGTCTCTATCAAATTTAGATGTTGATCAAAATGTTCAATCTGAATTAGGTATTAAAATAGAAAAGGAGTTTTATGGAGTTCCTCTCTTTGATGGTTATGACTTTTCTATTTGGTATGTTAGAATGTAGATTTATTTATCCTCTTTAGGATATGGTGTTTTGATGTCAGTTGAGAATGGGTATTGTGTTACTGCAAATGACAATAAGCTCTTGAATGTAATCATATTGCAAAGAAGGCCATATTATCTGCTCTATCTAATGATATTTCTTTTAAAGTTGTACAGTGTGAAACAACTCAAGATATGTGGAAGAAATTGATAAGAATTTATCAAGATGATGGTGTAGAAGAGGAAAACTTGGTGTCTAAAGAAAGTGACAATGAAAGAAGACAATCACATCAAGAAGTTGAGACTCAATCAGATTCAAAAGAAGACTATCATCAGGAATATGATGAACAAGAATTTGAAATTGATGTAGAAGGAGAACTTATGTGTGCTTTGGGTGAAGTTAAGAAATACAAAAAGGAGAACCAAAGATTAATGTGGAAGCTGCAACAAGAAAAAGACTTAAAAGATAAAGCTCTTACAAACCTTGAAGATGCTAGAAACCTGATTATAGATTTGAGGAATCAAGCAGGTGAATTAGATAAATTAATCACCAGTTTGAAAATAGAGGTTGAGGAAGCTAAGAGAATAGCTAATGTAACAAAGTTGGAGTTAGAATCTAAATCACTTGAGTGTCAAAAACTTGAAGGAGAAATAGTTTCTTTGAGAAAAGATCTTGAAGATGTTAAGAAGCAATTAGAATAGGAATCTAAAATTTGAAGAGAACACAAGCAAGTTAAATGAGATGTTGGGAAAACAAAAACAACATGGGGATACTTTTGGACTTGGTTATGAAAAAGTAGAGTCTTCTAAAGCTAGAGATACTCCTAGAAGAAAAAATGATCTTCATCGTGCTGCTCCTGAAAGAAAAACGTACAATCAAAGGAGAAGAACTGCTTCAGTAAGACAAGAATACATGTACATGTATAATTATTCATTCAATGGTTATTGTTATACTTGTAATCATTTTGGGCATAAAGCAGTTGATTGCAAAAGGAGTACTAATCTTGTATGTTTTAAGTGCAATGCTCCTGGTCACAAAGCATATAGTTGCAAATTGTATGGAAGAATAGAATCATCTGGTTTGATTGGTTGGAAAAAGAAAAAGGTTGAAAAAGTTTGGGTGAAGAAAATTGAACAGAAGAAAGAGTCTGTAAAAGTTTGGAAGCAGAAACAAAGTCAAGAGAAGACAAATTCTAAGCTTGTGCATTTGGCACAAGTTACCTCATTAGTTGCATAACATATGGGACAAAGTGAGGGGGAGTTGTTCATGGTCTATAAATTATCCCCAAAAAGTTTCAGGAAGGAGATTGTTTGATTTGTGTAAATATGTGCTACAAGTGATTAGTGGTTTGTGATGACTTATTGTAGATAAGATGTTTCAAAGAGCTCTTATCAGATATTGGTGGAAAAGAGCTTAAGATGTTTCAAAGAGTTCTTATTAGATATTAGCATATGTTTGCTAAGATGGCTGAAAATGAAAAAGTTATTTCATAGCAATTATCTCTGCATTTGATTTTGCAAAGTTTTGTTGTAGGAAGTGCTTGATGGTGAAGTGAATTTATTGATGTGCTTATTGAATGAGATGATGTGAATGATATAGTCAAGTGTCGTCATTCTTGTTGATTGTAGTATATATCAGTTTTGACATTATGTTGTAAAAGGTGTCATGTGCAGAAACAGGAGGATAATATTCATGTTTTATCATGTCAAAAAGTTTGTACATGATTAGATTGGTTGCAGATTAATTGTTCGTTTTGTTGTCATTATTGTGGAAGTCTTGGCAAGGTCTTCTCAAGAGTAGTCATCATGCTATCATGAGTTGTGTATAGTGTGTTGAGTTGTCTTCATGCTATCAGAATGTTGCTTGTTAAGCCTGCATTATTGTGCATCATGAGTATTGAAGTGGTTATGTGTCTTGTCAAAGGCTTGATTCTTCAAAATCAAAGAGTCAATTTTATGCCTCATTCTTCATGTTTTAGGAGATCTTGGAGGTTTGTCATTCAGGTCAAAAAATGTTGGTGGTTGTGAAAGAATTGTTCGGCATAAAAATTTGTTTTGCAATCACAAATCATGTCATAAGGAGTTTGTATTTGATAAGAGAAGTATCTCATATTTTCAACTTGTTAAGGGAAGTAATCAAAGGATCTCTTTGATGTCAGTTTTCTTCATCTTCATATTTGTGTTGTGATAAGAAGTGGTATAGTGCAGTCTATGGGCAACAGTCTATGGGTAGCTTCTAACAGTGATTTGATGCTTGGTTTGGTATGTCTTACATGGTGTTTGATGTCTTATTGCTCACAAGTTAAAAAGTTGTTCAATATGCAGATGAACACAGAGCTCAGAGCTCTCAGGATAAGTTTTGGACAGCAAATTGCAAAAATAATTAGTGCCTTAAGTGGTATTTCAATTCTTGGTTGGTATGAAGGATGACAAGGTCAATAATAGTACTTGTGATTCAAGAAATGAGAGTTGATTGATATTAGCATACTTTCCTAGTCTCTTGCTAATGATCTATATGAGTTATTTTTCTTAGGGGGAGATAATAGTCTTTGTCATTAGATGTCAAAAAGGGAGAGAAAGAAAAAGAGTATCAGGTAGTTTTGTCATCAATGACAAAGGGGGAGATTGATGAAAGTAGATTGTCATTGATGTCAAAAAGGTGTCACTATTGACAGGAGTTGTTCATATACTTCAGGTTGATATGTTGCTTCATGGCTAAGTCAGGAAATGCTAACTTGTTTGATCAGTTTGTGTACATTCTTGATATTCACAAGACTGCAGGATAAGTATGATACGATGCATATGTTTTATGATACAAGGTTGCTCATAAAGTTCATCTTGTCATGCTTGATCAGAGTGGTAAGTTCATCTTGTCTTCATGCTTGATCAGTGTGGTAAGTTCATCTTGACTTGATGGTTAAATCATTCATGGAGTTGTGTGTTGATAGTTCATTCCATTCATAATGATGTTTGGTGATGGTATGTGGGATATTGTTTGTGACAGAGACATTGAGGCTTGTTAATAACAGATATAAGAGGTTGACAGAGGCTTGACAAAGGCATTAATGTTTATTAATGGTAGAATCAATGCTTATCATTGTGAATTGAGCATTTTACTTATTCTACTATGTTAGGATTTTGTTATCAAAATGTCGAATTTTGTTATTCCACTTGAAGTTACCTGTTGAATATATTCAAAGGTCCTTATTTTATGGTGGGGAGAATGAATAAGGCATAAAAATAGCCTTACTTTAATTTAGAAACTTTGATTTTTTTCATCTCCTTATAAATCAAATAAAGTGGACTTTATATGCTTAAAAAGTGGGGAGCAAAAGCATTGAATATTTAAATATATAAAAAGCAAAGATTTTGGAGGAAACATGAAAAAGCCGTTTCATGGCTTTATTTAAATATATAAAGTTTGCTTTTTATCCTATTTTGTTGACCCCCCTTTAAATGTCATATTTTATGACATAAATAAAAATGGATTTTATTAGATTTTTATGGAGATTTTTGTGGGAAGATTTTATGCAGATTTTCTTGGAGCCTTTTTAGAAGATTTTGTTTCTATTTTTCTATCTCCATCTCATGTATTGGAAATAAAGAAAGAAATTGCTTTATAATGATATTATTCTTAAAAAGAATACAAGAAGATTTTTTTTACAAAGGGAATTTGGAGAGATTTTTTTTTGAGAGAAAATAATAGAAAGATTTTATTCTTTCTAAATGGCGATGAAGGATTTTTGGTTTCCACGAAGAAGAGATTTTTATTTACTCAAAGTAGATTGAATAAAATTCTTTGAATTTTTTTTTGCAGATTGAAGAGTATTTTTTTTATGAAAGGGTTTTGATTTTTTGAAAGAGAAAATTGTAGAGAGAAGGTGAAGAGTTTTTATTGCAGCAGACTGATTTTATTTTTGCCATGAAGATGAAAATGTTTTTGCAGATGGAGATCATGTTAAAAAGAGATTTTATTCTCTTTAAGGGCAGATTGAAAAGAAATTTTTTATTTTTGACAGGGACAAAAATTGATTGGAATTTATTGAAGATGAAAATCATTCAAGATGAAATAAAATGATAAAAGAATTTGAAGAATATTTATTGATTTTGTTTGCAAATAGAGAATGTGATTTTACAGAAAAGCTATTCAGAGAAAATATCAATGGAATATGAAAAGTTTTTATTTTCTCTTACATGGATACAGAGAAGAAATATATATATATGATTTATTTTTGCAGGTTCCAGATTGAGGTGTGTGTGTCATTGTGTATGTGAGATCATGTTTTGACAGAGAAGAAGATAAGCAGAGAGATGAAGATTTTGCAAATATAATCAGATGATCAGATGAGATGGTGCAGGAATTATCACAGAAAGAATTTGTTTTTATGATTTGTTTCTTTTGCACAGACTGAAGAATATAATTTTGTAGTGAATTTGTTGTGAAAGATAAAGGGGAGGTATAAGGTTTTGCACTTGATTGAAATAGGGTAATCCCCTGATAAGATTTGTATGTGGACCCAAAGTGTTTGTAAAAATGTCAGTGAGACTTTTTATATGCCAGTGAGGCTTGTAGGTCAGTGATACCTTACATTTGTCAATGAGACACATATTGTAGCTAGTGAGGCTTGCCTGGTCAATGAGACCTTCATGTAACTAGTGAGGTTTTGAATAAGCCAGTGAGGTAGTTTTAGAGTGGTTTTTATTCCCCTTGAGGGTTTTCCATTCATCATATCTTGTGTTATATTTCTTATGTGTCTTCACGATCTATGTTTAATGTCCTGATTCATTCCTTCAATATTATAATTGTACATCTGTGAGTTAATAAATAACTTTGTCTTTTTCTCTCTTTATCATGTAAGTCAAAATGATTAAAATTGTAAAATTTATACAACACTGATTCACCCCCTGTCTCAGTGTTGTCCTAGACTCCAACAACTTTCACATATACAAAAAGATGTCTTTGGATGAGGGTTTTTATAGATTTTTAGGGAAATATATGTAGGGTTGTGATTGAATCTTGGATTGGAGGGTTATGCTTCTTAGCTTGTAGGAAAAGATAATGATGGAGGGTTGAGATTGAAACAAATGGAGGGGTAGGATTAATCAAGTAATGAA
Source organism: Cunninghamia lanceolata (assembly GCA_027924645.1). Taxonomy (NCBI): domain Eukaryota; kingdom Viridiplantae; phylum Streptophyta; class Pinopsida; order Cupressales; family Cupressaceae; genus Cunninghamia; species Cunninghamia lanceolata. The sequence continues at coordinate 3,254,028 of BSBN01000942.1, forward strand.
TGGTTGATATCACCTTAACTTGCATGGAGAGATGAGATGCACACAAGTAGAGGCTTGGGGTGAGTGCAAGTGGATGAGGGAGACTGAAGCAAGTAATGAATGATTGAGATTACCTAAACTTACATGGAGAGATGAGATGCACACAAGTGGAGGCTTGGGGTGAGTGCAAGTGAACCATGTGATGGATGGTTGATATTTTCTTAAATTTGAATGGAGGGTGGAGATAAAAAAGGGGATTTTTTAAATTTTTGTATTGAGGTGGCGGTGAACTTGCATTTTATGTTAAAAGGGGAATGTGCATGATCTAATTAGTCTAATTAATTAAATAGGTTTGATTTATTTAATTAATTAGTGAAAGAACATTAGCCTAATTAATTAATTAAATATAATTTATTTAATTAACCAATAAAGGTACATTAGTTTAATTAATTAATTAGTGCAGAATTGACGTGGATTAATGATGATGGGATGGAAAATAAGGCAATGTTAAATTAAAATGCATGAGCGAATTTTAAGTGTCTAAAGGCCATTGTGCAAGAGATTAGTACTTGAGAATGATGAGATCAAGTGGCAAATTCAGGGATGGATTCAAAAGGGACACATTCAACCAAATGCTTCACCTTGTGGTAGTCTAATTGCACCAACCATAAAGATGGATGTAAGATGGTAACTCAACATTGACTATCGTGTGTTGAACAAGATCATTGTCAAGAACATGAACCTAATCCCTATAGTTCATAGCCTGTTGGACCAACTCAAAAGGGCAAAGATTTTCCCAAAAAAGATCTAAAATCAAAGTATCATCAAGTTATTGTCAAGTAAATTGATGTTTGGAAGATTTCCTTCAAGTCTAAGGAGGGTTTTTTTGAGTGGTTCGTCATGTCCTTTGGTTTGGTTAATGGCCACACCACTTTCATGTGGATGATGAGAAATGTTCTCAGGCCTTTCACAGATTCATTTTTGGTCTTCTACTTGGATGACATCCACATATTCAATAATACATTAGAAGAGCACCATTAACATATTTTTTTCAAATCTATGCTAACATAAGATCTACACCAATGTAGAGAAGTGCTCTTTTAAAATGGAGATAATCTAATATATTGGATACATTATTGATAGAGATGGTGTATGTGTTAACCCATAGAAGATTTAGGTGATCAAGGACTGACCAATCCAAACAAAAATCATAGAATTTAGGATTTTTTTAGGCCTAGCCAACTTGTATAGAAGATTTGTGTTTGGATTCTTTCAAATTGCATGGCCTCTAAACCATGCAACAAGGGGGGACAAAAGAAAACTTCATATGGACAAAGGCACTATTGGAATCGTTTGCCGTTGTGCCAAAATCTTGAGCTATCAATGCTCGCGACAAACGCCAGACTTAGCCCAGATCCACGGGAGGCTCACTGCCATGTCATGAATCCTGAGGTTAGCATTGAACGCCTCACTGACAAGGGGGCAACTCACTACCAACAATCCCCCCCTCAACGCAACCCGAGGGGTTTGAACCCGTGACCCATGGCTCTGATACCAATTGTTGGAATCGTTTGCCATTATGCCAAAAGCTCGAGCTATCAACGTGTTGGTTTTTTCCCAGACTGGATGCTTATTCCCAGATTTCCCTACAAGGTAGCCATCAGTGATCAACAGGATCTCTGGGCCAGGGGCCAACAGTGTAGGAGATAGACTCTATATTTTATCTCCTCTTCTTCTTCAGGCTCTGCAAAACCTAGGGGGGTATTCCCTACTCAACATCCATGAGGATATGCATACAAAGGCTGGGATGCTGACAGAAAGCAGATAAGTCCTCCTGTAAGTAGACCAAAACTGAAAGATAAGAGCAAAGGGGCTAGCTTTGGGCCTATTTGCAGTTGTAGACAAAGGACTGAGGATCCTAAAACTAATTCTAATGTCCTAATGGTTGTTTTAGATTTTGATTTGGAGTTTAAGTTTGGATGCAAAGCTGGACATGGTTGTAACACAAAAACAAAGCAAGATTGGTGCCTATCCAGGGCCTGGAGTCAGTAGACATACACCTGTGAATGATCAGCATGAACAACTAAAACTGGATTTCAGGGGGATATATGTGATACCTGCCTTACAGATATCTCCCAATACAGAGTGTTAAGTTATCTCTACTTATGGCATCCCTACTGCAGTATACCCTTCCCAATGTTCAACCTGAAAACAATTTAATCTACCCCTTGAGCAGAAGTTAAAAGATCAGACATTCAACATAGGAATTCTATGCTCTAGAATCTAAACATTATCCAAATATCTAGATTCAGAAGAAGAATACATGCAATACTGGAGACAGAATTAACAAAACACATGCTAAGATAGCATTTCTCATATAAGATTAATCATGAAATCAGTGGGTTCATGCCAAAAACATACAACAAGAGATACATAGACTCACAGGTTAAGCTGTACAGAGCAGCCAGATCAGCTTGTTTTGAATTACAGAGCCAAAAATCTTCAACTTTCAACAACCAAAAATGAGTAACACTTCCTGCTTATAACAGCCAGGTAGTGTACCACAGCAATTAATTACATGGTTGACCAGAAATCCTGCCAGATATACAGTTTCAGAAAAATGGCACTCAACGCATTACCAGATTGGTGCCCAAACATGAATGCAGCAGGTAGGGGAGGAGACAGGAAGAAATCTCGAGCCCTGCGCCACTGTCCGTTGATGTACACCTTCAATCGGGTACCAGATCCGCCCATACCTCTGTAACCTTCGCCATTAATGGCGCACCAACCTGCGGCCTTGGGAAAAACATCAAACAGTCGATCGCAACCATTTCCCGCCAAGATTCATCGTCATGATATTTCAAATATGCAGGATATCAATTATCCCACATGCACCCCGCGGTGACCTTTTCAACACTTTATATACTAGGCCACGAGCATATATAATGTCGGTGCTTTTGCTCCTGACGACACTAGTATAAGACTTCATCATCATCCTCCAACAGCATGATATCTTGTCGCTTGAAATATCACCCTGACATCAGCATCATATCGCAATATAACCTGCATGATAATCGCCTTCATCGGCACAACCTGATCCATCGGAGGAACATCCTCCTGCTGAGCCTATACCAAAAGTCTGGCCGATGAACATCCTGATGACGTCATCATCATATCTGCCTACTGCGCACCTCCTCATATCCGGATGACGTCATCATCATATCGACATCAGGATGATATTCAGAAGATAACTGGATATTTGGAAATATCATCCTGATGCACAAATATCATGTTGCACTGTAGCTCCATTATAAGATCGGGGTGATAAATGAATATGCCAGATATTTGAAAAGATCACCCCCACTAGATAATGCACGAAGCTGACAGGCAGATATCTCCTGATATCAGCATCATCATGACGCTGGAACAAACATACATCCGGGTGATATTCAAAAATGAAAATATCACCCCCTCCTTCGGAAATATCATGATGCAGATAGGCAGAGAAATAGATATCACCCTGACATAAGAATGACGTCAGCATCATCAGGATGATAAAACAACGAACATGAAGTGATACAACAACATCAGGATGATATTGACTAAGATCATCCTGACGTCCAAAATATGATGACCCTGGTGAATATCGAGTCATACTTAGAACTCTACAGCAACATCATCAGGATGATCTTAACCAAGATCACCCGATGTTAAAATATCACCCCGCGAAAGATCATGCAGGCAGAAAATATGATGACCCTCGCAAACAACACAGCGATAACTGGAAATATGATGATGATGATGACGACCCTTAAGAAAAAACAAGTCAGGTCGAACAACTTAGAGAATAACCCCTTCAGAAGATCGGGGTGACATCATCATCATAAAAGGGCAAGGTGATAATTGGAAGATCACCGGAAACTTGAAAAATCACCCCCGCAAGCAAATCGGGGCACACTGTAGCTCATCAGCAGGATCGGGATGATATCCAAACATCACCCGATATTGAAACAAGATGATGATGATGATCTCCTCCTCAAAGAAAATATGATGCTGCAGCTAAACAATGCCGAGGAGGTCCAACACTTAGAACATTTTTTGGATACTTAGGGAAAGTGCTTGCATGAAAATTGCTCAAAAACTGTCAGTCAATTCAGGCACTAACACAACGCTCGCTACAAACGCTAGACTTAACCCAGATCCACGGGAGGCTCGCTACCATGTCACGAATCCTGAGGTCAACATTGAACGCCTCACTGACAAGGGGGCAGCTCACTACCAACAAGCACAACAACAAGCATTCACATAGTTGAAGAAGAGGCTATGTTTTGCATTAGGTCTTGTTCTACCATAGTTTCAATAATCTTTTGAGATCAAGATAGATACTTCGAAGTATGCATTACGACTAGTTCTAATTCAACATGACCATTCCATTATGTATCATAGTGATAACTTTTCTAACACAGTGCATAGGTATCCAAAACATGACAAAGAGGTCTACGCTATTGTTCAATCTTAGAAGCAATGCAAACATTATATACTATAAGAGGATACTATCATCCACATTGATCACAAGCCTCTACAATTCATGTAGACACAAGTCAAATTGTAGAATGAAAGACATCAAAGGTAGCCATCCTATCTCTAGTAGTTCTACCTCAAAATCTAACACAAAAAAGAGAGAGAAAATAGAGTTGATGATTTATTGATTCAACATGCCTTGACAATGGTTCTAGATTCATGTGGACACAAGACATCAAAATGGCCTTAGTTGCATCTCAAAGATCCTAATTTTTCTAACTTGTACCAAATTCTGGTATCCAAATAACAAGTTCCTAAGTATGGCATGAAGAACAAATTCTCATGCCATGTGGATCTTTGTTCCTACTGAGTAACATTAGATGGTGATCTAGGAAGCTCACTATAGTTAGGTGGTAGGGAACTTTGGAATAGATAAGACAATGATAGTTTTGTAGAAGTACTTATAGCAAAAATTTTGTCATGATGTTGTATACATTAGATCTCACAAAACCTATGCCATTGCAAGCCAAATAATAAAAACCAAGGCTTGTACACACCCCTATCGATTCCTAACAAATCTTGATAGTCCATTTCATGGATATCATGTCATCTCCATATAAGTAGACATGATCATGATTGTGTATATGTTATGGTTGACAAGTTTTCAAAGATGGCTATTATGCCCTGCAAAAAGGGTCTCTCTATAGAAAATGTTACAAATATGGTTTTTGAAAATTTATGGGTCAGTTTTAGCCTACTACAAACCATTGTGCTAGATAGGGATAGTAGGTTTCTTAGCTATTTTTGGTCTTCGTTGTGGTTAGTGATGGATACAAAATTGATAAAATCCATAGCATTCCATCCATAGATAGATGGGAAAACATAGGTTGTTAGTGTGAGAGTCACTAATTGACTCAAGCCACCAAAATCACCTGCAAAACTTAGGATTAACCTTCTACAAGAAAAAAAGTGAGGATTAATTTTCACAATATTGGATGCAACAAATGAATTGGATTGAATAATTACATATGATATCTTGATTTTATAATTGCAAGATAGAAAAACCTAGGTGACTTAAAAAGCCCTAAAGTAAACTTAATAAAGTGTAATTAATTATTTAATTACACTAACACTCCCCTTAAGTACAACTTAGGGAGAATGAAAAACATGCAAATAAGGGTCTCAGCTACAAGGCCATGTTAGGTATCCATGTACAAACAATCTCTCACAAACAGAGAAAAGGAGAAAAACCCAGTGGGAGAAAACTCCTCTCCAAAATAGAGAAAATACATAAGATATATGATGGAAGAATGACCCAATACTTAGACTCCCCAAGGACTAAATCCATCACGAAGATACAATCAATAAATATATACAACCCCACATAAGAGAGGATGTAGAGAGAAGGTTTGGTGACCACCCCAAAAGTGAGAAGGAAGAAACCCCATGTGAGGAAATACTCCCTCCCAAAACAGAGATAAGAAGAGAGACCATGCAATGACTCCTCAAGATAAATCCTGTAGTGTTGGAAGATGCTCAACAAAGAATGAAATGTAGACCCATGAACGCCGAACAACATTTCTCCCCTTGAGAAGAAATATAACTACGGATGTGTGCATAATGTATTCCCATTCCAGATAGAAAAATGTAGGAAGAAGGATGAATGTCTGATGCAGGAGCATCCAGGTCCACAGGTGATCCTGCATCGCCCAAAAACATTTCAGGTTTTCACTTTCAGTTCTAATTCAATTTTGGTTGTGCTTCAATTGTTTTGTAGTTTTTTCTTCAGGAGAACTTTTTAGTTTAAATTTGGCCAAGTGAAGAACATCATCATGTGGAAGAGCTAAATGGGTATTTGTTGTCAAAATTTGGTGAAGTTTGGAGGAAATTTGATGAGTTTTAGAGAGTTTTGACAAAGTTTGCGGTTCACAAACCTAGGTTTTCGCCAAAACAACAAGTTTGTGATCTTCACTTTATGCTGACAAAATTATCAAGCTTTCCTTTTTGACAAATTTTCAAGTTACCTTTCTTTGTGTCAAAATGTTAAAAATTCTTTAAGGAGAAATTTGACGAACTTACAAGTTCACTAACCGGGAGATTCACTGAAAGAGTTCTAAGGTTTGCATATATGTTGATTCATCAAAACAAAGTGCTTGGGAGTTTTACTAGTTTTATAAATCGTCGATTTGCCAAAAAAATTAGCTTCACTTAGCACTTTTGACAACATTGGAAGTTTACGAACCGGAGAAAATGTTGAAAAAGAGTCTAAAGGTTTGAAAATTTGTTGAATCATTGAAGGAGCTTGCCTTTTAGAAAAATCCAAGGTTTGTGAACCCTACATTCTGCCAAAAGACTTGTTTATTTCCATTTTCAATGAAAACAAAAGTTTACGAAGTTAACTTATTGCCAATAGACTTGGTCTCATTTAATTTTTGACAAAACTTAAGGTTTGCAAACTCTCCATTTTACTAAAAGTCTTTCATTTTCGACACAATTTCAAGTTCCCAAACTAAGAAATCCACCGAAAAGCTTTGAAGAACAAAATTTCACAGGTTCAACAATTTTCTGATTCACTGAAAAGGCATATGGAGATGAGTTTGGGAGTTCGAAGAATTGTCAAATCACCAAAAAACTAAAGAAGAGCTCAGGTTCTGAAGTTTTCAAAGATGTCGATTTGTCGAAAGAGAATTCCAAGGGTTCATTGGAGTGTAAATTCATTGAAGTTTAGCATTCAAAGGAAGTTCACGAAGTTTATAAGTTCGGTAAATCACCAAATTGTCGAAACATAAGAATGAAAGTTTGGAAGATTGCTAAAATGCCAAAAGTCATAGTTTTAACTATGATGGTTTAGTTTCATAATTGTCATGATGGTAAATGGTTTAACTTCCAATATAAATGGTTCAACTTATTTTGAGCCCGATGTATAAAAGGAACCAAATGTATTCTGGAAAGGGGTACTTGGTTAATGACAAAGTGAATATGAGGGAGATGACTGCTAGAGGAAGTGGTAGGGATTTGAAGGAGAAGTAAGTCACCAAGGATGCTGTGAGATCGCCATGTACATGAAAGTGATGGAAGCACCAAGGGGAAGATATGAATGGTGTTGATTTGTGATGAAGATTTGAATTTGTGAAAATTCTTGAATTCTATTTTATATAGAATCTTGATGTAAGGAAATTGTTCTGGAAGAGTTTGTAGAAATATATGTTCATATAATATGTTGAATAAAGTTGTTGATTCAGACTTTGCTGTAATTGATTATCTTTAAATTGTGTAAAGAATGGAGAGTGGTATATTAAGGATGCAAGGTTGGGCTATCTGATAGGACCCCCTTGTATGATGCAGAAATGTGAAATAACAAACAAAAATGAATTAGAATGAAAGCTCCTATTTCACAATCTACATCACCTCAAAACGAACAAATGACTATTAAAATCAAAAGAAAACAATGAAACAATATTACCACAGTAGTCCTTGTTGACCTTGATATTTGATAATGATATTCGATGCATAAATGTTGATTGCTCACACTAGCAGCATAACAATACTTGAAAGCTCATGTGATAGCTAGACATTCTAGATAGATCTTGCTAGTAGAAATGACTTGATTGATAGTGATATTTTATATGATCTTGGATGTGGTAAGGATAGGACCTATTTTTCATGATGTTGGTTAAGACTAATAGGTAAAAGTGTATAAGGATTAGGATAGGTGAGAGATAATTAATTAAATAATAAAATCATTTAATTAATTATAGGACAAAGTGGGAGAAATAAATTAATTATATAAATAAAATTTATTTAATTAATGTGGCTAAAGGATGGACTAAATTAAATAAATAAATATAATTTATTTAATTAATTTAGGAAATGTACTAAGATTAATTAAATAAATAAAGGTAATTTATTTAATTAATTCGATATGAAAGGGGCCTAGGATGAAAGTGTCGCAAGATGGTATCTAGGTGATGTCGTAAACACAACGTCGGATTTAGGTGTCTGCATTTTGCCCCTCTTTGAGATGATGTTGTCACTGAAAGGAAGTAGCATCATTTCAAAGAAGAAAATGTATGGATGATCGGAAAGGGATAACAAGATGGAATGCCCCCTTGAGAGGATAGGCGGGTATGGACACGAGTAGACTCTCGAAATGGATAGGACAAAAAAGATAAAGAAAGATAAGTTATGTTGCATTAGGTGAGCAATCATGATTTTTACTATAGAACTAGACATTATGCACCAAGGTATAAAGACTAGGGCGACAATGTGTCTCGTGCATTAAATGATGCCCCAATAAGGTCACAAGAAAGATATGCCATATAGCACCATGATATGAAAGACCATGATACCTTCGTGGTAGGTAGGTTACCAGGATTGATGCATATACAAAATGATAAAGATGCAAGATAAATTGTTATGTCAGAAAAAGTAACCTTGGGGGCTTTTCCCTTAAGGTTTAGCTCTCGGGTCCTTTAGAATACATTTAGAGCATCTTGCATGATTTTGATGACTCCCTACGAGAAAACCCTGGAGTTTCATGGCAATTGGGACTCAGGGGATTCACTTAAGATAAATCCTGCCTAGAATAGGGGGCAAGGACTTGGGTGCTCGCGCCCTAGTCTTGTCGTATTTTAGGTTGGGACCAATTTCAAGGTGTCAGTTTATGACCAGTATTTAGGTCCTATGGCGACACGATAAGTTTGAATTACAAAATTCTTAGCGGGAATGTTTGTAGTTACATATATAAGCATGATTAGTGATTCATTTGTAAACTAGATGGAAATTATATGAACATTGTGATTTTGTGAAAGTGATTCAAAGCTATTAGTGTGTTGCAGAGCAGTAATTTATTGTTATTATGTTTGTATTTACAGATTTGACATCCATCTCCTCATGGCATGAAGAGCATCTTCCTCCCATGAGATCTTCACTATAAGGTGATATCAATTGTGTTTTCTATCATTTATCATTTGGATTTTGCCTCTATCCCATAGGGATACACTCTTTATCTGACAACAATGTTTGGAAGACTTGAATGTCTCTCTAGGGCTTGACTGAGGCAAGTCTCTAAACACCACAACACCCAACCCATTTTTCTATGATTGCAGGTTATAGGTTGTGAAAGATAAAGAAGTGGAGTTGCAGGAGAGCAGTGTAGACTATCAGAATTGCAGATTAGAGAAGAAAACAAGGACTTGGACTCGGGCACCCGCTCATTAGTCCTCTGGATCCCGCAACAAAAACATCTCTGGAACAACAAGAAGAGGTTGCAGACAAGATTCCCATATCTCGACAAACATTGTGGCACTGGACTAGGGCACCCTCTCATTAGTCCCTGACTTTTCTATACTCCAAACTTTAAAATCTGGTATGCATTTAATTGTCATTTGATATCCCTGTGTGCGATCATTTTCTTTAATTTGTCTATTTATTTATGAATTCATGAAATTAGGGTTTTGAGCATAATTGGGCTTAATTAAACAATAAATTCACTTAATTCCAATCTTCCCCTATGTTCCAAGTGACAGTAGATCTATAGTAGAGTTTCTACTCGATTGAATATCCTTGAGTGTTTAGTGGTGAAAGGAAGATCAACATAAACCATCAAAATCAACCCTAAACAATCCTCTTCACATCATCATTTTTCATCCTAAACATTTTTGGTGAAACCATGTTTTTAGATTTTTTGCACCTTGTTGAGTGTTGTGCTTCAAATTTACATTCATTCATATCATTGTTCATCTTATTGCATTTGAAAAATTACACAAAAATTGAAAAAATTTGGCATTTTTAGCTTGCATTTTCAAATAATTTGAATTAGTTGGCATTGAATTTCAATAAATTTTTGTCATTATAATCAAATCTGATTTAAAATATAGAATTTTTCATTCATTATTCATTTAGATTGCATTTTCATGTTTGAATTGATAAAAATTTCTTGAAATCGTGCATTTTTCCATATAACCTAGTTTTGCATTAGCTAGGGTTTGTAGTCAAAATCTTGTTTCAGATTTTACTACCCTTTTGAAACACTCATTAGGACTGATTTCTAACTATAGTGTTGCACCATAGTGGTTTTCTTGCAAAATTTCATGCCTAGGGTTTGATTTTGGCCTTATCGTCTCTCTAGATTGGCATCATAGGTGTGTTGTAAAGGATTTTTCTGCACCAATTGGCTATTATCAAGGTTATTATCTACTACCCCTCATCAAATTCTTTACAACACCCTTTTTATTGGGCCTTTGCATTTAAATTTGGTGAAAAATTACATATTTTGGCTATATTTTCCCTAGGGTTTGACTTAGATTTGCACTCCAAGCATGTTGTGATGGATTTTATGGCTTTAGGTGACTGATATTACTACTATAATCTACTATACCTCTTAAAATTCTTTACAACACCCTTTTTATTGGGTCTTTGCATTGAAATTTGGTGAAAAATTGTATATTTTAGTGTATTTTCACTAGGTTTTGACTTGTAATCACTCTAGGTTTGCATTAAAAGTGTGTTGTGAAGGATATTATTGTTTTATTGGACTGATATCAAACATATTACTTGCTTCACTTCATCAATTTCCTTACAACACCTTTTCTTTCACTTATTTGCATTGAAAAAAGTTGAAAAAATCAAGCATTTTAGGTCATTTTCATACATAGTTTTGTGTGCATGGATTCTCCTCGTCATTCATCATTGGAAGATTTATTTGAGTACATTATGAATTATGATAATTTTTGCAAATTCACTGATAAACATCTTCAAGTCTTGCATCAAATAGCATACATCTATGGTATTGACTTGTCCATAAGCACTACCTGTGATATCCTTCAAACGATAGCCTATTTTGAAAGCTTTCTTACTATTGTGGGTGTGTTCCCTTCAATCTTGGAAAATCTCACTAATTTCATTGCTGAAAATAATCATGGGGAAAGTAGTAGTGAAAACATTATTCCCTCTCTCCCTTCATTTCATGATGACATAATGGACATCCTTTCTGAAATCTATGAGAATGATATAGCAATGGGTGATTCATTGAACAAAGACACTTGTCCCTACATAACCCCACTTAGTGAGGATATTTTGGCATAAGAAGAAGACATCGTTGATACATTTATTCACACTACTCTGCCATCCCTTCCTGCTCTCCCTGGCTAGGATGAAGCGTTGGATGATGCAGATTCCCTTTGTGAACATTTGCTTCAAATTGTTGAAAATGAAAATTTACCACCCGATGTTCAAGAACTTCTCAACTACATCTTAAAAAAAGAAACGAACCATGCATCTTTACCTAAACCTTCACATACTTGGGAAAACAATGAAATTTCACATGATATTGAAGAACAAACTATCCCTCAAACCCAAGGTATTCCAACACCCTATATATGGACTGAAATGGGCACTTTTTGGGTCCCTCAACAACCTACATCAACTGGAAAGGGAATTATAAAAGCTCCTACATCACCCCGTTTACCTAACATAGAAAATGGGAATATCCCCTCTCTACCATCAATAATAGACAACCTTCCTACAAGGGTACGTTTACAAACTCATGAACATGTGGAAGAGAGAAGAGATAAAGCCTTAACCATTAAGGTAAAGATCAAGATCTGTGATGACTGCTAGCCCGATTGTCCCTACAGGTAAGTATTTATAACCCTTTATCTCTCATGTTGTGATTCCCCCGTGATGTGTTATGTGTTGTTTAGGCCTCCTGGGATGACCCTTGATACTTTTGTAAGGTCAAGGATATTGGGAGACCGCCTCTGTTGTGAACTTCTATTTGTATCATCATTCTTCTATATTGCTTCTCCTCTATTTTTCATTGTAGTGTGTTGTGTCTTATGGACATAGAGTTGTGGTTGGTGACTTGGGGGCACCCTCCTTCGTGACTATCCCTAAAGCACTTATTTCTCCTCTCTTGATTTATTGTTTCCCTTCCTCTAGTGTTTCTATCTAGTAGGCAGATGACAAAAAACTTATTATACTGATATGGACCTAGTGTCCCTTCAGTGAGAAATCAATAAATGGACCAAGTCCATACATGACAATGGAGTTGATATATATTATCTGACGCTTGGCTAGTAGAATCACTCCATGTGATCTTGATGTTGTCTTATCGCACTTACAAACCATAACAATAATGCTGCTCCATGCACTTTGTTTATCCTTGAATCTCACCTTGGTTACACTCGATTTTGAGATTTCTGCGGTATAGCCCCACGGTTATACTCGGTCTTTGAATCCATAGTATAACCTTGGCTCTCTTGAAGTGAATGATCATATGCATTATTGTTTATCATGATTATATGGACACTAACACTTTTCTCGCAAGAATGTGTTTGTGGGAACATTTGGCGATCATAAAGAACATGTCACCTCCAGGGGGCATGGGCTTTGCGAGATTTCATGTTCCCTTGTTTGTTTTCTTCCTACCTTAACATGCTTGATATTGTCACATGATATCAACCGCCTTAAGGTGGGGGCATATATAAGGTAAGCTATTTGTTTTAGAAGCTAGCAAAGTGTGTTTGTTCTCAGGTGCAGTCTTAAAGACTGGTGGGGATGAGTCCCTCTTGCACTCTGAGATTTGTTTGAAATCAACTTACAATTATTTAATCCCTCTGCGGAGGTGGGATATCGCGTATATCCTTTTTATCTTAAGCCCTCTGTTGAGGCGGGGATGGTGTATTTCTCGTGGAGAGTGCACATCTTGTCATTTTCTAAAAATCCTTTATGGAGGCGGGGAGTGGTTCTATGACTAACTTAACCCTTAAGTGTGTCTTCGGTGATTGTTGTGGCGAAGCCCAATTGTCAGTGTGTGCCTATAATGTGCCTGAGATGGTGATAAACCTAGAAATAGGAACACTCCATCGCTTGTCTATCGTGTTTTCTCCATGTCTTCCAAGTGTGTGTGTATGGCATGTTTGTTCCCAAGCATAGTCTAAAGACTAGTGGCGATGAGTCCCTCCTGTGCTTTGGGATTTGTATGGTGTGCTTGATTTGTATTGTGTGTATGTCGCCCCATATGAAGTCTAAAGATTGATGGCGATGAGTCCCTCCTGCATTATGGGTGGTGTGTTTACTTTCCTTGTACTTGCATCTACATTTCATATATGAGAAAAAGAAAAAGAAAATCATCACTGTCTTCACTGCATTCACTGTGTTTTGCGTGTCGTCAATGCTATCTTCTCCATGTTTTGAGTGATTGTAACTATCTTCTTTGTGTTTTACTTGTCTGTTACTATCTTCTTTGTGATTGGCGTGTCTTCTTCGTGCTTGGCGTGTTTGCTATGTTTGTTGACCGTACGTTAATGAATGTATTGGCCTTGCATTTATACATACATTAAAGTGGGGGCTAAATGTTATGTCAGAAAAAGTAACCTTGGGGGCTTTTTCCTCTTAAGGTTTAGCTCCCGGGTCCTTTAGAATGCATTTAGAGAATCTTGCATGATTTTGATGACTCCCAACGAAAAAACCCTAGAGTTTCATGGCGATTGGCATTCAGGGGATGCACTTAACATAAATCATGCCTGGAATAGGGGGAGGACTTGGGTGCCCGCCCCTTAGTCCTGTCCTATTTTAGGTCGGGACCAATTTCAAAGTGTTAGTTTATGACTGTTATTTAGGTCCTATGCCGACACAGTAAGTTTGAATTATGAAATTCTTAGCGGGAATGTTTGTAGTTGCATATATAAGCATGATTAGTGATTCATTTGTAAACTAGATGAAAATTTGATGAGCATTGTGATTTTGTGAAAGTGATTCAAAGCTATCATTGTGTTGCAGAGCAGTACTTTGTTGTTATTGTGTTTGTATTTGCAGATTTGGCATCCATCTCCTCATGGCATGAAGAGCATCTTCCTCCCATGAGATCTTCACTACAAGGTGATATCAATGATATTTTCTATCATTTATCATTTGGATTTTTCCTCTATCCTGCAGGGATACAGACTCTTTATCTAACAACGGTGTTTGGAAGACTTGAATGTCTCTCCGGGGCTTGACTGAGGCAAGCCTCTAAACATAGCCCCAACCCATTTTCTCGTGATTGCAGGTTACAGGTTGCGAAAGCAAAAGGAGTGGAGTTGCAGGAGAGCAGTGTAGACTATCAAAATTGCAGATCAGAGAAGATAACAGGGACTTGGACTCGGATGCCCACTCATTAGTCCTTTGGATCCCGCCACAGAAAAATATCTGGAACAACAGGAATAGGTTGCAGACAAGATTCCCAGATCTCGAGAAAAATTGTGGCACTGGACTAGGGCGTCCGCTCATTAGTCCCTGACTTTTTCGTACTCCAGACTTCAAAATCTGGTACGCATTTGATTGTCATTTGATATCCCTATGTGTGATCATTTTTTGTAATTTGTCCGTTTATTTACGAATTCACAAAATTAGGGTTTTGAGCATAATTGGGCTTAATTGAACAATAAATTCACACAATTCCAATCTTCCTTTATGTTCCAAGTGATAAGAGATTTGTAGTAGAGTTTCTATTTGATTGAATGTCCTTGAATGTTTAGTGGTGAAAGGAGGATCAACATAAACCATCAAATCAACCCTAAACAATCTTCTTCACATCATCCTAAACAAAAATGATTAAATGATAAAGACAAAGGTCACAAGCAAACATTTGCCCCTATGTGGAACCATGATATGGAAGACCATAATGTCTTTGTGACAATATGTTGCAAGGACTAGATACAAATGCAAGATAAAATGATAAACACACACAAGCAAGGATGCACAAAATCACACAAAGACAAACAAAGTGTTGCCCCTACCAAGCTGAAAACTAATGATAGATTGCAAGAGTGTTGTCGATGATGATGATGAGATGATAGATTGAAAGATTGGGTTGACAACAAGGTTGGAAACAAAACCAAGGATGCATTTGAATGACTTGACAAGATTTCTTGACTAGATTGGTATGGATGAAAGATGATTTGCATTTGAGTTTATTGCTTGAATTTTTGCATGTTTTTGTATCTTTGGGATTCTTTGATTTTTTTTGGATTTTTGGGATATTTTGGTTTTTTTTGGGTTTTTGGGATATTTTGTTTTTTTGAGTTTTTGGTACTAATGATATATGTGTAAGAATATGTGATATCATCATCTGTGTAAGGACATGAAATGCACAAGTGGATAAATCCCAAAAAGGATGAAATTAGATGTACCCTAGACCAAAGATAATTAACAAGGCCTACATCCAAAGCAAGAGACAATCTATTGTCCCCAAGTGTATGGATCATGAGATGGATGTAATGGAAGTCTAGGCTAATGTAAATGGAGAAAAGGAGGATGGATAAATGGATAGATGGAATGCTAAGACATGGAAGGAGATGGAAAGATGGTTAATTGGATAGATGGAAGACTAGGACATACAAGATGGATGGACAGATGAAAGGATAAATGGCCTAGGAGACAATGAGATCTAGCTACTACACATGGTGCTTGCGAGAAGGTTTTCACCATGGTACTTATCCAAGGTGCCACAAAAGTGGTTTTCACCATAGGATGAATTATTTCTATTTACTTTTTAAATTTTTTTTTCTTTGACACTTGACAAGCTAAGTATGAGACCTTGTGAGATGGATGTATTATGTGGATCTTTGAACTTTGGATCATCAAAAGTAGTGAGTGGATAATGAACATGATGGTGATCAGAATATGCATAAATCCATATATGTCTAGGAAGTTTGTTTGTAAGGATAATGTCACTAGTAAGTGCATCGAGGATACCGTCATACATCTCTAAGTATAGGATTAGCCCCTTTTGTGTTTAAGCAATGTGAAGGGGAACCATCATAGCCTCTTGGGTAAATGATTTTAGTAGGTGAAGTGGAGTGAGAGGCGTGGTGTAAAATGGACTTGTGGCAATTGTGAGATATGTGGGGGGAAAGGATTTGATCATGGAAGATGGTGAAGGTGTCATGGAAGGAAGATGATGGGGGACTAACAAGATCACTTTTATGGAGTTGCTTTTTATTTTCTTTTATTTTCATATTGATTCTTTTCACTTCAAGGAAATGCTCATGTGATGCTAGGGGCAAGATGGATTTCTCTTTAAATTTTGATGCCCTCGGTATAGTTATAGTATGATTTTTCTCTTTTAAGTCCAATGCTTTTCTAATTTTTCATTTTTGTGCTTTTGTATTTGTGGGTCTAGGATTTTGTTGGTCCCAGGTAATGGAATTAGGATATGGTGATGAGGTTCCAATGGTGAGGATGGAATTGTCATGGAATAGGCATGAAATATCAAGGTCCTTAGAAGAGGCATTAATGGTCCCATCGATGGTACTTTCAACGACATTAGGAGATTCATCTTGTCTTATAGAAGTAGCATGAGGATATTTGGTTTCTGAACTAGAAGGCATGTTTCCTAATCCAAAATGGTCATGATGTACCTCTATTGGTATTGGCTCATCAATTCCTTGCTCATGAAGCCCAAGACCTTTACCTTTATATCTCATATTTTCACACATATGTGATGGAATAGGATAACTTTGCTTGAGCTAGACAAGTGGAGATTCTTCATCATTAGATTCATCTTTATAGAGCCAAGAGTCTAGGGAGTCTTCAATTTGTTCTTTATCCAAGGTTCCTTTAAAGGAGAAAGTAGTAGACCCGAAATGCTTAGTGCTTGTCTTTTGCATAGAGGAACATTGTGGAGGACGACCATGAGACTTTGGAGATAGAGGTAATTGACCTATATGAAAGACATTATGTAGATCATATTCACCAAAACCTTTGTTGATAATCTTGACCTTTGTGACTTTAGATGATGATGTGGATGGAAGGTCATCGAGATGTATGTATGATGAAGATGGTGTATCCTTGACTTGAGTGGAAATATCATTAGTGGGACAAAAATTGGCTTTTTTATAAATGATTTCCATAGCTCGACAATATGCAAATGTTTGGGGATCTGATTTGATAGTAACTTCAACACTATTTTAAGGGAATTTCAAGCATTGATGGTATGTGGAGAGAATGGATTGCATAGCATGTATCCATGGGCGACCAAGTAAGATATTATATGGAAGTTCAAGATCAATGACATGTCATGTAGTCTTTTGTAGCATAGGCCCAACTTGTATAGGAAGACATTTGGTTCTGAGTGATTCTCTCTCAACATTATCAAAAGCTTTTAAGGTAATGACACATGGTTCCAACTCACTTGGAAAGTATCCTAATTTATTTATCAATTTTAAGGCACATAAGTTTAAGCTAGATCTGTTATCCAAAAGGACACATTTAACTATAAGTTTGGTAATGATGACCTCTATATGAAGGGATTTGTTATGTGATGGTTTGATGGGAGGCATGTCATGTTGGATAAAGGCAAGTTGGTGATTAGACTTGGCTTTTATTGTGACAGTGACAACTTGTGAAGGATCATGATCAATACGCCCTGCAACAGTCATAGTTGTAATGGGTCTTATTATAATGGATATTATTGGCATGATTATTTTGGGATTGATTTGAAGTGGAAGGAAAGGACAAAGTGGATTGACCATGCTTTGGAAAAGGATCTCAATAAATACCCAATTGGTCATTGGATGATGAATTGTGGGTTACTTCTAATTTTCCTTGATCAATAAAATCTTGGATATAATTTTTGAGACATACACTTTTTTGTAGGATGTTCGTGGACATGATGATAACTACAATAATCCTTCTCATTGTACCATGCAGGTTTAGGCTCATTAGCATCGTAAGGTTTAGTGATAGGGAGGTCTACCATATTGGCATGTAATAACTTTAGAAACACCTCCTCAATGGGTTCCCCTAAGTTAGTAAAGTGACATCATGGATTGATAAAAATAAGTGGGGTACCCAAATTAAATAATATATTTCAATTTTCTCCTCATCTAAGTGTTAATTTGAAAGGAGGAAAAATGTGCACTGACCTTTCAGTTTTAGGCTCTTCATTTCAACTTCGAGTGAGGACATGGGTATGGTGACCTTTCAACTTATTTTTTAAATGTATAAATGAGTTCAATTCAAATCCAAAAGGTGGAGAGTTCAAGGCATACATCTCTTCTCATGAGTTTGCTAAATTACGACATACATCTTATTTGAGGAGTTTGCTTAGTCATGGCATACATCTCCTCCAATGAGTTTGTTGAATTGTATGAGCTCTTCCAAATGGAGTCTCCAAGGCATACATCTCTTCCATGAGTTTTCCCAACTTGTTTGAACTCTTCATATTCCAAATAAAAATATGCTTCACATATTATTTGTTGTGTTTTTACAAGAAGATATTTCCGCACATTGTTTGTTGTGTGTTTTACAATACTGCAGGTATTGTCCACTGGACTAGTTTCAGATCAGTGGTATCAGAGCAGTGAGATCCAGGGTTTGCAAGTTCAAGATTGTTTGAGGAGTAAGTTTATCAGAGACAAGTTAATTTTTTTTGCAGAGTTGAAGTCTGAAGCTAAAAAGACCAGGAAAATAGGAAGATAAAATAATTCTTCCTTCTTGTTGTCTATTCTTCAATCCAGTGGAGTTGCTAGGCTGGGTGACTGTCCTCATGCTCAAATAACAAGTATGGAAACCTCCATGGAAGCTTTGCCACCTCGATCACAAGAGAAAGGAGATCCAATAGAACTAGCATTAGCACTAGATGAGCCACTTGGTTCCACCAAAGAACTTTGAGTAGGATGATCTGCCATGGAAGTCTTGCAAAATCCTCATAAAGCCCCTATTACGCTACAGATAATCAGCTAGGCTTTGGTCGGAGGGCCTCTGGCAAGCAAGCTAGATTTTTAGAAAACATAGTAGCATCATAAAATGAAGGTCCAAGTGTTTCCCTCTATCTCATTATAATAGAAAGTGCAGGTCCAATGGTCCAATGATATCTTCAAGGTCACGAAGTGCCTTTTCGGTTGCACCTTGTTCTATCACAGCACAATCTAGATCTAGATTATCATTTGTTACAAGTTGCATATCTTGCTCAAAAACGTCTGTCGCAAATTTTATTTGCTGTAGCAAAATTTTCAAATGATTCACTATCGCAACACGAAGGGGTTCCTTGCAAGTTACATGCGCCAAGCTCCCTACAAGACTTGCTACCATTTTATTTTCCAAGTTCCATATATGACTTTCTTCAAACTCCATAGCATAGTCCTTTGTCACAAGTTCATGATATGTCATGCATGTAATGGTGACACTTTGTTCTACAACAGGAGATACGATCTCTCAAATAGTTCTCTCCATGGCCAAGGGAACAATCCTTTGGAATGGTAGTTGCTCACCAAGAGCATTGAGCTTTTGATTGACCACAACGTATGCACCAATATTTGAGATTGGGATGGAAAAATGACTAACAAGGAATGGAGATTGAGTCGAAGTGGCATGTAGAAATACAAGACTAGCTTTCATACGGTCAAGCATAGCTACTAGCGTGCTAAATTTTTCATTCTCTCCTCTTGTACTTGATGAAAGATGAAGCACGGAAAAAATTGAGGTATAAAACCTGAGTATGAGGGACATCAATAACAATAGTTGTAAATCTTCTTCGACAGTAGCAATATAATTTTCAAGAAGTTCTAGCCTATGATCACCTATGAGGATCTAGAGCCTGAGATTCATCGTATTGCCAATGGGGACATGTCTCCAATCCTTTTTGCTCATCCCGTCTTAGAGTTCCTTACTAGCTCAAGCACGTCTGCTAGAGAATGGAAGTTGATGTCGAGGATACAAGAGGAACTGGAGAGGAGAACACTCCTTTACAACCTTCTCATGCCTATCATGAACCAATACATTTAGGGACTTGACAAGGGCAAAGGAATGTATTTTCTATTCATCAAATCAGAGGCAAAGACTTTGGTAGGGCTGTTGGTGAGCCCTGTTCTGATGAGATATTATAAAAGCCAATACTTCAAGGAGAGGCCCTACGATCCCTACAACATGTACACCAACCCTAACAAGAGAATACTCTAACTGGACTCATACTAGAGCATGTACTCTCAGTTGCTGTGTGGCCTCCTATAGAACAACTAGGTGCTTCATGTGGGCCTCGTTTTCACCTCTGATTTCATCTGGGCCATACGCTTCCTCGAAGAGCACTGGCGCGAGTTTTGTCTGAACATCAAAACCAAAACACTCAATTACATGCTATTTCGGAAGCTTGAATTTAGTTCTAATGTACTGCACCCCTCTATCATTGAAGACTATTGTCTTAGCCTGGAAGATTCCTTGAATTCTATCTATAGGCAGGGCAAAGTATTGCACAAATCCATCGGTCCTCTTAAATTTTAAGCAGGTGCAATGGGGCCCATTGCCTCTCAAGGGGGAAAGAATGATCAAAATAAGTGGGTACCCAAATTTAATAATATATTTCAATTTTCTCCTCATCTAAGTGTTAATTTCAAAGGAGGAAAAATGTGCACTGACCTTTCAGTTTTAGGCTCTTTATTTCAACTTCTAATGAGGACATGGGTACGGTGACCTTGAAACTTACTTTTTAATTGTATAAATGAGTTCAATTCAAAGCCAAATGGTGAAGAGTTCAAGGCATACATCTCTTCTCATGAGTTTGCCAAATTATGACATACATCTCATTTGAGGAGTTTGCTAAGTCATGGCATACATCTCCTCTGAGGAGTTTGTCAAATTGTATGAGCTCTTCCAAATAGAGTCTCCGGGGCATACATCTCTTCCACGAGTTTGCCCAACTTGTTTGAACTCTTCATATTCCAAATAAAAATATGCTTCACATATTATTTGCTGTGTTTTTTACCAGAAGAACTCTTCATATTCCAAATAAAAATATGCTTCACATATTATTTGCTGTGTTTTTTACCAGAAGATATTTCCACACATTGTTTGTTGTGTGTTTTACAATACTACAGGTTTATCACCAGGTATTGTCTACTGGACTAGTTTCAGATCAGTGGTATAAGAGCAGCGGGATCCAAGGTTTGCAAGTTCAAGATTGTTTGAGGAGTAGGTTTATCAAAGCCAAGTTAATTTTGTTTGTAGATTTGAAGTCTAAAGCTGCAAAGACCAGGAAAACACGGAAGATAAAATCATTCTTCCTCCTTGTCCATTCTTCAATCCAGTGCAACTGCCAACCTGGGTGATTGTCCTCATGTTTGAATAATGGGCATGGAAACCTCCATGGAAGCTTTGCCACCTCGATCATGAGAGAAAGCAGATCCATTCAAACCAACATTAGCACTAGATGAGCCACTTGGTTCCACCAGAGAACTTTGAGTAGGATGATCTGCCATGGAAGAAAATCCTCATAAACCCACTGTTACACTGCAAATAATCGGCTAGTCTTTGGTCGGAGGGCCTCTGACAAGCGAGCATCATAAAACATAGTAGCATCATAAAATGCAGGTCCAAGTGTTTCCCTCTATTTTATTCTAATAGAAAGTGCAGGTCCAATGATATCTTCAAGGTCACGAAGTGCCTTTTCGGTTGCACCTTGTTCTATCACAACAAAATCCAGATCTAGATTATCATTTATTACAAGTTGCATAGCTTGCTCAAGAACGTCTATCGTAAAATTTATTTGCTGTAGCAAAATTCTCAAATGATTCACCATCGCAACACGAAGGGGTTCCTTGCAAGTTACATGCGCCAAGCTCCCTAAAAGACTTGCTACCATTCTATTTGCCAAGTCCTATTTACAACTTTATTTAGACTCCATAGCATAGTCCTTTGTCACAAGTTCATGATATGTCATGCATGCAATGGTGACACTCTATTCTACAATAGGAGATATGATCTCTCAAATAGTACTCTCCATGGCTACAGGAACAATCCTTTGGAATGGTAGTTGCTGACCAAGATCATTGAGCTTTTGATTGACCACAACGTATGCACCAATATTTGAGATTGGAATGGAAAACTGACTAACAGGGAACAAAGATTGAGCCGGAGTGGCATGTAGCAATCCAAGACCAACTTTCATAAAGTTAGGCATAGTTGCTAGCGTGCTAACTTTTTCATTCTCTCCTCATGTACTTGATGAAAGATGAAGCACAACAGAAAATTGAGATAAAACCTGAGTAGGGAAAAAGACCCAATAGGTGAGATAGTTCCAATGGCTGAGAAAGTATATGTGCATTTAAGGCCCAATATTTTTTAAGTTTAGTATCAGTATATGTGTATTTAAGGCCCAATATTTTTAAAGTTTAGTACTAGTAGTTGTGATTTTAAGATTGTTAGTGTTACTATAAGTACTAATAATTGAATGAAATGTGCCCTTTAAATTTAAAAAGCAACCAATCATGTGATGCCACATCAGCCCACCAACAAAACATGACTTAATGCACACCTATTGGTCCACCTTTTTTGGGGGGAACTATTTGACACCTCAACAAAAAGCATGCTGATGTGGCATCATATTAGATGATGTATCCCTGAAACCTTAGTTATAAGCGGGGGAGTTGCCAAGTAAGCTACTGTAAAATTTTTGGAGTGATTCAAAATTGCCACGTATGATATTGAGAGGTGTGAAGTTAGGGTGCACCACTACTAGGTCCTTTCCCCTATGAGGGACATTGTTGTACCCAACCAAATGTTTTGCTTCATTAAGGCTTTTTGAAACAAGTCTAGAAAATTTTTCGTCAAAAAGCCAAAAAAACAAAATTTCTAAAAATAGACGTCAGATTAGGTTTTCTGGGTTTTTTGAGATATGGATGCTGGCAAAACCTTCTAAAAATAGAATCTCTGACTCAAGTGTCGCGTTTGATTCTCATTGGTCGATTTTGATTCACAATTGGCGCGGTCCAGATAGAATCTTCAAAAGGTCAAGTTTTCTCTACTCGGTCATTTTTGCTTTTTCAGAAGGCTAAGCATGAGCTCGAAAGTCATCAACAGAGAAAGTTCATTTGTCAGAGCTCATCGACAAGTTTTCAACGTTGTTCAAATGACACAAAACTGACGAACAGTTGTCAACTCGATGATGCACGCAAAACAATGCAAGATGGATCCAAGGTGGAATGAGAGGTTAGAAAATCATAAATTTGACTAAGTTTGGTGAAACCAGGCGCCCCAGGTGACTTGGGGCTCCCAACCTTTCTTGTGTTAGTTTTTTTTCACATTTTTCAAGAAATGTCGAAAATGCTTCAATCAGCATGTTTCCGGTTGGTCAAACTTGGTCAAACTCAGTCAAAAATAGTCAAAGCTAGGATTTCATCACAGATATGTTCAAACTACTCATATCACCCTCCGTCCTGCCTCGACAGTCATCAGAACGACCGAAATCGAAGATCGAACAGGAGCTGTGGGCACGAAAATTGAGAAAAGGTACAAAAAGTGAGTTTTTCAAAAAAAATTCTAAGGCATGGCAAACCAGGCGCCCCAGGTGACTTGGGGCACCCAAACTCACCAGAGTTAGTTTATTTTTAAAGTTTTTCTCAAAAAACGTGAATCTCCTTCCATCAGTTCGGTCCGGTTCAGAGTTGATTAGTTTAAAGTTGCTTTTTCGCCCTAAAGATTTATAAAGACAAGCTTTTGGCTTCTTTATTTCATTATCTTTTGCAAGTTGCATCCAGAGGAAAGATTTTTATTCTTCTTTCAACGAAGATTCGAAGACCCAAACCAAGTGCTTTTTCAGCGTTCTTCATAGTTTCAGGTTGAGGAAGCAGAGAGGCTCACTTTTTTAGGGTCCTTGTTTCAAGGGGATCGTTTTTCAGAAATCCGACCAAAGCTTTTTTAGTTTTTGTCAAGATGGGTCCATCCAGAATATCATTCTCTTGAAGATTAGAGTTTTGCTTTTTTTCGGGAATCTACTTTTTCAAGAAAATCTCCGCTTTTTCAAAATCTGACAATCTGGGTTGCTTCGAAACAAAATTGCCTACAAAACCCATGTGTTAGCTTTTTTGCTCACACTCTGATTTTTTCTAATAATCAGCAAGTAATTTTCAGCCATTTGTCCAAGATTTTTCTGACATAGGCGTGTTCACAATCAATTTTCAAATCTTCCAATATGCAGTACTTTCCAACACAAATCAGGCATAAAACGGCGTTGGTTCACGATTACCTGAGAACTTGTGAAACAGACTTGCATAAAGTTCTTCCAGTAATCAATTTACACTCTTTGGAGGATGCAAGGAATAATGCTATCAGGAATCTTGGATACTCCGATTTGCTTGCAGCGACATCCTTTCCTATCACAATGCAAAGTATCGAGTTTGTAATTGCTTGCATGACATATTACAATTCGGTCACAAGGGAAATCCAGTCAAGAGATGGACGTGTGCTCTACAGCTTGAGGCCAAATGACATAGAGAAGTGTTTTACAATACCTATTTGGAGAGAAAACTTAACTATTTCACTTGAAGAATGCAAGAGGGTTTGGAACAATGATAAAGAAAAATACCAGAAAAAGATTGGTTAGAGATGGTTAAAAGAGAAGCAGAATGTCATGCCAAAGAACATTGGACATGGAGAATTCAAGGAGGAACATGCAATAATGATTACTCTACTAAGTCAGATCACGGGTCAAGCAGATGCAAACAAGTTCCAACCTTGGATGTTTTACATCATGTCCCAGATTGTTGATGGAACTGAATTCTATGACTGGTCGGCACTCATCAATGATAGTCTCCACCAACAAATAATTGATTTTCAAAGGGCTCATGAATTCCACATGATATCATACGTTGTGTATTTGATGGCTTTTCAGGGTCAATTTAGAGGTTTGAATGTTGTTGGAACTCTAGGTACTCAACATGTGTATCATCATTTCCCACAATTAGAGATCTCTCAAGCTGAACGATATTACAGGCGGGTGAATGATGCATTCCTAATGCATGCAGTGCGAGATATGGACAACGAGTTACATATACGGATTTTAGCAGATGCTAGAATAACAATGGCAGAATGGCCTGATTGGTTTATCTAGTTTCCCACTTTTTCCTACATTAGAGTATATGGCTTCTCAGGAGAGCCAGCCATGTTGCCGCAATATCCTATAGATGAAATAGCATTTATGAAATTTTTGAGGCAAGCTTATGAAGTTCACACATTTTTATGTAGCAAACGCAAGACAACTTTCAATTTTCCACTTGGGATGAGTATTTATAGATGCAGATCTGGAGCAGATGCCAAGGCAATCGGTAATGAATCATCTAGATATGGTCTTAAGTTTTTTGATAGGAGGTCTTCATATGATCCCCGTGGTGTTTATGCATCACATCTTGGTCAAAATTGTACACACAAGCATGTAGTTGAAGACTTATGGGTTAATTGTGCTGATGAGTTTGAAGTGCGAGAACGCAGTTACAATAGGTTCACTCTTTAGCAGATGTCTGATATCCTATTAGAAGATATAGAAGGTTTGACAGAGAGTGGTGAAGTTCTACTTCCCACATATTTCAGAGAGCAAATTGAGCAACAATCGTTGACACTAGTTAATTGGTCAGTAAAAGAGAGCACTTCCATTGAGGAAAGAACAAGTCAAGTGGTTAAAAATAGTTTGATATTCTTGAAGACTAAGCGGAAGGATGATATTCTGTTAGCAGAGCCGCCAGTTGTGCAACCATCAGAACCTTCCACTTCCAAGCCAAAACGAAGAGTAAAAGCTATGAGTGTTCTTCCAGAAGAAACAGAAATGGCTAAGTTAAAGAGGAAAAAGGATGAGGCAGGGGATGGAATCTCAGTTGATAGGTCTCCAAAATGTCAGAATCAGTCAGCTTTTTCAGACCATATTTAAGTTAAAACGAGTGTTGAAGTGTCGAAAATGAAGAAAAATTTGCTAGCACTTCTTCCAACTCGCGTGTTCGATGACATCGTCAAAAAAGATATTTTTCGTCATCTTGCACATCAAGCCATAGGCAGCTACAAAATAGGAATTCTTCCTATTTGAAGACATCCACTTGGATTTATGCTTTAAAAGTTGATTTCTTCATGGATGAGAGTGAAGTTTTATTTTCACACAAATAAAGTTGCTTTTTCGCCCTAAAGATTTATAAAGACAAGCTTTTGGCTTCTTTATTTCATTATCTTTTGCAGGTTGCATCCAGAGGAAAGATTTTTAGTCTTCTTTCAACGAAGATTCAAAGACCCAAACCAAGTGTTTTTTCAACGTTCTTCATAGTTTCAGGTTGAGGAAGCAGAGAGATTCACTTTTTCAGGGTCCTTGTTTCAAGGGGATCATTTTTCAGAAATCCAACCAAAGCTTTTTAAGTTTTCGTCGAGATGGGTCCATCCAGAATATCATCCTCTTGAAGATTGGAGTTTTACTTTTTTTCGAGAATCTACTTTTTCAAGAAAATCTCCACTTTTTCAAAATCCGACAATGTAGGTTGCTTTGAAACAGAATTGCCTACAAAACCCATGTGTCATCTTTTTTGCTCACACTCTACTTTTTTCTAAAAATCAACAAGTAATTTTCAGCCATTTGTCCAAGATTTTTTGACATAGGCGTGTTCACAGTCAATTTTTAAATCTTCCAATATGCAGTACTCTCCAACACAAATCAGGCATAAAACGACATTGGTTCACGATTACCTGAGAACTTGTGAAACAGACTTGCATAAAGTTCTTCCAGTAATCAATTTACACTCTTTGGAGGATGCAGGGAATAATGCTATCAGGAATCTTGGACACTCCAGTTTGCTTGCAACGACATCCTTTCCTATCACAGTACAAAGTATCGAGTTTGTAATTTCTTGCATGACACATTACAATTCGGTCACAAGAGAAATCCAATCAAGAGATAGACGTGTGCTCTGCAGCTTGAGGCCAAATGACATAGAGAAGTGTTTTACAATACCTATTTGGAGAGAAAACTTAACTGTTTCACTTGAAGAATGCAAGAGGGTTTGGAACAATGATAAAGAAAAATACCAGAAAAAGATTGGTTAGAGATGGTTAAAAGAGAAGCAGAATGTCATGCCAAAGAAAACATGCAATAATGATTACTCTGCTAAGTCAGATCACGGGTCAAGCAGATGCAAACAAGTTAGCCTTGGATGTTTCACATCATGTCCCAGATTGTTGATGGAACCGAATTCTATGACTGGTCGACACTCATCAGTGATAGTCTCCACTAACAAATAATTGATTTTCAAAGGGCTCATGAATTCCACATGATATCATACCTTGTGTATTTGATGGGTTTTCAGGGTCAATTCAAAGGTTTGAATGTTGTTGGAACTCTGGGTACTCAGCATGTGTATCATCATTTCCCGCAGTTAGAGATCTCTCAAGCTGAACGACATTACAGGAGGGTGAATGATGCATTCCTGATGCATGTAGTGCGAGATATGGACAACGAGTTGCATATACAGTTTTTAGCAGATGCTAGAATAGCAATGGTAGAATGGGCTGATTGGTTTATCCAGTTTCCCACTTTTTCTTACATCAGAGTATATGGCTTCTCAGGAGAGCCAACCATATTGCTGCGATATCCTACAGATGAAATAGCATTTATGGAATGTTTGAGGCAAGCCTATGAAGTTCACATATTTTTGCGTAGCAAACACAAGACAACTTTCAATTTTCCACTTCGGATGAGTATTTATAGATGCAGATCTGGAGCAGATGCCAAGGCAATCGGTAATGAATCATCCAGATATGGTCTTAATTTTTTTGACAGGAGGTCTTCATATGATCCCCGTGGTGTTTATGCATCACATCTTGGTCAAAATTGTACACACAAGCATGCGGTTGAAGACTTCTGGGCTAATTGTGCTGATGAGTTTGAAGTGCAAGAACACAGTTACAGCAGGTTCACTCTTCAGCAGATGTCTGATATCCTATCAGAAGATATAGAAGGTTTGACAGAGAGTGGTGAAGTTCTACTTCCCACGTATTTCAGAGACCAAATTGAGCATCAACCGTTGACACCAGTTAATTGGTCAGTAAAAGAGAGCACTTCCATTGAGGAAAGAACAAGTCAAGTGATTAAAAATAGTTTGATATTCTTGAAGACTAAGCGGAAGGATGATATTCCGTTAGTAGAGCCACCTGTTGTGCAACCATCAGAGCCTTCCACTTCCAAGCCAAAATGAAGAGTAAAAGCTATGAGTGTTCTTCCAGAAGAAACAAAAATGGCTAAGTTAAAGAGGAAAAATGATGAGTCTCCAGATCATGTCCAGCAGGAACAACCACCAGTTGAACCAGAATTTCCTGTTGAAACAATGCCGCATGTTGAAGTGTTACCTTCAGATCATGTTTCTCCTCCTTCTTCACCGAGCACTTCTCCTATCCACATAGATTCAGAGCCGGATTCGCCGGTTCATAACTCTGATGCACACATTGATTCATCAGGAGCTGATGAGGTTAGAACCGAGTTTTTGAGAGATGGAGGCTCATCCTAGATTGAAAACATTCTAGGGAGGAAGAGGAGAAAGCCCTCATATCAGCTGGATTTAACAGAGCTAAAAAGTGTCTACCAAGACACACTAGATAAGAAGCTAAAGAAGCAGGTTCGCATTGAAAAAAATGCGGATGGAGAAATAATTCTTGAAACTGCAACACTACCAGAAAATAGAAGTGTTGATGATGTCGAGGTTGATGCTTCACGGTTGTCAAAGCTAAACTTGATAGAAGTACCCGCCATACAGACGTCAATCTCTTCGAAGTTAGAGCGGATAATTTGAAAGAAAGGGTGTTGAAAGATGGAGAAGACAAAGCAGCTCTCAAAGCTGGCATTCGACAGCTGCAACAGTACATTTCTAACCTTTCCCATGGCACTTCACAGGCTGATTTACTTCTTCCACCAAATCTTGAATCACCAGCTGATCAACGGTATTTTAGTCAGTTGGTTCTTTATGGGAGGCATATGAATAGTTGGGTGGAAGAATTTATGACTAAAGGGAGAGTTGTACTTGCAGAGCTTTATCAATTGAAGTACAACGCTCATGATTTACGCCAAGGCATACAGGGGTTGTAGCAGACCATGGCAGAAAATAGACCGGTGTTTGAGATCATTATCTCTTACTTGAATATTGCATTTGATTCTGTTGATTCAGCTGAAGATAAGAAGACAATTTTTACTTGGAAAGCGCAATACCCTTTTACAATAAAAACTTATGACAGTATGATTTCAGAGTTGACAGAATGGAAAGAAAAGGTAATCAACATCCTCAAGTTCATCAAATCTTTTGTCTCTCAGATCCCGTGTTCATATGAAAAAGAAGATAGTACCCTGTATGATCTTAGGGAAGTGCAAGCAGAGTTCCAGACTCTCATCCGCAACAATTTTAATGATGATATCAATGCCGGCAAGATGAGTCGTTTTGCCGCAATGACAGTCAAGTTCGACAAGGCCGTGGGTGAAGTTCACGAATTTCTTCAGATGGCTGCCAATGGTGAAGAAATGTTAAAGAATCAGAATATCATTATAGAGAGTATCAGTGTTCCTGGCAGAGATGCAGTCACTCACTTTTTAGAAGATATTATTTCCCAGAATATCAACGGATGACATCACTAAAAAGTTAGAATGTCGATAAGGATGCATTTCAAAATAAAGCAAGTTTAAAACATATGCTTTTTGTTTTAAAGCATGTGCTTTCATCCTAAGCTCATCCATTCTATATGTAGAAAGAAATCACCTTGTGATAGTTGGAATCTTCTTTGCTTTAAAGCAAATTGCTTTAAAGCATTTGTTTATTGTATCTTTGTCTTAGAATAGAAATAAAGCTTGCGAGTTGGTAAGTTAGGGTTAATCAAAGAGATTTTAAGGTTCCTTATTCCTTTGATTTTAGTATAAATAAGGGCATCCTTGCCCATTGTATGTAATGGTAATTGTGATAGCAAATTTGTTGTGCCTATTTCTAGCCTGCAAATCTTGATATTCCAAGTGTCTATTCACTTTGTGTAATCTGTTCTCTGGTGTTTGATCACTTGTTGTATGCCTGCCTTTTGCTACAGCATTGTGGTCCTGGAGTTGTGCCAACTTTGTGATATTGAATAGAAGTATCATGCCTATTTTGCTCTAATATTCTATCTCAATTCATCAAGTTATCGTCGTCAGATGTGTAGCTTTTGTAGCTTTCATTTTAGCTTTCATCATTAAAGTACTTTTAGTCTTGTGTAAATCTGGAAGAAAACTGCTTAAGTTTTTGTGTTAACAATCATTCTTTGTTCACTTTTAATTTCCTTTGCTCTGAATTTACTCGAGATTAAAAGTGTCGTTAGTCTTTGCTTAGTTGTAGTAGAAGTTTTAAAAAAGGAAAAAACCTCTTCTGCAGCGTTTAGAGTTTTATAACCTTGTGCTCGCAGCTAAGACTCAAAAAGAAGATAGGCGAAGTTTCATTTAATTTATCTTTTCAGCGAACATTAGTAAGAAAAGGAACTCCCCCTTCCAATAGGAGAGTAATTTATATGTGCATAGATGTTTGTTTCCAAATCGCATTCTAGAGGTGCGAATTGAAACACCAACAGTTTTCTAGCGCCCACCGTGGGGCACGAGGGATAAAACTTCAAGCAAGCTTAAGCTTATGTCACATGAATGACTCTCTGGCGTCCTTCTGCTCCAGTTCAACAACCAAATCTTACACCACCTGTTATTCAACCAAATCTTGTACGAGTGGAAGGAGAGCAAACGGACATCATTAGCAGCCTAAGGAGTTTCATATTTGCACAAAAGGAAAATCTTGATCAGTGGAGAAACACAGCTGCTATCCTTGATGAAGAAGAACAAAAAGTGGATCTTGCAGCAGGAAGACCAGTACTACCACCTCCCGCGTGGCAATAGATAATCCTGGCTCATAGGGTTTATTCAAGAAAGGGAAAAGACGATGCTACGGATCCTTTCTTTTAAGATCTTGATTCTGTAAAAGTTGGAGAAGCATCCAACATAGTTTGAGAAGTTCAGACAGTTCCTAAAGTCAAGCAAGAAGAATTACAAGAAGAACCAGTAATCTAGCCTAGAGCAATGGGTGATGCAAATAACAACAATCACAATGATCCAAATCAAAGGTGACCACCACCATTGCCTTGGGGTAATAACATTGGACCTTTGGCCCTACAAGCACATCATGAGTTACCAAAGGGGTCAAGGAAGCACTTTCCCCGGTTCCACGGTGATGGAACTCAACATCCTGATGAACACATCTCTACATTCACAACGGCTTGCGCTGTTTTGCATGTATCACATGAGGATGTTGTTTTGCGTCTCTTTGTTGAGACTCTCGTGGGAAATGTTGGTGATTGGTTCAATCATTTGGAGCCAAGCATTATTACAAGTTGGGCAACTATGAGCAAGAAATTCTTGGCAAGGTTCAAGCTTGCCGAAGACGGTCACAGATTGTTTGCCCAACTTTCAAATTCAAAGATGGAAACAACGAACCAATGAGGGAGTTTGTGGCAAGGTTTAATCACCTGGTTACATGCCTTTCTCATACTCTCAATCCATCTCCACAAATTCTGTTGAGCAGTTTCATCAACGCTCTTCCTTTTGAGATAGCCTTCTTTTTGAGATCGGCTAATGAAACAGAATTATCCAATGCACAAGAAAATGCCATCAAGTTAGAGGATGACATGATTACCTCTGGCAAGATGAAAACGGATTCAATCAGGCCTCTTGTTCAAAGTTCTGTGGATCCACTGCTACATAAGGTAGCAAACGAAGTGACTATCATGAAGAGACAGTTGCCTACTCAGGGGCAACCTGCGCAACAACCATATCAGTCACCACAACAACAGTACCATCCACAGCAACCATATCAGCCCAAGAGGAACAATTTTCAACCTTTCAATAATTATAGGCCCAGATTACCAGCACCACCACCAAGACAAGCAGTTGATGCTGCTCAAAATGCAGTGTTTTGTTCCTTTCATGAGACAGGTGCGCATACTGGAGCCACATGTCTTGAAAACTTAAGAATGAATCAAATCATGGGATATACTGATGCTACACCCATCTCAAACATTGTTCCTCCCCCAAGTGTGAATGTTGTCTTACCACAGATGGACAACTTCGATGGTGACTCTACTATAGGATACTTCCAGAATGAACCCGTTATAATGAAAGAAGAACAAGACGATTTTCATCAATATTCTCTTGCAGTCAATCATGAAAATCTTTTGACTCCTGTGTTTACACGTACTCAGCATTTTAAAGCACAGAAGGAAGGAGAGGATAGACAAAGACCAACAGAAAAGGAGAAGGAAGTGGCTTCCACTTCCAATGCTAAACCACCACATGAAAATGTCCAGGCTACTCAAAATTCGTCTTCAACAAATTTTGATATAGTGGATTCCATGATGAAGACAAAGGTGCGGATTTCTCAGCTGGAGTATCTTCAAGACCATCCAGATCAGCTGGATAGAATTGTTAAGTATGTCAAGAAAGAGACTGTCGTACAACCTACATTGCTTGAATCTTCCATTCCAACAGGAGAGAAGCCAAAGCCTTTCTATATTTCTCTGTATATATGAGGCTATAAGTTGAGCAATTGTATCATTGATTTAGGAGCCTTAGACAACATCATGCCTTTGCAGGTGATGAACGCTTTGGGACTCTCGTGCACCAAAATGCATGACAAGTGTTATTCGCTTGAGTCTAAATCAGTGCTGTTGGTTGGACAATTGAAGGATGCTCAAGTACGATTGGCGGGTTGCCCCGAGAAGAAAATAATGATGACTATCTTGGTAGCCGACATTCCAGCCAGCTATGGGATGCTGCTAAGTAGAAGTTTCTGCAAAGATCTTGGAGGAGAAATACAATTGGATTGGTCATCTGCGACCATTCCTTTAAAGAAAGGTAGTTTCAAATTGGAATCAGAAACCAAGTCATGGTTCGCGGTGGTGAAATCTCAGGATCCTGAAGCACAAATGCTATATCAAGAAACAGATCCTGGTACATATGTTATGCTGTCTAAGATAACTAAAAAGAATCAGAAGGTTGTCTATGTGGTTGACGAATCAGAGGAAGTACCCAAAAAAATGTGCAACTTGCAAACTTTCTTTGAGGAAGAAGTGCAACAATCTTTACAAGAGCAAAATTACGAGGAAGAGATCAAATATGTTGTAGAGAGAAATGAAGAATCCAATTTGTTCTTCTCATCTTTTGAAGGTTGGTTTGAAGAACCTGTGTCAAATACATTCAAAGGAGAAGAGACCAAAGAAGCATTGCAATTGGAGAAAGAACATGATCTTCTTCATTTTGAAGATGATTCATCATTGGAGGAATTTCTCAAAACCGGAGATCATATAGAAGATTCATCATTGGATCTCGACAGTTTTCTACATCACTTGGAGAGTGATTCTTCAATAGAGGATACTGTAAATTTTCTTTTACAGTTTAGCCCGTCTTCATCTTTGCCCCAAGAATCCTTCATACACTCTAGTGAAGAAGACGATGTTGAATCCATCTATGAACCTGTACAAGAAAAAACCTTTACTAATACTATGCAACCAGTGCCAAATGCAACATATGAAGAGATTGATGGAGAAGAAGACTTCATGGAATATTCAGTTTTGGTCACTAAAGAGGATGATATTGAAAAATCAGAAATTCTTGACAAATGTCTTGTGAGATACGCCGTCTGTGAGATTGATCAAGAAGAAGAAGAGGAAGCATATGACTCAGATGGATCTCTCTTTGATTCCACTTACTTTACAGAAGAAGAGAGATACATGAATGCTGAAGATGATGTGATGCTGGATATCCGCATTGAAGAAGATTACTCTATAGAGGATGACGATGTTCAAAATAATGAATTGGAAAATGAATTGTCAGGTGAAAATGTTACTGATAATGATCAAGAATTTGAGCATTCAGATCTTGATGATTCATCACACTCTAAAGAGTGGATGGACGAAAACACAACCAATGAAAAAGAAGAAACTCCTAAAGCACTGGAAAAATGGGCAATGACAATTGTGGATCGTATAAGCCAAGAATCAGTAATGAGAGTTGTGTATGAGCAGCTTGCACCTTTTCCAGAAGATGATGCATTCACTGAGTACAAAGTTGCATGTGTACAAGATATAAATGAAACTCACATTCAATATGTGGTGATAACCATTCACACATATATACTTTGGCCACAAGACTTTCCTGTATATCTTCAGAAGGAGGTTCTATATCTTCACCTGTTGTAGAGGTTGCTTGCTTTAGAGGATGATGCTCCACCTGATCTCTGCAATATCAACCAGTTCCTTAGGAACTTCTCATAGCCTGAACGTGAATACCCTCCTGAATCGTGGCTCTTTGAGGAGATGTTGTAGAGAAAGAAAAGTTTTGTGCTATCAAGACAATCTTCACAGCTAAAGAGAGATGGTTCTTACTTTTCTGAGTCGATTGATGGTTTTATGTGATAGTCCTAATCTCATCTCATCCTTGCTTACGAAAAAGAGCGCGTGAAACACTTTCTATTCTTGTAATGTGTTTCCCCTTTTTGTAATGTGATCGTTATGTCGTAGTGTTTTTCCCCTTTCCGTAATGTGACAGTTGTGTTCCTTGTGTTTTGAGAAGTTCCAACTTTTTAGGTGATTTTAGGAAGTCCCGTTTTAGGTGATGTAGGGAAAAGTCTTGTTCTAGGTGATTAGGAATGTGACCTGACTCTATTGCCCAATGGATAAGGCGCTAGTCCAAGCTTAAAAAGTCCAGAGATTCTTGGTTCTCCTATGCCATAAGTATCCGCCATGGTCCCCAGACAGAGCCAGTTGTTGTACCCAACCAAAATTTTTGCTTCATTAAGGCTTTTTGAAACAAGTCTAGAAAATTTTTCGTCAAAAAGCCAAAAAAGTAAAATTTCTAAAAATAGACGTCAAATTAGGTTTTCTGGGTTTCTTGAGATATGGATGCTAGCAAAACTTTCTAAAAATAGAATCTCCGGCTCAGGTGTCGCATTTGATTCTCATTGGTCGATTTTGCTTCACGATCGGCACAGTCCAGACGGAATCTTCAAAAGGTCAAGTTTTCTCTACTGGGTCATTTTTGCTTTTTCAGAAGGCTAAGCATGAGATCGGAAGTCGTCAATAGAGAAAGTTCATCTGTCAGAGCTCATTGACAAGTTTTCAACGCTGTTCCAACGACGCAAAACTGACGAACAGTCGTCGACTCGACGATGCACGCAAAACGCTGCAAGATGGATCCAAGGTGGAATGAGAGATTGGAAAATCATAAATTTGACTAAGTCTGGTGAAACCAGGTGCCCCAGGTGACTTGGAGCGCCCAACCTTTCCTATGTTAGTTTTTTTTTCACATTTTTTGAGAAACGTCAAAAATGCTTGAGTCAGCTTGTTTGCGGTTGGTCAAACTTGGTCAAACTTAGTCAAAAATAAGTCAAAGCCAGGATTTCATCACAGATATGTTCAGACTACTCATATCACCCTCCATCCTGCCTCGATAGTCATCGAAACGACCGAACTCAAAGATAGAACAGGGGCTGTGGGCACGAAAATCGAGAAAAGGTACAAAAAGTGAGTTTTTAAGAAAATTTTCTAAGGCATGGAAAACCAGGTGCCCTAGGTGACTTGGGCCGCCCAAAATCACCAGAGTTAGTTTATTTTTGAAGTTTTTCTTGAAAAATGTGAATCTCCTTCCGTCAGTCCGGTTCGGTTCAGGGTTGATCAGTTTAGCACATTTTTTGAGATGAACGGAGAGTACAATCAGCTCAGTTTTCATCAGGCTTACCTATCTGCCAGATCATCAGACTTAGTTTCATCCCAGTTAATAGAAATTAACAACCAAATAGGGGTTCTTTGCCACCGAAATGTGCACGCAAATCGAGAAATTGAAGAAGTGGTAAAAATTGAAAAAATGGCTAAGTGTTGGGAAACTAAGCACCCCATGTGACTTGGGGCACCCAAATTGAGCAGTGTTAGAAAATTTTCCATGTCCATAGTGTTTTCTGACAGTTTTGTGCCCAATCTTCGCCCGTTGGCAGTTTTTGGGAGGTCAAACTTGGTCAAACGATGTCAGATTGTCAGTCGGAGGCAAGGGATGGAATCTCAGTTGATAGGTCTCCAAACGTCAGGATCAGTCAGCTTTTTCAGTCAATGGTGACATTTTGCCACTTTGTTGAAGTCGGATACAGACCATATTTAAATCAAAACGAGTGTTGAAGTGTCGAAAATGAAGAAAAATTTGCTAGCACTTCTTCCAACTCGCATGTTCGATGACATCATCAAAAGAAGATATTTTTCGTCATCCTGCACATGAAGCCATAGGCAACTACAAAATAGGGATTCTTCCTATTCGAAGACATCCACTTGGATTTATGCTTTAAAAGTTGATTTCTTCATGGATGAGAGTGAAGTTTTATTTTCACACAAATAAAGTTGCTTTTTCGCCCTAAAGATTTATAAAGACAAGCTTTTGGCTTCTTTATTTCATTATCTTTTGCAGGTTGCATCTAGA
This sequence comes from Cunninghamia lanceolata, assembly GCA_027924645.1. Classification (NCBI taxonomy): domain Eukaryota; kingdom Viridiplantae; phylum Streptophyta; class Pinopsida; order Cupressales; family Cupressaceae; genus Cunninghamia; species Cunninghamia lanceolata. The sequence continues at coordinate 3,290,812 of BSBN01000942.1, forward strand.
GGAAAGATTTTTATTCTTCTTTCAACGAAGATTTGAAGACCCAAACCAAGTGTTTTTTTAGCATTCTTCATAGTTTCGGGTTGAGGAAGCAGAGAGGCTCACTTTTTCAAGGTCCTTGTTTCAAGGGGATCATTTTTTAGAAATCCGACCAAAGCTTTTTTAGTTTTCGTCGAGATGGGTCCATCCAGAATACCATCCTCTTAAAGATTAGAGTTTTGCTTTTTTTTGGGAATCTTCTTTTTCAAGAAATCTCCGCTTTTTCAAAATTTGACAATCTGGGTTGCTTCGAAACAGAATTGCCTACAAAACCCATGTGTTAGCTTTTTTGCTCACACTCTAATTTTTTCTAAAAATTAGCAAGTAATTTTCAGCCATTTGTCTAAGATTTTTCTGACATAGGCATGTTCACAGTCAATTTTCAAATATTCTAATATGCAGTACTCTCCAACACAAATCAGACATAAAATAGCGTTGGTTCACGATTACCTGAGAACTTGTGAAACAGACTTGCATAAAGTTCTTCTAGTAATCAATTTACACTCTTTGGAGGATGCAAGGAATAATGCTATCAGGAATCTTGGATACTCCGGTTTGCTTGCAGCGGCATCCTTTCCTATCACAGTGCAAAGTATCAAGTTTGTAATTGCTTGCATGACACATTACAATTCGGTCACAAGAGAAATCCAATCAAGAGATGGACGTGTGCTTTGCAGCTTGAGGCCAAATAACATAGAGAAGTCTTTTACAATACCTATTTGGAGAGAAAACTTAACTGTTTCACTTGAAGAATGCAAGAGGGTGTGGAACAATGATAAAGAAAAATACCAGAAAAAGATTGGTCAGAGATGGTTAAAAGAGAAGCAGAATGTCATGCCAAAGAACATTGGACATGGAGAATTCAAGGAGGAACATGCAATAATGATTACTCTGCTAAGTCGGATCACGGGTCAAGCAGATGCAAACAAGTTCCAACCTTGGATGTTTTACATCATGTCCCAGATTGTTGATGGAACCGAATTCTATGACTAGTCAGCACTCATCAATGATAGTCTCCACCAACAAATAATTGATTTTCGAAGGGCTCATGAATTCCACATGATATCATACGTTGTGTATTTGATGGCTTTTCAGGGTCAATTTAGAGGTTTGAATGTTGTTGGAACTCTGGATACTCAACATGTGTATCATCATTTCCCACAGTTAGAGATCTCTCAAGCTGAACAATATTACAGGCGGGTGAATGATGCATTCCTGATGCATACAGTGCGAGATATGGACAACGAGTTGCATATACCGATTTTAGCAGATGCTAGAATAGCAATGGCAGAATGGGCTGATTGGTTTATCCAGTTTCCCACTTTTTCCTACATTAGAGTATATGGCTTCTCAGGAGAGCCAGCCATGTTGCCGCAATATCCTATAGATGAAATAGCATTTATGGAATTTTTGAGGCAAGCCTATGAAGTTCACACATTTTTACGTAGCAAACACAAGACAACTTTCAATTTTCCACTTCGGATGAGTATTTATAGATGCAGATCTGAAGCAGATGCCAAGGCAATCGGTAATGAATCATCCAGATATGGTCTTAAGTTTTTCGACAAGAGGTCTTCATATGATCCTCGTGGTGTTTATGCATCACATCTTGGTCAAAATTGTACACACAAGCATGCGATTGAAGACTTATGGGCTAATTGTGCTAATGAGTTTGAAGTGCGAGAATGCAGTTACAGCAGGTTCACTCTTTAGCAGATGTCTGATATCCTATCAGAAGATATAGAAGGTTTGACAGAGAGTGGTGAAGTTCTACTTCCCACGTATTTCAGAGAGCAAATTGAGCAACAATCGTTGACACCAGTTAATTGGTCAGTAAAAGAGAGCACTTCCATTGAGGAAAGAACAAGTCAAGTGGTTAAAAATAGTTTGATATTCTTGAAGACTAAGCGAAAGGATGATATTCTATTAGCAGAGCCACCAGTTGTGCAACCATCAGAGCCTTCCACTTCCAAGCCAAAACAAAGAGTAAAAGCTATGAGTGTTCTTCTAGAAGAAACAAAAATGGCTAAGTTAAAGAGGAAAAAGGATCTCTCCAGATCATGTCCAACAGGAACAATCACCAGTTGAACCAACGCCACATGTTGAAGTGTTACCTTCCAATCATGTTTCTCCTCCTTCTTCACCGAGCACTTCTCCTATCCACATAGATTCAGAGCTAGATTCGCCAGTTCGTAACTCTGATGTACACATTGATTCATCAGGAGCTGATGAGGTTAGAACCGAGTTTCCGAGAGATGAAGGCTCATCCTGGCTTGAAAACATTCTGGGGAGGAAGAGGAGAAATCCCTCATATATCTGGATTTAACAGAGCTAAAAAGCGTCTACCAAGACACACTAGACAAAAAGCTGAAGAAGCAGGTTTACATTGAAAAGAATGCGGATGGAGAAATAATTATTGAAACTGCAACACCGCCAGAAAATAGAAGTGTTGATGATGTCGAAGTTGATGACTTCACGGTTGTCAAAGCTAACTTTGGCAGAAGTACCCACCATACAGACGTCAATCTCTTCGAGGTTGCAGCGGATAATTTGAAAGAAAGGGTGTTGAAAGATGGAGAAGACAAAGCAACTCTCAAAGCTGAAGTTCGATAGCTGTGGCAGTATATTTCTAACCTTTTCCATGGCACTTCACAGGCTGATTTACTTCTTCCACCAAATCTTGAATCACTAGCCGATCAACAATATTTTAGTCAGTTGGTTCTTTATGGGAGGCACATGAACAGTTGCGTGGAAGAATTTATGACTAAAGGGAGAGTTGTACTTGCAAACCTTTATCAATTGAAGTACAACACTCATGATTTACGCCAAGGCATACAAGGGTTGTAGCAGACCATGGCAGAAAATAGACCGGTGTTTGAGATCATTATCTCTGACTTGAAGATTGCATTTGATTCTGTTTATTCAGCTGAAAATAAGAAGACAGTTTCTACTTGGAAAGCGCAATACCTTTTTACAGTAAAAACTTATGACAGTATGATTTCAGAGTTGACAGAATGGAAAGAAAAGGTAATCAACATCCTCAAGTTCGTTAGATCTTTTGTCTCTCAGATCCCGTGTTTGTATGAAAAAGAAGATGGTACCCTATATGATCTCAGGGAAGTGCAAGCAGAGTTCCAGACTCTCGTCCGCAGCAATTTTAATGTTTCCTTTGGATTGAATGTGGATATCATCATTAATATCATCATTAAAATTGCTGCGGACGAGAGTCTGGAACTCTGCTTGCACCTTATTTTTCCTATAACGGGACAATTGAACCTTTGTATGACGTGCTTGCTCTTACTTTTCTGTACTTCCTTTAGAAGGGCCTACTTTTGGATTGCGCTTCATCCAAAAGCGACGACCCTAAGCGGAGTTTTCCTTTGAACCGCTATATAAGAGGGATAAGGCGAAAGCCAAGTCCTAACCGACGTTAGCCTTACCTTGTGGTGCCAAACTGAAAAGAGGTGTACTAGCTCTTTGTGGAAACGATTTTCACATTGAGCGAAGTGTTTGAAACTCTTAGTAGGATTGGTTAAACCTTTAGTAGCTTGTCGCATTGCTCGTAAGGCGTTGGTCCCTCAAAGTCATTAAGAACCATTTTTAGATAGAGACTACCCGACCTACCTCCGAACATTGCGGTAATTATCAGTGCAAGGGAAATCGATTTAAACCCTTAAAATACTCACCATTGGCTCCCTTGAGAAGAGATAGTATTCCCTTGGACATAAAGCTCTTGTGACCTACTTGAGCTTTCCAAGGGGAGGGTGAGATATCCCTACCTATCGTCTCTCGCAAAGATATTAAATATCTGACACCTTTATGGAATGATATTTTTATCGACGGGGTATTAAGCTGTGAGCTGATCTACTGCAATGAAACCTTGTCTCTAGGGATAAAAAGTGCTTGTTATTGATTGCAACTGTCTTAGACCTGTGGAAACATTGGGCTTGTTTGGAGCCTTGAACATACACTATCTGTTGTGTCAGTCCTTGTGCCTTTTTTGACCACTTGTTTGCTGTGTTTTCTCTTGCCAAACCAATCCAATCAGAAACAGAAAAAATTTTGCCTTTGAAAAACATCAGACACTACTTCAGCGCCCCTAGTATTATAGCAGCTCGCCTTTGGTAGTACAGTAGATCGCCTTTGGTACAGCAGTAACCCGCCTTTGGCAAAACTCTACTTCAGCGCCCTTGGTATAACAGTAGCTCGCTTTTGGTCACTGTAGCTCGCCTTTGGCATAGCAGTAACTCGCTATTGGTAGCTCAGTCCGTCGCCTCTGGTCCACAGTAGCATGCTTTTGGTAGCACAGTCCTGCACCTCGGGTCAAACAGTATAGCGCTTTTGGTCCAGTACTTTGTGCATCAGAGTTTGTCTATTTCTTCAAAGCATCTCATAGATTCCCAGCATTACATTGTGTCCAGGTATATCCCATGGTCACCACTAGGCTACAGCAAACTATGAAATCCAGGCAAGTTGTCCCTAAGAAGCACAAGTCACCTCCTCGCACACCGCAATCAGGTCGTCTCAACATTACTCCCAAGGTGACTCCTAGTACACCCGCGGCAAAACCAATCAGCTCTTCGAACATGCCGCACATAGATGAACCAAGTAATCCTCATGAGGATAGAACCCCTTTGATAAATGTGCCTCAGTATACCACAGGCTTGCCTCCCGATTTTGTCCCACAAGGTTATATCGTAGATCAAACCCCATCTCAAGAAGAGCGACACTTTGAAATATGTCAATCCTCTCAAGAAGATGGGCAAGATCTTGATGAATTTATACAAGATCCTAGAGCTATAGCTGCCTTTGATAAAATCCTTAGTGAGAACCAGGATCATTTCTTTCGCTTGCTTGCAAAACAAGGTGCCAAGTTACCTCAGGATTTTGATTTATCCACTCTCAAGGAGAGCAACAACGCCCAAGAAGCCATACAAGCGGTGCAAACCATGTCCACGGTGACTACGCCCTTACCTACTCAAGGCTCGCAGTATAGGAATCCCTTTTTTCAAAACCCAACAGGGGAGAGGCCCATATCACCGCTTTTGACTCCTATGGAGATCTATCAAAACCAACAAGAAACTCTCCAACGTCAAGCAGAGTTAGCTAAGCAAGCCACCTTAGCTCGATCAAATGTGTAACCACCTCCTAAAGTGTCCACCCCAATCGTAGGTGGAATCTTGGTTACCCCATCACGCGTAGGTTTCCCACCCAATTACAATCCGGGGAACACTTATGTAGCCATGCAACAAGGGTCTCAACAAATGCCACCTCCCATATCATCACACCTGCATGTCTCTCAACCAATTAAAGTCACGCAGCCCCAACCACAACATTCTTCTACTCTCGTCCTCAAGCAGCCCCAACCACAACATTCTTCTACTTTCATCCTCAATCAACCCCAACCATCGCAAATCACTTCTACCTATGTTCCTCCTCCACAACGTTCATCCTCGCTCAACTTCTTTCATACATTGCCTACCCACTCTCAACATTCCCAACATCAGGTTTCCCAAAGCTATGTGCCACCATCACAACCTAATCAAACACACTTTAGCTTTCCTCCCCCCAATACTTTTCTTCAACCATCGCAAAGCCAACATTCTTATCTAGCGCCACCTCCACCTCTGCCTAATCAAGGCCTCCAATTCCAACCCAATCTGAACCAATCGTACAACCCATATGATCCCAATCAATCTTACGACCCTTATAATACCAGTGCGCCTGGCTTACACTATAATCTTCCATATGGGCAACACCAACCACTCTTTGGACAGCAGGAGATGTTACCAACCCCTCCCACGACTATGGAGCTAAAGATCGCAGAAGTTCAACAACAGCTATCTGATCTTACGTTTGGCCACACCAAAAAGACCTTCTCTTTAGAGGAAGTGTGTCCTTATCCTTTTGATCGGTCATTACCAATGATCCCTTTTCCTCAAAATTTCACTATTCCCAAGTTCGATAAGTACAAAGGAAAAGGTGACCCAAAAGACCATCTTAGGGAATTCTATCTTGCTTGCTTCGAGGTCTCTCATAACGACACATATCTTATGCATCTCTTTCCTCGCAGTCTTGGAGGTCAAGCAATAAAATGGTTCTCACACTTACCTACGGGTATCAAGTCTTTCAACGAGCTAGCAGAGAAGTTTGCCACCCATTTTTCTTACAACGCAGAGCATGAGATTTCCATGACGGACCTATGCAACAATAAACAGAAAAATGGTGAAACTTTCATTTCTTTCCTTCAACGATGGAGACAAATGGCTAGTAAATTCCCTTTCAAGATTCTAGAGAAACAGCTTATTAGCATATTTGTGCAGAACCTCAACCAAGAGTTAGGTTTCCATTTGCAAATTCTTAGTGCTACAACCTTCGATGAAATCACATACAAGGGTATCAACATTGAGAAGGCCCTCATTGCTAAGGGTGTGGTCAAAATCTTTAAGGAGACGAAAAATAGTACTTCTCATCAACAATCGAACGATAAACCCAAATATTGGAACAAGAACAAAAACGTGGTCAACGATGGGGTGGTCGATACTAAGCATGTGCAAATGTTGCAAACACCGCTGCAACTCTCCAAACCAAGTCAAGCTCCACCTCAACAACAGCAGCAACAAAGGCAGCCTTATCCCAACCAACAGCAACAACAACAAGAGCGGCCCCAACAAGATTACCCTCTGCGACGTCAATTCACTCCTTTGGGAGTACCGATTGAATCAATCTTACAGCAAGCTTTACAGAAAGGGCTCATCACCTTACCTGATGCTCCCCCATATGGAGAACCTATCTACAAAACTGCACGTTACAGAGATAATGAATATTGTGAGTTCCATAGGAGCAAAGGTCATAGAACCGCGTCTTGCATGAAGCTTAAGCACCTCATCCAAAACCTCATCGACGGTAATCAAATCACTTTTGAGGATGAATCACCAGCGCAACACACAAACAAGGATCTAGATATGTACAAGGAACCATTCCCTCATCACGGTCCACCTCCTCCTCAGGATAGAGGTAAAGGTATCAATCATGCGTCCACTTCCTTTGATTCCATTGTAGGTCGTTTTGAAGAGAGTCGAGTGTCTACCCTCACGATCAAAGGCAAATCTACGGATTGTGTTGTTACTACTCGTCGAGGTCATGTCACCATCCGTGCACCTATACCTAGGCTTTCGGTTCAGTCTGATTATAATCTTGTCGAACATCTAGGGAGAACACCAGCACAAATCTCTATTTTGGACCTTCTACGGTCATCACTTGCACATAGAGTGGTGCTAGAAAAAGCCCTCCAAGAGTCTTCTGTTCCTAACAACATAGTAGTTGCAGATTTCCAAGTTATAGTGGGTAATATTGCTTCGCCTTACAACGTGGTCTTCTCTGAGAAAGACCTCCCCTCCCACGATCCTTGTCACAACGATGCCCTTCATATTGAAGTTCTCATCCATAAGCGCAAAATCAAACGTATACTCATAGATGGTGGTGCTGGTCTCAACATCTGTTCTTTAAAGTTACTAAAGCAATTGGGATACTCTGAGGATCATGTCAACACTGATCATAGTATTACAATCAAGGGATATGATGATGCAGAACGCCATTCAGAAGGTGTTATTCACTTGCCTATACAGCTGGGCCCCGTTATGCTTGAAACCAGGTGTCAAGTTCTTGATATTGAGCTGCCTTACAACATTATTCTTGGCCGCCCATGGATCCATGCAATGAAAGCTATCCCCTCCACGTACCATCAGTCCCTAAAGTTCCCATACAATGGTACGGAGATCACCATCCCAGGAGATCCTAATCCTTTTGAATTTTACCGTGTCTTGCAAGGAAGCTTTAAGAATTGCAACCAAGTGCCTAAAAATGACAAAGCCCTTGAATCCCCTCTCTATGTTGACCCTGAAACTCTCACGCAAGCCTCTACAAGTGAACCTACACCCCTCCCCAAAATCACAGCTCGCATCCGAGACATAGGCTTTGGCACTTATGATATCTCAGAATCTTGTTGTGTAGGGCGGATGCCTTTATCTCCAAAGTCTTACGGCCAACCACCCATTGCCAAAGTTATCAAAAAAGCAGCTATTCCTCCCCCAACATTCCTAACCCAATTCCAACATGGACGGTTATTGGAAGAGGAAACTATTGAGGATATCTCTTCTTGGCTCTACAAGGAGAAAGAACCAGTCACAATACCAGTCAAGCAATATGGCAATGGCTTAAGGATAGTGAAAAACATGGGCTATAAAGGCAAAGGTGGCCTTGGGCAACAGAATCAAGGAACTATGGAGCCCATTGTGGTAACAAAGAAGCTAGACAAGAAGGGATTAGGATTTGGTAAGAAGGTACCACGCGCCTTGGACATCGAGTATATCCTCGACGAGGTAGCTAACACTTTTCCTGCCGATACGACGTCTACAGAGGATATCATCGATGACTCGTCCCTCCACATGACCAATCTATTCGCAGAATCCTCCATTTTTACACTATCCTCCGTCTCCTTAACTTCCACCACGAGCACCCAGAATGTCACACTTGTCTACCCTGAACTTATCGATTGGGACCAACAAGGGTCCCCCGTGATAGATGTATTTCAGAATGACGAAGCTCTAGCTGAGTTCATGGGACTTCAGGAAGGTATCCCTCTTGGCGATCACAAAGCAGGTTTTGTAATGGAACTAGAGCCCACAGCTTATTTTGGTGAGAATGCCAAATCCTCCAGTCGCAAAAGTACAAATAAAGAAAGATCTCTAGGTGAAAACCACACTGTGGCACCTCCTGATCACAAAATAGTAAAAATAAAGGATGTATCCAAAGGTGAAAACCCAACTGTGGCACCTGAGGATGGAGGATTTGACCTTCCCTTACCATCTAAGTATCAAGAGAAATCAGCTCTCTTAGTGGAAGCTTCTACAGAAATAAATCTTGGCACAGAACAAAATCCAAAGACAACATTCCTAGCAGCATCATTATCTGAAATAGAGCACATAAATCTTAGCAACTTCTTCTCGCAACGAACCATCAACTTTGCATGGACCTATACCGATATGCCAGGGTTAGACCCTAAGCTAGTAGTTCATTATCTCACAGTTGATCCCAAAGTGAAACCAGTCAAACAGAAGTTGAGAAAGATGTACCCACAGATAGCTCTCTTGGTGAAGGTGGAAATACAAAAGCTGTTAGACGCAAAGTTCATACGACCCATTGACTATTCAGATTGGGTCTCAAACATTGTACCTGTGTCTAAACCTAATGGGCGCATCCGCATGTGTAATGATTTTAGAGATCTCAACAAGGCATGTCCTAAAGATGACTTTCCACTACCAAACATTGACATTATAGTGGACTTGACAACAGGTCACGAGATGCTTTCTCTCATGGACGGATTCTCGGGTTACAATCAGATAAGGATAGCTGAAGAAGACCAACATAAGACAACCTTTACTTGTCCTTGGGGCAATTATTGTTGGTGTGTCATGCCGTTTGGTCTGAAGAATGCAGGAGCAACCTATCAGCGAGCAATGACAGTGATATTTCATGACCTCTTTCATCACATCATGGAAGACTATGTTGATGATATACTGGCTAAATCTTCTAGGGTGGATCACATACAGGTTCTAGGACGGATCTTCGATAGGCTTGAAAAATACCAAGTAAGACTCAATCCAAAGAAGTGTGTATTCGGTGTAACATCAGGAAAGCTGTTGGGATACATTGTATCTCGTAGAGGCATTGAAGTAGATCCAGCGAAAGTAAAGGCTATAGTGGAGATGCCTCCACCCAAGAACCTTAAAGCACTAAGGAGCCTCCAAGGAAGGTTGCAGTCCATCAAGCGTTTCATCTCACAGCTAGCAGATAAATGTCAACCCTTTCAACACTTGCTCCGAAAGGATGTCTCATTTTGATGGGACAACAAGTGTCAGGCAGCGTTTGATCAACTTAAAGAGTATCTAGCTACACCTCCTGTATTGGTTCCACCAGTTGCGGACAAACCTTTGATCTTGTACATCTCCACTACAAACTCAGCCTTAGGGGCCCTGCTAGCACAGAATGATGACACAGGAAAGGAGCATGCAATTTATTACATTAGTAGAACCTTGGTGGGATATGAGCTCAATTATTCGCCAATGGAAAGGGCTTGTTTAGCAGTAGTGTTCGCCTCCCAAAAGTTGCGACATTACATGCTGAACCAACACACAAATCTGATAGCCAAGATTGATCCCTTGAAGTATCTACTAGCAAAAGCAGCTCTCACAGGCAGACTAGCTAAATGGGTTATGATCCTTAGTGAGTTCGATATTGGGTACATGGATCGTAAGGCAATCAAAGGACAAGCCCTCGCGGATCAACTAGCAGAAGCACCTATGAAAGATACACATCCTATGGTAGTAGACTTTCCTAACGAGAATCTCTTCACTCTTACTACTTCCATAATGTGGAAGTTGTACTTTGACGGTTCTTACACACAGCATGGATCAGGAGCTGGCATCTTATTTGTTACACCTCAGAATGACTACATTCCAAAGTCATATCGGCTAGCATTCCCTTACACCAACAATATAGCCGAGTATGAAGCACTCCTTATAGGTCTCAATACATCAGTTCAATGGGACATTACAGAATTACAAGTATATGGAGACTCACAGCTAGTCATTCGCCAAGTCACGGATGAATACCAAACAAAGGATGAAAAGTTGGTCCCCTACAAACAACTAGTGGATGCCTACAAACCACACTTTTCTAGCATCACATTTGAGAAAATTCCAAGAGAGCATAACAAAGCTGCAGATTCTATGGCTTCTGTAGGATCACTGATTGACACGCCTGCAAATATACAGAAGTGTGAATTCTTGATCGAGCAATTGTTGATACCAGCCGTCGATGTTACTATTACTAAAATCATCTGCGAACTTGTTGGTCCCAATTCCCCATGGTACGAAGATGTCTATGAATACCTCAAGAACAATACCTTTCCCCCTGACCTATCATCCACCCAACGCAAAACCTTTATCCGTCGATCCTCTCGTTACATCATTCTGGGTGATACACTATATCGCCGGAGTCTCGATGGTATCCTCTTACGATGTCTTAATGCGGAAGAAGCCGAAGCTACCTTACGAGACATACACGAAGGTGTCTGTGGCGCACATTCTACCGGTCCTAATCTTGCTAAGAAGATACTCAGAACAGGTTATTACTGGCCTACAATAGAGCAAGATGCTGCACAGTTTGCTAAGAAGTGTCTACAATGTCAGCAGCATGGAGATCTGATTCACGCACCAGCTCATGAGTTGCAACCTGTGACAACTCCATGGCCTTTTTCTCAATGGGGTCTCGACCTCGTAGGACAAATCCACCCTTCCTCCTCCAATGGCCACAAGTTTATCATTACCGCCACGGAGTATTTCACGAAGTGGGTGGAAGCCATTCCTATGACCTATATCACCGGTAAGCAAATAGCCAAGTTTATCCTAAACTACCTCATATGCCGGTATGGTATACCCCAAGCCATTGTCACTGATAATGGGAGACCATTCAAGAACCAAGATGTCCGTGCCTTATGCATACAATACAATATCCAACATCGCTTTTCAACTCTCTACTATCCGCAGAGTAACGGCCAAGCTGAGGCTTCCAATAAAACCATTCTCAAGATCCTCAAGAAAACGGTCAATGAAGCTGGTCGTGATTGGCACTTGCAACTCAATCCCGCCCTATGGGCCTACCACACTAGTATCAGAACACCAACTGGTGCCACACCATATGCCTTGGTCTTTGGCTCTGAAGCCATCCTACCTATAGAGGTCGAGATCCCATCCCTCAGAGTATCCATGCAGAACCTGATCGGCGGAGATGAGTATCACACTTCCAGATTCGCTGAGCTTGAACTACTAGATGAGAGGCACCTTGCCGCACTTAATCATCTCCATGTCTATCAAAACTGGCTCCGACGTAATTACAACAAAAAGATCAAAGAAAGACGGTTTCAAGTTGGTGATCTTGTACTTAAGGAGAATCAGAGAAATCAAGCAGATCGAGAGAAGAAGGGCAAGTTTGAGCCTAACTGGTTAGGTCCCTTTATTGTGACAGCAGTATATGGATCAAGAGCTTATACTTTAGCTACACCTGACGGTATTCCTCTGGATGAGCCACTTAACAGTGTCCATCTCAAGAAGTTTTATGCCTGATCCTCAGAGTATTCTAAAAAAAAACAAAAAAATCTAAAAAAATCCATCCTCTGGTGAAAACCTAGCAAACAGGCGCCTTGGATAAGTACCATAGTGAAAACCTGGCAAACAGGCGCTATGCGTAGAGTCAGCATCCATCGTCTATCGAGTCATGTCCACTCCTTGTCCAGTTCGCAACAACATGCTTCATCCATCCATCCATAATAAAACCATTGACTTTGTTTGCATTTCCATCTCCCTATCTAGTATAGCTTGGAAATTTGTCAGTGTCCATCGTCGTCTTCCCATGTCTTGATTTGTGTCTACAGTTAACACTGTCTTGTCCTAGGTCAAGTCTTTCTGTGTCTTCTTCGGCAATCACCCCTACAGTTTCCTCTACCAGAATGGGGGCAACTCTTTCCTTAACTTAGGTCTAGGATTGGTTCCTTGTTCGTGGTTCGCAGCACATACTTCGATCTTTTCTCATTTCCACAGGTAACACCCTTTAACGGACACAGAGTTCCTACGATAAGGCTGTTATCTTCTCAACACTTTTTCTACATCATCACCCTCACCAGAACTACATATTATCTCTTCTCAGTCTTAAGGTACCTTGATCCCATGGATATGGGTATGTAGGCAGTCTGGATTACAAAGGAAGTATCCAGTACTCAGGTACATAAGATCACCTCTTCTCCGCACTTTTCCCCCTGCATCACATCAACCAGAACTACATTATCATCTTCTCAATCTTAAGGTACCTTGATCCCATGGATATCGGTATGTAGGTAGTCTGGAATACGAAGGACGTTTCCAGTACTCAGGTACATAAGATCTCCCCCTTCCATCTTGACCCATCTCATCACTTTGTCCAGAACTACATATTTATCACTTTCATCTTCCATCGTAAGTGTGCCTTGATCCCATGGATACAGGGTATGTAGGCAGTCTGGAATACGAAGGATGTATCCAGTACTCAGGCACACACGATCCATCATTCTCCACCCGTTTCAATCCATTAGCATTCCATCCTTCTAGTCTTCCATTTGTCAAAATCCATTCGCCTCGACTTGACTAACTCAAGCATCCAGCTAGCGCATCCTTTCAAAGCAAAAGTCCTTAACAAACCTGAAGCAAAGCAGCTTTTTGCCATAGTCATCTACTGTCCTGCATACCGATTGCCAACATCAGCTCAGTATCGCTTAACCCAAGCCCTAGATCAACAAGCTTGTCTTCTACGAAGTGTTCCATTGTCGAGACCAACACACGCGTCTCCTACGACATGTGGCATTTCCCGCAGCGAGATATTGTCTTTTTAGGTAGATAGCACCTTTTAACGGACACAGAGTTCCTATGATAAGGCTATTATCTTTCCTATCCAATCTATCCTGAGCAAACCTCTTTGGCAAGAGAATATGTTGGCTGTATGTTTACTTTGTAAATCAGTCAATTTGTGTTATGGTTTATCTTTTGTTCCTTTTCCAATACCTATTCAAGACTACCTTGATTTATCTATAATCTTGGTATGTTGCGATGCAGTATGGATTTGGGGCATAGTCATTGCTTTTCGTGTGCTGTGTTTGAGGAATGATCTTTAGTATCTTTCTTAACATTCTATTTATCTTGTGTGTGTTACGACCTAGCATCTTACATATTAATAATTCTTCTTGCATTTACATGTATTGAAGTTTATTTTATGTTCAAGGCTATGGCTTATTCACATGTTCCAACAAGGTTATATTATGTCTAATGGATCTAATTTCAAACCGCTTGCTTGCAAAGTCAACGTACACGCACTCGGATATTACAGCACCTTGGTCTTTTATACCTTGGTGGCAAACTATCCACGTGCTATATCAAAAATAAGGATTGCTCTTTATAAACAAATGTGAAACCATTGCAACAAGCTCATCCATTTACACCATCCATTTTTCCATGGCCTTATATAGTTTTCCAGCAAAGATCAATCAACAGTCTTTCTCTTATGTTCTCTCCTATCTCCTTTCTTCTATCTATCATCAACCCAACCTTGCCTATCTCCAACAAATCTTCTAGTCGAGTGTCAACACAGTTCTTCTGTCGCTTCCCTATCTTTCCTCTCGAGGGGGCACCCTACGCCAGCTACGCTGGGGCAACTACCTACACTAGGGCATCAAAAAATTGTATTACATCTTCAACAATCGTTTTCTTTGATGCAACGCTACATGCTGCATTGCATCAAAGAGGGGCAAAATGTAGACACCCTAAAATGACCGTGTCGTCAAATCACTTGCATTCCGTTATCTGTCTAATCACTTGCATTGCAAACGTTAATTAAATAATCTAATTATTTAATTAATTATCATCAAATTCTTCTAAATCTCCTAAATTCAACATTAATTAAATAAATCCTCTTTATTTAATTAATTAAATTAAATTCCTCTATATTCTTCCACAATTAAATAATTTTAATTATTTAATTTGATCATTATCCTCCTTCCAAAATTCACATCCACATTAATTAAATATATCCCATTATTTAATTAATTCATCACAATTCTATCTTATCTACAATTAAATAATTTACATTATTTAATTAAATCAATTGTTCTTCTAAATTTAAATAAATCAAATCAAATTTATTTAAATTATCTCAATCCTCTAAAAATAAATCAAATCAAATATTTTATTTATAATCTTCTGTTCTTCCAAAATCATACACAACAATTAAATAAATTTATTTATTTAATTTGCTTTTAAATCTTCTAAATTAAATAATTCTAATTATTTAATTACTTCTTCCAAAATATCTTCTCTAAATTTAAATAAATCAATTATTTATTTAAATTGTTTTTTCTTCTAAATTTGAGTTATCTCTAATATAACTCAAGCTTTCTATATTTAATAAAGCAAAATATCTTCTTATTCTCATGCAAATCCCTTCTTCTTGTTTTAAATCACTTAACTGATCATTACATTCTGTTAATTGCTTTAACTCATTCTTCTATTCTTGATAACTCCTCTCATGCAAAAGAAAGCAAGACACATGTCTTCTTCTCATTCGTTGCACGTTCCTCAACTTATCTCCTCCGTTGATTCTTCTGAATTATCTGGACCATTGATCGATTTTCCTTGAAATCTATATAAACCCCCCTCATCTCCTTCATTGGGCCTCTCTCTTCGATCATATTCTCAGGCATACTTAACAGAGCTTCGAGCATACAAAACGCGTCGATTGAGCACTATCACGATCTTTTGACATTGATCTCTTGAGCACACTACTTGCTTGTTGCAGCTATGGCTTTGCAACTTTATTGAGCAATCCACATTCAATCCAAAGGAAACAACACAGATTTCGGTAAAAGTCTTTATTTCATTGATTATTTGTTATGGCTTTTATTTAAATTCATTTTCTTTATGTTATTGGGTTCTTTGATTTAATTAGTTTAGATTTAATCAATTTTTCCTCATACACACCAACTTTATGATATTGAATAGAAGTCTCATGCCTATTTTGCTCTAATATTCTATCTCAATTCATCAAGTTATTGTCGTCAGATGTGTAGCTTTCATTTCAACTTTCATCATTAAAGTACTTTTAGTCTTGTGGTGTAAATTTGGAAGAAAACTGCTTAAGTTTTTGTGTTAACAATCATTCTTTGTTCACTTTTAATTTTCTTTGCTCTGAATTTACTTAGGAGATTAAAAGCATCGTTAGTCTTTGCTTAGTTGTAGTAGAAATTTTAAAAAAGGAAAAAACCTCTTCTACAGCATTTAGAGTTTTATAACCTTGTGCTCGCAGCTGAGAATCAAAAAGAAGATAGGCGAAGTTTCATTTAATTTATCTTTTCAGCAAACATCAACAAGAAAGGGAACTCCCCCTTCCAATAGGAGAGTAGTTTATCTGTGCATAGTTGTTCGTTTCCAAATCACGTTCCAGAGATGCGAATTGAAATGCCAACAGACATCAATAACAATAGTTGTACATCTTCGATAGCAACAATATAATTTTCAAGAAGTTCTTTCCTATGATCACCTACAAGGATTTAGAGCTTGAGATTCATGGTATTGCCAATGGGAACACGTCTCCAATCCTTTCCGCTCATCCTGTCTCAGAGTTCCTTACTAGCTCAAGCACGTCTTCTAGAGAATGGAAGTTGATGCTGACGATACAACAGGAACTGGAGAGGATAACTCTCCTTTATAGCCTTCTCATGCTTGTCATGAACCAATACGTTCAGGGAATTGACAATGGGAAAGGAATGTATTTTCTACTCATCAAATTAGAGGCAAAGACTTCGGGAGGGATGTTGGTGCGCCCCATTCTGATGAGCTATTATAAAAGCTGACACTTCGAGGAGAGACCCTATGATCCCTACAACGTGTACACCAACCCTAACAAGACAATCCTCCACCCAGACTCATACCAGAGCATGTAATCTTAGTTGTTGTGTGGCCTCTTGCAAAACAATGAGGTGTTTTGTGTGGGCCCTATTTTTGCCTCCGGTTTCATCCAGGCCATATGCTTCCTCAAAGAGCACTAGCGTGAGCTCTGTCTCGACATCAAAAGTAGAACACTTAATTACATGCTATTTTGGGAGCTTGAATTCAATTATAATGTAGTGCATCCCTCTATGATTGAAGACTATTGTCTTAGTGTGGAATAGTCCTTGAATTCTATCTACAGGCAGGGCAAAGTATTGGACAAATCCATTGGTCCCCATGAATTTTAAGCAGGTGCAATGGGGCACATTACCTCTCAAGGAGGGAAGAATGATAAAAATAAGTAAGGTACCCAGATTAAATAATATATTTCAATTTTCTCCTCATCTAAGTGTTAATTTCAAAGAAAAATATGCACTGACCTTTCAGTTTTAGGCTCTTCATTTCAACTTCCAATGATGGTGCAGTCATGGATGGAGGGTCCAGAGAATGGACTATCCAACCATGTAGCCTTAATTAAACAAAATGGAAACAACACAAGAATAACACAAGAATAGATTGTAATGGAATATTGATTGATTCAATATCTCAGATAGTTACAATACTCATATGTCGATAACATGCGGGCTGATATGGTCTCGTAGGCCTGTCTCCTAGTACAATTACATAAAGATATAGCTTTGAAGTGCCTTCCACAAATCCACTACTAAAGACTCAAAACTTTTTATCATGTTCAATATGTTCCTAATACATCAAATGAATGCATATATATTATCTCCTCATTAAAAGAATGCTCTGCGTTAGCATCAAGAGGGTTAAAACTCCAATGCATGATGAAGCGTGTAGGTCAGCCTACAACATGTGGTAATGCTCTGCAAATGAATGAAACATGTTGCAGTTCTCAATGAAGGTCTACCTTGTCCCATACTGCCTTGTGAGATGTTCCATTTGGCTCTGCAAGTCACAGAAATGCTCCGCAAACTTTGTATGCTCATACTAAATGTTGAATGCTCTGATCTATGAGTTCTGATGATGTTTTGATAGTGATAACTCTCCACAGACAATTCCAAACCTCATGAAATCTGGATATGATGTATACGACAATAATAATCTAAATCCTACTCCGCAAGCTATGAAGTTCTAATGCGGTAGAATGTAGTGAAAAATGTTGAAACTGCAACTGACTGAGATGTAACTGAAATGTAAGAAAAGAAAAGAAACCAAAATATTTTTGGTTGATGCAAGATTGCCTTTCGACCTAGGATGCTCCTCCATCAGACACCTAGGGTTGTTTTAAAAGTGAGTCCCTCACTTTGTTGGGGCTAGAGGAAGACCAAGGTGGTTCACCTCATCCTGAGAAATCCATGATGAGTCTTCCTCTGGTCTCCCTTTCCACTTAACCAGGTACTCTTTATACTTCTTGCCTCTAGTACTACACCCAATTTTGTTGTCCAAAATCTGCTCTATATGCTCTGGTTGTTGATGTGGTAACTGATCCTTCAATCCAACTTCAGTGTTATCACTTGATTCTCCCTCATGATACTGATATAAATCTGCAATATTGAATATAGGTGATACACCAAATGCTTTTGGTAACTCCACTTCATATGTATTTCTTCAATCAAACTTCCTGAGAATCCTACATGGTCCAAATTTTCTCATCTTCAACTTGTATGTCCCTACTAAAAATATTTCCTTTCTGAGATATACCATGACTTCATCTCCAACAAAAAATTCTTTATGTCTCCTCTTCTCATATGCTTGTCCCTTGTACTTACTATTCATATCTTCCAAGTGCTTCAGGACCTGAGTGTGTATTATTTCCATATATGCTACAAATTCTTCTACCTCTGCACTTCTCTTGTTATCTATATTGATGTCTCTTAGCTCTGCAACTCCTCTAGGTTGTACTCCGGTCACAACTTCAAATGGTGTCTTCCCTGTACTTCTTCTCACTGAGTTATTATATGCAAACTCTGCTTGCGGTAGAATTATATCTTAATTTACTATCTTATCTCCTACTAAGCATCTCAACAAGTTACCCAAACTCCTATTTACCACTTCTATTTGTCTATCAGTCTATGGGTGAAATGCTAAACTAAACTTTAGGTCTGTCTTCATCTTCTTCCACAATGTCCTCCAAAAATATCCTATGAATCTTGTATCCCTGTTTGAAACTATGCTCTTTGGTAATCCATGCAATCTCACAATCTCCTTGAAAAATAGGTTAGCAACATGTACATCATTTGTCTTCTTAAAAGGAATGAAATGTGCCATCTTTGAAAATCTGTCCACTACTACAAATATAGAATCATGTCCCCTTTGTGTTCTTGGTAAACTTAATATGAAATCCATGCTTATATCTTCCCAAGGTCTCTCCGGTACTGTCAAAGGTTTGTAAAATCCAATATTATGACTACTCCCTTTTGCAACTTGACAAAATCTACAACTTTGAACAAATTTTCTTACATTCTTGTATATTTGAGGCCAAAAATAGTGTTCACTCACCAAAGCTACTGTCTTATCAATACCAAAATGTCCTGCTAATCCACCACTATACTTCTCTTTGATCAAATTCTCTCTCATGGAACTCCTAGATATACACGATGATTCCCTTTGAACAACATATTCTCCTGAATAGAATAATCCAACCACTTGCTTCTATCTATCGCAACAGGCTCTCTACATGTTGTTAGGTCTTAAAAACACAGGTCGTTAACCCTAAGAGGTAGCCAGGCTCTCTTCACGCTTTTAGCTAACAGGCACAGGGTTAGTATGGTTAAACCCTCTTCTCTTTAGGCTCTACTAGGCCTAGGCAGGTGTACCTGTATGGCTAGTGCAGATTTAATGTAACCTTCACTATGGCAAATATGTGTGAAGTAGATGTAATGTTTGTGAATTGTTCCTAATGCTAATGTTTGTAGTTTGAAAATGTGTAAGGTTTTAAAATGTAGTTTGTAATGACTAGTGTTTTATCTATGATGGGCAACAGAGTCAGGATTTGTACGATAAATGCCTCCTCCTCTTGGTTTAATTCTAATTATTTGGCACTTTCATGTGTTTATACCTTGTATAAACGTGCAAAGTTGTAGGTTATTTGGGCTCTTCTTACTAATCCCAATGATATTTTCCTAGGTTACTGTGAACAACTGAAAGAAAATTTAATTTTGGTAAGAAGGAAACCTAACCGAGATCATTTGTTTAAAGGGTTTTAACTCCTGGCAGAGACCAATGAGCATAAGTTACTCGAGAGGATTTAAATCAACTTCTTGCATAAACCAATCAAGTAGCACACACTGAATCAGCAAATGTGACCAGATAAATTAAATATATCCTTGATATACTAATTTAAATAACAAGGGAAACCATTTTGGAAATAGCTTAGATAACACATATACATTAGTATCCACAATAATTGAAAACCAAAAAAGTTGGACATCAGATTATTTTATTCCTTCTCTGTTCAAAAAAAAGTTTTACAATATGTGCTTGGAAGTCTTCATCTTGATATATTTTGCCTAACCCTAATTATTGCTTTGATGTTGCTTTTCTATTGTTCTCAATACTGATGGTTGCCTTTTGTGCCTCTGCCAAAGTCATGGGGGCCTTGTTCCTGAGTCCATACCTAGTTTTTGGGTCAAAGGCGTTTAAGTATAAGGCTAGGGCCATGCGATCTGGGGGCTTCAATTCCAATGGGATCTTATGATAGATTTTGGAAAATCTTTGATTGAAGTCTACCACAGATTCATTATAGTTTTTCTGAATACTAGTCAGTTCATGAACAACAAAATTTGGATCAAACTGACTCCCATACTGTTCTTTAAATTGATCTTTAAAGTCTCCATACGAGCATATTGACGCATTAGGTAGATTTTTGCAGTCTCTGGCATCTTCAACAAGGGACAACATGAATAACTTCATTAGAACATCTTCATATTGCACTTCAAAGCTATCCATGACTGTTTCAAAACTTTTAAAGTGCTCTTCTGCAGAGATGGCATTGTTTCCAGCAAATTTTGGGAGAGCACTCCTTAGATCATTATCAATAGGATCAGGACATACTTGATATCTAGACAAGTCCAGCTGTCTATATCTATTGATGTTAAGGGGCCCTTGTAGTCGTTGATTTGGTTGGTACTGATTATGAGGCTATTGGTTTGGTTGGTATTAGTTATGAGGAGGATGTTGTTGTGCATTTAGATGTGGGTTCGCATTTTGATGTTGAGGTATAACATATCGTTGGCCAGGGGGTGGGTATGGATTAACTATATGTTGAGAAGTGTTATGGGTATGGGTGGTCTTGAATTTCTTGGAGGAATATTCTGTTGGACATAGCTTCCAGGTGGCGGTTGTGGATTGGATGAACTACCTGCATTCTGGTGCATATTTTGTTGTATGTTTTTCAAAGTATGCCCTCCTTGTTTATGAGGAGGTACATATTTTGGGTTGGTTGCTTTAGCTCTATCCTTTATTTGTTGTATCTCCCTTTTCAACCGATCCTCCGCTTCCCTTAGCCTAACTAGTTCAAGTTGCTCCTGCAACTTGAGTAGGTACTGTTGCATCTCATCCTTACTCCTCATATCTCGTGGCGGACTATTATTCAGTTGATCTCCTTCACTTTGCTGTAATGATCTTTGGTAATCATAGGTTGCTTGGTTCTAATCTATTTCCCTCATAATTTGTGCTTCATACTCAAGTTGTTTTTGCGGATCAAGCCTATATTGGTCTAAAACGTCATCAGATAATCCATAGTTCTGGGATAAAGTCTCATTTGATTTGTGTAGAGGAGTAAAACTGTTATGGGTTATAATAGGTTGTTCTGAAGTATTCTCCTGGGTATTTTGATTATTGTTCTGTTGAGATTGGTTTGATAACCCAGCTTTCTTCGAAGGAGCTCTTAAGGGTGGGGATGATTGCAGTTTTTTACTATCGATTTTAGATCTCCTACCATCCATGATAAGAGATTATCACACTCCAAGACATAAAATGATTTGTATTCTGAATAGAGTCGCCACCTCACTTAAGAGGATTGATTACTTTCTGGGTTCTCCTTGACTAATAAAGTTATGCCCTTTAACTTTTTGACTCTAAAGATATGGTCTCCTACCAGGTTTCCTTGTATATTTGTCCCCAATAGAGTCGCCAATCTGTTGGGTCTCAAAAATGTAGGTCGTTAAACCATAAGAGGGTGTCAATCTCTTAATACATTTTTGGCTAACGAAATAGGGTTTATGCAATTGGAAACCCCCTACTCTTTAGGCTCTGCTAGGCCTAGGCAGGTGTACCTGAATGATAAAGCATATCTGAAGTCTAAATGGATTATAGTTTGGGCAATCTACTCACTATGGCACACAGGTGTGAGGTAGATGCAGAGCTTACTAACTAGTTCCTAATGAAAGTGCTTGAAGTATCAAGAGTGTGGATTGGACTTGTATAAAATGTTCTAAAGTTGATCAATGCCTAATCTATTGGGTGGATCGAGTCAATGGATGGATGATGATTATGGAGACAAATGTGTAGGATAGGTAGGTCTACTTTGCAGCTTAACTCTAACTTGTTGGGAACTTGGAATGTTTCCACCTTGTACAAACATGCAAGTCTGTAAGTTAGTATACTCTTCTTTAGTAATCCAAGTGATATTCTCCTAAATTACCGTGATCTCATGAAAGGACTTTTAATTCTTAGCCTGAGGGAAATCAATCACAATAAGCATTTTAAAAAGATTTTAATCCTTGGCAGGAACCAATCAAAATGGATTATTTGAAAGGATGTTTAATTCACTCCAACCAGAAACCAATCAAGATAACCACACACAAACAACAAATGTGTTGTGACAAATTATGTAAATTTGAATAACTTAAGAGAACCACTTTGGAGACAACACAACAGCATATAATCATGAAAATCAACACAATAGTTGAACACTAAAAATAGATCACCATTTAAGAACAGTCTTCTCCATTATATTGCTTCAAAATATATACATTAATTGCAGAAGTCTTTGAAATATGAAAATGGATGAGTGGAATGGATGAACCCATCTACTACTAGTGACTTCCCTTTTCCTACTACTACTACTTCTAATTTGTCTTAGATCATCATAACCTAGTCCACAACTTGAATTGAACTCTGTGGCCTATTTTAGGCTTTTAGCAGTTGCTCCAAGCTAGTTACTGGGAACATTGTTAATTTGCATGCCAATGACATCCCTGCTGATCATGGTTTCCCATTCACTTTTATCGCCTTTTCTACAATAGTAAATTCATATATTGACATCGAATGGTTGAAATGATTTTTGCAATCATCCCACAAATGCCAAAATTTCAGTTCCCTGAGCTGCAAAGTTTTCAATGTGAAAAGACGGGAATTTTGAACTGAGATAATTGGAAATGTCTCATCTCATTGAAGATTATGGGATCTATACTCTATCCAAGATATTCTTTTTCCATAATAAGTTCAGTTTTTCTTTTTGGAATCATATCACAGGTTTTCCCATCTTAGTTGCATCTTACGGCATATCATAAAGGCATCTTCATCATCATCCTCCAGTGCACTTCTTGATTATAAGTATCTCTGTTGTTCTCCAGTTCAAATAGAGCTTTATGAAGATTTATATGTTCTTCAATATTCTTATTAGTATCACGGCTCAATTCATCCAACCAAGACAACTCATCATGAACTATGTTTTTGGCTGGTCTAATACTCAATTGAGATTCCTTCTCTGCTAGTTCCTTCCTTAGTTGGCACACTTCAACCTGAAGATTGTCAATCATGCATTGGTAATCTGCCACATGGCCATCAATAATGCCAATGTTTTTCTGTATATGTGTCTTAATCTCTTTAGCTCTATCAGTATACTTCAAGGTGTTGATAGTGTGGTGGTACTGATCATCAGCAAGAGGCACATTGACAGAAGCTTGCAAATTGCTGGTTGTGACAACTACTGTACTAGAACTATTGAGTTTATTTGGCATCAGTAATAAAAGTGAAACGGAGGTTGATTCAGTTGGGGTAGAGATTATGCCTTTAGCCATAAGCAAGTTTAGTAAATTTGAAACTGATAACATTGAGGACTATGGGGGAGTAACTGAACTGGTTGCTTGTGAACTTGATCCTACCAATGATGAAGCAGGTGGTGGACCAAGAGGAAGAGTTCCTAAAAATTGATTGTAAGATAGATCTCTTTTATCCTTGACAGTATTTTGTAGATTCTTGTGCCATGTCCTTGGGGAGAATGCTTATATCTGAATGTCTTTGGAAAAATTTAGGATTTCTTGGAAGTGCATACATTATGAAGCCTGGTTATATGTCTAGGGTTCATCATCGGGATCACTTCAACCATGTTATATTAAGTATTCAGGTGTATAAACTTATGTAAATCAATTTGAGCACTTCTAACATGTGAGCTATTGTTAAATCAATTGTTGATCTCTGCCTAAAACTGAATGTGTTTTTCAAAATAGGTCACTTGGGCAGATTGTACAAGTGCATTTCTGAGTGTTGTGATCAAATTTCTCATCATGGGATCCTAAAATTTTGCAAAAAATGAGAGTAAATTTTAGGTCCCAACACATGCTTTCCATGCTTCTACAAAATCAAGGTCATCTTCATACATGTGCTTAAGTTCTTCAAAATCTAGTGCTTATACCCTCATCTCTATCAACAAGTTCCTTCTTCTGCTCAGTGCATATGTAACTTTGTTTGACTTTCCACTCCAGTGCTTCAATACAAATGTGTAACTCTACATGAACTCTACCCATCTCATGTGTCTCTGATTTAACTTACCCTGACTATTCAAATATTGCAAAGCTTGATGGTCAGTGTACAACACAAATTCTTTCAGCAACAAGTAATGTCTCCACTTCTTCAAGGCTTGAATTATGGCATAGAACTCCTGATCATAAACTAAATATCTTATCCTTGCATCATTCAACTTCTCATTGAAATATGCTACTGGTCTCCCTTCTTGACTTAATGCTACTCCTATTGCATTCCCACTGGTAGCACAATCAACTTGAAATACTTTGTCAAAGTCTGGTAATGCTAACATTGATTGCTCTGTCATCTTTTGTTTCAATAATTCAAAACTCTTTTGTGCTCCTGATGTCCACTTAACATCCTTCTAGTCACCTCTCATTGTCTCTATCATTGGTGTGCATACAGTACTAAAATTTCTAATGAACTTCCGATAGAAACTTGCTAGTCCATGAAATGATCTTACCTCTCCAATGTTCACAGGTGTTGGCCATTCAACAATTGCTCTAACTTTCTCTAGGTCCATCTTCAATCCTTCCAAATAAATCACAAATCCCAAATATACTAGTTCTATCTTCATGAAACTACATTTCTTGATGTTAATCAACAATTTCTCTTCTCCCAGCCTCTGAAGTACTTGTCTAATATGTTGCAAATGTTCTTCGTTTGTTCTACTAAAAATCAGAATATCATCCAAGTATACAATAACAAACTTACCTAAGAATTTATTCAAAGCATCATTCATCAATCTCATGAAAGTACTTGGTGCATTAGTTAATCTAAAAGGCATGACTAACCACTCATACAATCCTTCATTTTTCTTGAATGCAGTCTTCCACTCATCTCCTTCTTTGATCATGATATGATGGTATCCACTCTTTAGGTCAATCTTTGTGAAATATTTTGCTCCACTGAAATAATCCATGATGTCATCCATCCTTGGCAATGGAAATCTATACTTGACTGTGATCTTATTGATTGCTCTTGAGTCTGTACACATCCTCCATTCTCCATCTTTCTTTGGTGCTAATAATGCTGGTACTGCACATGGGATTAAGCTTTCTCTGATCAATCCCTTCCTAAACAACTCCTATATTTGTCTATTTAGCTCCGCATTTTCTACTGGTGTCATCCTATGTGCCACTTTGTTTGGCAAACTACCTCTAAGTATGAGGTCCATATGATGACTGATACTCCGGATTGGTGGCAATCCTTCTAGCACACTTCTTCGGAATCAATTCAAAACACATGTTCTCATGTCTTAACCCATCCAAAAATTTCCTTCCATCCACTAAACAGATTCTAGCATTGCCACATACTTCACTTTTAGGCTCTTCTTCCAAATGTATCAAGATATGTTTCTTCCCATTTGATGTTATAGTATAGGTATTCTTCCTTCCATCATGTATTGCCTTTTTATCATACTGTCATGGTCTTCCCAACAATATATGACATACATCCATCGACATGATATCACACAATACGTCATCATTATAAGATCCTATATGAAATTTCACCAAACATTGTTCACTCATAAGTATCTTGTGTTCATCTTGAATCCATGCTATCTTGTAGGGCTTTGGATGTTTCAACCTCTCCAGATTCAGCTTCATCACCATATCTTCTAAAACCAAATTGTCAGTACTAACACTATCAATGATAACCTTGCAACATTTACTTATTGATTTGCATCTTGTCTGGAACAAACATTTCCTTTGTGGTGGTTCCTTATTTGTTTCTTCTTGGACCAAAGCTGTCCTCATGACTAATGACCCACCCTTCTCTAGCTTTCCCACTGAACTAGGTGATCCAACTGGTTCTTCCTCTGCATATGTTGTTCTTGCATTGTTCTCTGTCCTTTTGCAAGTACTCTCTTGATGACATTCAAATACTCGGTGTCCTTCACCTCCACACTTAAAATAGGTTCCTTTGAATGATCTCTTGTCAAATCCTCTTTCATCTCTTCGGTATCCTTCATTGGGGTAAGAATTAAGACTTCCTTTGTTACTGTGGTAGAAATTTATGTCATCTCTCCCTCTGTGATATGAGTTATTGTCTCTTTCTTCTTTTCGATATGGGCTACTCTCCTTTTTTTGCTCCGCAGAAGGTCTTCCTCCTCCATAATGTGTTCTACCTCTCTGAAATTTTCCTCCTCTATCTCTTTGTCTTTGCTCATGTCTCTTATTCATCTTAGCTTCAACTTTCAGTGCAAATTGATATGTTTCTTCCACTATTGTCATCCTTACCAAATTTAGTTCTCGAATGTTTATCCTCAGTCCATTTATGTACTGTGCCACTTTCTCCTTGCTTGTTTCACTATATCAGTCCTAATAGTCATCTTGTGGAACTCTTCAGTGTATGCCTTCATTGTCTTCTCCTTTTGCCTTGGGTTTTGCAATCTCTTCAACAATTCCAACTCATAGTCAATAGGTATGAACCAATTCTTCAACTTTGTCACCATCCTATCCCATTTTATGATTTTCTCTTTTCCTCTCCTATTTCTATCCAATTGAACTTCTTTCCACCAAATACCAGCATGTCCCTTCAACTTAGTTTTTGCAAATCTCACTCTTTCCAAATCTTCAATTTCCTCATACTCAAAGTATTCCTCCATGTCATTTACCCAATCAATCAATTCCTCAAGGTTTAAATTTCTAGTATAATTTGAAATTTCCATCCTAGGTCTCTTACCAATCTTAGAAATAGCTTTCAGCATCTTTACCTGATCTGATTCTTCTTCTTCTAGTGTTTCTTCATTTTGGTTGGCAGCTTGAAATTCATCATCATCACTTTCATCCTCGTGTCTAGGGTTTAGTCCTCTCCTTTTATCCTCTTCTACAACATCCAATCTAACTTTCATTGTTCTCATCATCTCTATCATTTCTTCCATTCTTCCGACAACATTGGCCATAGCAGGGATCCTTCTTGGTGACATCTCTTCCTTGAATCCCATGCAACTGCCTCAATTCGGTGATCTGACTACAAGGTTGCAATTTAGAAAAGTATGACAAAGGAGAAGAAAGTAAAATTTGCATGCACAAGATTGACAGGGCATGTAATGATATGGTGGGATCACTTGTAGAAAGAGAGACAAAGGAAATGCAAGGCTAAGATTAGGACATGGAGCAAGATGGAGGAGAGGTTGAAGAGAAAGTTTCTTCCTATGGATTATGCACAAATACTCTACATAACATTTCAAAACCTAAGGCAAAAGGAGCATAGTGGACAAGACTACATAGAAGAATTTTATAAGCTTTCCATTCAGATGGAGCAAGATGAAACTGATGAACAGAGAGCTACTAGATATGTGATTGGTCTAAAATTTCCTATTTAAGATGAAATAACCATGCATAGGATTCATAACTTGGATGATGTTTATCAACTAGCCTTAAAGGTTGAAAAAAAACTAGACAATTTTTAGACATCATCTTGGGGGGAAGGAGGAATATCATCTCCTTCTAAGGGGCACGTTGGGTTTAATCCCACAAGGGGGAAGTCCTCTCATGAAGTTAAGAAACAAGAAAATTCCAGACAAGGGTTTTAAAATCAACAAAGTGGATTTTAGAAAGGTAGAGGATATGGTGGTGGTAGAGGTTAGGATGCGCCACATAGGCCTTATGTTTGTTATATGAGTGGTGAAGAAGGGCATAGAGCATTTGATCTGAACTATTATAGAGAAGAAAGGAGGCAATGGGATCATCCAAGAGTAAATCTTCTTCAGCATGAGGAAGAGGAACAAATTTGGTGAAACCCTCATGATGAGAAGACCAATGATTGCTTCAAGGAAGGAGCATGCTAAAGGTAAAGATAGCAAAAACTCATGGCTATGTACACATTTTTTTTTAATCAAATGCACTTCAAATGGAAAGGTATGTAAGCTTATTATTGATGGTGGAAGTTGTAAAAATATGGTTTCTAATGAAATGGTATAGAAATTGGGTCTGTAATATGAAAGTCATCCTCATCCTTATCATGTTTCTTGGTTTAAGAAAGCAAATGAAGTTATTATTGATAAGAGGTGTCGAGTCAAATTTTCCATAGGAAAGACTTATAGAGATGAAATTTGGTATGATGTCATTCCAATGGATGTATGCCATGAGTTACTAGGAAGGCCATAGCAATATGATAGTAAAGTGACCCGTGATGAAGAGAACACCTACACAATTTTGAAGGATGGTTTTGTTTAGGTGGAAAAGAGAGACCTAATCACTACTCAACTAGGTACGTCAATCCTTCCAATTAAACATTGGGGGTACAAATTAAGCTTGGCTACAGTCCTGAAGAAGAGTCAAGCTACAAGGGGTTCTTCCCCTTTGTTGTAATTGAAAAGGTTGAGATTAGGAGGCTAGATCTAGGGTTTCTATGGTGAAATATGATGAAATAGAAGTAATTGACTCATTGGGGCCAAAAACCTAGAAAATAGAACCTGAGAGGAGCAAATTAGACTTGTCGAAGATCCCTACTGGAAGTAGAGGCTAGATCTAGAGGACTAGGGTGCTTAGGCACCCAGGTCCCAGGTTTTTGGGAAAGACAAAATCTGTGTGTGACTATATATGTTGTTTCCATCTCTTAGTTGTCCATCAAATGCCTGAAACTCCTGATGCAACCTATACACATGAAAGAGGGAAAAATGTTTGTGTTGTATAGAGGCTTGCCTCAGTCAAACCTCTTGTAAGTGTTCCCACTTCCACAACAACATAAATAAGTGTGATAGAGAGTGCATGCCCTAGGTAGGAAGAGGCAAAACATGTAATAAAGAGTGTTGTAATCAAAACAAATGACAAAGGTTGCTATGAGCATGAAACCCTATGTGGATGTATGTCACAACATGGAGCGTCCAAAAGGTGTTGATGAAGGAAGAAAGCTTCCTTGAATTCCTACAACAAGGGTTAATGTCTGCAACAATAACTTGCAGAAATAGAGATCTTGTAGATAGAGCAATGTCATAGAGAGTTGTTAGCATTCAAAACCTTAGAGAAAGATTCTTGGGGCTTCTAGGAGGGTTATGAGTGTTTAAGACTTGTTTATATGTGATTCCCAATTACCTTTTGATGGCGCAATTGAATTGAGGCCAACAAGGTGCATCATTTAAGTCATAAGGTCGACATTAAGATGTGAATTGTTAGGACTCTAGCACCTGGGTGCCCTAGTCTTAGTAATATGGGCTATCCAAATGCCAAGTGATAGAGGATTAAGTCTTGTTTATCACAGAAGTACTGAAAATTGCATAATGTAAATAGAGGTGATCATATAAGCCACAATGGATGCTAAATCTAGTGAAATTGTAAAGGGGTATACAATTTCCGATAGTACAGGTTTAAAGGTAGTTTTGTTGCCTCTTAAGGAAGAAGGGAAGATAGAGAACCTGTTGTCCATAAAATGATTTGTTAAGGGAATGAAGTTGATAGGGTTCTGTTATGCCTTAGTGGCCAAGAAATAAGAGATACAAGTGCAAATACTAGCAAAAGTAGCAAAAGTGTTGGAAGAATATGCAGATGTTATTCCCGATGAGTTACTTAATGGATTACAACCAAAGAGAGACATTCCACATCACACTGATTTAATTCCAAAGGCATCCCTATCTAATCAAGTAGCTTACAGGATGAGTCCAACAGACCATGCAAAATTGAATAGGCAGATGACTGAGCTAGTGAGGAAGGGAGTAGTAAAGGAGAGCATGAGCTCTTGGGCAACACCCGTGTTAATAACTCCAAAGAAGGATGGGGGTGGAGGATATGTGTAGATATCCATGCAATAAACAACATCACCATAAAATATAGGTTTCCTATACCCGATTTAGATGGCATGATGGATGTGCTTGCAGAAGCTTCATATTTTACAAAGATTGATCTACATAGTGGATACTATCAAATTCGCATTCGAGACGGTGATGAATAGTAAACTACCTTTAAGACTAGGGATGGCTTATATAAATAGTTGGTGATGCCATTCGAGTTATCTAATGCACTAATACATTCATGAGGATGATGAACTGGTGTAGGAGCACCTAACACAAGGTGGCCTCCATGAGGCATTTAACTTTATGATGTGTCTAATGCTCATTTTACTATTTTCAATAAGGTCCTAAGCTAACCATTCAATGTAATAAGGTCTGTTTGACCAATGCATGTTGAGTTAGTTTGTATCTAGGTTTCTGTTGTAAGTCCCAAGGACACTTGTCGATCTGTAATCACAAGGTTGTTAGTCAGTTGTGATCTCCCAGCCGCTTGGAGCTAATTCAGTACTACGCATGGTGAGTGGATAAATACCCTAGGATCAGATTGATTATGATCATGATGATAGATAGTTGCAATCAATTGTAGTTGAGTTCAGGTTTGATCAGAGTGTTTGCAGTTGTAAGCAGAGCATCTGTGCATATACATGTTCTGAAAGGCATAATAAAATTTTGTGTTGTACATCTTTCTGGCATTCAAATTCATTGTGTAATTGATTTTCTATTTTGAGGCCGAGATGGGTTCTTAACCCATTCCATCGGTTAGATTTCTTTGAAATCGGTGGAATGGTTGTATAATGTTTTCATTTTGTTTTTCTGTTTGTTCGATTTCATGCTTGCAAGATCGGGTACGGGATGCATTGAAAGATCCTAGCATCCTCATGTGCTAGGTTGGGAAAGTCTAAAATCTGTGTTAGATTGTTAAGGAAACGGATCTGAGTAATTGCAAGTTTTGCAGTGGACCAAATCGGCGAAATTCTGCTTTGTTTCATCAGACATACAATTTGTGTGTATATCGCATTTGCATGTCAAAAATACATTTCGTGTGTATATCGTAAGGGTCTTTCCTATGTGTATGTCACAAAGCATATCGGGAAGCATTGAGGCGTTGTATGTCAAGATTGTAAACATACATTGCAAATATACATTCTGTGCGTATATCGCTAATGTATGTCGGGTTCATTTTCTGTGTATCCCGCAGTTGTAAGTGAGTATCTCACAAATGGTTATCAAGATTGTATGCAGTAAACATACATTGTAAATGTACAAGTATATCGGCATACAATGAAGTCAACATTCGGTCTCATCAAATGCATATTGTGAATGTACATTGCGAATGTACAACGATTTAGATACAAGGAAAGTCAATGGTCAACTCCCATCGAAGGCATATTCTGCAAAGCATATTCTGAATGCATGTTTTGATTGTATCTTTCGAATACATATTTGGGTTGCATGTTTCGAATGTATGTTGCGCATATGCATTGCGTAGATACATTGAGTCGGGTGCAAAACATGATCGGCAGTAGCGGTGAAGGAAACCGGCGGTCACAAGTCAACTGAAGTATATTGTGATTGTATATCGCAAATGTATATTCTGAATGTACATTGGGTAATGTATCTTGCGGCAGATACAAGCGTTGAAGACATACATCGAGGTGATCGTTTGTAAGGTGGTCGATAAGAATGTTTTGCCGATAGGCGAGAGGTGCATGTATAGACATCGGAGAATGTATGTTAAGTAAAGTGGGACATACAAAGAGAGTAATACATGTTAGAGTAATTTTGGCTCCTCATCATGAACCAAGTGTTGCATGAGTATATCAGTAAGTTTGGAGTAGTCTATTTAGATGATATTTTGATATTTAGCAAGAGTAAAGAGGAGCACTTAATGCATTTGAGAGGGGTATTAGAATTGTTAAGGAAAAGTTATATGCATATTTGAAGAAATGCAGGTTTATGCAAAAAAGTTTGGTATTCTTGGGGTTTGTTGTTTTAGAAGGTGGAATAAAAATGGATGAAGAGAAGGTAAAGGCAATTATTGAATGCTCGACCCCAAGGAGAATATCAAAGGTGAGAAGTTTTCATGGCTTGGAAACATTTTATAGAAAGTTCATTAAGAATTTTAGTAGTATTGTTGCACCAATAACAGATTGCATGAAGGGGAAAGAATTTGTGTGGACAAGAGTTAAGGAAAAGTTTTCTACAAATTTGAAGAAATGCAGGTTTATGAAAAAGAGTTTAGTATTCTTGGGGTTTGTTGTTTTAGAAGATGGAATAAAAATGGATGAAGAGAAGGTAAAGGCAATTATTGAATGGCCCACCCCAAGGAGCATATCAAAGGTGAGAAGTTTTCATGGTTTAGAAACATTTTATAGAAAGTTCATTAAGAATTTTAGTAGTATTGCTGCACCAATAACAGATTGCACAAAGGGGAAAGAATTTGTGTGGACAAGAGTTACAACAGAAAGAGTTCCATTTTTTAAGAAGAAGGTGACACAAGCCTCTATCTTAGCATTGCCAGATTTTATCAAGGTGTTTGAAGTAGATTAATGCTTCACATGTGGGGGTTGGAGCAGTGTTCAATCAGGAAGGGAGGCCAATAGAATTTTATAGTGAGAAGTTAAATGAGGTAAGGAAGAAGTATTCTACCGATGATGTTGAATTTTATGCCATTGTAGAAGCATTGAGACATTGGAAGCATTACTTGGCGCCTAATGAGTTTATCCTATTTACAAATCATGAGGCCCTAAGATATGTGAACTCTCAGAAGAAATTAAATAGTAGACATGCAAGTGGGTTTCTTTCTTGGAGGGATATACTTTTGTTTTGAAGCATAAGTCAAGGAAGCATAATCAACTCATTGATGCTTTAAATAGACGTGTGGCATTTCTAACTACCATGGTGAGTGAAGTAGTTGGGTTCGAGAGTATGAAGGAATTGTATGATTCTTATTATGATTTTGGAAAGATTGTTAAACAAAGCATGAATCCTTTAGTAGGTGAGACCAGTACTAGTGATGATTATTTTATGTAAGATGGCTATCTCTTTAGGGGGAAGCAACTTTTTATTCCAACTGGGTCTGTGAGAGAGAATATTGTGAGAGAACTTCATAGTGGTGCTTTGGATGGACATTTTGGAAAAAATAAGACAAGTCTTAGTAGAGAAGTATTTGCAGCCAAAGACGAAGAGAGATGTGGCAAGCTCTGTATTAGGATGTGGGATTTGCCAAGTAGCTAAAGGCCATGCACAAAACACAAGGCTTTACATCCATTTCCAATACCAAATGGACCATGGATAGATTTGACTATGGACTTTGTATTAGGTGTACCACACTCACAAAGAGGTAATGATTCAATATTTGTTATTATGGATAGATTTTCAAAGGGATTATTTATTGCATGCATTAGAACAAATGATGCCACTAGAGTAGCAATATGTTTTTTAAAGAAGTTGTGAGCTTGCATGGTGTTCAAAAATCAATTACTTCAAATCAAGGCACAAAATTTCTTAGTCATTTTTGGAGGAATCTATGGAAGAAGTTGGGAACCAAATTGCAATTTAGTAGTGCTTACCACCCTCAAACAAATCGATAGACTGAGGTAGTAAATAGGAGTTTGGTAAATTTATTGAGTTGCATTGTCGGAGAGAAACATAAACAATGGGACATGGCTTTACCATAGCCTGAGTTTGCATATAACCGTTCTATAAACTGGTCTATAGGAAAATCATGATTCCAAATTGTTTATGGACATAATCCTCATGGGGTTTTAGACCTTGTCTAATTACCAATTGCAAAACATGTGAGTGATGATCTAGAGGCATTTGTAGGGCACATACAACAATTGCAGAATGAAGAAGAAAACTGCAAGACAGCAATGAGAAGTATAAGGCATCAACTAATGTAAGAAGGTCACAAGTATTTGTAGAGGGAGATTTAGTAATGGTATATTTACAAAGAGAGTAATTTCCCCTAGAAACATACATAAACTGAAATATAAAAAGAGTGGCCCATGCAAAATCATGAAGAAAATAAATGATAATGCTTATGAGGTAAATTTACCACAAATTTTTTATATTTCTCCAATATTTAATGTTTCAGATCTATATGCATTTCATGGGGAAGATAATGAAGATGAAGGAGAAGAGGAAGTGGATTCGAAGCAACAAGTACCCAAAAAGAAAGAACAAATAGCATAGGCTCTGGACAAAAAGACAGTGAACATAAGGTAGGGTAGCTACAACAAGTATTTGGTACAGCGGGAAGGATTACAACAAGAAGATAACACGTGGATCTCAGAATGGGAATTGAAGAAATTGGACAGGAACAAAGGGCAAGAGTTTACTCAGGAAAACTTATAGGACCTTATTTTCAACCAGAGGAGAATGAGTGGGACCATAAATTTAGGAGGCCGTAACTTTTGATCCAGATAGCCGATGAAGCCCATTTATTTTGGAGCCAAATTCAATCATCCAGGGCTTCAAAATTACAATTTAATGTTTTTACGAGCTTTTTAGAATTTTATAAGTTTAATACTTTAGTGTCTAAGTGTGATTTTTGGTTGAATTTCACTCTCAAGTTTAATTTAGTTGTCTACCTAATCTATGGGTAAGTTTTTAGGTCCATATGTTTTTAATTGCAAAACTACTAAAAATAGCAGTTTTTCTATTTTTAGCAAGTTCATTTTGTACTATTTTTAGTAATTTTGGTTGCTCTAGACTTTTTTAGTTGGACTCTCTGTTATGATGTCTTAATGATGGTAGATAGTGCGTTTTAGTGTATTTTTCCTTTAAAAGGAACAACTAGATGTAATCTTTTTTTAGAGAATGAGAATGAGATAGAGATTTTTGTGTTTTACTATTAAAATATATTGTTGAGTTTGATTGTATCTCTAGATCCATCAAGAATCAAGGGTACTCTTCTCGCTATAGTCTTGTCACTTGACACACCCAGTCATAATGCTCTAATTGGTGGAACAAGTTACAAGCATGTCATGTCCCTACATTGATAAATTATAATTGAATCATTTATTCATTCAAATTAAATAAACACTAATCAGATAATATATTTAAATAATTAAGTATTATATACTAAAGCAATATTATATATTATATATATAATATTATTATAATTACAAGTATATAAATAAATATAGATTATTATTATATAATATAAATATTAATATTAATATTATACTCTAAATATATATTATTATAATTATAATATAATAAATATTAATAATATTAATATTATAAACAATGC
The DNA here is from genome assembly GCA_027924645.1 of Cunninghamia lanceolata. NCBI lineage: Eukaryota > Viridiplantae > Streptophyta > Pinopsida > Cupressales > Cupressaceae > Cunninghamia > Cunninghamia lanceolata. The sequence goes on from BSBN01000942.1 coordinate 3,326,186, forward strand.
TAGCAACCCTTATAAAGGTATGTGATTCCTCAAGGAAACCACGGCTAGGGTATATTATAACCGATCCTTGGGAGAGGCCAGGGATAATAAAAAAAATACTATTATAATCATATAACTATCTTTCCATGACCATTCAAGTCAACAACTAGACTAAGACATAGCAGCAAATAATATTTATCTACATCCGACAGTTATATATGATGGAGCAAGACAAATAGTTAATAATTGCGATTAATATAGAGCAACTATCCACATATAAGAAGATGTGAATTACATACGGGAAACAATAGCAAATATAATATCAATATAGTGATTTCTCAATTATAAGGACAACGATCATATTTCAAGCACCAAAAGATTGCATTAATATGGCCATACGAATATGCTATCAATGATAAACTACTAGTAAAATGCACCTATTGAAATAGTCCACGTAAACCAAGAGGTAACTAATGCTAAGTATGATTAAGGAGTCGCCCATTAAGGAAAGATAAACGTTTATAAAAATATACCATGAAGGGTGGCAACAGTTGGCCAACCAACATTGTTGTCCAACCTATAAGTAATAATCAACGATTGGATGAAGGGGAGAGAATCAATCAGAAATACATATCATTGAATTACAACAAAGATAATTCAGACAATCCATCAATTGATCATACCAGTATTACAAGCAACACAATAATAAATCAATATCTCATACAGCAGCAATACAATTCAAATTAGATTAGAATAGAGAACAAACAAGAGATGTATAATAATATAATTCAGAGAAGAAGATATACAAGATATTCAGTGACAAATCAGTCATATACCAACAAATTGGTGAAGAATAACAGTAGTGAGATAGATAGAACACATACAGATTTGATAAGGGAATATCATAACCACGGATCAATCAAGATAATTGGATATTCAACATCATCGATTGAAGGAATAAGGAAATCAATCTTCAGCAGTCAACAACAATATAGAACCTGAGCTGAAATAAGAGGGACTGCAACCAAGGTAAAAAATCAGCAGTAGGTAAGAATTAGTAAATGTGTTTATTAATGATTATTAAGTATGAGATTTGTGAGATTATATATATATATATATATATATGAAACTTGATAAGTGATGGCATAACCATCTCATCACTTCTATTTCCTATAACCTTAGGAGAGGTGGTCTTGTTAGGGAGAGGCGGGGTAATTCCATCACGATGCATTGGAGAGGGTTTAACGTGCCCTAGACAAGGATGCTAGGGAAAGGCGGAGTAATTCCATTCCCAATGTGAGTAATTCCATTCCCAATCACATTAGAGAGGGTTCAACGTGCCCTAGACAAATAATTCCCCATCCATGGTTAAGGATTAGAAGGGAGATGATATGGAAAGATGAACTTAGATTGTTACTTCTATTTTCCTCTATTACTTCATCCTTAAAGGAATGTTAGGTATTGTAAGGGAGGGGCAGTGTAATTCCACCCGCAATAAGGCCCGTAGGCTGGGTCTAGGATGATCTCCATGCGCCCTTGACATGTAAAGCCTAGTTCCATGAGGAAGAATAATAAGGAAAATATGAATGTTGAGTTATGGAATGTATTATAGAATAGTCATCAATAGTGAGTGACAATTATGAAATGAATAATACTTTAACAAGGAATGGTATAATTATATTATCATTGATCTTATTTGATCTTATCATTGAAATTTATTGATCTCTAATGTTTCTAATGTCTCCTTGAGAATCACTTTGAATGTAGATTTAGGATTAAGTGTTTCCACTAGAAAGGGGACATTACAAGTGGTATCAGAGCAGTCATCCTACCATCCTGTGTATACTACGTGTGCCTTACATATATTCAAGTGTATACTTTGTGACTTATGTGTATGCTTTGTAACATATGTTCATGTGAATGCTTTGTGTATTACGTGTAATCGTGTGTATGCTTCATACTCATGTGTATACTTGATGACCTTGGGATGGTGGACGGGTCCATGGTGTAGTATGGGATGCACCGAATCCCCTTCCCAATTGTCCAACGGTATACTTCATTCGAGTGTACTTGTTTTTGGGTGTGTACTCTGACTTAACTATGTATCCGAGTTTATACTCTATGACTTTGTATTTGTATTTGAGTGTATACTCTGACTTGCATTTGTATTTGAGTGTATACTCTATGACTTGTGAATATATTTGTATTCGAGTGTATACTCTATGACCTTGTATTCAAGTATGATTAAGTATTCAAGTGTATACTATATGATTTGTACTTGCATTCGAGTGTATGCTCTATGATTTGTACTTGCATTCGAGTGTATCCTCTATGATTTGTACTTGCATTCGAGTGTATCCTCTATGATTTGTACTTGTATTCAAGTGTATACTCTATGATTTGTGTATAGCTTTGAGTGTATACTCTATGACTTTGTACTCAAGACTATGTATTCAAGTGTATACTCTATGACTTGTATTTGTATACTCTATGACTTTGTATTCAAGTGTATACTTTATGACTATGTATTTGAGTGTATACTCCACGACATTGTGTATTCAATAGTATACTTTATGACTTCATATATAGGTGTATTCAAGTATACTCCATGACTTCGGTATTCAATTGTATACTTTATGACTTTGTGTATTCATACTTGGTGGCTTGCATGTATTAATGCAACTTACGTGTATTCATATTATGACTCCACGAGTGTGCTTCATGCCTTGCGTGTATTCATATTCATGTGTATGCTTCGTAACTTATGTGACTCATATGCATACTTCATGTATTTACGTGTGTGCTTCACACTTCGTGTCTTACGAATACTTCATATACTTCATGCTTCATCTACTATGTGTATACTTTGTGTATTACGTGTATACTTTGCATCTTCATGTATCATGTGTATGCTTCATGCTTATTGTATTACATGTATTTAAGTGTATGCTTCACATGTATTTATGTGTATACTCCGTGTATTATGTCTTACCCTTCATGTATTATGTATATCCATGTGTGTGCTTCAAGTCTAACGTTTCTTAACAAGTTACTCTATGTTTGTTTAAGATTACTTATGTAAAGGCCAAATCTCTAGAGCCTTATTTGTCAAAAGCTTCTTGGGTTAAGAAACACTAACAAATAAACAGTCAAGAGAAAAGGTATGACTCTATCAAACTTGAGAACATTTCATTTGAGAAAGACATCCAAACATCATTGAAGGATTCAATTGAGAATAGAACCCTACGAGATTTTACAAGTAAATAAGAAAATAAAATGGAAAGTAAAGAAGTGGAGATGAATATAACATACAAGCAATACAATCATATGAAACATAAGTAACACAAGAAATTAGCATACAAGGAAAATTAGAAATGGAGCATGTAGATCTATAACATACAATACGGATTCAAATACTAAAATCAAATTTAGATTCGTCATCAACTACATTTCATTCAATTCGAAATACACTTGCTAATTTGTTTCATCCTCTATGTCTCTCTTCAACATCATGGCTCTTCTCCCTTCTAATAATATTATCTATCATTATGCTATCTTATCATCATTCATTAGAATCTTGGAATCTTAATACTCTCAAAATCTTCTTTAGCATTGAAAATATTTTCATTGCTTAAAACCACATCTTCATCTATGATACTTGCATCACATCGTTATTCAAACATTAAACAAATGCTTACCTTTACATTTGTCTTTCATTTGACCTTTCAAGCATTCCTTGGTTACAAATTCCCTTTCATGGAATCACAATCATTTTCTCTTCACTAATGCATGTTCATCCGAAATCAAAACCATGACTTTGTTTCAACACATTGAAGGTAAACGTTAAAGTGTAAGGTAATGAAAGAACTTGTCGTGATTGCTTGAGGACAAGCAATCTTGAGTGGGGAGGATTGTCATGTCCCTACATTGATAAATTATAATTGAACCAATTATTTATTCAAATTAAATAAACATTAATCAGATAATATATTTAAATAATTAAGTATTATATACTAAAGCAATATTATAAATTATATATATAATATTGTTATAATTACAAGTATATAAATAAATATATATTATTATTATATAATATTAATAAAAATATTAATATTATACTCTAAATATATATTATTATAATTTTTTTTTTTAGACTGCAGGAATCGGGTAGCCCCCCCTATAAACTGCAGTGTGCTTGGTAAACTTTTTTCACGTGACCGGTGACGCTGGCACGACACGCCCTCGGTACCACGAGGACAGGGGGAGACTGGACCTCATGACTTTCTTTATCGCAACGGAATTTTTTAGCCAATCGAGCCAGGGCCCCACCCCATATTATTATAATTATAATATAATAAATATTAATAATATTAATATTATAAACAATGCTAGCAACCCTTATAAAGGTATGTGATTCCTCAAGTAAACCACGGCTAGGGTCTATTATAACCGATCCTTGGGAGAGGCCAGGGATAATAAAAAAATACTATTATAATCATATAACTATCTTTCCATGACCATTCAAGTCAACGATTGGACTAAGACGTAGCAACAAATACTATTTATCTCCATCCGGCAGTTATATACGATGGAGCAAGACAAATAGTTAATAATTGCAATTAATAAAGAGCAACTATCCACATATAAGAAGATGTGAATTACATACGGGAAACAATAGCAAATATAATATCAATATAGTGATTTCTCAATTATAAGGACAACGATCATATTTCAAGCACCAAAAGATTGCATTAATATGGCCATACGAATATGCTATCAATGATAAAACTACTAGTAAAATGCACCTATTAAAATAGTCCACGTAAACCAAGAGGTAACTAATGCTAAGTATGATTAAGGAGTCGCCCATTAAGGAAAGATAAACGTTTATAAAAATATACCATGAAGGGTGGCAACAGTTGGCCAACCAACATTGTTGTCTAGCCTATAAGTAATAATCAACGATTGGATGAAGGGGAGAGAATCAATCAGAAATACATATTGAATTACAACAAAGATAATTCAGACAATCCATCAATCGATCATACCAGTATTACAAGCAACACAATAATAAATCAATATCTCATACAGCAGCAATAAAATTCAAATTAGATCAGAACAGAGAACAAACAAGAGACGTATAATAGGATAATAGGATAATTCAGAGAAGAAGATATACAAGATATTCAATGACAAATTAGTCATATACCAGCAGATTTGTGAAGAATAACAGCAGTGAGATAGATAGAACACATACAGATTTGATAAGAGAATATCATAACCACGGATCAATCAAGACAATTGGATATTCAACAGCATCATTGATTGGAGGAATAAGGAAATCAATCTTCAGCAGTCAACAACAACATAGAACTTGAGCTGAAATAAGAGGGACTACAACCAAGGTAAAAAAATCAGCAACAAGTAAGAATTATTAAATGTGTTTATTCATGATTATTAAGTATGAGATTTGTGAGATTATATATATATGAAACTTGATAAGTGATGGCATAACCATCTCATCACTTCTATTTCCTATAACCTTAAGAGAGGTGGTCTTGTTAGGGAGAGGCGGGTAATTCCATCACGATGCATTGGAGAGGGTTTAACGTGCCCTAGACAAGGATGCTAGGGAAAGGCGAAGTAATTCCATTCCCAATCGCATTGGAGAGGGTTCAACATGCCCTAGACAAATAATTCCCCATCCATGGTTAAGGATTAGAAGGGAGATGATATGGAAAGATGAACTTAGATTGTTACTTCTATTTTCCTCTATTACTTCATCCTTAAAGGAATGTTAGGTATTGTAAGGGAGGGGCAGTGTAATTCCACCCGCGAAAAGGCCCATAGGCTGGGACATAGTTTCCCATAGGCTGGGTCTGGGATGGTCTCCATGTGCCCTTGACATGTAAAGCCTAGTTCCATGAGGAAGAATAATAAGGAAAATATTAATGTTGAGTTATGGAATGTATTATAGAATAGTCATCAACAGTGAGTGACAATCATGAAATTAATAATCCTTTAACAAGGAATGGTATAATTATATTATCATTGATCTTATTTGATCTTATCATTGAAATTTATTGATCTCTAATGTTTCTAATGTCTCCTTGAGAATCACTTTGAATGTAGATTCAGGATTAAGTGTTTCCATTAGAAAGGGGATATTACAAAGCAATATGTTAATATTTAAAACCCCTTACACCACCATGGGCAATAGATATATGAATCAAAGACCTAGCTCATTGATAGGGATGTGTTATAATGGCTACCAAGAGTGGTAGTGTGTTCTCATGACATATAGTTTATCTTCTTCCTTATGTGAGGTAGTCGGTATATAGGTAAACTACATAGTTGGGAAATGGATCTGAGCATGGTTGGGGCACACCTAGGGTTGTGATATGTTAATATGGTCTTGTAAAATGTACGGGTCAATGCCTCGTGTTGTTTGTGTTTTATGTTGTGTTCATGGTGTTCTTTGATTGTAGACTTGTTCATGTTGTCATGTTTTGGATGTGTTATTTGTTTTACTATTATCATGTATTCTATGTTATTGTCCTCATGATTTGTATGTTCTTGTTTTTCTATTAACTTTAAGTTGGGTCCATATGCCGAATAAAGGGATTATGCTAAGGTACTAGGATACATGTAGCATGGGATGCATGTAGTCCTACCTTGAGGATGTGTTGATTAATTAAGGTGCATCGCTTCAAAGGATGAGTGCTCTCATAGTATGGGATACAAGTAGTGGTCATTTAGGGATGTTGCATATGGTCATGAGTGCATAACATTGGTTGAGCTTAGTGTGTTTGTGACACCTTTATGGATGTAGTATTATGGCGTTGTTTGTATGAGTGTCGTATTTTGTCTTGTAAATGATTTGTGTTATGTATTTTATGTTTGTGAGTATTTTGAGTGCTTGAATTAATGCATTGTAAGATCTTGGTTAATTTGGTATGATCCATTGGGGTGTTATTGATGTTTGCGTGTGTGTTGTTAAAGTGGATCATCTTGAATAAGTTGTTTGGCTTATAGATTTGATTGTATATATGTGAATATAATGGAAAATGAACTAAAAATATAATCATGAGAAGTGTTGTACTTCACTCCTTTAGATTATCTGTTGAGTACTTCATGTTAGACTGATGATTGGGGAGGATTGGCTTCCTTCAATGTGTGGGTTCAATGCCTTTCCCATAATCAACTAAAACTTGGAAGGAATAGATTGCATATTCAAGCTAAGAGTTTTTGAAATGTCACATACTTGTTAGGGACATTACAAAAGTGGCTAAACTCCTATCAATGTGGGTTGACTTCCCTTGATTGAATAAAATTTAAATTAAAGATTTAAATTTATACATGGCCGACTTGTTACAGGTCAACTTCCTTAAATGTTTCAAGACTTATATAAGCATGTTTTAGATCGCCCAAGTAAAGGCAGTGATTAAAAGGAAATTAAAGGCAGAAATTAAAAAGAGATTAAAGGCAGAAATTAAAAAGAGATTAAAGGCAAAAATTAAAAGAGTTTAAAGGCAATGCTTATGTATAAAGACTGATTCCCTTTGGAGATTAAAAGAAACTAAAATCACTTGCTTATGTTGGTCGACTACTTCTCAAATCAGCACCATCCTTGTGGTTAGTAAAACAAATTGAAATTAGATTTAAACATGGGCCGATCCTATGTTGGCGCCCAAAAAGCCTTGTATATATGGGACGCCTCCTTTGGTGAAGCCTGACCGTTCATTTTGTAAAGTGGTGTCTCTTAAATGAAGTCGCGTTCTTTTGAGAAGAGTGTGAGGATATAAAATAAATGGGGAGTGTGGGAAAAAGGAAGAATATACAGGGGATTATCACCAAATCAGCAAAAGTATATATAGAAGGCAGAAAGGAATATATCAACAGTGATATCTATATGCAATAATTGATAACAACAAAGAATTATTTATTGTGTCCTCTCATTCTATTAATCTATTATTCCATCATTCTATTATTCGATTATTATATCATTCTTTCATTCTATTCTTCTATCATTATATCATTCCATTCTATCATTCTATTATTCTATTATTCTATCATTCTATTACTATATCATTCTTTCATTCTATCCTTCTACTCTTCTATCATTCTATCATTCGATTAGTTTATCCTTCTATTATTCTATCATTCTATAATTCTATTATTGAATCAATCAAATTAGCGAATATTTGAGATATCAATTAGCAATCAAAGGAAGCTATCTTCATTGGAAGGAAGTCATATAAGAATCAAGCAAAAGGAAATATATCAAGTATATATATATTGGCAATACAACAAGTGTTAACAACAAAGAACAATATATTGCAATCCTTGAACCAAACTTGAAATCTATCAAGAGGTACATTGTATCAACCATCTAACAAATTCCTAAGCAATCCAATTGAATTCAGGGTGATGTTTTGCAGGTAGGAAGAATGGCCCTTCCGAGTTCACAAGATGTTGAAGTATTGATAGGCCCCTTCATCAAGCACGCCACCCTGATTTAGTTATCTCATGGGCCGGGAGGCGTATGAGTGCTCCTGGGCTTGTTGAAATAGTGGTCTTCATGCATCTTATCAAGTACGCCACCCCGAGATGAGACACTCGTGGGCTGGGAGGCGGCTAAGTGCTCCTGGGCTTGATCAAGGAGGGTCTACCTCCAAGGTGAACTGGGAGTTGTTAGGTGGACTGACCCCTTTCATGCTCTCGGCAATATTGTTAGGTGGACTAACCCCTTTCAATATTGCTACTTGCAAGAGTTCCTAAGGAATTCACTATGGGATTAGCTTGAGGAATGGTGTTATGATGGATTGAACTAAACATTGATTATGCTATGATGATTTGATCTCATTATTTATGTTATGAAGTATTGATCTCATTATTAATTATGTTATGATAGATGAATTTAGTATGAATGATGCTATGAACTGGATATTATCTTAATTTATTGATCTTTAATATTTCTAATGTCCTTTTCTAGTAGTTATTATTGTATGCAGGTAAAGAAATCAGGAATATCCTAAAAAGGGACATTACAATTTTCATATGTATAATGTACTTGAGTAAAACCACTTTTCTATGTGGCAAACTGGCTCGTTGGGCTATTAGTACTTATTGTGATTATTGATGAGGGTTGTAGTTCTCGACCCATTGTATTTTTTAGTATCAAATAATGTGTTATTCATTTATTGTACTATTAGTGTACTTGTGAGATCATTGAATCAATGTAATTCACTTTCTTGGTTACTTATGTTTATTTACATGCATAATATGAGATATGTTTTTAATTAATGTTAAAAGTTAAGAAAATTTTCTAGTAGCTTTTTGGGTATGTTCATTATATCATAAAGGGAGTTCTTTATCTTTTAATCTAGTGTTTTCCAAAGTCTTTCCTTCTAGATACCATGAAGTAATAAATACAAATGCACACACTAGTCCCTCACTTCTACAAAGATCAATTACTTATCTAGTTTTTATTTGTTGTGGGGAAGGTTTGGAAAAAAATAGATTTTTCATTTTCTCAATGATTGATTTATGAACCAAAGACCATGAGGTTCTTTCAAATACTCAAGGCTATTTCCCAAAGAAGATGCCATTTTTTGAGCCCAACATGTCAATTTTATTAAAGTTGAGGCCAATGTGTTTCCAATGGGATTTTTCATGGTTTTCTTTGTAATGTCTAGTATGTTCTTTTCTATTCGATCCTCATAAACCCTAAATCTAGTTCAGTCTCAAGCCCTTCATTTCTTCTATTAGCTTGCCTTGTTTCCTTCTTGTTCTAGGTCTATTGGAACAGTTTATTTACTTGCCTTGTTCCCATCCATCTTTTCTACTGTGAGTTTTTCCAGTTTATGTTCTTGGTTCAATCGCTTATGTTTGGTTCCTAGGTCAATTGGACTTGTTCATGTCTATTAAGTCCAAGTAGAACCAGGGAAGTCTTCTTTTAATTCAAGAGGGTGACATTTTAAACTAGTTTTCACTGTCTTATTGCCTCTGGGTGGATCTTCAACATATTTTCCTAATCTTTTTCAATTTTTTTTCCTAATGGGCCTTATGGACTTGATGAACAAATTTCATTCTTATTTGTTTGTTTCCTCATGTCTAGTTTTCCCATCATGTTCAATTCCCGAAGTTATAACAATTTCATGGTTGATGATGTAGTCATGGATGGAGGGTCCAATAAAGGATTGTCCAACCATGTAGCCTTAACACAAACACCCACAACCAATGCACAACGATATTCTGTTGTAATGGGCTTCTAACATGCTAGGCCTCATTTGTTTGATTACAAATTACAAAATTCAAAAGATATTGCAATACAATGCCCAAACTTGACTCCCATCTCAAATCTCTCACTTGACTCCTTTCAAATGATTATGAATGATATTTATATAGCAGCTCTTAGCCTTAGGAATGATCTCAATCAACCACAAGGTGGTGTAAAACATGATGCCTTGTAAAGATGTGTAGTCAACCAAACACATAGAAAGAACCTTCTAGAATGAGCACGGTGATGATGGATTGATGAAACTTGATGTAGTTCATACCATAAGCTCTCCTTTGTCACTACACGATTTGGAAAGGTGTCGTAATCCTTGAACATTAAATTGTTTGTTATTTTGTTATGCCTGGTAATGAGTCTATAAGTGAATTATGCCTTTGTGGTGATCAAGGTCTTCTGACAAAATGGATATATTGAAGGATCAATGATGAGCATGCATCCCCAACCGTGAGGTGAAACATGCCAATGCAAGTAAATGTGGTAGGATTTGTGATGACTAGTAATGTTATTTGAAAACCTGCAAACAAACAAAACAAGTGAAAGAAAATATTTTTGGTTGATGCAAGATTGCTCTTACACTTGGAATGCTCCTACATCAATCGATAGCCTTACAAACTTAAAAGATTGTTTATACTTAGTTTGTTTATTTATTTATTTATTTTTACTTATAAAGTTCTTAAATTGAATTTAAACCCTGAGTTCTAACCTTAGTTGGCTGTGACATCTTATTTTAACCTTAGTTTATCATGTGGATTTGGTTTATCATGTCCTCACATGAAACTATTTTTAAGTTAAGACCCGATGAGATTTTAGATGTGTATTGGTGTTCAATCTGATTCATCATCTCCTCGTGCATGGATCTAGTCTCGCACTCATTAATCTCCCCAAGATATCCTTTCCCTCCAATGAGTATGAGGACCCAAGAAACTAACTTCAAATAAGTTCATTTTCCTATCGTCTCCAAGTGGATTCCAAGGTATTTTTGCTCTATTTAAAACATGCACATTTCCTTATGTTTTTCAAATTTCAATTTTTTTAGGATTCTTTTTATTTTTCCTCACTCGTGATTTTCTTATTGCCTCCTTTTACTCTCCTGATATGATTTTTGCACCTAATAAGTCTTACAAACTAGAGGGAATTCTTCAATCTTGTTTAATGTCAAATATAAAGCCTAGATTAAAGTCAAATGTTTATATAACATGGTACTTACATACGACCAAACTCAATCCTAACCCAAGTTTCAGCTCTAATGTAACTCAAGGTTACAACTAGTGCTATCATTGAGGAAACTTTTAGACTTGATATTGATAACTTTGCAAACATGAGGGAGTTTTTCAAGTCTGACTTAATCCTGGTACTTCAATGCATATGATTCTTAGGATGCAAGTTGAATCTAACCCAAGTTTCACTTGGTTTATTGTAGGGTTTATTTTTATTGGGCCTTTGCGAGTGAAACACATTGATTTGAAAACAAGACTATGGATATGATAATGGGTTTCAATTCAATTTTTGCCATCGTGTTCAAAAAAGTCATGAAGGGGCAACATCAATTGCAACACTTAAGCCATGTAATATGGTGGCACGTGGCACAAAGAATCCAACAAGCAGGTGTTGTGATATGGTGATGTGTGGTAGGTGGGATCCAAAGGTAGCAAAAGAGACAGACAATGAATACAATCACTAATATGCAAATAGTCTTTTGTTTTTCTTTTTTTCTTTTTTAAAGAGGTCACTAATATGTAAATAATGTTTTGTTGTTTTTTAACTTTTTAGCTTGTTTAAATTCAATAGATTAGATTTTTACAGTTTAGGTTGTTTTATGTGTAATTTAGCAAACCGCCTACAACAGTGTGCGACATGTGCTTTGTCGTTCTTCAAATTTTCTAAAATAAGAGGAATTTGATTTATTGTATTTAAATCAAATTTCTTTGCTTGTTGACAAAATAAACACCAGTAAACATAGACCTATATTACCAAAAAAAAATGGTCTACTTATTTATTTGCCATTATTTATAAAAGTATATTTTATATTTTTTTATATTTTCTTCTGAGTATTTAAAAATAAGTCTAATATACTATTTTTTTTCATTTTTTTTACTTTTATAGGTATGAATGAAAAAAAAATGAAAACTATTGTGTATATTGTGATATCCACCATATTTGATAACCCTACTTGTAGGAGCAAGGACTCTAGGCATAGACATATAAACCCTTGGGAGGTCATGCTAGCAAAGATAAGAGAGATTGTTGGAACAATATCAAGGGGAGGAAATGTTTGTGACATTGAAGAGGCACAATCTTGGTGGGGACCTAGTGATAATGACTAATTACAACATTGGTCGCACAGTGGTTGAGATGAGACTTTGATGTACCCATAACGATGTTTCTATTTGGAGCACTCAAGTATGCATAAGTTGACCTAGATAGAATTGCATTACATACACTAAAAGCTTTTCCAATGGTGGAGAGGATTTGAGGTACTAATCTTTGGATTGATGTGTTAGCATTCCTCTTATCTAGTATTAGAGTCGTTGGCATTAAGAAGCATGGTTTAGGTGCTAATCTTTACATTAACATGTTAGCATTCCTCCCCTCCCCCCCCCCCCCCCCCCCCCCCCGCTAGTATTATTATTGTTACCATGTTTTTGGGTTGATCTGTTAGATCAAAAAGTTCTGTCATTTTAAAAGTTGTCTTTAAGGTGCAAAGTACTTCATTATTGTGTTAGGCAAAAAGATTTATCAAGCCACAAATATGCTTTGTTGTATAAGCCCTCAAGTTGATATGATTAGCTAAAAGTTTTAGTAATCCTCACTTTTAAGTGCGATCTCTCAAGTTCATTGGGTGAGCTAAATTGCCAATTCACATTTAGGGCATGCTTTAGGGTGATAGTCCTAAGTTGTTATATTAGGACAAAGCTTTGCTAATGTACAATTTTGGTGTGTCATGTCTTGTGGTATTAATATCCTCTTTTAATACTAACGTCACCATGATGTTAGTGGTGTCTTAATAGTCCCTCTTTTAACTTATGGTTGTACTCCTAAGTTACCTTGAGGGTGAAAACATGTACTCCATGAGTGAAATGAAACGTTCAAATCTAGAGGCGGTGGGCAAGTTACCTCAAAGCAATATAAAGTAAATAGAAAAATAATCTCATTGTAAAATGATTGCATAAGAGAGGTCTCATACACCAAGTTGTGTCATTTGGTGGTGACCTTTAAAACTACACACAAAGATAAACACACACACACACACACACACATATATATAGGATCGTGTTTTACAAAACATCTTCAAGTTTTGATTATTATACAAAATGTTTATTCACCAATTTTCTATAGTGGAATTTCATTCCACGCTACTCTCTATGGTAAAACTGATGTTAATATTTGAGAGAATGGTGTTAGTACAACCATAAGTCTTGCAAACCAAACTTTGTTTCTAGATTGGCATAGCTTTTAGTGAGTGATGCCTTGATAAGTATTCATTGTCTCTAGTTGTTACCAATGTTGAAAAAGCTTACACCCCAACAATTATTTAGAACATGTTTTACAACACTCCTTTTTCTTTTTAGACACTAATTTCAACATTCCGCTTTAAGGGTGGAAGAGGCATACTTATCTCAAAAACTCCATGACCACAAGGTGCTACAGGTAGTCAATGCCCATGCCATGGTACCTAAGGTCCTTGGCATTATGTCTAATGAAAGGATTATTCCGTAGAGATGAATATGTTATGCGGTTGGCAACCTTTGATTTAGACATTATGGTGTAAAACTTCGCATATATAATAACCATTCTCCTTTTCTCAAGCACACTTAGGAACATTTTTGTTGTGCAAAGGTTAGAAACTTATTTGCGTCTTGTGGATGGTTACATTGGGCAAGTGAAAGCATTTGTTTTTAGTGGGTGGGATCCAACAGTTGTTAACAAGAAAACTGATATATTGAAGGATAGTTTTTTAATTCCATCATGATGCATAGAAGGGCCTTCTGAAGGAGAAACAAGAGATATGGAAACAAAGACATAGAAGTTGATGATGATTATGGGAAGGCCTCGCATAGCTTATGGTTTTCCTCCATTACTTGTGTAGTTGACCTACCATCTCTCTATGTCTTGATATTAAATAAAAAGACAAGGTCACTCCTCGCGACGCTTATATTTCCTTTGTTAGAACACAAGCCTCTGGCAACAATTAAATTTTGTTGAACAATGACTCTTAGGAATTCATATAACCATAATAAGAGAGATATTGTATGTAAAAGGCAAGAACGTGGTTGTAGGAAATGTAAACTTTGAGAAATAAAATAGGATTTCTAATTTAATATCACTAAAATCAATTCACATCTTCAAAATGCTCTCAAGTCTTAATTTGATCAGCCCCATCATTAACTTTGATTTGGAAATGCCATTTATAGCTTTCAAATTGATATCAAGTGTCAAACATTGGATACTTTTGTCATGACAGTGGATGTAAAACGTGTAGTTTTGCCTTCTATGGTGAGCACCACATAATTCAAAAGAGTGTGTAGACAACAGGTAGATCAATTTGTGCAAGTCCTGCAACATCCAAATGTTGTGGAAAAAATTGATGAGGCTTTAAGTTGATCCAACTAATGGTGCTACAAAAAAGAAGCCACTTAGTTTTCCACTTTTTGATCTATTGTGTCCATGTTCCTGCAAAAAGTGAATCTGGTGCAATTGTCATCTAAAATATATAAGTAGTTGGCTTGTTTATCAACCACAACCATTGTCCATGTTGCAAATCCTTTTAATAAGAATATAACTTAATTAATAACACTTAAAAAGATGTTGCTTGATTATGAGGGTCTCCCCTTCCACTGCAGACGATGCTTTGCCATCAAACACATGGCTTCTGATATCCCTTCTCGCCGTAAGGTAGGCCCAACGACATGGTGGCGCAATGCCCTCGCTGACCACTTGTCTGTTGGTGGTTCTAATTATGAGGTTGCCATGCCTTCTCCTATTGTGGATCTTGAGCCTGGGGAGGTTTCCCCTAGGGGTGGTGCGATTTTGGCAATTTCCTCAACTCCTACCGAGAGCTCTTCTGTCGATCCATTTATGGTTGCTCCCCAATTGACAGCTCGTTGTGCTAAGACCACTACTCCTACTATGTCTTCTAATTCTGTGCAAATTTTGACTTCCAAGGTTCCCTCGCGGGATGTGGCTTTGGTCGAGGAGGCGGTAGAGGATTCCCCTCTCCATTCTCCTCATTCGAAAGATTCAGATAATGCTATTTCCTGGACAATTGTCTGTTGCAAGGACCTTCCCAAATTTGTGACCGACTCTCATACCAAAGTCAAGGGTGTGCAGATTACCCGTTTGGGATCCGATGTTGTTTAGGATGGCCCTTTGTGTGTTGGGAGTTTTTGTTCCCAACAACAGCTTGGCTACAACTTCGTAAATGGTTTATGGTCCCTTCAAAACCAACTTACCCTAATAAAAACACTTAAAAAGATGCTCCCAAAAGGCATTAGTATCATATAATCAATGAGAGTTACTACTTTTGATATCCCCTTTGATGTTTCATGTGTGAAATTTCCTTCACTAAGAATGTACATTGGATAATTATGTTCTACTTGCAATGACTATTAAGACAGTTATATTTAGACTAATGTTTGGTGCTTTTATACGAGTCTATAATTCATAAAAATGTAGTTACATAAATATAACGAAAGAATATTGTTTGCATGTTTGAAAAAGACAATCCCGATGTTTTGCAGGTGAAACTTCAAATGAAACTAAGCCCACAATGCAAATTAGAAAACTTTTAAATTCACAAGAAATAAATTATAGCAGTTGACAAGCTAGATTCACCGTTTTGCAAAATGAAAAAACAATCTACATAGATGATCAATTTATCTTTACAAAAAAACAGCAGCTCATACATATTTCATTTGCTATTCGGTGTTTTATAGTTATTCCTTTAGTTGAAATGGCCAGGCCTAAGCTGTCTATTTTAAATAAAATATCAGCCTTCAATTAGTGACATCTAAAACTGAGCTTGTCAAAGCACAATGCAGCACCATAGCATCTCCACAAAAGATTTAAGCTTGAGAACAACAGCCATGTATAGAAGTTGCATCATTGCATACCTGATACCATCCTTGTGAACCATTCAAAAGTTACAAATAAGAAGTCACCACCAAATGAAATATTGACCAGCCAAAGAAAGCTTCTTCAAGCAAACTTTGACCAGAATTCTCCCACCCATCAAGAATCTCTTCTGGATCATAATTTGAGAACAGCATAAACTCGTTACCTATTTTGTTATGGTGTCCAGGCTGGAACCTACACCATTGTAAATTCAAAAGTTCTGCTGCAAGTTCCTCTTGAACTTTTGAGCACAAGAACATCACATATATAGAATTTACATCATTGCATACCATTTGCTAACAATTTTAAAATCATAAATGAAAATCACCTGTTAAACACTAAGCAGCCAAATAAGGCTTCTTGTTGAAATAAATTTTAACCAGAATTCTCCCACCCACCAAGCCGATCTTCTGGGTCATAATTTGTGAAAAGCACAAACTCATTACCTAACTTGTTATGGTGAGTGGGCCGGAATCCACATGGCCGGAGATTCAAAAGTTTTAGTGCGAGTTGCTCTTGAACTTTTCCTGAAATCCAAATCAATCAGTTTTAATGAGAAGAAAATTTACTTTGACTAAAACAAACATCCAGTTCATTCTTGGAATAAAAAATAATGCTAGTTCTAGCACTAAATTACAATGTTGATCTCTAAACCAAATATAAAATGACAACTTAGAAATGGATTCAACAACAATATTATATGTAAATAAAAGTATCGCCATTAATTATGAAAAATTGCATGTCAAAAGAAAAAAAATCTTATTATAGAATCAAGAACAACAAACAAAAGTCAGTGCAACAATATGACTTTGATTCTTATTATATCTTGTCCCCATGCATAGTCCATTTTCAAAATAGACAACCAAACAAAAGTATTGCTAGTAGAAGAAACCCCAACCAAACCAACAAACCACAAAACACTCACAGTATGGCTTTGATTCTTATTTTATCTTGTCCCTTGCATAGTTCATTTCCTAAATAGACAACCAATCAAATTTATTGCTAGTAGAAGAAACCCACACCAAACCAACAAACCACAAAACGCCCGTCTAGGGATTCACTCTTTTGAACATGCCACTTATACATGCAAAAGTGCTTCCCAGGCGAAAGATATGATTACATATATGTAGATACATAAATGACTAAGAGAGAAAATGTGTGACATGAAATCAATCTATTTCTTTTGGCCAATAGGAGTCAACACTAGGAAGCCACACATTTTGATAGCTCACAAACAACTCACAAATCTAATTACTGCCAATAGTATCTTTCTCTTGTTTAACAAAATCCATACCTGCACATTATGATGATGAGTATAATCCTATTCTGTTATGGTGTCTGGGATGGAACCTACACCATTGTACAAGTGTGGAATTTTTTAAGTCAAGCATGATTGCCAAGGCAGCAAGAAATTGCCAAAAATAGCAATTTAATCACCAAAAAATCATGTGCTCATCTGCACTTATAAATTTGCATTCTATCACTCTGAGCTCATTCATCCAAATTCAGATTTCTCAAGAGTGGATTCAAAGTTCGATGAAGCAATATTACTCAAGACCGGAATTGAATCGCATTGGATCAAATCCAATCAATTAGGGCACACATATTCTTTAGCAGCTCAACGATTTTCTCTAACATTTCGCATTGGTTGCAGGTCAGAATTGCTACTCTTTTAGGGTTCAAGATCAGTGATCTTCCAAGCAAATACCTGGGTGTCCCCTTTTTTGCAGGGGCTGGTCATCACTTGTTGTGGAAGAATCTTGTCGATGCCTTTCAGGCTCATCTCAGCTCATGGAAAGGGCGACAGCTCTTTTTGGCTGGAAGAATCCTCCTTATAAAGTCTGTGCTAGCATCCATACCAATCTATCTTATGTCAGCCCTCAAATCAGCAACAGGTGTTATCAAGAGTTTGGAGAAGATAATGAGGAAATTTCTTTGGCAAGGCATAGGAGAACAAAGAAAAATCCCTTTGATTGTGTGGGATAAAGTCTGTGCCTTGAAGAATGAAGGTGAAGTGGGAATAAGAAGCTTGCAGAAGCATAATGTTGCCTTGGGTGCAAAACTTGTTTGGAATATGTTCTCACAGCCATCTACTAAGTGGTGTCAGCTCTTGCAGAAAAAATATTTTATTATAATGATCATAGAAGGATTTTCACAATGGTCAATCCCCCTAGAGGGTCTCATATATAGAACTTCATGATGGATAGCAGATTTATTATTTCTTGTCATCTCACTTGGGAAACATGGAATGGGCAATTAGCAGACTTCTAGGAGGATTTGTGGAATGGTATGCCACCTTTAGGAACAACTGAGGAGATCCAAGATGCCAAAGCAATCCTTTCAATCATGTAGGGTAGAAAGGTTTATAATTACTTTGAACTGAATTCGAAGCAAGGCTATCATCAATCAAATGGAAGGATTTTTCAGGTTCTCCCATTCTGGAGGTACAAAAATTATTTCTGGCTAGTCTCCTTTCTCAGTGAAAAATCTTACACCAATGAAGAAGGCACAATCAGATGGGCAAGATCAAAATTAAGATGTTACTTAGATATAGGGATATGTTGCGGCTGCCAACCACTCTCTCGATCAGACTTGGCCCAGGCCATTGTGTTGGAAAAAGGTTCGTTTACCCAAAGCTAGGGCTTTTGCCTGGACAGCCGTCCATTGCAAGATTTGACCCAGGATAGGTTAAGGAAGTTTGGCACAATCAGATGGGCAAGATCAAAATTAAGATGTTACTTAGATATAGGGATATGTTGCGGCTGCCAACCACTCTCTAGATCAGACTTGGCCCATACCATTGTGTTGGAAAAAGGTTTGTTTACCCAAAGCTAGGGCTTTTGCCTGGACAGCCATCCATTGCAAGATTTGACCCAGGACAGGTTAAGGAAGTTTGGTTTTACAGGTCCCTCCAAATGTATATTACATTTAAATAATGAATAATCCGCTGCCCATCTCTTGATTCACTGTCCATATGCTTCCAAGTGCTGATCATGGCTTTGCACGAAATTGAATTGGTATAGGGTTTTCCCAAAAATGTTGCTCCATCTCTTCTATGGCTGGCCTATCCTCTTTCCTTCTGCAATTTCCTCAAGCATTTGGATACTCATCCCATCCATGATAGTCTAGCATATCTGGAAAGAGCGGAATAGAAGAATTTTTCAAAATAGAGCTCTTTTAGCAGATGACTTATGTGTCAAAATTGAAGTTGCCATTTTTGAAGTTGTAATGGCTCAAGCCTTAGAACTAATGGAAAAAGGTAACAGAATCATGAATTGCAATTCTCAATTACAGCAATCTTGGAATCTTCTTAAAACTCGGCCCATTAAGAGGGTTCCCAAAGTTAAGAAGAAAAAAATTCAAAGACTTGGGGCAAAATGGAGTTTGCCTCCTCCTAGGCATTTTAAACTGAATTCTGATGGAGTAGATAGAGGCAATCTAGGTGCCTTTGGAGTTGGTTGTTGTTGCCACCTGTGCAACACACCCAATTTTCTTTTTAGAATGGGCCCCCCTTTGTTTGACCCTTGTGCTTGCACTCTTTATTTGGACCCTCTCCATGTCCTCTTGGTTCATTCTGGTTTCAATTCGTGAGTCTCGCTAATATCCAATTAGAGACATTCATCAGACTCGTGAAATTCCATGTTTTATTCAAGGCATCTTTCTATTTTCGGGTTCTTGTTTTTCCCATGGTCATGATTTATTTCATTCCTAGGTTCATGATTTATTTCCTTGCAAGCTTTATGTTCTGTTGTCATGATTAAATCTAGGCCTGATTGACATTTAAACTAGTTTAATTTGAAGCTTTGCACCTGAAACTTACAAAACTTAACCCCCAATCTTTAGTGGACACGAAATCCTCAATCTAATCCACTTGAACCTTTAGGTCCACAATCCATGCTTTCCAAGCGTTTTAAGTCCAAGCCCGTGGTCGAGCGCCATGTGTCATTCGCAAACCATCCCCACATGGCACCTCCAGAGTATACCATGTCCTTTCGCAGACTTCAAAGTTTGGTAAACTGTGCTTTATCCGCTCCCTCACATCCAGACTTAACCATGTTATACACCTGTGGACCCCACTGAGCCTTATCAACTCCACTTTACAAGAACTTCATGTCCACATTCACCACGCTTTGAATCCGCAGCATCTCAGACCCCGCCACGTATCCTTCATGGACTCTATCCACGTGCTAGCTACGAGGTACCCTACATTTCTTCTATAGACTTCAAGGTCTATTTAGTTGTATTTCACTCATGGCCTTACATCCGTCACTCCAATGTTGTTGTCTACCAAACTCTCCAGACCTGAGTTCCCCATTGAATCCATTGGACCAGGGAGTTTATGTTCGCTCCCATGTCCAACATCCTCTACTACTTCCACATGTTCGTCTCGGCATTTGCCACTTGTCGCTTCGGGAATATATTGTTATCTCCCATGGACTTCAAAAGTCTAATAAGTTATATTTCCCTTGGCATCCCACATCCACGAGGCAAAAGATTTCAAATCCATGATACTTTTGGCCCTGAGGCCCGAACTAAAATCCATTTTATAGGGGGTTTCACATCTGCCAGTTGATAACACACCACTCACTGCCCATTTGTCTCACTCGGTGCTTGCCATGTATCACTCTCCATACTTGCCACATGTCACTCCCAAAATTCTCCGCTCTTGTCCACACTCCACAGATTTAAAGCTCTCGGTGAATTGGATTTAACTCAAACTTTCACATCCAAGTGTGAATATATTTGAGTTTTGAGAAATTTTCAGACCCGTCCACATGTCTCAATTATAATTTACCGCTAATTTCAAGTCTGGCACAACATTGTCGAGTCTATGACCACGTGTGTACCGTCCCCACCACCATGCTCATTTTGCTTGGCGCCATGTGTACCCCATACACTCTCTTGTGACATCATGTCAACTCCGCCACTACTTCCACGTGTTTGTGGACCTGATCAAATTTGACAGCTCATCTTGGCCTGCAACAAGCATCAACACCAAATTATGTGGATTTTCACGAACTTTCATGAATTTTAACACAGATTTAGCCTGCAATGAGTATGATTTATGATTCTCTAAGTTGTTTGACCCACAATGACTTTGACGATGACATAACTTGAGCCCGATTCATGAACTATGTATACTAACTAAGCCTAACATCACAAATTTTAACCCGGAATTCACGATTTTGATAATCTTTAAACTAACACAGAATTAAATCTAATTTCTTGAGCAGTTCTAGATTTCAAATTTCTCTAGAAATATCTTGAAATCCGATAATTTTTTCCTATTGGCAGATGGCTCAAGACATCATATCAGGACAAATCAGATTTTCTCGAGATTGCACAAGTAACAAAAGGGACAATCAGAAACACCTACAACAGCAAAGCCTTGGTAGCTAAGTATGTCCAACGCCGAAAATTTAAAGCAACATGGCCATAGAGTCTAGATGCAAGCTTGATGTTCTTTGAGTCTTGAATGCATGTCAGATCTCTTGTCAAAAAGTAAAGTTCAGATGTACATGAAGGCTGTAAAATATTGAATATTGATAAAAATTGGTGCCTGGCCTCAAAACCTTCCAGAATTCTATGATTAATGCTGCCACCAACCAATGAAAGGCATGTAAAAACATGAATTTAATTCCTGAAAATATCTTATGTCTGCGGAGTCGGTGTAAATATGCAGCTATTCGTTGTAGTTGAGGTGAGAAGTATTGGGTCAAAACTATGAAAACGTTGAGAGCTTGGATTTTCTTGCATGAGTAATTCAATGGGTAGTCTCTATGTCTTGTCCCCCTGAGTGTAACTATTGTAATGTGCTGGATTTCTACTTGTAAACAATATTTTAGAGCTTAATGTATGCCTATTAGTAAGTTCATTGGTTATAATATGTGCAAGATATTTTGTGATTGTTCCCTTTGTTCTTATTAACAGACAAAATCATGTGTTTTAGTAGTTCCTTAGACTCTTGCATCACTCAAGCACACATTGAAATATGACTGATGGTTTCTTGAGTGGTTTTCCATGTGTTTGTAGATGAAATATGGCAGGTTCAAGGTTACTTCTCAATTTGACAAGTTAGTTTCTTGCTTTTCCCCTTTTCTTCCTTGTTCTTTTCTTTTCTCTCTTTCCCAACCCTTTTCTTTTCTCTCTCAAAATAAATTAGGTTAGACCAGGGATAGTATAGGCTGTAGAGTAGTTTTCTAGTGCTGCATTGTCATATTTTGCCATGAGGGCATTTGTTTGCAGTCAGGATTCATGGCACGCTTGGGTGTGGCTACCCTTAGTAAGGGAAAACCTATTATTGTGTGTGCAGCCACTTATTAACATGCTAAACAATTTGAATGCTCATAGGCCCCTTGTTGAAACAATTTCTCATCTACCACTGTGTTCTCCTTGCACAACCAAGACCTAGCAGCCCTGAGACCTTGGCGAGATCCCAAATCTCCTTTCAAGAGAGGAATTGGTTTTCCATCTTCTAAGTTGGTGGACACCGCGACCCATGTCATTTGGCTTCCCATCAATAGATTGGCACTAGAAGGAGGGCCTAATTCTGAGTGCTGGCTGTTTGCACAGTTTTAACCAGTTAAATTGGGGTAGCTTCAGCCAAATGGGTAGTCCTTTTCTTTTCTAGGAGAATTCCCTAGGTTACCTGAAGGTTAATGTTAAATGGAAGCCTGCTTTTAACCTTGGCAAACAAAATGCACATGATCATGTAGAAGCATTTAAGAACTTGATGATTCAACATCAGGGTGTGAATGAAAAAGTTGCTTGCATTTAATTCTATTATACTTTGGAGAAGGAAGCCTATGAGTGGTACATAAATCTTCCACCATTTTCAATGCACTCTTGGGCTCAGCTGGAGACTGCCTTTTTGAGACAATTTGGATAACATTTAGACCCAAGAAAGGCATGCAGACAACTTATGACAATAAGGAGAGAACCAATGACACCATTTCTATGTTTTCTTTCAAATTTAGTGAAACAGTTTAAAAATTGATTAAGTCTTATGTGTGTAATGTCACCTTTCTAATAATTTAGTTTGGGGATCCAAAATCCCATTCCATATTTCCCGTGGGCTTAGGGAAAGTCATAGGGAAATAATTTTTGGTATTTTCTACATTGATTTGGACAATATCTAGCGCTAAGCTTGTGATATTGTTTGCACATGTAAAAACAATGTACAATTGAGTTTCTGCAAGTAGGCAAACTCGCTGGGAGTTGTAATTTGCCTCCAAAAACTGTCTTTATTCATTCAAATTCGAAATATATACATTGACATAGGATGTGAAGGGTCACATTACCCTTGGAATTCAAAAAGAACTATTGGAAGGTGAAAAACTATTTACAAAAGTTCAAAATTTCAAAAAATTATGAAATTTTCAATTTTTCCACTTGGCAGGGTCATAACTCCTAGCCATTTTGTCGGAATTCAAACTTTTTGGACTCAATGGAAAGATAAACTAGTTATCTAGTTTGAGTTACTTCGGACCTTGCCTACGGCTACCGTCCTAAGCAACCGACGAAAGTCTTGAGGCCTAATTCCACTCTGAAGGCCTCTGAAAATGCAGTTTACTGAGATGTAGAAAATACCAAAAAACAAAATTTTCGGTATTTTCTAGTTTCTGCTTCACAGATGCCACTCAAATGATCCTAGACCTGATCAGCTTTCCCCTTGAGAGGCAATGGGCCCCATTGCATCTATGGTATGCAACAACTAAGGAATCTGCTTTTCAATTTGATCTCTGGTGAACCACTTGCCTTGATGAGGAAGTTTACCTGCCTAAACCACACGATAAAGAGGGATATGTTGTCTCTTTAGTGTCTTGACCAAGACATCAGTGACCTGATCAGATGTGAGTGGAGTAGTGGTGTCTGGATTTGTTGTGACCAAATCACACATCACCCCATTGCAAATGGGGACCCCCTTTTTTTTTGAGCTCTGATGCTTTGCATTTAGTTTTGAATGATGCCTTAGGTTCATTTCCTCTGCCAATCCAATAATAAGTTTCTCTCCTAGAAGGTTTCTATAACTGGAGGTCTCATCTGGAACATGAACTTGCAGTAATGAAGAGTCTTGATCAAATTCCATCCAATTCATGAACACTGAGACCGATCCTGATGTATGTTTGAGATCCTGAAAACGACTAAGTCTGGTAGTCTGAAATCCTGAAAATTTGACTAAGTCTGAAATCTGGTGGATCCTCCAAATTCTAGATTCTACATGTTAAATCCGGTGGATTCAAGACCTATCTCAAACATCATGAAAGGTATATTGAAAAATATTTAAAGTATAAGAAAATACTTAAATATATTTTTCAATAGACCTTTACCCTGAGAGATCCTAAAAAACGACTAACTGCTCCAGAGGATCCAAAATCTTGATCTAGTGCGACGGGATATTAGAGTGGTGCAAAATCTTGATGGAATGCGCTT
Source organism: Cunninghamia lanceolata (assembly GCA_027924645.1). NCBI lineage: Eukaryota > Viridiplantae > Streptophyta > Pinopsida > Cupressales > Cupressaceae > Cunninghamia > Cunninghamia lanceolata. The sequence continues at coordinate 3,351,009 of BSBN01000942.1, forward strand.
TTAATCAAAGAACAAGATGTGGATTTCTTGTGCCTAGACCAATGCACCCTTATAGAGGAATATGATGAGGAACTCAAATGTCCAAACCAAAGTGCAATTTCAAAAGGTAAAGTGAGGTCAAAGGTTCAATTTCAAGGAGAGAAGCTGAATGAAAGGAGAGTCCAATGTAAGTCCTTTTGTGATTATCAACAAGATCACATGTAATCACTGAGTTAACCCATCATGAATCATAAATAAGGAACCTTGGAGTTACTTCATTGGATCACATAGTTCAGCCTTTGAAGAGCTTTATTCAAGAGAGAGTGGGAAACTTAGTGTTTTACTCTATTGTTGACTTGTCAAAAAACAATCATCAACATTTTTGGCGCTAGGAGGGCGAAAACATAGATATTCTTCATTTCAAGTAGAGCAACTTGATACTATGAAGTGGTGGATTGATATTCCAAAAAATACAAAAAAAGTAGAAAAGTTCAAAAATCCAAAAAGAGCAAAAAATCAAAAATACAAAAAGAATCAGATGATGGAGTTCTCAACCATGGATTCTAGTTTGAATATGCGGCAAGTTGATGGGTATGATCCTGCAAATTAGACTCCAATTGTTCTCCAGCTATGGTGGTCATTGAATAAGCGTCTTGGTGGCAAGAGTTTGAAAGACTTCGAGTGCAAGTATGGATGCTGTATTCATAATACAAGTGATCATAGAGAAGCAGATTGTATAACATTCTTATCGAGGATGGACTTAGTTGTGCAGAAGAAAATTTCATTCTTACAAGTACATGAGCCGGTAGCATTTTCAAAGATAGATCCTAATACTCCTGTTGATGGTAAAGTATTCAAGAAGTTGAAAGAGAGTTAAGAAGGAATTAAAGATTGACAAGGATTTAGGTGTAGAAGACATATTGCTTTCTAGAAATTGGTGTAGGGTGCATGATATAGATCATTTGGAATACACTTGTGAGAAATGCTGGGAAGCAATTGATCAAGCCCTGCAGGAAGTAGAAGCTGGTGTACCTGTTGAAGAAGTCTTCACTACAAAGGACCTGGATAAGCAATGTACCAGTGAGAAAGACTATGAATATGAGTTTATCAATCCTGAAGAGATAGAAGCATTCAGACAGAAGTTAGCAAAAGCATTAGAGGATTGTAAACAGGGTTTGAAAGATGTTAGAGCACTTGAAGCGGCAATTGAGGAAGAAAGAAGCTCGAGCTTGTGGCAGGAACCTGAATTTGAGTATGCATTTACATTACATCAAAATGAGCTACAAGAAGTACAGAGAACGTTATTAGAAGATCATTAATTAGAAGCATTGCAAAAGAATTTAGAAGTCATCATTCAAGAGTATGCTAATGAAGAGCTTGGGAATAGACAAGAGCAATTCGAGTCGACGCTCGATGCTTCCATCATTATACAAGAAGATATCAAGCCGAAGAAAAGAATGACAATTGAAGAATATGCTACTGCTATGGATGCTGAAAACAAGAAGTTGTTGATACCATTCCTAGAGATCGTCCAGGAGCTTGACGATAAGATCATGCAATATGAAGAAAACGAGAAGTTCATTTACCATCAATGGCGACCTCCTGATGGATGCTTAGAGTATGATCAAATGCTTGGTAGGCCATGTCTCATTGAAAACAACGAGCATCAGGTTGTATCTTTCCCTTCTATTGATTGGAAGAATTTCGAATTTGAACATCATGAACTTCTAGTTGATAGCATTAATAGCACTGATAGTAATGGTTTTGATAATGATCTTGAGCATATCAAACATGTTGAATATGAATTTGATTATGGTGAATTGGGTAGAACAACCTGTATTTGGATAGATCATGGTCCCGATGAAAATCCTCAATTGATCATAATACCGCCAAAAAATTTTCCTACATTTGAGGTCTGTCGCTTCAAAGATCAATGGTCTGAGTTCAAGGATGAATTTGCTCGGATGAGAATTGTCACTGTTGCATTATTGCTTCTGTACATACTGAAAAGCCATGTTAGGGCATGTGTATACTCAGTATTCTGGGTTGCATCTCTCTGTTGCTTGTACATAGCTAGGTTAGAATTAAGTTTTCTTTCATGTTGCGTCTTAGAGTAGATTTGCTCACTTGATGTCATTTGACTCAAGTGTTGGTTTGCTTAGAATAGTTTGCTTTCATGTTGTTTGCTTGTTGTTGTTCAGTTTCCTTAGCTTAGTGGTTTGTTGTTGTTTGCTTTCGTACATTAGTTGTCTATTTTTTTAGTTTGGTTGGTTTGTTGTGTCGAGTTTCCTGTTTGTAAGGTGATGTTATCTTAAACATGCATTTTGGTTTCAATTCAAGATAACATGTTAGTTCATTTCTTAGACATCCATTCGTGAAAGTCTCAGAGTCTGAAGATGTTTTTCTTTTAGTTTATCATCTTGTTAGACTTTGAACTTGACTTGGAAGCTAATCATATATTGTGTCTTGACACTGTTATCTTTTGGTCATAATATTTTGAAATGCCAAATCTAATTTTTATGAATTCTTATTTGTTCCTTTGAGAAACTTGGGTCATGATTGATGGATTTCCCGTGGATTCCATCGCTAGTGTCAGATAGCATGATTGCTTGTTCTTGGGAGATGAGTCAATTGTTCGGTATTGACTAAAGTATTTTGAGGTTTTATATCTTACACATCGTAATGATCCCGAAGTTCCTAGGAAAGTCTTTATGAGTTTGGATCAAGTGAAATCTCAAGGTAATTCATGTTTCCGCTTCCGTTCCATCACAAGCATCTTTGCATACTTTCATCTCATTCCTTTCGCTTACCACACCTCATATACACAATAAAAGCCTCCATCCATTTCATTTGAAAGCAATAAAGTTTCATCCACTTTTCCGCTTCCATCGAACAATGAATTCGAGTCTGATGTCTGAATCATTTAGATGGTCCTGTTGTTCATTGCATACTCCAGAAGGATAAGTTGAAGTCCTTATGAATCATTTGGAATAATCCCATGTCAATATCCTTTTCAAATAACCTTATCCATTACATACAAGTCAAGGTCAGAATGTTGGTGTTCCTACATGCTCCGTCTAAAATCCATCATTTTCCATTATCCACCCGTTATATATGTTCACTTCGCCTTCATTACCATGCAAAGTATAAAAGCAGGTAACTATCCGTATCTTCCGCCATCCATTTCACCCATTTCCTAATCACAATCAATGAATGTGAGTGTCGTCTAAACTAGAAGCTTGTAGTTCCTTTCGCCCATTCCGTAGTTCCATGAAATCAATATTTGGATGGTCATATCCATGAGAAAACAAAGAAATTCCTGAAAATCTTAAAGAGTCTTTATGCCTTCAAACACATATCAAAGCGAAATATATTCAAAAGGCTATTTCATTCCATACTTTCAATAGAGAAAAGTAAAAAAGAATGAAGCTCTGGGTACTTGTAGCTGAATCCAAAGAGGCTACCGCATCCAATCTATCCATTCATGCCATTCTAATTTTCCATTCCATCCATTACTTCACCCCATGAACCAAAATTAAAGGGAGAAATCCTAAGTTTGTGAAGGTCGTGAAGATTTCATTACTAGTTATCATCTATTTCCATTCCCGTTCCTTCATTTACTTCCCTTCCACTTACAAGCTTCGAAGTTTAGATTGATATGAACAGACGTTGATCATGATTCCATTCCATTTTGTTCAATTGTTCACCATCCGTTTCCGTTTCCCATCATTCATACATATCCTGTCGTGTCTGGATATACACTTTTCATCTATCTGTTTTATATAATCTGCATTATAATCCACTGTTTCCATCCACCCTATCATTTTATTATTTCCTACCAACATTAGTAAGTGTGTACCATAACTTGACATGGTTTTGTTTGGACCACTATGTCGTCTACAGGATCAGACTCTGGAGTTCCATCTATTCATTACCTCGGTGAAAACCTGGCAAACAGGTGCCGTGTGTAATATGATCCTATAAAAAAAAAATGACAAAAATAGTAAAGAGAAAAATTTTGTCCACTGGTGAAAACCACCTTTGGTGGCACCATGGATAAGTAAGATGATGAAAACTTGGTAAACAGGCGTCGTGCGTAGAGACAATTCGCCCTCCTGACCTGTCCAGTGAATGCAGTTGGCTTGAAAATCATTTCCTGATTCCTCTGCAGATGCTTGAATCAAGGAATTCACAATCTGACTAGAAAACTCGGTATTTCACCGTGAAAATGAAGGATTCCCTAAGAGAGATGGAACAAATGAAAGACTCCGAGTTCACCAACTCCATATCCCGCTATGGAGATGAGATTCCTGGAGGATGGAAGAAATGAAAGATGGAAGAAACAAAGGATGGAAGAAACAAGCTCTGTCTCTCACCAGGGAAATGAGATTCCTGGAGGATGGAAGAAACGAAAGCCCCATGTTTCGAATTCTGTGTCGATAACTGGACCTCCGTAGAATAGCTAAAAGTGTACCTACTGCAAAACTGAAACCCCACTCAAAACTGAAGAAAAGATAAGTCCTTAGCCTAAAATCCTGGAAACTGGACAGGCAGGGTCAAAAGCGCAAAACCCTGTTGGTACTGAAATGTGCGCTCCAGGATAGTTTTTGTCCTTGGGCGCAAAATCCCTGACTGGTGGAAATGTGCGCTCCAAGACAATTTTTTGTCCGTAGGCGCAAAATCCTGCACCTATGGAATTTTGCGCTCTTGGACAGTTTTCTCCAGTTCCTCCATAGACTGTTCCTGTCCAAAGTGGAATGTTAACCTTCATGAATGACCCTCCTGACCCAGCCTGAAGATGTAACCGGACTCCAAGACCTGTAGGAAGGCATGCCAGATAGATTCCAATTCCTTCCGGAAGATTCAACTTGAATGGATTCCTGTTCACAAAATGCAAAATTGCAACACTTCCATCTGAAATTGGTTTCAAGGAGGCAATATTTTAAGACTTAGCCAATTTCAGATGGAAGTGTTGCAATTTTGCATTTTGTGAACAGGAATCCATTCAAGTTGAATCTTCCGAAAGGAATTGGAATCTATCTGGCATGCCTTCCTACAGGTCTTGGAGTCTGGTTACATCTTCAGGCTGGGTCAGGAGGGTCATTCATGAAGGTTAACATTCCACTTTGGACAGGAATAGTCTGTGGAGGAACTGGAGAAAACTGTCCAAGAGCGCAAAATTCCATAGGTGCAGGATTTTGTGCCCAAGGACAAAAAATTGTCCTGGAGTGCACATTTCCACCAGTCAGGGATTTTGCATCCAAGGACAAAAACTGCCCTGGAGCGCACATTTCAGTACCAACAGGATTTTGCGCTTTTGACCCTGCCTGTCTAGTTTCCAGGATTTTAGGCTAAGGACTTATCTTTTCTTCAGTTTTGAGTGGGGTTTTAGTTTTGCAGCAGGTACACTTTTAGCTATTCTACGGAGGTCCAGTTATCGACACGGAATCCAAAACACGGGGCTTTCGTTTCTTCCATCTTTCGTTTCTTCCATCCTCCAGGAATCTCATTTCCCTGGTGAGAGATAGAGCTCGTTTCTTCCATCCTTCGTTTCTTCCATCCTCCAGGAATCTCATCTTCATAGCGGGATACGGAGTTGGTGAACTCGGAGTCTTTCGTTTGTTCCATCTCTCTCAGGGAATCCCTCATTTTCACGGTGAAATACCGAGTTTTCCAGTTAGACTGTGAATTCCTTGATTCAAGCATCTGCAGAGGAATCAAGAAATGATTTTCAAGCCAAATGCATTGACTGGACAGGTCAGGAGGGCGAACTGGACACCTCCAGTCCTAGGGCGCAAAATCCAGTAGGTACTGGATTTTGCAACCAGGACAAAAAATGTCCTGGGCGCATAATCCAGTACCTGCTGGATTATGCGACCAGGGATAAGTTTCCTTCCTGAGCGCACTTCCAGCCTTCCGGAGGGGTACTCTAAATACTGATTGTTTTCTGAAATTGCCCTAAGTCCTTGAAAAAACCCGTCGCTTTGAGAATCTTCCGAGCTATGAAATGAGGTTGAGTGCCGGATTGGGATCAGAAGGATATCCCCTGGATTGAACTTCCGGACTGGAGCTGTCGGGCCAGGAACTGAGTTCCACGGCGGAAAGATGAACATGCCAAGGAGTGGCAGTCTTTGTCGAGTTCTGGGCCTGATCGGGATGAGAACATGGATAATCCCTGGAACAGGATTCCGGGCAGGAATTCCTTGAACAAGACTCTGGGATAGGCACTTCCGGACAAGACTCCGGAATTGACCTCCGGGCTGGATTCCTCAACTAGAGTCCAGGAATGATTTCCTGAGTAGGACATGGAGTCTTGGACCAAGACTGGAATTGAGTTTCATGCCGAGAATGGAATGGGTTCATTTCTTAAGGATGGAAAAACAAAACCCTTCCCTGAGGACAGTCCGGAATGGGCAGTTGGGTTCCAGGCCTATGCAGGAGGGAATTTATGTGTTCACTTCTCTTTCTTACCGGTGAGCCAACCTAAGCTATTGACATCATCTGAGTTGTGAAATCATTGCCGGATCAGAGTATGGGATTAGAGCAAGGATCTTGACAAGTCAAAAAAAGGGGGACCCAATTAGCAATTAGGGTTGATGTTGTAAAATGGTCACAACAGACCCCACCTACAAACCTCACACAGCTTAAGGGCTTCTTCAGGCTTTGTGGTTTCTACAGGAGGTTTATAAAAGGCTTCTCACAAATAGTTGCACCGTTGACAAATTTGACAAAGAAAGGAGCCTTTGAGTGGAATGACAGAGCTCAGCGGTGCTTCAATCATTTCAAGCACTTAATGTCTACTTGCCCTGTGTTGGCAATCCCCGACTTCTCTAAGCCATTTGAGCTAGAGTGTGATGCTTCAGGAGAGGGGATAGGGGCGGTATTGATGCAGGAGAAGCACCCAATAGCTTTTGAGAGTAGGAAGCTTCGAGGTGTTGAGAAGAGCTACTCGGTATATGACCGAGAAATGTTGGCCATCATGCATGCATTGGCCAAGTTCAGGGCTTATCTGGTTGGAGGCAAATTCATAATAAAAACATATCATAACAGCATTAAGTATTTTATGAACCAGAAGGACTTGAACGATAGACAACAAAAGTGGGTAAGCAGACTTCAGGCTTATGACTTCGACATTGAATATGTTAAGGGGAAAAGAAATATAGTTGCAGATGCTTTGTCAAGGAGGCCCCACTTGTTCTTATTCAATGAGATATCTACTGATTGGAAAGAGACGATTTCGGCAGAATATGCTAAGGACTCTTGGACAGCAAGAGTCATTGAGGGCACCATTCAGGATGACATGTATTATGTAGTGCAGGATTTGATTATATACAAAGATAGAATATTTCTGATGCCTAATTCACAATTTAAACAGAAGATCATAAGGACTTTCCATGACACTCCTATGGCTGGCCACGCCAGATTTTTTAAGACATACAGGGAAATTCAAGAACGATTCACATGAAAAGGACTTAAAGATGAAGTCCTCAAGTATGTTCGTGAATGCCCCTGTCATGTCCCAACATTAAGACATTATTTGTCATCATCAAATTGGATGATAATTATGTATATAATAATATTTAATAAACATATATAATATTATTAAATAATATTATAATATATTTATTGTACTTATATATAATAAATATAAAGACAATTATAATATTATATATGATATATATATTATATAAATATAATATGTATACTAATATTAATATAAATATAAATAAATGTTATTATAATATAATTATCATATAATATATATAAGACAAATGTCTTATAATATATAAATATAAATAAGAAATATTATTACAATCATTTATTATTATAATATAATAAATATAAATATAAATATTAATATTATTATTATATAATAATTATAATTATCAATATAAATATTAAATCAAATATTAGTATAAAGTATGATCATTATAAATATAATATTATAAATATATATAAAATTAATATTAACTAATATCCTTGGAAGATATCAATAAAGGGCTATGATTCCTATACAGCAGCAAACAAAGATAGACCAAGTTTATTAAAACAAAGATAAATGCAACGATTATGTTAGAGGAAGCAAATTAGATTGTTAGAGGAAGCAAATTAGATTATTAGTAAATAAAAGAGGTGCATATTAATTAAAGGTTATTTTCAATAAGACACGTCCCTTCATTAAAGGAGGGTATAAAGATGGGAAGAAGATAACATAAAGGGCACAAAGAAAGGAATGAAAAATATATATATATGGAGAGGGTAAGGAAAATAGAAAAGAATACACAAGGAATATAATTCTGATTTATAAATATAACAAGAAGGATATAATATAGAATTTTTGGAAATGGTATATATATTCATGGCAGATTTAAATATGCAATATATAAGGAATAATATATTTTTGAGTTGTAATATACCATTTCAGAGATACTTATGTACACTAGCAGCCTTATAAGAACATCAAATATATCTAAGATATAATATACATGCTTTGAGTCAAAGAAAAGAAATATATTAAAAGGGAATAATTCTCTTTATGAAGTGTTGCCTCTCTTGGCAACAGTTGCAGCCATACACCATTGAGATATAAAAAGGAAGTGTGAAGTAAAAAAAGATCATATAGTAATATAAATCAGCAAACAATAGATTGGTCTTCCATCAAATACAAGTATTAGATCAGCAAAAGGTATTATATCAGCAAGCATTACTAAGAACAATCGATCATACAAGAAGTAAAATTGTGTGCAAGGCTAAGAAATTTTGTTCTTCCTAAAAGGGGACATTACAGCCCCACTTGTCAACAAAATAAGCATGAGCATACTTATCCTGCAGGACTGTTACAGCCACTACTGATTCCCAATCGAAAGTGGGAATATATCTCCATAGATTTTATTACAAGGCTACCTAAGGTGCAGGGGAAGGACAACATATTTGTTGTGGTCGACAGATTGACCAAATTTGCACACTTCTTCACTATTTCAGCGACATACACAGTTGTACAGGTGGCTGATTTGTTCTTTCGGGAGATTTGCAGGTTGCACAGGATACCCAGAGGTATAGTGAGTGACAGGGACAGTAAGCTCCTGAGTTTGTTTTGGCATGAGTTATTCAGATTATGTGGCACTGAGTTGACTCCCAGTACTAGTTACCACCCACAAACAGATGGCCAGACCGAAATAGTGAACAAATGGGTGGAGGGGTATCTTCGAAATTATGTGGCAGGGCAACAAATGGCTTGGGTTAGATGGTTACACCTAGGGGAATACTGCTATAACACGGCATACCACATGTCAATAAGGATGTCTCCGTTAAGGGCTTTGTATGGATATGATGCCCCATGCCCTACAAATTTACTGCTTGGTGATAGTCGGGTGCCGAAGGCGAAAGATCTATTACAAGAGAGTCAGGATATAGTGAAGGAACTCAAAGATAACATCTAGTAGGCACAGAATTAGCAAAAGCTTTATGCTGATTAGCACCGAGTAGAGAGGAGCTTTGAGGTTGGAGATATGGTATATTTGAGGGTCCAGCCCTACAGGCGATCCACTCTCAAGAGGAGTGGAGCAAAAAACTTAAAACCCAGGTTCTATGGTCCATTTAGGATTATCAGGAGAGTAGGAGAAGTGGCATATGAGCTTGAGTTGCCAGCTGATAGTAAGGTGCACAATGTTTTCCATGTATCCAGATTGAAAAAGCTCTTGGCCACAATGTGATTCCTTCAGCTAAGCTTCCACCATTGGATGAGCAGGGGAAGCTAATCTTGGTACCAGAAGATGTCATTGACACCAGAGAAAAGAATCTGAGGAAACGGATCATCAGGGAGTACCTAGTGAAGTGGAAAAATCTACCAGTTGAGGATGCCACTTGGGAGAGTGAACAAATATTGCGGCATCCTGAGCTGAGGTTGCTTGAGGACAAACAATCCTGGGGAGGACGGACTGTAATGTCCCCCATTTAGCCCAGTCACACAGATGATGGAGATTAGCCTATCACATGACTTCCGTAAGGCTAATAACAATGGTTAGAAGGTCAATTCAGGGACTTACTATTTATAGTAAGTCGGGAGTCGGGCACTTGCTATTATTGGCAGGGCAGTGGTTGATGGTCATGGCACAGGAGTTTATGATTTCGAGATATTTAGAGCTTCATTGGATATAATATAAGTTAAATTAAAGATTTAACTTATGTTATTTTAATAGACATAATATAACTTTAAGTTATAATATAGTCACTTTATAAAATAAAGTTGCAACTTAAAAGTAAGATGTCTAGGAGATGGGCGCCCAAGGTACAAAGGGAATATAAGGGACTTAAATCATCTTGGGTGTTGGATTGGAGAGGAAACAAAAAGAGCAAAATGAGCCTCATTTCGATATGCTAAGTTGGATGAAAATTGCTCTTATTGGGATTTTCTCATGCTTTGGCTTGGAGCTTGGCTCTAGGGTTTGGAGATCGATTTGTGGAGACGAAACCCTCTGCAAAATTGCCTTTCTTCGTGCATGAAAGATTGCATTAGGAGAGGATACTTGGAGGCTTCAGTTGTGCATTCGCCGGATACTTTTGACGAAGATTTGAGCAAGCTATGGATATATTCATAGGAGTTCCAATAAGGTATGCAAAAATTTATATGATGAATTTGATAGACATGCTGATTTGACTCAAGAGGACATGGGGACAGCCTTGGGTAATGATTTGTCTACATCATCTTTGCATGAGGTTTCACTTGAGGCTTCTACATTAGAGGCTAGCATAGAACATGTTAGTGATTTGGATAGCAATGGTATGGATTCTTTGGGTGTTCATAAGGCATCTTCTAGTGTGATAGTTGATTCCAATAATGTCACATCACCTACACATGATGAAAAATCAGATCATGGCAGCCAAGGACACTTGGATAAATTGGAACAAAAGCCTTTGGTTTGGGAAGAAAAATCAAAAGATAGCAAAGAAAGCATTGGGAAAAACGAAGAGCTAAAGGTGCAAGAACAAGAAAGAGGAATTACTTGTTCGTAAATTGCAGCCCATAAGTGAACACAATCAATGCAAAAATCCGTTGGATCAAGAGGAGACACATAGTACACCGTTGAGTCTTCATGTTGATCACACAGTGGAAGAGATTACAGTCATGGATCAGCCCATTAGAGATGTTGTAAACATGACACCAAGGTATGACACCTATTCTAACTTTTGCAACAACAGTTCTAATCATGAGGTAGCCTCCATTTCACATGAAGGTAATAGTGTTAGTGAGTCTTCCTATGTTGGGACTCAAGTTGAGAGTGTTACACACGAGATAAAAATTGTGTATTCAAGCAACAAAGGTCCTGATTTCGTTCACCATTCTGTGGAAGATGTTAAAAAGACACAAAGGTTGTGTTTGTAGACAGCAAATTAGTTAAGTGAATAAATAACGTAATAAGATATAATTAGTTGTCGGTACCAACCGACGGGTCGGGTAGTTTGGAGTCGGTACCAACGGTTGGCATCACAACCAACCTTGGCGATGAGTATTTAGGGTGTCAATACATTGTAGTCGAGGCATCGGTGATTTGACAATAGTTGATATGCAGACATTGGAGTCATAATGAAATATGTATGTTGTTGTTATGAGCATTGTAATGTTTCCTGTGAATCAATGATGAATACAATGGTCCGTTCTGAGTAATTCTGTTATATGATGCACTATACTACTACTTCTGTATTTCCGTTTACTTCATATTCTGTGAAACACACCATATTGCGGTAAATATTTGGCGTTGTTGCCAGTTCAAAAACGGGTCGAGGGTGAATGACAAGTTGAGTCGTCCGAGGCCATCGGGTGACAAGTCGATGACAAGTTGAGTCGTCTAAGGCCATCGGATGACAAGTTGAGTCGTCGGAGACCATCGGATAACAAGTTGGCTGTCAATGACAAGTTGAGTCGTCCGAGGCCATCAGGTGACAAGTCGATGACAAGTTGAGTCGTCCGAGGCCATCGGGTGACAAGTCGTGACAAGTTGAGTCGTCCGAGGCCATCGGATGACAAGTTGAGTCATCGAAAACCATCGGACAAGTGGCATCATCAGAAACAAGCAAACCGTCGGGTGTAACCAGGGTTGAAAAAAACACAATGAAGATGGCGTCGTGATGGGGCAGCCGACCGAAGAGCCAGTACAAGCAAACGAGGATCGTGAAGACGCTCTGACGGAAGACCTTGCAGTTTGTGGGAAAACTCGTTGAAGGACCACGTACGGAGGGAGGCTCTCAGGCGAGAGATCCCTCAGTCGGTCATCTGGGATCAAGTGCATGTCAACCAAGAGGTCGACCATCTCCTCACCCGAGTAGCAATTAATGCCCATACAACTCAATAAGGATAAGAACCGAGTACCAAGTGGGCATGAAACACCAGAGGAAAGAACACGAAGATCATTGAGATTAAAGGAACAAGAAGAACGAAGGAAAACACTGAGACAAATTGTCAATGAACATCATCATGCCAACAAAGGAATTTTCAAGACACCGCTGACAAATAAAGAAAAAAAAACAGCATACACCGCATCGGAGAGTTATCCATATCGGACGACGAAGGGCCGAGAGTTGGAAGATCTGAGCCTAAGACCCCAGGGCAGAGGGAGTATCAGAACGAACCCGAGGAGACTCAAGGTGTAGAGGACGCTGACAGAGGACGCGGGGAAGACTCGAACGTGGCCGAGAGTGCAAGTGATGCACCGGGACGTTGCGAGAGAACCAGTCCAATCAAGTCCAATGCAAGAGGGCATTGGGGAAGGATGGTGACTCCGCCAGCCAAGAGGCAGAAGCTACCAAAATTTACGGGGGATGGGTCAGAAGATCCAGTACGACACTGTAAGACGTGCGAGACGATTTGGATAGCCAATGGGCAAGATGATGTGTACTACTGGCTGAAAGCATTTCCAACGACACTGAAAGATAGTGCCATCGACTAGTACACAGAGTTGGCCCAAGCACACAGGGCATCATGGAGATTATTTAAGAAGGCATTCCAAGACGAATTCAAACTTTTGAGGGATGACAGTGAAACTGTAGCAGAGATCTACAATACGAAGCAAGGGAAGCATGAGAACGTGCAAACCTACAACCGGAGACTGAAAGAATTGTTGGGAAAACTGGAGACTCAGCCGGCCGACGGGCTGAAGAAGCGATGGTTCATCGAAGGGTTGCGTCCATCGCTGAGAAAGAAAATGAAAGTCGTGCCTCCGTCATCATTCGATGAAGCGTACAATCGAGCGATGGATATAAAGAGTGAAAATAAAATATCCTTCTGAGGGAAAAGGAAGACGAACGACAAGGATAGTACGGATGACAACAGCGATAGTGAGTCCAAGACCATGCAAGCACTTAGGAAGGACATGATGAGAATGATGAAAGAACTGAAGGCCGACAATGAGAGTACGAGGGAAGCCAGAGAACTGTGGTGTACAGATTGCAAGGGGGAAGGTCATACAAAGGCAAATTGTCCGAAAAAATTGTTTTGTGATATCTGCCAAGTGATGGGACATTCCATCAAGGAATGCCCATACAATCTAAAAGCAAGGGGTACGCAAGTACTCTTCACTCAAGGAGAACCGTCAACACCGCCAAACACACCACCAAAGCCCCAGTACAATAGCCATGCATCCCCTGGAGGTTACCAAAGCAATAGAAGTCCGAGAGACAGACTGCAATATGACAGCAAAGGACAACCTATGATACAGTGTCGGCAATGCAACGAGTGGGGACACTTTGCAAGAGAATGCCCGAACAACAATCAGAACACAATAAATGCATTATGCAAGTGGTGTGGGCCTGGAGATCATGAAGAAAAAGATTGCCCGAAGCAAAAAGGGGTGAACATGATCAGTGTCAAGGAGAATGATGAAGAGATCCTAGCGGTCACCCGAGCACAAGGGAAAAAAGCGATATATCCAGATCCCCGAACCAAGAAGGAGAGACTTCGGGAGGCTAGGAAGGAAGTAGAGATGGCAATGGAAACAGAAGGGAAGAACAGAAAAACAACTACCACACGACCAGAGTCAGTCAAGAGCATCGTGAATCAGGTGCTACAAACCACGGTATCGGTTAAGATAGTGGATCTTTTACAGAGCATGCCACAATTGAGAATGTCAATCTTGAAGGTGATGGAAGGGGAACCAAACAGGCAAACAAAGAAGGAAGACGTCATAGTGGAGCCACTGCTCGAGGGAGAACAAGTCATCGACCCGAGACTGTTGGCAGTAAACAATGGCAAGAATCCATTCGTCGTACACATGGAAATCGGTGGATGTCATCTAACAAACACAATAATCGACGGTGGATCGGAAGTGAATGTGCTGACAGAAGATACGTGGAAGTGCTTGGGGAAACCTACACTATGGCCACAAAATTTCCAGTTATTAGGAGCAGACCAACACAGAATTAAAGTGCTGAGAGTGCTAATGGCTCAGAAAGTGAGGATTGGCACCCAACTTTTTCGATTAAACTTCGTAGTCATAACAGCACAAAATGCGTCGTACGACGCATTACTTGGCCGAGGGTGGCTGATAGCCGCCAAAGCCAACCATAATTGGGAAAGGAACACATTGTCGATAGAGAATAAAGGCAAGAAGATTGTCATAGACCTAAGAACACAGGCTGTGAATGAGGAACTAGCATCAGATTCCGACTCAGGCGAAGGGGAGTCAGTTGGCAGAGGGCCGATGGACCCTGACGAGGAGGGAGTATTAAAATTGCAAGAATGTTCTAAGGATGAAACTAATTCCTTTAGTGGGCTCTTCCACTGGCAGATGGAAGATTACGAGTTCTTTCAACCGGAATGTAATATGATTTCAATAAAAGAAGTCGGCGAGAGCTCTCCGATGAACAATGCAAGTCCTCGTAATGCAAGTCCTGGCAATACAAGTCATGGCAGTGCAATTCTTGGCAAAACTCGGTCGAAGAGTGAAACACTCGGCAACTGTGAAACTCTGGGCAACTCTAGGCCAACGAGTGAAACATTGTTCATGAATGAAGCACTTGATGGATTGACAAACACTCGACCACTTGGCAAGAGGGAATCAGTAATGAGCGACAAAGGGGAGGAAGATAATAATCAGCCAGAAGTAACAGAGCAAATAGTGGTAGAGACAAGTCGATCAGAACAGACAAGTCGACCAAGAGAGGCACAGAAAGAATAGACAGAGGGTGAAGCCAAGATAGATGATACACTTGCACATACATTTGAACCAGACGAGGTGATCAGGTATGAAGAGTCATTGACAAGCAAGGTGAATCGGGGTGATGAAACTAACGTCAGGAACACAGCATTGAAAACACCGGCCAAAAAGAGACCATACAGAAAGAATAAGGACTATAGAGTATTTCCGTCGACTGGCAATGTTTTGGTGATCAATGACAATCAGCAGAGAAAAAATAATGTTCAAAAGTCAGATAGTTTATTTATTTTTAAGCCAACAATTCCAGTCGGAGTTGCAGATCGAACGTGGAACCCATCGGAGAAAAATAGACAAATCAAATTTAGTTTGACATGGAAAAGACAAAAAAAATAAAATGTCGGGAGAAGATTTTTTTTAAAGTACGACGTACTACCAGGCCGTATGACGGGCCAAAAAAAATTTCAAAAAAAAAAAAATCCAAAAAAAATTCCCTACGACGTACGGCCTAGCCAAAAAAAATTCAAAAAAAATCCGTACGACGTACGACCTGGGTCGTATGACGTACAGTGTACGGTGTTCCCCCGCCCCTGACAAATTAAAAATCCCCTGTCCCTTGCAAATTAAACACAAAATTGTCCAAACGCCGTACGGGAAGAGGAGGGAGTCAGAAAAAAAAGAGAAAAGGACATCAGGCCGCCAAGTACAGATTTCACAGAGGCTACCGTACAAATTCAGAGAAGGCCGTACAGGGAAGAAGCCGAACGAAGGGAAGCCGTACACAAGACTTCAGGGATTGCATAAGGCTGTCAAGGAGGTTGTCGTACACCACACTATTGTTGCTGTGAAGATTGTTTGATACAGGAATGGAAGCCTGGGAAAGTCTGACGGAAAATGAATGCAAACAATGGTGAAGGCAGCAAAAGAGCGAGAGCTAGTGGCCCAACACTAGCTACGGCAAAGGACCGAGGAAGCAAGGAAGCTACAGGCACAGTAGCGATCAGCCACCCCAACCTCCTCAGTACATCTAGAGACGTCCTTCCAACCTCCCCACTCTTAGTAGGATGTTTTTGAGTTTCTGTCATAATTTTGTTGTTTTGATGTAAATGTCGTCTGGAAGACGACCAATTTTGAGGGGGGGATAGATGTAGACAGCAAATTAGTTAAATGAATAAATAACGTAATAAGATGTAATTAGTTGTCGGTACCAACCGACAAGTCGAGTAGTTTGGAGTCGGTACCAACGGTTGGCATCACAACCAACCTTGGCGATGAGTATTTAGAGCGTCAATACATCGTAGTCGAGGCATCGGTGATTTGACAATAGTTGATATGCAGACATTGGAGTCATAATGAAATATGTATGTTGTTGTTATGAGCATTGTAATGTTTCATGTGAATCAATGATGAATACAATGGTCCGTTCTAAGTAATTCTGTTATATGATGCACTATACTACTACTTCTGTATTTCCGTTTACTTCATATTCTGTGAAACACACCATATTGCGGTAAACAGTGTTATAGGTGGTCTCTAAGAGCTAAGAAGGCCAAGATGCTTGCTGCCCAAGCAAGACAACACTTACAAGAAGTCAAGGAAGGATGCAATCTGATAGATAATGCAAGAAGACAGAGAATCACACATTAGATCCTTATTTCTTTCAAAAGAAGAATGTGTGGATGTTGAGTATACAAGGGAAGAACTTCTTGAGGTAAGCCCACAAGAAGTGCATGTTGAGTTGTGTGAAGGAGAAAGGAGGAATGATTTAGGAAATTCAATTTGGGTATCTACTTTGCATCATGAGGTCTATGACGTTCCACTTTTAGAGAGCTATTTGAAGGCTCAAAACAATGATGATATTAGTCACACACTTGATGGATCAGCCACAAGTGTTGTATCCATTTGTGTGGAATGGAACATTATTGATTTCAATTTGGTTAGTCATGCATCATCTACAATGGAAAAACAATTGTTAAGATCATATGAAGCATTTTGTCTTAGAGAGCTGATTAGGGAGACTAAGAGGTTGCTTACTAAGAAGATCTTGCATTTTGATAATATTTGGTTTGTCCTGCATACTACACTTTGGAGTTTGCTAGTAAGGGAAAACATATCAGTTATGGAGGTGATGGTATGGATTAGAAAATGGGACAGCAATCTTTTGACATCACATGAGCATGAATCCAAGCTAGATGGTGGTGACAAGAAATGTAGCATGGTAGACATTCATGAAAAGATAGATAAGCATGAGGTGATGGTGGGAACTTCTACTTGACAACTCTAAATTTATAACAGCAGTGGGAAAAGAACATGAATCAATTTGTATGTTGATTCCTCACCCTTATGATGTTGATACTTTGATTGAGTATAAGGATGTCATAACTGCAAGATTTGATATGCTACAAGATTGGGCTGCCAAGTGTATGCAAGTGTGCTCTTGAATTGAAGTTTTCCAGGGTAATGGAAGAAAAGGTACAATCAGTCCTAAATCTCTAGTTGGGGACAGCAGCGTTATACTCTCTCATTTACATGAACTTGCAACCCCTATTCACGGAGTAATTGATGACAATGAGCTTCCAAATGATAGCTTACATGATGCATTGGTTAAGCATGGCTATTTTGATGTTTCTTCCAAGAGGACTGAATTTGTTTACTTTAGAACAACAGCAATAAATCAGTCCAAAGAAACTTGTAACATACACCACTCCATACATGATGAGAAGCAAGATTTCTCTAATCCTAAATTTGCAGTTGATATTATCAACATTAAGGAGAGTGAAGTGGTGTTAGGTATTCAATGGTTGAAATCTCTTGGGAGGTTTGTCCAAGACCTCAACAAGATGGTGTTAGAGTTTACTCACATGGGTAAACATATTGTGCTTAAGGCACTAAAGAATGAGACAAAGGATGGGACAGCTAAAAGTATGCTCATTTGCTCTAACATGGATGACTTGAGAAGCATGGATAAAAGGGAAAGATTCAGTCCTAGCTTTCTGATTTTAAGCAACAGTGGTATATCCTCACTTTCTCATGATATTGCAATTGCTAATCATTGGGAAACGAGTGATATCGATTCTACTTTGATTGGTACACAAGATGCATGCATTGGTCATGGTAATTTATATGATGCATCTCATTATGGGACTGATTTTAGACAATTTGGAGCAATTGAGATAAAACAGTCCCAAGAAATGCTTGAAGGATGGCTTGACAAGGCAACGAAAGCTAAGTTGATAGCACAACAAGCCAAGCTTCATCTTCAACAAGTTCATGACACTCACCACTCCATGGATGATGATAAGCAAAGGTCTTCTAGTTTTGAAACTGCAATTGTTGTTGATCAATTCATTCATGAAGATGTTGATTTTATTGATGACATTTATAATGGATCAGCCACTTGAGAGTTATCTTTGGTGAGTATTGATGACATCTACACTATACATTTGGGTTTGTCACCTATTCCTCATGGCATGACAGCGATTTATTTGTTGATTGGTGACTTTATATTCATAGATTCATCATGGTTTAGTTACTGCCCTAGTTGGATTCATATGGCACTTCCGGATTTTCCTTGGTCTACACCGGCTATACAGTGGCTTGGGAGTGTGTGGAGGTATGTCTTTTGGATGGGCATGGAGTATGAGATAGATTTCTTTGGTTTTCATTGGTTTGATGACACCTATGATATCATTCTTATCGCTGGCCTGGGTTATATCAGTGATGTTGAGAAACTTCATGTGTTGATGTATTGGCATGTGACAATTCATTTATACATCTTTTTGCTAGACTTTCTTCATGGATGGTTGTCTCATGGTGTTTGGTTGAGATATTTCTTCCTCATCTCATACAGCAGGTTCTATATTTTGGTTTGGGATCTAGGTATTGATTTGTTGAGTGCATTGTTACACATGGATTCTATTGAGTTGCTTCATACTTTGTGGTTTTATGGCATATATATCAGAGTGGAGCAGCGGATTGATTTGCGATTGCTTGAGGGCAAGCAATCTTGGGAAGGGCGGATTGTAATGTCCCCTTCTTATCAATGATATCCAGGATTGACCGTTAGCCTATTCCAAAGGCCCGTAGGCTAGTCGGAGGGAATAATTAGGGTTTCCAACTGTGTGGTGATCTCTTCTGAGCTTTCAGGGATATGTTTGTTAGTGTATAACAGTTTGGTTGTTGGATTCCTTCTGGGTTTTCAGAGAGCTTCAGGATGATATGCTCTGCATTGGCAACTAAGGACCTTCTTGAGCTTACTATTTTTAGTAAGCGTTATTCCTAGCAGCATGATTTATGGCAGGGTATAGCATGGAGTTCTTCCTTGACAGTTTCTAGTTGGAATGGACACGGACATTATAATATGGGCATTTTATTATTATATTCACAAAAAGGTAACCTTGGCATAATTAAATATTATAAAGTTATAAAGTTATAAAGTTAAATTGTACCCCTATGCCTAGGAGTCACAACTTAAAGTTGTTTTTAAAAGGGGGCCATGTCAGCATTTAAATAAATTAATTAATTATGCCAAAAAGGGGAACGCCTAGGGAAAGTGGGAAAAAGAAAGGAAATAAAGTGTTTTTTTTTTAATCCTACAGAAAGTTAGAAAAAGAAAGGAAATAAAGTGTTTTTTTCTAATCCTAGGGAAAAATGAAAAAAGAAAGATTCGAAAAGGATGGAAAGAAATGTTTTTTTTCTAATTTTTAAAAAGAAAGGTTTCCCTCTCATGTGTGGCGCCCATATTGAGGAAGTTTCTAAAATCTTTTAAGGAGGAAAATAATAAAAAGATGTGAAGGCTCTGCATTTGGTTATGTTGAATATTGCTGATAATGAAATGCTGTTGGATTTTCCATTGATCTCAGGGCTTTGAGGGCGAAAACCCTCATAGTTGACATTGGTTTCGGATTTGAAAGATAATCCCTAGCTAATTCTTCAGGAGCAGGTTCATACAGAGGTTGCATGCATGCTTATTGGAGATTTCAGTGTGTTTTCAGTGGGTTTCCATCATTTCTGTTGTTGCTGATTTTTACATTGCTGAATCGAAGATTGACTCGTGGAGAAGAATCGGAGACAGATATCATTTTGGGTATTTGACCCATCTATTTCTCATCCCAGGGCGCCCCTTTGTCTGCATTTTCAGAGGTTTTGATGGAGTATTTAATTTTCTGGAACAATTCGCCCTCTTGGGAAGTATGGCCAGCCTAGTTTTTGCATTGGGATTCGTGCATAATTAAATCTGCAACTTTCATCATTGGAGTTTGGGCGTCCAGGCTATAGGAGTCATTTGCAACCATTTTGACATCATTCGGAATCCGGGAGTGGATTTGGCGAGCATTCCAGTGGTTCCCAGCACTCATCCTGACAGGGTGATAACATATTAGTTTGCTATTCTTTTGAAATATTTCAGTATTTGCACTTCTATTTTGTAAAGACTCATTGGGAAAAATGAATTAATAAAGCTCTTGTTCCAGTATATGCTTGTCTTTGGTTTATGCTTGAAAAAATCAATGTTCCTATGTTGTTTTCATTGCTGTTATAATCTGAAATAAATAAAAAAATAAGAGGGACATTACAGTAAGTTAGAGATAAGAGGCAAGATATAGAATGCATTATCAACTGATTTAGAGCAGCTATCTGAAGCATAACAACAGAAGAATACATGGATAATATACAGATTTGAGAAAGGATGTAATTGGACAAGGAAATATAATATATAAGTACATCATTCAAGGGAATTAATATATCAGCAAAGAAATATATCAACAAGAAATATATCTTCAGCAGAGTTACATATGCAGGAATAGATCAGCAGAGATATATACATATATGCAATAACTGATAACAGCAGAGAATTATTTAATTGCAGTCATTCTATCAACCTTTCATTCTATTAATCCATCATTCGATTGTTCTCTCATTCTGTCATTTGATTGTTCTCTCATTCTGTCATTCGATTATTTTATCCTTCTATTATTCTATCATTCTATTGCTCTATGATTCTATTATTGAATCAATCAAACCAGCGAATATCTGAGGTATCAATTAGCAATCAAAGAAAGCTATCTTCATTGGAAGGAAGTCATATAAGAATCAAGCAAAAGGAAATATATCAAGTATATATATTTGCTATACAACGAGTGTTAACAGCAAGAAGGCATACTCAGAAATAAATAAATAAGAAATGCATATTAGGGGACAAGCAGCAGCATTGGTCCCTTCATTAGGTAGGCCACCCCAAGTTGGATGGACGGGAGTTCCTGCCACTTGTGGGCCAAGGGGTGGAATTATTCGGGATGGACGTACCGCGCCCTTGGGCTTGGTTGAGGAGAACAGACTCGCAACGCCCTATATGCTTTCTCATATATTACAATCCTTGAACCAAACTTGAAATCCATCAAGAGGTACTTTATATTACCCCATGAGCCATCACATTTGGAATAAATGTAAAATGCATATTAGGGGAGGAGTAGCAACACTGGTCCCTTCATCAAGTAGGCCACCCCAAGTTGGATGGATGGGAGTCCCTGCCACTTGTGGGCCAAGGGGTGGAATTATCTGAGATGGACGTATCGCGCCCTTGGGCTTGATTGAGGAGGACAGACTCTCAGCGCCCTATATGCTTTCTCATAGAATTTCATTATGTGGTTGACCATTGGGAATAACCCTGAAATGATTATATGTCTGCTCTGTGAATTCTGTGTATGGTGTGTATACTTTGTGCTTGTTAGTATATGTATTGAATTAATTATTGATTATGCTATGATGATTTGATCTCGTTATTTATGTTCTGAAGTATTGATCTCCTTAATAATTATGCTATGATAAATGAACTTAATATGAATGATAGATGAATTTTAATATGAATAATGCTATGAACTGATCATTATCTAATTTATTGATCTTTAATATCTCTAAGGTCCCTTTCTAGTGATTATTATTTTATGCAGTTTAAGAAATCAGGAATATCCTAAAAGGGGACATTACAAATTGTGTTCTTATTGGAGACTTTTGGAGGTTTGCCCCCTCGAAATAGCTTATTATTCTCAAGTATATCAAGTATTTGCAGCATATTCGCTATTATATTCTTCTCTTGTGCAAGTTATTTCATTACAATGAAGCTTTCATTAGGCAGATACCAAAGGTAAATAGCATGCAAGGCGCTATGAATAGAGCTCTTATTTGGAACAGATCAATAATCACAGCCCAATGAATCAAAACCTTACTCCTCAATACATGCAGCTACAAGCCTACAACCTTAGTCATGCTCAAATTTCACTAACTGTTATAAGCAGCCACAATCTATACCTGATTCAATCACCTATGGCAGCTCATTCACACCATTTGGTCCACAATCAGCACCTCAAACAAGTCAACACAGCTCATTTCAAAATCAGTTTTTAAAACAAGACAGTCAAAATTCAGTTTTTCATGTAAGTGGTCTTCATTCTAATGGTGCGCAGGCTGCAGTCCAATCTTTAGTCCATCAAAATACTGACATACATTCTTCGGATGGTGATTATTCCTCAAATGATGAAATTACAAAACAGCCACAACAAAATGGTATAGAAGTACAAGAGGCTGGCTATGACGAAAAGGAATAAATCCAAAACAAGATGGAAAATATTAATGAACCCACGTGGTTTGTCATGGAAACAAGTAAAGGTAAGGTTAGACTTAGGAATGATGAACATTGTGAAAAACAAGCAAATTTAAACATTCATCCCTTTCCTCCAAATGCACATGACAGTTCCACCCTTCCCATGAATGATTTAGATTCCAACGTTTCTGATTTTGAAATAAATATACCCAAAATGATTCAAAAGCTGAACAAGGAAATGCTAGAAAAAGGGTTCCCAGGCACCTTGGCAGATTGAGCTTTATCAAATAGGTGTAGGATACATGGTACAACCCATCACAAAGAAATCCATTGTATCACAATCCTCACAAGGGTTGATCTTTCTCTAAAAGGGTTACTTTCTCTTGGACAAATCATAACCCCTAAATACAATCAAAGACGAAACATGTGAAAATCCTAAAGACAAACACATTCAAGACGATAATACCCACCATGTGATTGAGAATAATCAATTAACAGAACTAAAGCAAGGAAGGGAATTTACTCTACATGATAATGAACCATTAGACAATCAAGGAATATAATCTCACGAGTATGGTTGCTGATAACACTGATAAGTTGTAATGTCCCCCATCTAGCTCACTGCATCAATAGACCAAGGTTAGCCTATAATTCGTCTTTCGTAGGCTAATGGAGTGTTTAGGAAGTCATTCCACGGACTTACTATTTATAGTAAGTCGTGAGCTGAGCAATTACTATTTTTGGTGGGGCAGTCATGGATGGTCATAGCACTGGGGTTCATGTCATTTCGGGGCCAAGGCGGTATAAGTCGATATATAAGTTAAATTAAATATTTAACTTATACTATATGAGATATTAAATCATTTTAAGTTATAAAGTAATATCACTTTATAAAGTTAAGTTATAACTTAAAAAGTGAAGTGCCTAGGGATGGGCTCCCCACATGGAGTGATAAGGGGTTGGTTTAAAATTAAAAATAAATAAAATAAACTCCTCTTGGGCGTTGGGGAAAGAAGGCAAATAAGAAACTTCATTTGGTTATGCTATGTTGATGAAAAATTGCTCTTATATTGTGTTTGCCCGTGCTTGGGATTGAGCTTGGCTCTAGGGTTTTGAAGATCAATTTGCAGAGATGAAAAACCTTTGCAGATTCGCCTTTCATCGTGTATGAAAGATTGCATCAGGAGGGGATTGTGGAGGCTTCATCCAGGAGTCTCACTAGTGCTTTCAAGAAACACATTTTGAGAAGATTCGAACATGAAATGGATACATTTGTTCGGAGTTATGATTTGCAGTCAAGAATGAGTTGTTAATAAGCAGATTGAGTGCATTTGAGAGCGGATTTGTGGCTGTATTGGAGCATTGGACCAAGCCATACATCTTGCTGCAGGTCGTACTCTTTGTGCAGGGCCATACCCTTTCTATTCTACAATTTCTCCAATTTTCAGTGGTTGTTATCATTCAAAAGGGGTCAATTGGGGGCAAAGATCACATACAGACCAAAACAGAAGGAAAAGAGTGAGTTTTGCATGAGTTTATTGCTGTTCCTTGCTGCTATGGAGGCCCGTACACTTCAGCCATGGACGTGGGTTTTGGAGATATTGATTTCTCATTGATTTGTGGCATTGGTCTCACATTCTTGGTGTTTGGAGTAGTTTTGTTGTTGCTGATGATTGTAATGCGATATCCTTTCATCGCACGAAGTAGTGAACATATTTCTGCGGTCTAGTTGCTGGTCCGTGTTATGACGTAATCACACATTGCCCCATTGCAAATGGGGACCCCCTATTTTTTCAGCTTTCTGTCGTTGCTTTGCTTTGGGGTTTAGGTTTGCTTTGAGCTTGTAAGGTTTTGGTAGTGTTGTTTTGCCCAAGTCTCGATATGCTCTAGCTAAGGAGACCGTATCTTCTCATTCTGGTGCATGTCTTGAAGCCCTGGAATTGACTAAGTCTGGTATCCTGAAACCTGATGTCTTGAAGCCCTAGAATTGACTAAGTCTGGTATCCTAAAACCTGATGTTCTGAGATCCTGAAATTGACTAAGTCTAAAATCTGGTGGATCCTCAAAAATCTAGAATCTGCATGTTAAATCCCATGGATCCGGGACCTATCTCAAACATCTTGGAAGTATATTTCAAAATATTTAAAGTATAGATACTTAAATATATTTTTAAATATACTTCCACTCAGGACACTTCAAAATCAAGCGAAAAAAATCTATGTCTTGGACCTTGAGCGGGAATTCCTTGCTTATGAGCACAATGCGCCCAGCATGAGCGGAAATTCCTTGCTCACGAACAATATGCGCCCTGGGAAATGATGCATTTGGAAGTGAAGATTTTCATGCAATGAAGGTTTGAATGATGAGAACTCCTGGAAATCCTTTGAAGCAGTCATTTTTAACACTCAAAAATTTTGTGATTTGGAAAGGTGGAAAATGTTTATCAATGAACAATATGCGCCCTTCCTAGGGCGCCAATTTCCCATGAATGAACAAATTTCCGCCCTCAAAAGCATTGCATCAAATTATCAAATTTGCTTTGCACAAGAATAGGTCGACCTAGGAGAAAGATTTCAGTTTTAAAAAATTGCTTCATATGCAGGCCGACCTGCCTAGTAGGTGGCTGCGAATGCTATAAAAGGAGATGTAAAGTTCATTTTTCCATATTCAATTCAAAACAAATAATCAGATCAGCAGAGCAGAGCAGAAATTCATCTTAAAAGGCAGATTTCATCTAAAAACAAGGTAAATTCACAAAATCTCAAGGCTAAAGGTGGAAGCATTGCAAAGAAGACAACTTATTTATTTGAAATTCAAACCGAAGAGCAGAAAATCAGACTTACAGAAGCAGAAAATCAGACTTGAAGAGCAGAAATTCATCTAAAAAGGCAGAATTCTACCAAAGAAGAGCAGAAATCATCTAAGGAGAAGTGCAAATTAATAAAAGCAGGAGCAGAAATCTTTCAAGGCAGAATGAAATTCATAAGAAAGGAGGTGTGGTTAAAAGCTCTAAAAGAAATGATGAAATGTGTCTAAAGTAAGGGCGCAAAATGTTCCTTAGTATGCAAAATCTGCCCAAGGGAAAATCCTTCCAATCATGCACTATGCGTCCAAGGCAAAATAGAGGAAAGTTCTCATAGACATGAAAAATGCGCCCAAGGTGGATTGATGATTGTGAGGTCAAAATGATGAAAGGTTATTTTCCTTAGTCAAAATTCATATGAATGCAAGTAAAAATCATGAGAAGTTGCTTGAGAAAGTTGAAAATAATGAGAAATCTTGAAATTGGCTAAAGATGAAAGGTGGAGGAAAATCCTTATCAACATGCAATTTGCGCTCATGCAGAGGATATTTCTCATTAACAAAAGAATGTGCTCACATCTTGACAAGGAGATTGACTAAGTATAGAGGTCGGATATTTCTCATGAACAAGGAATATGCGCCCAAGCAAAAAGTGGAAAGTTCTCGTGTATGAGCAGTATGTAATGATTCGATATTTTCCAATTGAAGATTGGAAAGAATAGACATTGGAAACCGTTCATATAGAAGTAATAGTTAACATGGACGATGAAGTCAAGTAATAAAGATCATCAACATTTATATTATAAAAGAACGATGATCGTACTATGGCTGCGTCAATGAGCAAGAGGAACCAACATTCGCATGACTACCAAAGACCACCGATGCAAGTAAGAAGAATCACGATTCACTAAGAGTGAAGATTATTCTCTTAAAAAGAAATAATGATCATAATACAAGGTGGCGGCATCCATGTGTTAAAGATAAAATATTGTTAATTAGCAATAATAAAGAGACAAGCTTCTAAACAACGCATCTTCTCACATTTGCGTCCCTCTAAGACTTTATAAGGGACCCTTGAGGCAGCGACAAAGGCATCAATCAAGTCATTCTTCTCATCATCCAAACAAGAATATTTCAATCTGCAATTATCCAAATATAATAATACATACACAGCAGGTATCATCCTTTGAAGAAATTACATTTGATCAAGGACTTGCAGAAATCACAATCCAAGGAATTGCAACAGCAAGTAAGTATCTCAACTTTATTATTCTCTCAATAATTATGATCGAACTATCATGATCAGGTATGTAGATTTATTTATAGTTCTTTGTCATTCATTCAAGAATTTATCTTTATGACAGTCATATGCATTTATTCATAAATATATCGATTATGATAGCTTTGATTTATAGACAGTCATCCTTAACAATATAATGTGTACATTCTATTATTCATGATAATAAGATTTATACGTAGTCATCACTAATAATGAATATGTAGACAGTCATTTATAATGATCCATAATAATGTATCTAATATGCAATGATACATAAAGATATATCTTGTAAGCAATTATTCATAATGTTATGCAATTTATTAACCTCATATGAGAGATTGAAGGAAAAGTACTAAAAGACCACTCATGGGTATTTTAGAGGCCTTTGTCACATGAGGTATAAGGTACCCATAGTGCAAAGAATATGTATCACATAGAGGCCTTGTCACATGAGGTATAAGGTACCCATAGTGCAAGGATAGTGATGTAATGGCCTTGGTTACTTTGATGTAAGGCATCATAAGAGTACCAAGGAGTCTCATAGAGGCCTTGACTCTAAAGGTATTAAGGATACCGCTTGAGTCTAAGGATAGGAGACATTAGAGCCCCATGGTGGATAATGGCAACTCTCATCTCATCTCCCATAGGCTATTGTTAAATGACATATAGATAAGTAGATTGCAATATATATTGATGAAGATCATAGATCATATGAAATATCATGGTAGAGAATATGCAAGGCATATTGATGATGATCATGAGAGTAACATGTGAAATGTTAAATGATATGCAAGGCATAATAATCATAAGAATAGCATGTGAAATATGAATGATAGATAATGTGCTTGAAAGCAATCACAAGATTAATAATAGTGATATGCATAGAAAATGGTCATAGAATAATAATAGTGATTTGCATTTGAAAGTAATGTGTATTGTTAGTAATCAATGATAAACCAAAAGTTATGAGCTGACAATCAATCCTAGAAATAATAAAGCAATGTTCTATGTGCGAATTATATTTATGGCTTTAAATGAAAAATGTACTAATGTTCTCTTTTTGTCAGTTGAAATTGTAAACAAGATTGTGAAAATTTGGACTTGTGAAAAGGGGGCATTACAATTGGTATCAGAGCCATCGTTCCTGCCATCCTATGAGATAATCTTATGCAAGCATACACTAGAAGGAACCGACAACTTCTAGAAGAGCAAATGAACAACGAAATGATGGCCTTCATGGAAGCCACCACCAAGGCCATGATGGAACAAAACGAAAGAATCACCAAGGCCATGATGGATCAAGGTGAAAAGACGACTCAAATGTTTTTAGAAGCACTTCAAAGGGTGGGTAACACCACGGATCAACCAAACTCAACAAATGGGAGAGAAATAGGATCCAATCATACCGAGAACAACACTACTTCATCAAATCCAAGGATTCCTATGCCATCTTTCCTTCCGAAAGAAGAAAATTCAAGAACGGAAGAACCTATTACAAATGCCATAAGTACAAATGACATTGCAAGGGCTTATGCAAGTTTGGAACCGGAAGTAAGGAGGGTTGTGTCATTTAACGACCATAGCAATTCAAGAAGAAATGAAATAGTGAGGAGAGAAAGAAGACCTCCTAACAAGGATTTAAAACATAAAACTAATAAGGTGAATCTTCCTAATTTTGATGGGACAAATAAAATCACACCACATGCATGGCTCCAAAAGCTAAATGACTATTTCTCACTTAGCCCAATGACAAAAAAAGATGCACTCCAATTCGCCATATTGCATTTGGAAGGCTTAGCCTATGAATGGTAGCACAATGGGAAACATACCCAAGGTCACGACTCCATCACATCTTATGTGGAGTTCTCCAAGAAGTTTATCAAAAAATTTGAGGGACGACACCGGCAGCAAGATTTCAAGGATTTAACCCAAGTAAGGCAACGAGGAATGGTGGATGAATATATCAACAAATTTGAGAAGATAGCCATAAGTGTCACGGGAATTGAAAATGAACAACTTACATTCCTATTCATAGAAGGATTGAATGAGAAACTATGAGGCTTAGTAGGAGCCCTCAAACCAGCTACACTTGATGACGCCATAGATATGGCCATGCAATTAGAGAAAACCCAATCCTCGCAATCTTCCACTAAACCCCTCCCTAAGAAAGAAAATTATGAGAAGAATCCACGTCGTAAATGTGGAGAACCGTGGAAATCAGGGCATATATTGCCTAAGGAATGAAAGGAGACGTGAGAAACCATACCTTCCGTACAAGGACTGTGAAGAACTAAAAGTAAAGAACCTTTGTTTTGATTGCAGAGAAGCATGGAAACCCGGACACAAGTGTAAAGATTCCGCAAAAGGAAACATGTGTTTTAGATGTAATGAGAAATGGGAAGTCAGACATAAATGTGGAAAAAGAGCTCAAGCGCACAATATAGAAATCATACTCGACAAAGAAATTTAGGAAGAAAGTGAAGAAACTTCAAATAAAAGAAGGAAAGAAAATTGATCTTAAAATCGAGTGTCCCAAAGAAATAGGGATTGCTTGAGGACAACCAATCTCAAGAGGGGAGGCCTGTAATGATTCAATATTTTCCAATTAAAGATTGGAAAGAATAGACATTGGAAACCGTTCATACAGAAGTAATAGTTAACATGGACGATGAAGTCAAGTAATAAAGATCATCAACATTTATATTATAAAAGAACGATGATTGTACTATGGCTGCATCAATGAGCAAGAGGAACCAACATTCACATGACTACCAAAGACCACCGACGCAAGTAAGAAGAATCGTGATTCAATAAGAGTGAAGATTATTCTCTTAAAAAGAAATAATGATCATAATACAAGGTGGCGGCATCCATATGTTAAAGATAAAATATTGTTAATTAGCAATAATAAAGAGACAAACTTCTAAGCAACGCATCTTCTCACATTCGCGTCCCTCTAAGACTTTATAAGGGACCCTTGAGGTAGCGACAAAGGCATCAATCAAGTCATTCTTCTCATCATCCAAACAAGAATATTTCAGTCTGCAATTATCCAAATATAATAATACATACACCGCAGGTATCATCCTTTGAAGAAATTACATTTGATCAAGGACTTGCAGAAATCACAATCCAAGGAATTGCAACAGCAAGTAAGCATCTCAACTTTATTATTCTCTCAATAATTCTGACCGAACTATCATGATCAAGTATGTAGATATATTTATAGTTCTTTGTCATTCATTCAAGAATTTATCTTTATGACAGTCATATGCATTTATTCATAAATATATCAATTATGATAGCTTTGATTTATAGGCAGTCATCCTTAACAATATAATGTGTACATTCCATTATTCATGATAATAAGATTTATACGTAGTCATCACTAATAATGAATATGTAGACAGTCATATATAATGATCCATAATAATATATTTAATATGCAATGATACATAAAAATATATCTTGTAAGCAATTATTCATAATGTTACGTGATTTATTAACCTCATATGAGAGATTGAAGGAAAAGCACCAAGAGGCCACTCATGGGTATTTTAGAGGCCTTTATCACATGAGGTATAAAGTACCCATAGTGCAAAGAATATGTATCACATAGAGGCCTTGTCACATGAGGTATAAGGTATCCATAGTGCAAGGATAGTGATGTAATGGCCTTGGTTACTTTGATGTAAGGCATCATAAGAATATCAAGGAGTCTCATAGAGGCCTTGACTCTAAAGGTATTAAGGATACCGCTCGAGTCTAAGGATATGAGACATTAGAGCCCCATGGTGGATAACGGCAACTCTCCTCTCATCTCCCATAGGCTGTTGATAAATGACAAATAGATAAATAGATTGCAATATATATTGATGAAGATCATAGATCATATGAAATATCGTGGTAGAGAATATGCAAGGCATATTGATGATGATCATGAAAGTAACATGTGAAATATTAAATGATATGCAAGGCATAATAATCATAAGAATAGCATGTGAAATATGAACGACAGATGATATGCTTGAAAGCAATCACAAGATTAATAATAGTGATATGCATAGAAAATGGTCATAGAATAATAATAGTGATTTGCATTTGAAAGTAATGTGTATTGTTAGTAATCAATGATAAACCAAAAGTTATGAGCTGGCAATCAATCCTAGAAATGATAAAGCAATGTTCTATGTGCAAATTATATTTATGGCTTTAAATGAAAAATGTACTAATGTTCTCTTTTTGTGAGTTGAAATTGTAAACAAGATTGTGAAAATTTGGACTTGTGAAAAGGGGACATTACACAGTATGCGTTCTAGGGTAAAGGGAAGTTTTGACAAGAAAATCATGATTATCATTTTACAACTTGAAGATAAAAAGCATTTCGCCTAATGAAGATTGTTCACAAAGTCTCAAAGTTGCAAGGTCGGAAAATGTTCTGCCAGGTGCATTATGCGCCCATGCAAGTAGATTGCTTTCACATTCCTTCAAAGATCAAGACTTGAAAATTTGGCTAAGTATGAGAAATTCAAAATGGTGGAAAATGTTCTACTAGTTGCAATATCCGCCATAGAAGATGAGTTGAAATTTGGGAAAATGTTCTACCTCATGCAAAATCCGCCCAAGGCAATTTCATATCCACCCACAATATGCGCTCTAGATGGAAGTTCACCAAAAAATTTGCCTAAGTAAAGGTTGCTAGGGCGGAAATTCCTTATAACACTACAAAATCTGCCAATTTGAAGGGAGTTAGGAGAATGTTTGAAGGAAAAGGTGGAAAATGTTCTCCACCTTGCATTATGCGCCCTGGGTGATGAGGTGTGTGGAGATGAAATTGTTGCAAGGTTACTTGAAGTGAACAACATTTCATTGTTGAGAGTCTCCAAGAGATGCGTGTGGAAGCCATTTTGATACTTATAACTTTTTTGTGATTGACAATATGGAGGAAATTGTTCACTATGCACTCAGGATGAAGAAGTGAAAATTTGACTAAGTATGGTGGATCCAAAGTGGAGAAATTGTTCTGGACCTTGCAATTTGCGCCCTAGTTGGAGGTCCCTTTGGAGTGAACATGATAAAGATTAACTGCCTTAAACAAATTCTCGAGAACACTTGTAAAGAATATGACAAATTGCTCAAGGGAGTTTAAAGAAAAGTTGAAGTTTGATGAAGTGTTGAAGTTGCGAAATGTGGAAAATGTTCTAGAGCCTGCAAAATGCGCCCTAGGATGGCACCAATTGTTCTCCACCTTGCAAAATGCGCCCAAGGATTGCATGGAGAAAACTTGTCTAAGGCAAAGTATATCTAAGATCAAAGCTTGCCTTGAGAAATTTGTAGTGAAAGTTTGATGATTGATCAAAGATAAAGGCGAAAGTAAACATCAAGAGCAAGGGTGCAAAATGTTCTGCACCTTGTAGAATCCGCCTCCCAAGATACCAAATGTTCTTAAGCAAACAAAATGCGCCCTTGATTTTAGTGCAATGCCAAGAAACAAGGAACAAGTAGAAGTTAAGAGATCCAAAATGATGAAGTTTGAAATTTCAAGAGAAAAATGCTTAAGTTTAAATGAAGTCTCCCAAGTCACAAAATGTTCTGGAGCTTGCAATTTGCGCCCCAAAGCATTATGAGGAAATTTGTTAAGGAGCATCTTGAAAATCCGACCTTGTCTTGTAACTCCTAGTAAACATCAAAGGCATGATTGATGATATAAGTGAAGATGTTCGTTCAAAGAAGAAGATTTTAAAAGAGAAAGATGCCAAGTAAAAGATGCAAATTGTTCATGAAGAGCAAGAGCGCAAAATGTTCTGGAGCTTGCAATATACACCCATACAAAGAGGAGGATTATCCCACATTCATGAGGAGGGTGAATTTAGTTGTTAGATTTCCTTTATATCATGTATCATGTTGATGTACTGACTTGAGGTATTTTGCTTGTAGGTTGGCTATGTATGTTAAGGGAGCGGCGAGCGTTGAAGGAGAACGAGAGCTTGCACATGAAGCAAGTTCGCGGTATGGAAGAGTATTGCTAGAGTTCATCATCAAAATCATCATACTTCAAAGAAGACAATTTCACTTTCGGAAGAGCATCACTTTATAATGCATAGGAGGAAAGTCGTTTCACATCCAAGTTCCAAAGTGTCCCATTTCATGCGCCAGAGAGAAGGATATTCATCATGAAGTCTACTCCACTTCACAGGAAAGAGAATAACGTATTTGAGTGGAGAAAGGAGCCAATTCAGCGTAAGTCCCTTTGTGAGTTTTCAACAAATCACATCAACTACTGAATCTATCCATAGCAAAACACGAATAAGGAACCTTGGAGTTGTCTCAATTGATCACATTGTTTAGCATTCGAGAGACTTTATTCAAGAGAGAATAGAGTACTTAGTATTTTATTTTGAGTTTGCATGTGCATAAAAAACACATCAACAGTCCGGCAACAACATCCGGACAAAGTTGTAAACCTCCATCTGGGTATGTACTTATAATTCATATCTTGGCTAAATACAATCTCGGTTGGTGTTATTTTGTTAATATCTCTTTTAGATTTTCTGGGTTTGTTCATATGCTTCATATTTCATACATGCAATGCACAAAACAAACATGCAAAAACAACCCATCAAACCCTGAACAGCAAAACATCTAAAAACACAAAAAAAATCAATCAAAGCAAACACACACAATGGGGTGTATGTTACAGTGGTATCAGAGCAGAAAATCTTGCCATCCTGTGACGTTAAATATGACATGCAGAAGTTGAAAGTGAGATATGCAACCAACTGATAGGTATAATTTCAGACCAAGACCAGGAACACAAAACCCAGAGGACACAGGGAAGAGAGGTACCACGGATAGAAAAACCTGAGCATCCAGTACCCATAGTAGATCCATTTGAGTCTGAGATAGAGGTTGCCACTACTGAGGACGATTCCCAAGTTTCACGAACAGACCCATTTTCAGGAGAGTTACCACCAATTTCAGAACCTACAGAAGAGATGGGTGACAGGGAAGGTGAGGAACCTAGCATGCGTGAGATCCTGAATGTGCTCACCAGGAGCTCGTTGGCCTTAGAGAGAGAGTTGAGGGAGTCTAGACAGGAGTTGAGAGAGTCACAGGCAGAGATAGTGCATACCCTTGAGCAGTTATTACCCCGAGATGGAAGAAATAACAGGGAAAATAATAATAATCACCGTGACAGGAACAGGTATAATGGAGGAGACAGGAACAGAAACAATGACGGTGATAGACACAGAGATAATGGGGGAGATAGGAAAAGGCATAATGTGGGTGATAGACACAATAGTGATAGGAATCAGGGGAACAGGAATAATGGAGATAGGAACCAGGATGATGGACACAAATTCAGAGATGATGAGGATGAGGCTTCGATTACTCACAGAAGGGCTTCACAGTTTACAGTAGGTGACAGACCCGGTATCCCTACATTTGCTCCCAAGAACCAAGTTCCTGAGCAGGATCCCACACAGACTGAGTTTTAGGAGGAGATTCTGAGGGATTAGAGAGCTTCTAGTGCAGAGTTCAAGGCAGAGATGACCTTTGCAAAGTACTATGACATTAGGATAAAGAAAAGACCTCGCAAAGGAGGTAGACCTCAAAACCAGGAGTTACAGAAAAAAGTAAGATGACACTTCCCTACTTTGATGGATCGGGTAAGACCACCGCTAGAGCTTGGATCCTGAAATTGGACAACTACTTACAGATTAGTCACATGCCTGAGGATGCCATTACCTACGTAGCTTTGCATTTGGAGCGGGTAGCACATAAGTGGTGGAGCAATGGGAAGGTCACATTGGGTCACGATCAAATTACTTCATACGTGGAGTTTACAGCCAGACTGATCGATAGGTTTGATAAGAAGGACCCAGAGTTATAGTTTAAGGAGTTGGCACAGCTGAGGCAGAGTGGTTCAGTTGACTCCTACATTTATGAGTTCTAGGACCTATCTGTTATGGTCCCAGATATTTATGAGCGCAAATTGGTTATTCTATTCAGTGATGGATTGTCAGACCCACTTCGTGGTTGGGTTAAGGGTTTTGACCCTGTTACACTCCAGGAGGCCATGAAGAAGGCCCGAGATATGGAGTCATCGGTGTGGAGGAGCAAATCCAGTCTAAGGGATTTCCACATAGGAGGGATAAGGAAAAAGAGAAGAGACCTTTCCATAGAGATGTTGAGTAGTAAAAGGATAGGTCAAACAGGTTGACTGATGATCAGCTTAATGAGTATAGGAGGAAGAAACTTTGCTTCCATTGCAAAGAACCATGGGATCCCTCACTTAAGTGTCCACACAAGACTAAGGCCAAATTGATCGAGTACTATTCAGCTGAGGAGACTCAATCAGAGGCATCCGATTCAGATTCAGACAGACCTTCGAAGCATGGGGATAGTGGAGATGAGAGAGCATCACAGCACAGTGCTAGTAGTGGTGGTACTATTGCTCAACTTTCCAGTTTCCAGAAGGTTGGTTCTTTTAGGGTGCGTGGTGTACTAGGTGGACAGCGCATCATTACCCTTATTGACACAGGAGCTACACATAATTTTATTGACGAGGGGTTGGTAGCTCACAGGGGGTTGAAAATAGAGGAAATCGAAGGCTTCAAGGTAATGGTAGCCGACGGATTCAAAATGCAGTGCAACAGGAAGATATCAGGATTGAAGATCATCATGGGTGATTATGAGTTGGTAGATGCCTTCTATGTGGTTGGCATTGGGGATATAGATGTTGTACTTGGCATGCATTGGATGAGCCAGCTAGAGGAGTTCACCATGAATGTAAAGAGATGGAAATGAGATTCGAATACAATGGGAGGAAAATATGCCTTAGAGGTATATCAGATGGTGGACCTCGAGTGGTATCACTGAAGAGAATGGAGAGGTTGTTGAGACATGACCAGGTAAAGTGGGCAGCAGAGTGCCTTATTATGCCAGAGTCCCCACCACGATAGAAGGACAGCTATCATCCTGATATTTAGAAGTTATTATCCAAGCACAGTAAGGTGTTTGGAGACATACCACCAGGAGTGCCTCCTGACAGGGGCATAGAGCATGTTATTGAGCTTGAGGATGGGACCAAGCCCATCATGATCACTCCTTACCGTCATCCGAAGAGCCTCAAGGATGAAATTGAAAAAACAATTAAGGAGCTAACGGAGATAGGACATATCCGGCCCAGCAAGAGCCCATTTGCTTTTGCAGTTGTACTTGTCAAGAAGAAGGATGGGACAATCAAGATGTGTATAGATTACAGGGCCTTAAACAAGAAAACAATTAAGAACAGGTACCCCATTCCGAGGATAGATGAGCTGATAGACGAGCTACATGGTGCCTGTTACTTTTCTAAGATTGACTTGAGATCTGGATACCATCAGATTCACATGAGGGCTGGGGATGTAGAGAAGACAGCCTTCAGGTGTCATTACAGTCACTTCGAGTTTCTAGTGATGCCTTTCGGGTTAACCAATGCACCTACGACTTTCCAGAGTTGTATGAATAAGATATTTAGATAGCAGCTCCGAAAATTTGTTTTGATTTTCTTTGATGACATACTAATTTTTAGCATGACATGGGAGGACCACATGAGACACCTTGAGGAGGTATTGAGCATATTGGAAAGTGAATCTCTTTATGCCAAGGAATCAAAGTGTGATTTTGGTATGACAGAGTTGCTTTACCTTGGCCATATTATCAGTGCAGATGGCGTCAGAGTGGATCCAGAGAAAATTAAGGTGATTGTTGACTGGCCACCACCAACAAACCTTAGACAGCTTAAGGGGTTTTTTAGACTTTGCGGGTTTTATAGGAGGTTTGTAAAAGGCTTCTCACAGACAGCAGCACCTTTGACAGATTTGACAAAGAAGGGAGCCTTTGTGTGGTCTGATTCAGCTCAGTAGTGCTTTGATCATTTCAAGCACTTAATGTCTACTTGCCCCATGCTTGCGATTCCCAATTTCACCAAACCATTCGAACAGCAGTGTGATGCTTCTAGAGAGGGAATAGGGGCAGTGCTTATGCAGGAGAAGCACCCGATAGCATTTGAAAGCAGGAAACTTCAGGGTGTTCAGAGGAGTTACTCGGTGTATGACCGAGAGATGTTGGCCATAATGCATGCATTGGCCAAGTTTAGGCCTTATCTGGTTGGAGGCAAATTCATAATCAAAACAGATCATAACAGCATCAAATATTTTATGAACCAAAAGGATCTGAATGACAGGCAGCAAAAGTGGGTGAGTAGATTGCAGGCATATGATTTTGACATCAAGTATGTCAAAGGCAAGAGGAGTATAGTTGCAGATGCCTTATCACGTTGACCTCACTTATGCTTAGTCGGGGAGATCTCTGCTGATTGGAAAGAGTTGATTATAGCAGAGTATGTTAAGGACTCTTGGGCAGTAGGAGTCATTGAGGGCACTAATATTGATGAGAGATATTCTGTGGTGAATGACTTGATTATTTATAAGGACAGAATATTCTTGGTGCCTAATTCACAGTTCATACATGTTGATGATTGTTTTTCGACAATTCAACAATTAGAGTAAAATACAAAGTATCTGACTCCCTCTTGAGCAAAGCCTCTCGAATGCTGAACTAGGTGATCAAACAAGATGACTCCAAGGTTCCTTCTGATGATTTTGGTAAGAGACAGCTCAGCGACTAAGTATGATTTTGCTGTTAACACACAAAGGGACTTACGCAATTGTTCAAGTAACTTGTTTCAATGGAAGTGGCTACTGGAGAGTCTCAGTACTACAGCTAATGGCGTATGATTTAGCAATTGATGCTCTTGGTTCTAATTCTAACTGAATGGTAAAAAAAAGGACAAAAGGAGCAAGGTTTAGAAACACTAATCTAATCCTAAATGCAAGGATGATTACTGCTCAAGGTGAAACCAAACCAGATCCTGCTTCGCCAAGATGGACAACTACACAAGATAGGTGCAATCTTCTAAGGTGTATAAGATGTTTAAATCATTTATGCTCATGAAAATTCTAACAAACATAAAGATCAAATTGATGTCCAATTTTGTTCAGGCTAACCATGCACTGCAATCTGTGAGCCGCAAACTACAAATGGTATGAACTTACAGATTTCACCACAAAGCAATAAAGAAACCTTTCATTGACTAACATAAACTTAAAGAAAACTTATAACTTAATATTTGCTTGAAAATCGAAACCATGCAACACTCGGAAACACAAATAGAAGCACCAAGGCAATGAATCTTTTATTATCTCAGAGAGCTCTTGCAACAATTTCAGAAATTTCAATCGTACAAATGAGAGCAACAAGAGCCCTTTTATAGACCTCAAAAGAAAAGAAGGGTCAAGATCGATCGGCCAAGTCAGCGGACCAGATCAAGCCACATCACAAGTAGTTGTAACAAACTCCTCTTTATTAAATGAAAGAGATCAACTTTATTAAATGAAGGAGACTAACAAGAGGTTATCTTTATTAAATGAAGGAGGTTATGAAGAAAAGAACAAAGGCACGCCTCGCAAGAAGATAAGAATGGTGTATCATTATCTTATGAAGAATCCCCATGCGAATATCCATCACTAGAAGCTTGGCATTCACTGAACTTGGACACTATTTGCTTGACTTCCTCCACAGGTACACTTGGCGCATTCTGAATGGTTCCTTCGGCTTCAAGTACATCAATTGAATAAAGGCCAAGTGTCCTTTCCCAATCAGTTATTCTTGCTTTGTTGTCGCCAAGGTGGACAGCAAGTGAGAATATACTATCAAGTCTTTCATCTGTAACATCATTTTCCTGAAAATAGAAAACTTGAACTTGTTCTTTCAGATTCTCAAGGGTCATCTCCCCAAAAGGATTACAGATCCTCATCAAAGAAGCACATATTGCATCCTGAATCCTTTGAAGCACACTTCTAATTCTCGACATATCTATTTCTATTTTATCCAGCAACTGTCCTTTGATGCGAAGGCTAAAATACCAGGAGGAAAAGTTATATGTTCTACCTTCTTCAATGACTTCAGCATGTAACAACTCATCCACTGATGTTTCCATCAAGCCCTTCAAGTGTGGTAGATATTGATTCTTTAAGTCTTTGAATTCAACACAAGCTGTCATTAGTGCAAGTACCCTCTCTTTAAGGCTAGTAATCTTATCATTTACTTGCATAATATCTCTCAGATGTCTGAATGTAGTCTCCTTTGATCTTTTCATCCAATCCTTCATTCTGTGAGATGAAGACTTCAATTCTTCTAGGTGTTCAACTGTTTCAGGAGGAAGGAGAGATGGGGGTGTAGCAACCCTTTCCTGCTGATGAATAGGATGCACTAAATGCTGAATGTATTGCTCTAAGGCACGACATCTTTGCTCAGCCTTGATTCTCCCTTCTGTCTCTTGTCTTATGATAGCTCGAGCATTATCAATTGAATCCTAAAGCTCTTCTTCAACTTGCATTCCAGTCAAAGGACCCAAATTGATTGTATTGATGTCATAATCATTAGGTGTTACATCATCTATATTCTTTTCAAGCCTAGGAACGGCTACATGTACTTTCCTTACTCCTGTTTCATCTTTAGTGATCTTAGAAAGGATATTTGCCTTCTTTTTTGGTTTCTCCTTCGACATATCCAAGAGTAACTCATCTACTGGAAGGGGAGGACAGCTTTCAAGTTCACAATTCTCTCTGATTCTTTCCTGTAACCATTCTGGCAGTGATGAAAGATCCTGCTGCTGTTGTAATTGTTTTCCTTGTGCAGGTAATGATTCTTCTTGAGCATCATCCTTATCCTCGGTATTAGCTTCATCGATGATTTCAGTATCATGTGGGCTAGAAGGTA
Source organism: Cunninghamia lanceolata (assembly GCA_027924645.1). Taxonomy (NCBI): domain Eukaryota; kingdom Viridiplantae; phylum Streptophyta; class Pinopsida; order Cupressales; family Cupressaceae; genus Cunninghamia; species Cunninghamia lanceolata. Next base: position 3,390,640 of record BSBN01000942.1, read on the forward strand.
CTTCTTCCATTGGAGCTTCTGGAACTACATCCTTAGCAGGAATCACTAAGTCTTGATTCAGTGGGATATCACCTGGCTGTCTAGAAGAAGCAGTCTCAATGCTTATCCTTTTCTTCTTTCTACCGGATTCTCCTTGAACAATCTCAAGCTGTTTCCTTTTCTTTCCTTGTCCTGAATCTTTCTCACTTCCTTTGCTTCGTGAATCCTTACTAGGTGCTTTATGTTGTTCTTGCTGATCCACTTCTCCCATCTTAGTATAGGTAAGTTTCTTACCTTCATCAAGCAAAGCTTGTACTTGTTTGTCTATTTGTTCTTCCGTGATAGCAATAACAGGCCTTATCAATCCTTCGTCATCGACCTTTTCTCTATCTGCCCAGTTGACTTCATAAGGCAAATTGCAGATCTTATCATATTCATCACCAAGAAGAGCTCTATCACCTTCTAACTGATCGGGAATTCTTAGTACCTTTGTATCTCTTATCAGGTCCCATTTCAATCTTGAACACTTTTGCATCCTGATGTCATCATCATCTATAGCATCAGCCCAGTGATCCTCTAGTTGTTCTTTATGCTTGTAAGAAGAGTAGGACTGTTTGATGGCTCCATGTGGATCAAAGTTTTCCCTCCTCGAATCATGTGGATGCAGATGATAAGCCCGAAGCTCGACTTCTGAATGTTCAGGTGCCTGTAAGGATGGACAAGAATAGTATCTACCCAGTTGCAGAGGGAACTGAACTCCTGCTTTCTTCCTTGCTTTCTGCATCTTATGAAACTCCAACAGTTGTCTGGAAACCTCTAGCAACACCATCCTGTTTGAAGGATATCTAGGCAGTCTATATGGGAATGATGTAAATCTTTGAATCCTGATATAAGTGAACTTATCATACTGGATGTAATACCTTCCATCACTATGAACATGGCGAAAGCATCATTGAATCTCTTATAGTGATTGATGTTTTTCAGGTGGAGCTGAGGATAACACTGATAAGAGAGAATCTGTCCCGGCTTTGTACCTACTTGCCCTTTAGCTGTTAGTCCTTTGTAGACTACATTTCTTGCCAAGATATACACAAGGTATGAAGTCATGAAGAAAGACTTCGTTTCATCAAAGTTTTCCAACTGTTCATCTAGGCAGTGGCTTATAAGGCCAGCCCAGTCAATCATCTTGCTCTTTGTAAACATATGATCAAAATAAGTATACATCCATCCTTCGAAAATAGATGATTGTGGCCTACCTGTTACTCGATTCAGAAACATGATCAAGTAACTTATCACCTGCTTGAAGTCAGCTTTATGATACTTGGGGTCTTCTGAGTTGTATATCTTCATCGAAGAATCATTCATCCACTTCTTCCTGATTTCTTGCATGTAGACCTTTGAGTTGCCTTCGAACGTCATCTGAGCTGTTGTAGGGCATATGAAGACTCCTTTCGCCTTCGGGATGTTGAAGATCTCTTGGATAGCTTCCCTCTGCAGGTAGGCGAGAACAGTTCCATCCTTGGCTATAATCTATCTTTTTTCTTTGTCATAATGTTGAACACACTCCAACACTAGCTCGGCGCTTGGCAAGGCAGGTGGAAAGCAAGCTGCTTGTACAATCCCGCTCTTCGCAATGGCTTTGATGTCTTCATTCCTGGTGATCGCGAGCAAGAAGTCTTTTACTTCCTCCAAGTTGACGTATCCCATGTTGGTGTCACCGACATCTTTCCACTGCGTTTCTAGCTTGGACTCAGGTATGCTGGACTTGGCATCCATCTTGATAAGAACTTGTCATTCCTTGGCCGTCATTCCCATCTATCTGCAAGACTGGACTCGAATAAGTGGATTGAAATAATGAATTTTATGAGTCTTCTACATCACTTTTATCAAGTTATCATATCCTAATTCAATTTTTGAAGTACAAAGAGGTTTTCTAAGTCATTTTTCATCTGATTTTTGAATATAAATCTGCAAATTTAAACAAATGCAAGGTACTTTTATAAAGTAGAAGTGATAACACATACCTCGTGTTCAATTTTCTGCCTTAAAAAAAACGTAATTTTCTGGATTAAATGATGCAGATCAGTTAACACATGTCAAAATCAGGAATAACAATGTAGACCTGGTTTGCAAATTCTGCTTTTCCCTTGCAAATTCAGTGTATTCTCCTTATAAAGTTTGCCAATCCTCTAAAGGTTCACTACCTCTTCTTGGAAGTTCGCTGCCTCTAACTTGTATCCTGCTGCTCCTTGGACAAAATTGCTGCTTGCAAAAGAAAGAAAACTTGCTGCTCTAAGATGAAATTCGCTGCTCCTTAACAGATTCGCTGCTTCCTTTATGCAATTTGAAGAATGAATGAGGTGAAGGGTTGGGGAGCGCTCTTCTTACATAGATAACTTCATTTAATATGGGTGGCTTATTTGATGAGGTCGGCTAGCAAAGAGGAGTCGGCCTATAATATTCACTTTCTTTTACAATTTTCAAAAGTTTAAATTTTCCTTTTGGCGCCAAAATGAGTGGGAGCTTCTTGAATCTGCGCCTAACATGACTTGAGTGATTTCTACAAGTTCTCAAAGACCCCTATCAAGGCGCTTATATTCATGAAGGCGCCATCTTGGGTATCCAACCTTCTAAGGCGCTTGATCTTGACTTCAAGGCGCAAATCCTCTTCTAAGTTGAAGGCGCTTTAACTGGTGCAATCAAAGACCCTTTTATCTTGCCTCTAGGCGCTCCAGACTCCAAGAAACTATCTATTCTAGGCGCATTTCACTCAAACTAGGCGCAACTTCACAAAGGCGCTTATACTCCTTCAAACTTATGTGAGCAAAACTCCACCTTAGGCGCCAATCATCATTTCTACTTTACCTCAAGGTTCAAACTTCCCAGTAACAACTCCAAACACGGCGCATATCTTCATGATCTTTAAATGTTATCATTTCAAGGTGCCAACTTCATCATACTTTAGGCACTTATCTCTAACAATTTCAACACTCAAGGGTACTCAAAACTCATCTGGATGTCATCACTTCCCTAAAGGCGCAAATCCTCTTCATCTTGTATCATTAAAGGAAAGAATGTAGGTGAGTCATCTCAACATCGTGTTTAAGTCTCTTCAAAAGTCATTCAAATAAGGTGTGATCAAGTTCAACCTTCAACTTCAAGTCTTTTCATATTCAATTCAAGAAAGATTGCCATCCCTTAGGTACATCAAGAGTATGATTGTCTTTAAAGGCGCCAAAGTAAATTTAGAATCACCAAAGCAATGAATCTTTTATTATCTTATTGCCTTAACCCTTGACCTAGGCGCTCCTCCCAAGATCTTTACTCTTCAGGACGCATATTACTCACCATGGGCTCTAGGCGCTCTATCTCTTCTTTATAGTGCCAGAAGACAGAGGGTTGTGCCAATCACTTGATTATAGGCGCTAGATCTCTTCATACTATCTATATGTCCTAAGCGCTCAAAATGAGTTGTTGAATGTGGGCGCCAAACACTTACTTCCTTCCACTGCACAGAGCCCAGTAATCTTACTTGTCAAGGAGCAGGAGCTTACATACGGGGACTTCAATCACTAAGGTACTCAACTTTTAAAGGCGCTAAAATGGTTATCTCAAAGAAACCTCTCCTTAACTAGGCGCTTAAAACTCCTACCTCCAACTCCAAGGGGCATTTTGATGGTGGATTCTACCTTAAGGCGCCACTTCAAGATGCTCATCACTGTCCAAGTCGCTCGTCTGGACTCCAAGCCTCTTCATTCATTCATCTCTCTCAATGTGAAGGCGCTCATACCCTACTTCTAGGCGCTCATCCATCATTATCATGACGCCTTTCATATCATCTAAGGGGCTAGATCTTAAGGGAAGGCGCTCAAACTTCCTACCTTCTTCCAAAGGCGCCAGAAGCTCCACTCTACTCTAGGCGCATATCACAAGGGAAGGCGCTCCAATCATTACTTGTCTTTTAAGGCACAAAATGATGTGATTGGGATGTTATCTTATTCCAAGGCGCACATATAACTCTAGGCGCTCAAACTCCTTTTAAAATGGCGCTCAAAAGAGAATTGACTTGATCCTTGTATGTGGGCGCTCATTCTATCATGCTCCAACACCTAAGGCGTTATCCTTTCACTTATTCCTTCTAAAGGCGCCAAACAAGTTTCACTCTAGGCGTATTTTGAAGACAACTCTCCAAGGCGGAAATACTTAGCTTGGGCGCTCGACCAATTCTCAAGGTGCAGATCCATCTAAGGCGCATTCTAAAGTCTCTAAGGGCACACAAACTCCCATTCAAGGCGCATTTCCATTCATCAAGGCACAATGATCTTAAGACTCCAACATGAAGATACACCCCAAGGCGCTCTAAGTGATCTCACCATACACAAAGAATTTACTCCTCAAAGGCGCTCAACTTCAATCATCAGGGTCTTCAAGTCTTAATTCAAACTTCCACAGGGCGCCTTCTTCCACATGCAGGAATCCAAGGATAACTCAAGGCGCTCTTCTTCAATCATCAAAGGCGCCAAAATAGATTTCTCCTTGAGGGCGCTAAAGCACACCAAGGCGTTCAAACATCTTCAAGACCTCCTCGGCGCCCTCCATGCTCTCTGCCATTTCAACAACACAAGGCGCATATTGTCTTTAGGCGCTCAAACTGTGAAGGTTCAATTTTCTCTAAGGCATTCACTGAATCTTTCCCTCTAAGGCGCTCCATTGGACTTACCTACACCACTAGGCGCCAGACTACACTAGGCGCCCTCTGGAGACTCTTCTCAAAGGCGCTCATCTGAACTCCAAAGTGCTCATCTCTTGTTGAGTCATTCACTGTTCCTCCTCAAAGCGCTAGACCAGGTTGGCATCAAGGGCGCAAAACAACAAGGGAACTCTCCAACTAGGCGCTCAACTAGATCTCTTAAACTAGGCGCACCAACCTACACCAAGGCGCAGAAAAAGTGGTCTCTTTCACCAAGGGCGCTCAACATATGTCCAGAAGACTAGGCGCTTACTCATTCCTTGAGGCGCTCCAAAACACTGATCAAGTTTTCAAGGGCTTAAAGCCCTTGACACCAACCAATTTCAATCCCTGAAGGCGCTCCAAGTCCTCAATTAATCGTCTCCTCGCTCTAAGGCGCATATTGAAGTGAACTTGGTTCAAAACATAAATCTCTTGGACTTAAAGTGCACTGGAACTTGAAGTATAATGATCCTGAAGCATTCCAAGATGACGCCCCCTAGAACTGTAAGCACTTGACACCTCAAGGACAAACATCAAAACAATCAACCTCTTCCTATCATCCTCCGTGTTCTGGAATACCCTGGCCAACGACACAACAACTCCTGTGCAAAGCATCTGAGCTCAAAAGAGGGGGTCCCCAGTCCGGTGGGGTGATGTGTGATTTGGTCACAACAAGACATAAGGTGATCAAAACTTTCCATGATACACCCATGGCTGGCCATCCTAGATTCTTCAAGACATACAAACAGATTCAGGAGAGGTTCACATGGAAAAGACTGAAGTATGAAGTGCAGAAGTATGTTCGTGAGTGTCCTATTTGCCAGCAAAATAAGCATGAGCATACCTTTCCTGCAGGGTTACTACAACCATTGCCCATTCAAAATCAGAAATGGGAATGTATCTCCATGGACTTCATTGCAGGGTTGCCTAAGGTGCAGGAGAAGGACTGTATATATGTGGTGGTCAATAGACTCACCAAACTTGCACATTTCTTTGCTATTTCAGCAACCTTTACAGCTACTCAGGTGGCTGATTTGTTCTTCAGGGAGATATTTAGGCTACACGGGGTACCCAAAAGCATAGTCAGTGACAGGGACAACAAGTTCCTTAGTATATTTTGGCAGGAGTTATTCAGGCTTTGTGGTACTGAGTTGACTCCTAGTATCAGTTACCACCCCCGCAAACAGATGGCCAAACAGAGGTGGTGAACAAATGGTTAGAGGGGTGCCTATGCAATTATGTGTCGGGGCAACAGAAGGTGTGGATCAGATGGTTGCACCTAGGGGAGTACTGTTACAACACTACTCATCACATGTCGATTCAGATAACTCCTTTTAGGGCATTGTATGGTTATGATGCCCCATGCTTCACAGATCTCTTGCTTGGTGATAGTCGAGTGCCTAAGGCAAAGGATCTTTTGCAAGACAGCCAGGACATCTTAAGAGAACTCAAGGAGAATATATAGCAAGCACAGAATCGGCAGAAGTTGTATGCTGATCAGCACCGAGTGGAGAGGAGTTTTGAGGTTGGAGACATGGTGTATTTGAGGCTCCAACCCTACAGGCAGTCCACTCTCAAGAAGAGTGGAGCAAAAAAGTTGAAACCCAGATTTTATGGTCCTTTCAGGATTATCAAAAGAGTGGGTGAAGTGGCATACGAGCTTGAGCTACCATCAGACAACAGGGTGCACAATGTATTCTATGTTTCTAGATTGAAAAAAGCTCTTGGCCACAACATAATTCCTTCAGTTGAACTTCCACCATTGGATAAGGAAGGGAAATTGATCTTAGTACCAGAGGCTATCATCGACACTCGAGAGAGACACTTGAGGAAATGGGTTATCAGAGAGTACTTGGTCAAGTGGAAGAATTTACCAGTAGAGGATGCCACCTGGGAAAGTGAGCAGATATTGCAGCATCCAGAGTTGAGGTTGCTTGAGGACAAGCAATCTTGGGAAGGGCAGACTGTAATGTCCCCCATCTAGCTCACTGCATCAGTAGACCAGGGTTAGCTTATAATTCAACTTCCGTAGGCTAATGGAGGTGTTTAAGAAGTCATTCTAGGGACTTACTATTTATAGTAAGTCGTGTGCTGAGCTATTACTATTTTTGGAAGGGCAGTCATGGATGGTCATAACACTGGGGTTCACGTCATTTCGGGGCCAAGGCGGTATAAGTCGATATATAAGTTAACTTATACTATATGAGATATTAAATCATTTTAAGTTATAAAGTAATATCAATTTATAAAGTTAAGTTATAACTTAAAAAGTGAAGTGCCTAGGGATGGGCGCCCCAAATGGAGTGATAAGGGGTTGGTTTAAAATTAAAAATAAATAAAATAAACTCCTCTTGGGTGTTGGGGAAAGAAGGCAAATAAAAGATCAAAAAGAAGAAACTTCATTTGGTTATGTTGATGAAAAATTGCTCTCATATTGAGTTTGCCCGTGCTTGGGATTGAGTTTGGCTCTAGGGTTTTGAAGATCGATTTGCAGAGACGAAAAAACTTTGCAGATTCATCTTTCCTCGTGTATGAAAAATTGCATCAAGAGGGGATTGTGGAGGCTTCATCCAGGAGTCTCACTAGTACTTTCAGGAAACACATTTTGAGAAGATTCGAACACGAAATGGATACATCTATCAGGAGTTATGATTTGCAGTCAAGAATGAGTTGTTAATGAGTAGATTGAGTGCATTTGAGAGGGGATTTGTGGTTGTATTGGAGCATTGGACCAAGCCGTACATCTTGCTGCAGGCCGTACTCTTTGTGCAGGGTCGTACCCTTTCTATTTTGCAATTTCTCCAATTTTCAGTGGTTGTTATCATTCAAAAGGGGTCGATAGGGGGCAGAGATCACATACAAACCAAAACAAAAGGAAAAGAGTGAGTTTTGCATGAGTTTATTGTTGTTCCTTGCTGCTATGGAGACCGTACACTTCAGCCATGGACGTGGGTTTTGGAGATATTGATTTCTCATCGATTTGTGGCATTGGTCTCTCACATTCTTGGTGTTTGCAGTAGTTCTGTTGCTACTGATGATTGTAATGCGATATCCTTTCATCGCACGAAGTAGTGAGCATATTTCTATGGTCTAGTTGCTGGTCCAGCGACAACATCCGCACAAAGTTGTAAACCTCCATTTGGGTATGTACTTATAATTCATATCTTGGCTAAATACAATCTGGGTTGGTGTTATTTTGTTAATATCTTTTTTAGATTTTCTAGGTTTGTTCATATGCTTCATATTTCATACATGCACAGAACAAACATGCAAAAACAACCCATCAAACCCTGAACAGCAAAACATCTAAAAACACAAAAAAAATCAGTCAGAGCAAACACATATAGTGGGGTGTATGTTACATAAGTCTTTGGTTTCTGATTTCAAGAGTAATCAACAAACTGAATATTCTGATTCACCATGCTTAAATGAAACAAGTTAGCTCATTGAAGACAAGGCTAAGTTTTATGAACCTATTAGTGACATTGATAGCATGCCTAATGCTGTTCTCACTAATCAATTGGCTGGTTAAGAGTATAAAAATGATGAGCATGAATCTAATGAGATCTGTTGCATTGTTAAGAATGAATTCAATGAGTTCTCATTTGATGATGATTCTCAAAGTAATGGATTTAAATCTGATTATGCAATCACACATTAGAAAGGTGAGGTGTACGATATGCTCTCCAGGAATGAAAATCATGAAAGTTTTCATATTAGTGAACAAGACCCATGGGAGGATCATTCCGGTTGCTTACCATGCACTCCAACTGGTGGAACTGAAAACATGATGGATTTAATACTAAAACTAAGCAACAATATGGCCACCCTAGGATACTCAATCAATCTAACAGACCTTGCCTTACATAATAGATGTAGGATTCATCCTACTGGTCCACATGTTGAGGCTGATTGTCCAGATTTTTTGTTGGCATGGGAAGTGGCACAAATGGGAAAAGATGTCATTGAACCTATCCTTTGGAAGACAAATCAGAAAATGTTTCAGTTATGAATGATGGCAACTTGTGCACACATGAAAATGAACATATGATTTTGTGGGAAGAACTGGAAAGGTTGACAGGGTAAGCATGTGTCAAATTGATTATAATGCTGAAGGTGAACATTTGTCATGGCCAATGAAGTTGGAACTGCAAAGCTAGAGGATCGGAAACTTTGATGCCCATGATAATGATGAAACCTGGGTTGATAAATATCAAATGGATGAGGTGCAAACTGAATTTTTAGATTTGGATGCTGCAAATGATAAGATTAGCTAAGTCTCACTAGATGATGAATCACACCAAGCTTGTAGAACAAATGAGGTGGTGTTTAACAAAGATTCTAAAGGTGTTATCATCTAAGTTCCACTGATAATTTTCAGGCAGATTCATGTATATCATGTTCTGATTTTTCTGATCATAATTATAAGTTGATTGAACATCATGATTCCTTCAGTTTTTGTAGGGCAGATTTTGATGATCATGAATGTGTTCTTGATATAAAAGAGATGTTGACTAATGAAAAGCGGAATAGTGCATTACTAATTGGTGAATTTTCTTGTGATCTGCATGTACATGAGGAGCATGGAGGAGTTCCTAGAGTACAAGCCATTAAAATGACATACTATTGGATGACAAGCTTCTACTTCCAGCAGACAACATCTCAAACCAGATTGTTTCTTTGCTTTTACCCCTATCTTGTAAGGATTTTCATTTTGATTATGGTAATTCTAGAAAGAAAACATGCAAATGGGTAGAGCATGATGATAATGAGTAGCCACAACTTCTGATTTTACATGATGCACCTTGTGTGTATGAGCCTATTATATGCATAATCATGATCTTGGAGTTCGAGGATATTCCCACTCACCTCTCTACCCAAACAATCCAACTAATTTTGCTTAATGCTTTGAAGAAGCAAAGCAGAAGTAATTTGAAATCAATATCCTTAAGTCCTCATGTATAGTGTATAGTTAGTTAGGATATTTTCCCCGTACATAGTTTGTATTTATTTCCTGTGTGTATAGTTTTTGTTTTGATTTGTTTTTCTTGTTCTTTCCCAGCCCTATTTTGTCTTGTGTTGCCAAGTTGCCTATGGCACTTGACTGGGTTAGCCTTGGCAAATGCCCTTAATCCATCTTTCTGGTTTATAGAGAGATTTTAAACAAAATAAAACCATTTCTCAGACTTTGCTGGTTTGTCTGCATTATTCTTGGGCTATCAAGCATGCACAATAGATCTTTTAATCAAAAATCACTTAATTATGCATTGCATTTTCTGGTTCGCTAGGGTGACTCCTTGTGGCTTTAGGCAATAAATTTTTCCTTTCTCAATTGATTCTCCTGCATGCTAATGGTGGTCCCCCAACCTAGGTAGCAAGCTTCAGTGCTTGCTAATTGAGCTAAAAAGAAAATCAAGAGATAAGATAATTGAAAATAATACAAAAGAAGAAAGAAATTGAGTAAAAAAAGAAAGAAAATAAAAAAACTCAATTTCTCTGAGTGATTCAGCTATCTGTACCAAGGCTATGGATGTCTGGCTAGCACTAGAGCTATGCCTTGAGTGGGACCAAAGGTAACTCCTTCAGGCTATGGATGCCTAGCTAGCAGTGGAACAATGCTTGACATGTGCTAGGACCGATTATTTTACCTTGCCCGATTTCCTACTCCATAATGCTAGTCGTAGCAAGCTTAGAAAGGAGTAATTGAACTCACATGCACACAGGTTCTGATTAAATGACTCGAGTGCATACCTGATAACATATCCCTTGTCATGATGTTATTTTGTTTAATTTTTCATTGTCAACTAGAGATTATGGATTCTGAACATTTTGCAATGTTCTCCCCTGAGAGTCAACATTTGTTTTCACTTGTGCATCATACCCAATTTTCTTCTGAGAATAGGAGCCCCCTTTGTTTGACCCATGTGCTCGCAGCATATATTTGGACCATGTCCATGCCCTCTCGGTTCATTACAATTTCAATTCATGAGTCTCATTAACATCCAATTAGAGAGATTCATCAGACTCATGAAATTCTCTATTTTATTCAAGTTGTTTATTTCTATTTTTCGGTTCTTGTTTTTTCCTGTGGTCGTGATTTATTTCATTCCTAGGTTCATGATTTATTTCCTTGCAGGCTTTATATTTTGTTGTCATGGTTAAAATCAGGCCCGAGTGACATTTATACCAATTTAATTCAAGGCTTTGTGCTTGAAACTTACAAAACTTAACCCCTAAGCTTTAGCCAACCCAAAATCCTTAGTCTAATCCACTTGAGCGGCACCTTAAGGTCCACAATCCATGCTTTCAAAGTGTTTAAGTCCGAACCATGGCCATGCACCACATGTCATTCACAAACCATCCACGCATGGCACCTCCAAAGTATACCATGTCCCTTCACAGACTTCAAAGTTTGGTAAACCAAGGTTTATCCTCTCCCTCGCTTCCAGACTTAACTATGGTTACACTTGTTGACCCGTCGAGCCTTATCAACTCCACTTTACCAAGAACATCACATCCATGTTCACCAAACTTTGAATCCACAACCTATTAGACTTCACCACATGTCCTTCGTGGACTCTACCCACATGCTAGCTACAAGGTTCCCCACATCTCTTCTATGGATTTCAAGGTCCATTTAGTTGTATTTCACTATGGCCTCGCATCCATTATTCCAATGTTTGGCATCCACCAAACACTCCACACCCAAGTTCCCTATTGAAATCCATTTGACCGAGGAGTTCATGTCCACTCCCATGTCCGGCACCCTCCACTGCTTTCACATGTCCATCTCCACATTTACCACTTGTCACTTCTAGAATATATTGTTGTCTTCCTTGGACTTCAAAAATCTGATAAGTTATATTTCCCTTAGCATCTCACAATCACGGGGCAAAATATTTCAAATCCGGGAAACATTTGGACCCAAGCCCTCACCTAAAATCCATTTTATTGGGGGTTTCACATTCACCAATCAATAACACACTGCTTGCTGCCATTTGTCTTGCTCGGTGCTCGCCACATATCACTCTCCATGCCTTCCATGTGTCCCTCCCAAAACTCCCCGCTCCTATCCACAGATTTAAAGCTCTTGCTAAACTAGATTTTAACTTGGATTTCGCGTCTGAGTGAATATATTTGAGTTCTGAGAAACTTTCAAACCCGTCCGCGTGGCTCAATTACAGCTTACAGCTAATTTCAAGTCCGGCACAACTTTCTTGAGTCTGCAACCACACGTGTACCTTCCCTGTCATTGTGCTTGCTTCACTTAGTGCCATGTGTAAACCTTACACCCTCTCGTCACATCATGTCAACTCCTCCACTGCTTCCACGTGTTTATGGACTCAATCAAATTTGATAGCCCACTCGACCTACAACAAGCATCAACACATAATTATGTGAACTTTCATGAATCTTAACACAGATTTAGCCTGTGATAAGCATGGTTTATGATTCTCTCACATGTTTGACCTGCAGTGACTTTGACGATGATGTGGCAGCCTTTTAAGACCCTATGTAATGTCCCCATTTTGAGCGTGCATCAGAGTTAGAGGATTTAGCCTATCACTAGGTCCTTGTAGGCTAATATTGGTGATTAGAGGACCCTGTTGTGGAGTTATTTGGCTCTCCAGAGGGCAGTTGTCTGTGTTTTCATCTCCAAATCCTTCATATGTTCTAAGACAATTGATATTCAGGGGTTTTTGGCTCTATTTGCATATACTTACTATTTATAGTAAGTTAGTTGGACATTAGAGACCCACCTTACTATTTTTAGTAAGGCATCCAGATTGATAGTGGGAACTGTGGGCTAGTCAGTGATGAATTCAGAATCATTAAATAATGTTTATTAATGGAGTTGACATTTAATTATTATTAAAGTGTTACTTTAATAATAATTAATTATTTTAAAGGAATATTATATTGACTTCATGTGACTTTATAATTGAGGGGTATTTAATATCATAAAGTCAAAATATAAAGTGTGAACATTAAATGACTTTATTTGACTTTATGATAAAAAGGTCATTTAATGATTATAAAGTCAAGTTATTTAAAAGTGCATTTAAGTTATATTGGGGGCCCACTTTAAGAGATGATATAAAGTTATATTAAATGCTTTTAAAGTATACTTTATTATAAGTGATAAAGTGTTATTTAAAAGGAGATGAAATTAAAGTGAAATTAAAGGAGATGAAGCCAAATACCAATTGAATATTATATAAAGGCTTTTTGAAAAGGATTTCATTATCATTTGGTCATTTTACAAATTGGAGTTTAATGTTTTAAAGAGCTCCTCTTGGAGAGGAAGAAACTAGGGTTTTAGTTGTTTGTCTTCAAACCAGCATTGGAGAACGTGCATTCTTCTTTGTTTGAGCAATCTAAAGATGTGTAAGATCATCTGAAGAATTGCAAAGGGGTTTGGCTTCATCCAGAAGTCAAAATAGAACAAATTGGTGAAAGTATTGCAGGGGTTACAGACCAGATTTGAAAGATCAGCATTTAATATTGTGTGGCTGCATTTAATAATTAATTAGGCTATCATCCACAGGCCGTACAACAGCAAGGAAGTTGTGGTCTTCACTAGAGGGTTCAAACTTGCAGCTTTGGACTCATTCTTCTCTTCTTATGGGTTGTATCTCTTCCATGTACGACTGTAATATTGTAACAGCGAATATATACTGAGCATGGATGTTTTTTAGATGGTTTGAAATACCCAGGGTTGCTGTGACAGTCATTTCCAGCCTTGTATTCCTTGGACAGCGAGTCGGGTATGTAAAAATCTTCATACTTTGCCAATATGATTTTCTGGGTATTAATTGCTTAGATAATAGGGGATGTTATATCAACTGGGTCTTTAATAATTTGGCCAAATAATGAATATTTTGGGAGATATTGAAATCTGGAATTTTCAGCCATTAACTCCCTATGTGATGTTCAGTTTTAAATAAAATAATATTATTACAATATCTTCCTTTTGCATTATATTGTTGCAAGTGTCTTAAGAAAATCCAAAGACAAACTAAACAGACAGGCAAACATTCCGAGAATCAAATATCCTATCAGGGGGGGATATTACACCCTAAAACATGACTTGAGCCCAATTCATGACCCATGTACACTGACTAAGCCCAACACATCACACACTTAACCTGGAATTCACGATTTTAATAATCTTTAAATTAACACAGAATTAAATCAGATTTCTTGAGCAGTCCGAGATTTCAAATTTCTCTAGACATATCTTGAAATTTGATAAAGGTTTCCTGTTTGTAGATAGCTTAACGCATCATACCAAGACAAATCAGGTTTTCTAGAGATTGCACAAGTAACAAAAGGGGCAATCATAAAACCTGCAGCAGCAAAGCCTTGGTAGCTGAGTACGTCCAATGCCCAGAATTTAAACCAACATAGCCATGAACGGCCTAGATGCAGGCTTGATGTTCTTTGAGTCTTGGATGCATGTCAAATCTCTTGTCAAAAAGTAAAATTCAGAAGTACATGAAGCCTGTAACATATTGAATGTTGATAAAAATTGGTGCCTGGACTCAGAAATTTCTAGAATTCTATAATTAATGCTACCACCAACCGATGAAGGGCATGTAAAATTATGACTTTAATTCCTGAAAATATTTGATGTCTGAGGAGTCAATGTAAATATGCAACTATCCACTGTAGTAGAGGTGAGAAGTATTGGGCAAAACTATGAAAACGTTGAGAGCTTGGCTTTTCCTGCATGAGTAATTCAGTGGATAGCCTCTTTGTCTTGTGCGCCTAAGTGTAACTACTATAATGTGCTGGATTTCTACTTGTAAACAATATTGTAGAGGTTAATGTATGTCTGTTAATAAGTTCACTGGTTGTGATCTGCGTAAGGTATTTGGTGATTATTCCCTTTGTTGTCCTTATTAACAAACAAAATCATGTGTTTTACTAGTTCCTTCGACTCTTGCACCACTCAAGCATTCCTTTTGAGCTATGGCTGATGATTTCTTGAGTGGTTTTCATGTGTTTGCAAGTGAAATGTGGCAAGTTCATAGCTACTTATCAATTTAATAAGTTGGTATTCTTGCTTTTCCCATTTTCTTCCCTATTCTTTTCTTTTCTCTCCTTCATAACCCTTCTTTTCTTTCTCTCAGAATAACTTAGGTTAGGCTTGGGATAGTACAGGTTGTAGAGTAGTTTTTTGGTGCTGCATTGTCAGATTTTGCCACGAGGGCATTTGTTTACAGTCAAGATTCATGGCACACTTGGGTGTGGTTATCTGTAATAACCACCTTAGTTTTTTTTTTTTTTCAACAATATGTAAATGCATACAATGCAAACCCTCAACACTTTCTGATCACCCAGATCTCGAGATGGGCAAGGTGAGAACATACAACGCGTTGGATTCCACACACAACTATCAAGTGCAACTACATGAGTAAATGCATTACAATGCTCACTGCAACACACTAGGCGGCACCATCCTCATCAGCGCTTATTCAGCGGATGTGCAAGCAACAGAATGAAGGCACGGCAAGCCGACCTAATCTACACCTCTTCGGCGGACAGCATGCATGCAAGCCACTGGAAAAATTTCTAAACTTGCTCAAACCAAAATGGTTGATATAGCAAGTTTGTTCATGCCAAAGGGGGCTGAAAGAAAATGCTATAATGACTAGTGGTAAACCATCCAGTTTTTACAATCATGTAATGCATGAATGCAAGCCACCGACAGTACTACCATCTGGGGTATTACAAACAATCAATTTTGCAACTAGTGAATGATAATACAAACATTAAAAAGCTGCAATATGATTATTATATTCTGAAATTTATATCAGACTGCTGCAACACATCATAATCACTGAGATCTCATTGAAAACAGAAAGGAAACAAGCTAAAATCATCATCTATTGAAAGCACATGAAGTATACCATAAGTAGAAGCCACCAAACTGAGTCGGGAAGGTCTAGTTGGAGCTGATACCACTGAAAACACTGTTATTGCAGGTCTGATACACTGTTGCAACACTGATGAAAACCCCTACAGCAGTTCCAAAACACTTCATAAAACCCCAAAGACCATAAAGTTCACCTCCAAACACATACCAACTGCATCTTTGATCCTAGGTGCCACCCAGCAAGCAGAAATAACAATGATAAGAGGGGTGTTTTGTCCCCTAACCCTCACATGCCTCTTTCCAGTAGTACAGCCAAGTACAACAAGGTACGACCAGCATAAAATCCTTTTTTTCTCACCCAAAGTCAGCTCCAAAATCACCCTAAAGCAGGTGGCCAGGTCTGAAATAAACCTTCAGCACATTAAGAGAGATTAAAAGCACTAAAATCATCATTTACTCATTGCCAAAGGATTAGCAACTTGCTAAAATGGTACGACCCAACATGGAATTCAAAACTTCACACATAAACCACACAAAATCAGTTTTTCTCACCCAAATAATCTCCAAACCAACATAACATCAAACCCAAAGGAAAAAAGCTTCAAAACACATCAAAATCCTCCATTGCAGCACAAGTGTGATTCCTAGATGAAACCACCACAACCAGCTAGGGGGTTTTTCGTCCCCAAAACCAGTATTTTCGAGAGGGTTTTCATCCTCAAGAAAATGGGAGAAGAACACAAGTTCTCTCAATTGCAAAAGAAAAAATCAAATTCATCAGTAACCTCAACAATGAGTTCCAATCCTCCTTTTATAACTTTTTTGGAGCAAATAAAATATTACTTTTTCCCTTTTTGCTCCAAAAACTCCTTTTTCAAAATAAATAATAAACTTATTTTCAAAATAATAATTATTTTTCATGAGCAAAGTCCCCCATGTGCCTAGCGCCCTTGTTTGCACAACTTAAAATCCTTTCCAATGAATAGTTACAAACATAGTTGCCTTTTTGAAAAAAGTCTTTTTAGACAACTTAAGTTATAACTATTAAACAATTAAATCATCCAACCAAGTTGCAGAAAGCATCAAAATGAACTAAACATGAACTTCTGATCATACCCTTATGCTCCTTAGGACTAAGGACGATGTACTGAACCAACTTGGTGACATTTTAAAAATAGCTTGCTTCTCCAAGAAGTGTGGAGAGCTCCCAGAAGCGCGGAATTGCATTATGAAAGAAGCATGGGACTCATAAAGATCTCCTGAACTCATTGCCACTGTCAAAAATCCAACCTGATTAATCATGCATTCTCCAAGAAGTGTGCAGTGCTCTCAGAGAGATAGAATCACACTTGGAAAGTGTCATTGGGCTCATGATGGCTTCCTGAACTCACTGCCATGAATAATATTGTTGCTAGAACAATCTTGTGCTCTCCAAGAAAGTTGGAGTTCTCCCTTACACCACCATTTAGCCTACGGGAAAAGTCAAAAATAGGCTAATTGTTCACAAAAGGGTTATGCACAAAATGGGGACATTACATTATCGTTGGTAAGGGAAAACTCATTATTGTGTGTGCAACCACTTATTAAAACACTAAACAAGTTAAATGCTCGTAGGCTCATTATTTCTCATCTGCCATTGTGTTATCCTTGCACAACTAAGACCTTACAACCCTAAGACCTTGGGGAGATCCCAAAACTCCTTTCAAAAGAGGAGTTGATTTTCCATCTCCAAGTTGGTGGACACGATGACCCATGCCATTTGGCTATATCACTTATAAGGGTTGTCTCAATGAAACTAGATATTGAGAGCAATAAGCTAAGTTACCGGATTCGCTCAGAACTTTGCCAGATCCAGGTCCGATTCGAATCCGGTTCAGATTCGGATTCGATCCGCGGATGGGTCCATCCAAGTTTGTAAAAAACACTTTCGGTTCATTCCAGACGAACCCAGGCGAATCTGGCACGAATTTGACAGTATTTCCACCTACCGTGATGAATCCAGGACTTTCTTTGACAAATTTCGTTCCAAACAAATGTGATTTTTTTAATTTTTGGTCCCTCTGGGCTCATGCAGGAGATAAATGTGCTTTTCAAGAGAAATATTTTGCGTTTTGGGAGAAATATATGTGTCGGTATGATCATTAATTTAGGGTCAGATAAATATATGCGTCAAGGATCATTAGGTAGTCGATATAATAATATATTATAAATCTAAATATATATTTATAATATAATATTAATACTCTAATATATAAATATTAATAATATAATTATTATAATTTATATTATAATAATATATTTAATATTAATATTATAATATATATTAATATTATAATATATATTAATATTAATAATATAACATTAATATAATAATATGTTTAATATTATAATATAAAATTAATATTAATAATATAAATATATTATTAATAACATTAACTATATTATATTATTAATATATTATAATATATTTAATACTAATGTCAATATTATAATAACATTGACTATATATTATATATTATATTATTATTAATATTAATATTAACTATATTATTAATATATATTATAATATTAACTTCGTCATATAACATTAATATTAATAATATAAATATTATAACATTTAAATTAATATAAATATTATAATAATATAAATATTAATATATATGAATATTATAATATAAAAATATTATAACATTTTTTTTTTGTTCGGTAAGTGAGGGATTTTTAGGCTGGCCCACTCCAGCGGAGGTCACAAGGGGGACCTCCTCCCCATCCACATATTCAACTTAGAGCTTAGAAGCCACTTAATCAACTCAATTCAACTTAAAGCCACGATGTTACTTGGGGGATTCGAACTTGGATCTCCATCTTGAGAACCTTATGGCCTTGCCATTTAAGCACAACCCCTTTCACAAAATATTATGACATTTAATAATATTAATATAAATATATTATAATATAATATTTCTATTAATAATAGAAATGTTATAATATAATATAATATAACATAATAATATTATAATATATTTATATTAATAAAATATATATATATATATGAACGAACCCGAACCCAATCCCAAATTTTTTTTGGGTCGAATCCACGAACCGAACCCGCGAACCCAAACCCGAACCCGAATCGGCAACTTAGGCAATAAGGAAGCAAAAGCTTCGGCTCTAATCTTGGGCCTACAATTGGCCTCTCAATGTGGGATAAGTAAACTTTGCATTGAAGGGGCTTCTATGGTTGTGATGAACACTATCAAAAAATAGACAAGCTAAACTAGATAATATTTTGCAAAGAGCATGGCATATCTTGGACTCCTTCAAATCTTATTCATATAGACATTGTTATCATGAGGCTAATACAAATAGCAGATTTCCTAGTGAATTTCAGTATTAATTCTTCAAAAGAGTTAATCATTGATAATGTTATGGAAAAGTGGAAAGGATCATCTCATATATGGGTATTGGGATCCATTATGAGATCCCAATCACTCTCTCATTCAAACTCCATCAATCATTCAAATTTAGCCAGAATGGAGCACTATTTGTTTCTAGGGGCTTCTAGAGAATATCTTCATTATGTAGTCAAGGTTGATCAAGGAGGCAATTAAGGAAGTGTTGGGGCTAGATTATTTGGAGGCTTGTGTTTGTAGTAGTGAATTCCATAGTTCACATACTCAGACTCTACTAGAATGCGGCAAACCAAAACATTTCCAACTCAGCAACTTAAAAAATACTTAAATTTCTTGGATAAATATAAATTTTATGCAAAATACAAAGTGGCAATCTAGGATAAAAAAAGATTATTGAGGGCAAATTGATCATTGCTATGGCTATTCCTCTAGAGGATAAGTCTACTCAGAATACTGAAGTTTCCGATTTTCACATTGTCAGAACAGATTTGGCGGTGAGCACTCATCATGGAGATATAAATATGTTGGAGATCATAACAAAAAATTATCAAATAAAGGGTTATAAAGGATAGAAAAAACAAGGCAGCCTTGAAATCTGAAATCAAACAACTTCAAGAGTTTATGACCAACATTTACAACCCTCTTTAAAACCTACAATATTTATGCCTCGGGTTTTAGATTCCGCCAAAGATCAGAAACGACTAGATCAGCTGATTGTACATGGAAAGAATTTGGAAAGATGGTTGGAGGATATTTGTCAAAAAGGTACAAACTGTATAATTTGAAAAAAAAGGCAAAGAAAGTGATTCAAGGAATTACAAATATAGATAACTGTATGATGGACATGCTTCCTTCTTATGAAAAGATTGTTGAAGAGCTCAAACAAGTTAAGGTCCTAAAATTGACTAAGGAACAGAAGGATAGGATTTTTACACGGAAAGCGTAATATTCTTTTCTAATGAGAATTCTAAATGAAGCTTCATCTACATTCACTGAACAGAAGTATAAATTATGGTAGGTAGAGAAGTTCATTTCTGAATTTGTGATTAGTATTCCATGTAAGTATGCTGATGAAGAAGGGAATGTATTCGCACTGGATGAAGTGCAAGGACAATTTCAGCAATTGATCAAGGATAATTTTGGGAAAGTGCAACATGGATAATATGTATAATTTGGTGAATATTACAATTCATCTTCTAAAAGGGGAAAAAGAACTAGAAAATTTGAGATACTAATTTCAAAGGCTGAGTTTATTCTTCAAACTCAGATTGTTCAATTGGATTCAATGTCAGTTCTAGGAAAAGCCAAGGTAGATTAGTTTCGTCAGAGTTTTCAAAAAGTTGTTTCAACACCAAAGAATTCTAGTGGGGTTGCAAACTAGCCATTTTTAGCTATCTCTATTTTTAGCCCAATGTTATTTTGAGAGAACTCTATTTTTATCCCAGAGTCAGCTACTGTTAGATCATCTATCTTTAGATCTCTTGTCATGTGATGGATGTGAGCTTTAAGTGATAGTTTGTAATTTTCTATCATCAATCTAATTGGAGATTGCATGGATTAGTTTTTAGTTTTAGTGGATAGAATATTTTATAATAAAACTTGCATGTCATGCACACAGTCAATAGCTAGAGTTAAAGTGCAATTAATTTCTTTGATTTATTTTCATGCAATGGTTTGTAACCTTATAAATAAGTGCTATTTTGCACTTAGTTTCTGGATACTAATTTTCAAGCCTAAATAGAGCTGAAATTGCTATTCACTGAGCCATTGTCTTTGATTTTATTTGTTTTATGAATTAAGTGAATCTAATAATTAAACAAGCTTCATATTGTGGATGTTATTGGATAAAGTATTGTTGCTTTATACACAATCCATTGCACTTACTTCATAGTCGTTATGTTTATGTTCTTTCGATTTCAATCATGTTCAAACTTGTGATTTTCAATCTCTATTATTTAATTGAAAGTTGCAAGTGTCCTTTTGTTGTGTTAAATCTTTTTCTGCAGTAGATAATTTTTATAAACAAAATCTCTTGTCTAGTGTAGGAGTGTTGAATCGCCTTGTGGACTTGATTTAGAAACAAAAAGATAGGTTTCAATTTCAGTTTCTATTGCAAACTCAAAATCCTTAGGTTCTAGGTCAAAAGGGAGCTTCCCCTTTTAATTTGAAGAACAATTTATTATACACGCTGTTCTGTTTTGTGTCATACTAAATGGTGTGAATTAAAACACTAACAAACATTAAAACACTCAACTCAGGATCATTTTTATACTCTTAGCTCCAGATTTTATCACCTCCTATATTCAAGCTAATTGTAGCCCAAGCCACAAGGGACCTAGTAACCAAATGACAAGTACAAGATCAGTCAAAAAAATGTGCATCTAAGTAAGCTACACATACGAGATATGTTACACAATGTACTTCTCAGTAGCCTACATATATGATATTATCTGCACAGCATACACCTCAGCTACACTGAAATGTCAAGAGATTGGCTATTTAATATAGAATTTATGTTTTAGGCCCTTCACTTCTTGCTTTATGCTTTTCTCTTAGAGTTTTCTTCTACATTTTTTTAAATTTTCTAGATATGCACCAAACATTCCCTTTATCATCATCTCAGCTTTGTAGTTTTTGTCAGACCCATTAGCCGTCCTTGGCCACTTGTGGAAATTAATATCTAATTAAATTATTATTAAATATCAAAGTCCTTGTATAGAAAAACAGTACAAAGACTTAGATATGAAAATCATAAGCAAGACCGAAAGCATGTCCCTTAATAAATCAACTAATTAAACACCATGCATTAGAAAAGCTTCACAAATTAGAATTGATGGAACTTGAAATAAATACCTGTTAATAAAAGTAAATAAGCATTCTTCTGATTTGCAAGCAGTTCCATTGTCTTACAGACCTTCGAGAGACATTCTTCACTCTGTAACTCCAATGAGGGAAAAACATTCAAAATGCATTCTATAAAATAAGTGAATTAAATATCCTTGAATACACCAAGAAGAAAATTCAAGCCCTTGAGAAAGGGGAAAAAAGTGCATATTTTTGTCCTAAAAGCTACCATCTCCAAGATGTTTGCTCTATAAGTTTGGGAAGCTTTTTGTGCCAAAGGATGGAAGAGTTCAGCTAACGAGGAAGGCTAATCGTTTGGAAGATGTTGGTTTTCTGGTTTGATTAAAACCTTGGCACATTTGCAAAGGTAAGTGCTTTAGTCAAAAATGTAAGATAATGTTGTAAAATTCGTAACAGGATGTGTTTTGGGTCACAGAACTAAGCCAAGTAATAGAAGGCTTGGGTTGCATATGCCACTATCAGTTCCTTCCAGACAATGGGAAAGCATTTCCATGGATTTTATATAAAGTTTTCCCATGTCAAAAACATGCTATGATTACGTCTTTGTTGCTTTAAACCAACTTAGCAAAATGTGTTCATTTGTTCTATGCAAGAAGACTCTTAAGGGCAATGATGTGGCAAGCTGATTTGTTTCACTAATGTTTGGGTTCACTTTGACTTGCCTAGTTCAATCATTTCAAACAAGGATTCAAGGTTCTTGGGCAAATTTTGGGAGAGAGAGAATGAACACATTAAAGTTGTCAATTTCTTTTCATCCACAAACATATGTTTTATTCAAAGTAGTCAATAGAACATTGGTTCGGATCTTTAAAGGGTATAGTAGGATGCATACAAAGCCATAGGTTGAGAATTTAACACATATTTAGCACCATGAAATAGGGTAATTCATTCTTCTACTAAGAGATCTTTTCAAATATATTTTTGTTACTTATCTCCTAGCCCATTTGATTTTGTGATCACATAGCCATAAAAGAAACAAGGAGTTGATTCCAAAATCCAAAAAGTTGAGAAATGCATTGAGAAGATAAGGCAAATACGTCTCCAAGTGGAAGCAAAGTTGAAGGAGTCTCAAGCTAAGTATAAGGCAACGCATGATCAGCATAAAGCTCAGCACAAGTTCCAAGCTAGGATAATGTGTGGTTTATAGTTTACTTAACAAAGAAAGACTCAAATCTAAGCTAAGAAGCTAAACCACTTAGGTATGGTCCAACTAAGATTCTTGAACAAGTGAGCACTAATGAATTTAGATTCGACATAGCTCTATACAAAGTTATACTCTATTGTGAATGTTGTGAAGTTACGTATTGTGAATGTTGTGAAGTTATGTCTTTTTCAGCCTTCTAGGTTAGATAGTGAAGGAAGTCTTTTGTTTCCTTAGTTGAAGAAATTTCTGCTAATGCTCAAGAAGAGTTGAATAAGGATGTTGTTTTGCAAAAGGAGTTGAGGGTATCAAGGAGAGGAGAGCAAGGAAGTTGCCAAGTAGGTTTGAAAGGCCAAATGCAAGCAAAGCCAAGTTGTATTTTAAAGAGAAAATCAGGGGAATTGTTCCCTGGTCTTTTGAGTCCTTAAGCTTGTGGGGACCAGAAGCCTCCTAATTGAGGATGTTTGATCTGGATTCAATAATGGATAACTATATTTCAGTTCAAAGACTATAACAAAGTACATATAAATTGTATAACTAATCAATGTGATACTCAATGAGACCTTCTCTCTCCAGTACTCCTCAGCTTATGCTCTTCGGGGTTCTTGTTCCCCCTACTTGGCTATTTGTATCAGTTTCTTGACCACCTATGTTGGTGGTCCCCTGCTGTTTTGTATTTTGTTTTGGGTTCTTCCCCTTTGTGGGGACTCTCTAGGATTCTCCTCCTAGAACTTTCTTTGTAAACTGTTGTACTCTTGAGTCCCACTGACCTACTTTTGGTCATCCGTGGACATTAATACAATTTCTTTCTTTCTTTTTTTCTTTCTTTCTCACTCACTCCTAAGACACAACATAGCTAAGACTGTGTTTATGGGCAAACATGGAAATAAGCAAAAGATGCAGGTAAGCTTAGGGGTGATCCGAACAACCAGGGGCTCACAGCTAGTTCAAGACAATCAACATTGGACGGGATTGTATGTAGCCTAACTCTCTGAGTATGTTTGTATGCAGCCAAACATGTCCTAATACAACAGAATGATGTTCATATGCATCTGAACCCATCCCATGTGGGATAAAATAGCAAACTCAAGGATCCAAAAAATGTGAAGTGTTTAAAAGTTATGTCTTTTCAAGCTCTGTGGTCAGTTGGAATCTTTATTCGATCCAATTGCTGGTATTATGCACAAATACACCCCTTGGGGATCATGTCGATCATCTTAGTTCAGAGTTTTGGAGTTAAAGCATGCATTTGTAGCTGAGTGGATTAGTAGTCTAGTAGAGTGAGT
This sequence comes from Cunninghamia lanceolata, assembly GCA_027924645.1. NCBI lineage: Eukaryota > Viridiplantae > Streptophyta > Pinopsida > Cupressales > Cupressaceae > Cunninghamia > Cunninghamia lanceolata. The sequence continues at coordinate 3,414,938 of BSBN01000942.1, forward strand.
TGTAGAAGCAAGTTGTAGAGCAAGGCAAGCATAGGAGAGCATTGTAGAAGTTCTGTCAAGACTCACAATGTTCTTAGAGGCCTCATAAAAGCAAATTAGCTTGTAAATCTTACATAGAGATGAGAGCATGAGGAATCACAGCCCCTCTCTTCTGGAGTTTTCCCACATTGGATTTCTCCATGGTAATCTCTTATGTTAAGTTTGTTTTCTTGCACATTTCAGTTCTTTACTTGCTTTCAATTCATGTTATACAACTTAGACAACAATTCCAGTACTTAAGCAATTCACTTATAAGAAAAAATACTGTGTGTTTGATCAAAGTACTTAGAGAACAGCAAGAATACTTCACCATGTCAAACGCATATAAGTTAAGATTCCTGTTGATGGGTTAGCTATAGAATATTTATGCTAATTATGAATTGTATATAGAAAGCAATTACATTGAGATGCTGCAACTAAATATGGTTGCCAAGCATTTGAAGGCAGTGGTACTAATTAAACTTAGATTAAATAGCACTGGCTTCCATCAGATGCATCTGACAACAAAACTCTAAAGAAACATGGAAACAGCTAGAGACCTTGTTTGGATCAAATAAATCAAATGTAAAAAATGAGCTTGATGCAGTAGTATTTTTACCTTGAAACAGGAAGACAAAGTGTGACTAAGCACATTAACACTTTTAAGCCTATTATGAGACACCTAGTAGGTATAAAAACCAAGGTGAGAGATGAAGATGACAAAGTGATCTTGCTATAAAGTACACCCCCCAGCTATGGCAATGTAATGTTCACATTGATCAAAATACCAAATCATACATTTGATAGCCTAATTAATTTACTTCTTAAGGCTAAAAAGATACGAAATGAGACAAAAAGTTTTCTAGATGAAGAATTGACGTATTTGACAAGAGAAAAATGTAAAAAATGAGCTTGATGCAGTAGTATTTTTACCTTGAAACAGGAAGACAAAGTGTGACTAAGCACATTAACACTTTTAAGCCTATTATGAGACACCTAGTAGGTATAAAAACCAAGGTGAGAGATGAAGATGACAAAGTGATCTTGCTATAAAGTACACCCCCCAGCTATGGCAATGTAATGTTCACATTGATCAAAATACCAAATCATACATTTGATAGCCTAATTAATTTGCTTCTTAAGGCTAAAAAGATACGGAATGAGACAAAAAGTTTTCTAGATGAAGAATTGACGTATTTGACAAGAGGAAAACTGTATACTAGCACTGTATATGCTTGTGGTGAGTCTTGCAGTGACCGCATTTGGAATTCAACAAAGGGCTGCGTGGAACTTGGTGAAGCCTGTGTATGCATATAAGAGGGCTGTGTAGAAGCATCATAGGTAATGTTGAATTCAAAACAGGTTGTGATACATTCAAAGGAGGCTGCACATTAAGGTTGGGTATAGCACTTACATGTGGCTGGAATGAACATGAAACAGGTGGCAGAGAAGATGAATGCTGAGGCAGAGCATGTGGAGTTTTAAACATATCACTTCCACTTTCAAACATATCAACAGGCACATATTCTTTGTCTTGTGTCTTTGGTTTTTGTAAACCTGGAAAAACCTTTACATTGAAGACAACATCGCGACTACGCACTCCCTATTTGGCAATCGGAACCCACAACCGATAGCCACACTGCTCCTCTCCATAGCCAATGAAAATGCATCTTTTTGATTTGGCATCCAGTTTCATTCTCTTTTCTTTAGGAATGTGAGCAAAAGCCTCGAAGCCGAAGACACGTAAATAATTGTAAGAAATCCTTCCCAACCATCTCTCCTCCGGAATGTCAAGATCCAATCGAGATGAAGGACCTCGATTGATCAAGTACATCGTTGTATTCACTGCCTCTGCCCAAAATTCCTTGCCTAATCTTGCATTAGAGAGCATACTCCTAGCTCTCTCCAAGATTGTTCGATTTAGCCTCTTAGCTGCACCATTTTCTTGAGGGGTGAATGGAACAATCTTAATATGATAGATGCCATTATCTGCACAAAAATTGTCAAACTCCAAAGAGCAAAACTCTCCTCCATTATCCGTTTTCAAACACTTTATTTTATGCCCTGTTTGATTCTCAACAATGGCTTTGAAAATTTTAAATTTGCTAAATACTTCTGAATTTCTATTTAGCACATCAACCCAAACTTTGCAAGTGCAATCATCAAGAAAAGTAACAAAATAATTTGCCCCTCCAATGGAGGTTACCTCAATAGGACCAAACACGTCCGAGTGCACAATCTCCAAGGGTTTTGTCTTCTTGTCATGTCCGGTTTTAGAGAAGTCGATCTGCCTTTGCTTGCCATAGATACAATGCTCACACAACTCTAAATCAGTAGATTGCAAACCTAGAAGTTGATCCCTTTTGAGCAAAACTTCAAGTCCTTGCTTGCTCATATGCCCTAGCTTCTTGTGCCAAAGCTCCGCCCCGTTGTCCACAACCGCCATTGCAACTTCCACTTCAGTGTGACACTATAGCACATGCAAAGTACCCGATTTGCTGCCTCTTGCAATGACTAGAGCTCCTTTGGTCACCTTCCAAGTGTTTGAAGAAAATGTGATGCTACACCCTTGAGAATCAAGTTGTCTCGCTGAAATTAGATTCCTCTTGAGCTTAGGAACATGTCGCACATCCCACAATAGCCACTTGTTTCCATTCTTTAATCTCAACATTACATCACCTTTGCCAATGATATCACATGGCTCATTGTCACCAAGGTAGACTTTCCCATGTTTACCTTCTTCATAGTTTTGAAAAACTTCCCAGCAAGAGGTTGCATGAAAAGAACCACCGGAATCCAATACCCACGAATCAGCTGTAATTTCACTTGTTGTCAAGACTAAAGCCCCTCCATCCTCTACATATGTAGTATTAACCTCATTGTCTTTTAGCTCATTTTACGTCTTCTTATATGTCCAACAATTCTTCTTAGTATGGCCTTCTTTGCCACAAAACCAACAACCTCCATTTCTACCCCTAGACATTGATCTTTTCACAGATTTAGACCTCCTCCAATTGTTATTTCCGCCTCTATCTTGTTGTCTACCTCTTTGCCAAAAATCAAGGCATCACCGGATGCGGTTCCTTGATTTTTTCTTCGCATATCTTCGCTAAGAAGAGTTCCAACAACGTCATCGAATTTGAGTTTGGCTTTGCCGAATACAGAGGTGTTGATTGCCATCACTACACTTTTCTAGCTATTTGGAAGAGAACACAATAATAAAATAGCTTTGATTTCATCATCCAAATCAATGCTTACTGAAATCAATTGGCTGATTATATTGTCGAATTCGTTCAAATGATTAGACACGATACCTCCTCCTTTCATTTTCAGATTGTACAGCTTCTTCATGAGGTAAACCTTATTCTAAGACAAAGCCATCTCATACATATCATTGAGTTTGTCCCATAACGCCTTTGAAGTCTTTTCTGTTGTGACGTTGAAGAGGACATTGTTGGATAGTGCTAGCAGAATTGTAGCTCTTGTTTCCTTGTCCAATCTCTCCCACTTTTTGTCATCCATCTTGGCTGGCTTCTTCGCTTTTCCTTCCAGCGTGAGTGAGAGATCTCCTCTAATCAGTAGCGACTCCATCTGCACCTTCCATAATCTGAACTTATACCCATAAAACTTATCAATCTTCCATTTATCTACTTCCTCCATATTTGCCGAAAATTATCACAATTTCCTAATCCGCTCCTTCGCCGAGCTCTGGTACCAATTGTTGTGTAATTTGAAACAGATTGAAAAATGAAAGAACAATGCAGAAAATTTAAACTCAGAAATATAGACAAAGATGCAAAACACTAAGACAAAATAGAACATCAGTTTTAACATGGTTCACCACAAAAGGCTACATCCACAAGAAGCAGGGATCTCTATATTAAACTATGTTTTCATACACATCTACAGCAGCATCAACTTTCTACAGTAGTTCACACATTACATTACAACATCCAAAATAATCTTGAAGTTAAACCCACGAAAGGAATGTGAGAAGGTAAAGTAAAAGGAGACAAAAGACCAAGAGGCATTAGTTATGTCGATTGGGCTTCACAATACTAACAATTATGACCCTCATACTTTTATTACAAGCCATAACCAGGAGTATTAACTTAAGGTATATGATCTAGATTCATTCTACAAAATCTACAACTATAAAATGTCTGAGATTTGCTAATATTTTTTTTATTAAACGAAAAAGGTGGTAGACCACCTATAAATTATATTAAAAAAGAGTTTATACATAAGGGCAACGAACTACCAAATTAGCGTGTCCAAAAAACATACAAAAACAATTGAAGGCCCTGACTAGTCAGAAAGAGAGACTAGAAGCACAACTGGAGACACAAAAAAACCCATTAGCAAGGAACAAGCGCCATCGTAACAAAAAGAAAACAACAGATAGGAAACTCAACATCCACACCCACATACCACCGAAGGCAATTACACCGCACCATCCCCATCTGCACCTGGAGGCGCTGCAGCTTCGCCATCACTCGGGAGGACTACTTGCACTACGATATCATCCTCCTCCGAGCCTTCATCCTGAAAGGCATCTGCATCATCTGGTTTTTCGAAGAATTCCCACGGTAAATGGGGAGCCCAATCAGAGAATGGACCCACAAGAATCTAATTGAGGTGAATACTGATGGTGACTGATTGTCATTGATGTCAAAAAGGTGTTGTGTAGTGTGTCATTGATGTTTTGATTATGATGCAAGATAGTTGACAAAGTGCGTTTCTTCTTGCTTCCATAATGTTCACAGGTTGACCACATGGGGCTAATGCAGATGTCATTATTTTGGGATCATCAGGGCTTGCACTATTGTACATAGGTTTTGCAAGATCATGTCTTTCACAATTGTTCACTCTATCAGGAACATCAATCAAGAGTTGTTCATTTGGACAAGATAAGTGTTTGTTAGTATATCTCTTTCATGTGGTGTGTTGATTATCAATGGTATTGTTGATATAGGTGATGGAGTTCATTATCTTGATAACATGTGTTGATGTTTTGGATCTCATAGTTCAAAGTGTTCATGAGTTGTTGATAAAGACACTTGTCAGTTGTTTTGTCATTGCTTCATATGCTTCATTGTTCAGGGGATGGTTGATGAGGTATGAACTTCATATGATTAAGGATCTTGGGTTGATATTAGTGAACATCTAAAGGTCACCAATCAAGAGCTTGGTCAGTGTGAATGCTTGTTCATCAAGGTTGGAACAAGGATGAGTTTATGACATCATATGCAAAGGTGGTCATGTTGCAGTGAAATCTCTGTTCACAACTTGTCACGATCTTTACAGATGCAGATATCAGTTGGAGTGTGAATATAAATGAATATAAAACTCAGGTTGATACAAATGACATGGTATGCATTACATGTGGTATGATCTCAGTTTACAATGACATGGACTTCATTTGATCTTAGTTGTAGTTGTGACATATGCAGAGGTATATAGTGGTAAATGTCCTTCATGCCCTTCATGTCCAACTTGTGTCATCACATTCTAAATGTCCTTGTATCTTTCTGTCTTGGATATTCTTGTGTCATAGAGTCATGTTATATATGTTATCATATTCTATGTCCTATGTCTTTTGTTTACATGTTCTTAAACCATTTTTTTTGGTTTAAATATTGTATAAATCTTTAGACCTCAATGCCACTGTAATGTTTTTTATAAGCCTATGTTATAAGTCATACTCATGCTTTATCAGAGGTCTCTATAGTATGGTTTGTAGCTGTCTCTAATGGTATTATTGTGTTAAGGTTGTTAAGAGACTAAACCTAGGCTATGCTAAGCTTTGTCACTACTTAGTAAATCCTAAGCTTAGCTTTTGTCATCATGTATCTAACTCTTAGTAGCCTGTCATTCATACCATGCACTTTATGTTATAACGTTGAGTTGACCTGCTATGTTAAGTCAAGATCACTTAAGTGACCCGCTTAAGGGTCTCTTGGTCATAATGTTGACCGGTCCTCTCTCTCCCACCACCGAATGCTTCGGTCTTCTACAATGAGGTTTGGGCGCCAAGTTTATAATCAATGGTCACATTTAAATGTGGGTGAGCGCGAATAAGCCAATCAATGGCTTCTTTCAAATTTAGAAACTTTTTGTTTTTACTCCTAAATTGACGGCTATTTGGATGTCATCTATCTATGACAGCACATGGAGTTTGCAAAGAGGATTTTTGGTATTTTTTTGAGAAGGCAAGTTTTGTGGAAAGATTTTATTCTCTTCAAAAAGCTGCAGTGGTTGTGCATTTTGAAAAGGCTATTATTGGAAATTCTTAAAGGCCGAATGTAGAAGGTTTTTAAAGACTAAAAAGAAGTTTTTTTTTGGAATATGAATAATTTCTTTAAGAAGATGAAAATGGAGAGAAAGAAGAATTTGAGTGGTTTTGCATAGAAGATTTTTTATTGCAGAGATTTCTGTTTTATTTTTTTGAAGATTAGTTGAAGGGGTTGACAGAAATTTTTTATTGAAGACACAAAATATTGAAGAGAGTTTTTGAAGATAAAAAATGCAAAATGATCCACTTTTTAAAGAGATTTTATTTTTCTAAAAAGGGGAAGAATGACTTGAAGATTTTATGAATATCATTTTTGGAGAAGATGAAAAGTTTGAAGAGTTTTTCATGTTGAAGGTTTTATTTTTGGAGAATATTTATATTTGCAGAGGAATATGAAAAAAATCATTTCATTGTGATTTGATTTTTTTTGAGGGCTAATATTCAGATTGAAGATATTTTGCAGAGAAGGAGAATGAACTTTTGAAGGAATATGAAAAGTCTTATAAAGATAATTCAGAGAAATAGAGGAAAGATTGATTCTATTCTTGTAGGATGAAGAAGAAGAAAATGAATGGTCATGGGAATAAAGGGAAAATTGTTTTTATTTTTCTTTTTAAGTTCTTCATAGATGCAGTGAAGAAATATATGATGTTCTTATGCAGACAATGTTGTAGATGAAAATGATTATGCAAAATGTGAAAGGTCATCTATTATTTATTGGCATTATAGGTGCATTGATGTGTGTGTGAAAAAAATGCAGATCAATGATGAAGATGAAAGAATGATATAGTTGTAATGAATGTGAATTAATGTGAAGACAACTTGTACGACATAGCTTGAAATTGAATGTGTAGAGATAATTGTTTGTAGAGATTTGTAAAAGGAGTTTGTTTGTAGAAGTGTGAAAAGAAGATGGTCTTGATTTGAAAATCAAACAGGAAATATAAGAATGTATGATGAAACACAGAGTATACAATGGTGCAAATCAGATTGAATGGCAATCACTTCTTGCACACTTTTCAGTTTGTTCTGTATTAGGGGTTGGTGCTCCTTGAAGTTGGTGCTTCTAAACATTGTAATCAGTGAGATTTTTCATAAAGCCAGTGAGGCAGTTTTGGAGTGGTTTTTCTACCCCTGGAGGGTTTTCCACTCGTGCAAATCTTGTGTCATGATGTATATTGATCTTATCTGTGTGTGTGTATGATTTACTCATGAGGTGTTGTTTTATCAGTAGTCTTATGCATATGTGTTTAACAATGTCTTCCTCTTTTGTTTTGTAAACAAAATTTTCAAAAGGTTAAAATTTATACAACACTGATTCACCCCCCCTCTCAGTGTTGTCCTAGACTCCTACAAATACCTCCCTTATGCGAAGTGCTTTCCTCTTTGTGAAATAGAAGTTGTTTGCAAAAAGTTCACTCTCCAATTCATCGATACAAACCCAGCAAAGACTATTCTGCAGAGCCTTATAAACATTACGTATAACTGAGGAGGATCTAAGGCTTACAATGTTAAACAAGCCCCCAATAAGAGCGTCACCCTACATTAGGTCATAGTCCTTCAAAGTCGGCATCCATCTGTCAACATTATAAATGTGATTGAAGAACAATCCTGTAGCTATGGCATGGGCGTAATTCTCGTTTTGGACTAGATCCATTATATTAGACAGTATGTGAAAAACCACATCCGAGTAATTTAGAGTCCTTTCTTCATACCCTTTCATCCATCTATGACCAGCTATGTTGCGCACTGCGAATTGCACCATTGTGCAATCACAGTCAATCATCCTCATCACATCTGTGATCTTAATCTTCCCCCAAATTTCAGGCTCCCATTGCAAGGGAGGAAAAATAAGTCGCTGATTGAGTCTAGTATCCGCCATGGAAGAGCCTGAAAACACACAAGACAACACAAGAAAAGAAGATTTCGACAGCCAAGGAAACTGAAAATGAAATTTACTTCCCCGCCACCATAAAGACGCCACCTATCCAAGAAATAAGTGAACTCACCCTTGTCTAAATTCCGAGAAGATCCAAATGAAATCATAACTACAATCCGATTAATTAAGCTGTCATAAAATCACACTTGAAAACTATCAAGTCTCCATGCTATCCATTAATGACTGACGTCCTTCTAAGAAATTGTGGTCGCAAAGATTGCCACTTAGTACGAAATAGGCTTGCCTTCTTCCTAGGACACTCGCCAACCTGACAACTGAAAAGATTTAGATCGTGTGACAAGAGGGATGAGATGACATCTCACCTGAACTTCAAATACTCTGGACAGGACGTCCAACCGTCCACATTTGAAAGATGAACGTTGGCCTACCCCTTTCCAAAACCATAAATGCCCAAAGCTGCTCCCCTCGTACTGTCTAGGCAAGAAAATCTCCCGGTCCACATGGCTTCTCATTTTATGACCTCCCAAAAACCTCGAGCCCCCAACCTTTCAAACAACCCGTGCCCATCACCGTACCCAAGAACGTTAGGATCATATCTTCAAAAGCCATACGCAGCTAGTGACACCTCAACACCTTTGCAACTTTTAGGTGACACTACCTTCCACATCATTCTTGAGCCATGTCATCAGCCTACTAGGGACATTGCTTTGATTGGGATTAAAAAATGTCTATTTTCAACTCCTAGTCAACAGTTAAATTAGCTAAACCATCCGCTACTTTGTTTCCTTCTCGGAAACAATGGGATATTAGAAAATTATCAAAGAGGTTCAGTAGCGCTACTGCTTGCTGGAGAATATAATTAACCTTCCAATTATCTGACCCTTTAGCCTTGAAAGCATTCACTATTATTAGTCCATTGTGTTTTTCTATGATCTGCTACAATTATTATTCCATTGTGTTTTTCTATGATTGAAATTCTTTTGATCTATCACCGAGCATTGAGCTAAATATTGTATATGTTCTTTTCTTACGATATTCAGATTACATTTAAATCTCGAATTTGGGAAAGTGGTGATATTCGTGGATGTTCATGAGCCACCTTCAACAAAGAAGGCAATGAATGTTATATAACACAGTTTTAACACCATAATCCTAAAAAGGAATGAATTGTATTGCCATTGTAGAAGCAATTGAGTAGTGAATTTGCTAAAGAGTGAATTTTGAAGCTTTAAGCAACACACATCGCAATATATTAGGAAGTGTTCAAAGTGCAATTAGAAACTTCCGACTTATAACAGTTGTTGAAAATTTTATTGTGGCAACTTTAAAAACTTCCAAATTAAATAATAGTTATTTCTAAACCCTGTTTCTTTATGCATTGTAGATTCTGCCATCTTAGCAGGTGTTGTGGATTTTATAGTTGTAATTTTAGAAACTTCCGAATTAAATATATAGGCATTGGGATTCTATAGCTGCCATACGGATTGTAAATTCTGCCATCTTGGCAAGTGTTGCAGATTTTATAGTTCTAATATTAGAAACGTTCCGAATTAAATATAGTTGTAATATTAGGTCAAGGTGTTGGCATTTGACCACAGATTTTATACTTGGAATCTTAAAAACTTCCAGATCAAATAATAGTTATTTCTAAAACCTGCTACTAGAGACATTTTAGATTCTACAATTCCCACCTTAAATTCTGTCTATTTGCTCATTTGGGTGTATTGAAATTCAGTGATCTATTTGATTCACTGATCTATTCGATCATCAAAAAAAGACACACCCCCACAAGCAAGAAAATTAAAGTAGAGCAGCAAGAGGTGTTGTTATCATTGCAATGCATAAGAAAATTCAATTATTTAAAGTTTGAATTGATTGTAGGAGTCTGTGTGTAAAGATTTTGTGAATTGTGTTTCAGGAACAAATGAAGAAATCAGAGAGGAAAAGGAATTTTTTTAATGTCGTTAATATTGTGGTGGATGAGAGCGAGAATGAACACGAATATGGGCTTCCTCTCATTCGACGTAGACGTGTGGTCCTCCATGAGAGGGAAGTGGAACAAAGCTAGGAGAGAGAACGAGAGCAAGATACATGAAGTAGGTCATTTTAGTGCCTTAACAGCACTAGCTGAAACATATATGGAAATGGGCAGTGATGAAGAGTAAATTTATTAGTGTATAATGTATAACAATTGACTTTAATACTCTGAGGGGTAAGATATTATACACTAATAAATTTAATCTTCATCACTCTACATTTCCATATATGTTTCGGCTAGTGTTGTTAAGGCACTAAAATGACCTACTTCATGTTCCACATCTTGCTCTCGTTCTCTCTCATGGCTCCGTTCCACTTCCCTCTCGTCAAGGACCACACCTCTACGTCGAATGAGAGGAAGCCCATATTCGTGTCCATTCTCGCTCTCATCCACCACAATATTAACAACATTAAAAATTTTCCTTTTCCTCTCTAATTTCTTCATTTGTTCCTGAAACACAATTCACAAAATTTTCACACACATGCTCCTACAATCAATTCAAACTTTAAATGCTTGAATTTTCATACGCATTGCAATGATAACAACACCTCCTACTGCTCTATTTTAATTTTCCCGCTTGTGGGGGTTTGTCTTTTTCTGATGATCAAATAGATCAGTGAATTTCAATACACCCAAATGAGCAAACACGCAGAATTTAAGGTGGCAGTTGTAGAGTCTCAAATGTCTCCAGTAGCAGGTTTTAGAAATAGCTATTATTTTATTTGGAAGTTTTTAAGATTGCAAGTATAAAATCTGCGGTCAAATGCCAACACCTTGACCTAATATTACAACTATATTTAATTCAGAAGGTTTCTAATATTAGAACCATAGTTCCGAGACTCGGACTCGGCGCAAACTCGGCGAGGGTCACTCGGCTCGGGACTCAGGACTCGGTGCCCAAACTCGGCATAGACTCGGCAAAGTGAAAAACCCAAGAAATTTAGAGATTTTTAAGGATTTAAAACTTGTTTCATGCACCCTTTATAAAATAAACCTTAAAGACACAATAACATCAAATAGAAGCTAATTTGATCACATACACAAGTATACATCGATCAGATAAGTATAAACGCAAATTGTAGCTGAGCTGCTGAAGGAAATAGCACACTTAGATATATAAATATAATCAAATGTATACAAAACTCATGGAATATGAAATCCATGACATCAAATGTTCCAAACAAATATGAAATATCAAAACAATAACTAGAAGTTTATGGCTCAGAGGGGCCTGAATCCTTCGCCTTCCTACTAAGGCGTAAATGGTAGGTCTTCAATAATGCCAAAATTGACGAGTCAACAAAAACTTGGAGAAAACTCGGCAAAAACTCGGCAAATCAATAGGATCTATCTCATCCAAGTCAATAGGATCCAGTGATTTGTCCTCTACTCTTTTTGTGCAAAACTGAAACCCTAAATTTGACTAAGTCTGAAGCCCTAAAACCCTGAAAAAATGGTTAAGTCTAAAATCTGATGGGTCCTCCAAAATCTAGAATTTGCATGTTAAATACCATGGATCCGGAACCTATCTCAAACATCCTGACAATATATTTCAAAATATTTGAAGTATAAGAAATTCAATATACAAACTTATACTTAAATGTATTTTGAAGTATATTGTCACCGTGTTCCTGATTTTTTCACTTTTTTCTGGCCGAGTTTCACTGACGGGACTCGCGAGTTTCAGGCGAGTCAGGCGAGTTTCCAAAACCCGGCGAGTTCTCAGCCGAGTCCGGGTCCGAGTGCCCAGGACTCATCTAGGCTCACTCGGCTCGCGACTCGCCGAGTCCAGGCGAGTCCTGGCGAGTCTCAGAACTATGATTAGAACTATAAAATCTGCAATACTTGCCAAGATGGCAGAATTTACAATCCCTATGGCAGCTATAGAATCCCAATGCCTATATATTTAATTCGGAAGTTTCTAAAATTACAACTATAAAATCCGCAACACCTGCTAAGATGGCAAAATCTACAATGCGTAAAGAAACAGGTTTTAGAAATAACTATTATTTAATTTGGAAGTTTTTAAGATTGCCACAATAAAATTTTCAACAACTGTTATAAGTCGGAAGTTTCTAATTGCACTTTGAACACTTCCTAATATATTGCGGTGTGTTGCTTAAAGCTTCAAAATTCACTCTTAAGCAAATTCACTACTCAATTGCTTCTACAATGGCAATACAATTCATTCCTTTTTAGGATTATGGTGTTAAAACTGTGTTATATAAAATTCATTGCCTTCTTTGTTGAAGGTGGCTCATGAACATCCACGAATATCGCCACTTTCCCAAATTCGAGATTTAAATGTAATTTGAATACCGTAAGAAAAGAACATATACAATATTTAGCTCAATGCTCGGTGATAGATAAAAAGAATTTCAATCATAGAAAAACACAATGGAATACTAATTGTAGCAGATCATAGAAAAACACAATGGACTAATAATAGTGAATGCTTTCAAGGCTAAAGGGTCAAATAATTGGAAGGTTAATTATATTCTCCAGCAAGCAGCAGCGCTACTGAACCTCTTTGATAATTTTCTAATATCCCATTGTTTCTGAGAAGGAAACAAAGTAGCTGATGGTTTAGCTAATTTAGCTGTTGACCAAGAGATGAAAATGGACATTTTTTATCCCAATCAAAGCAATGTCCCTAGTAGGCTGATGACATGGCTCAAGAATGATGTGGAAGGTAGTGTCACCTAAAAGGTGCAAAGGTGTTGAGGTGTCACTAGCCGTGTATGGCTTTTGAAGATAGGATCCTAACGTTCTTAGGTACAGTGATGGGCACAGGTTGTTTGAAAGGTTGGGGGCCCGAGGTTTTTGGGAGGTCATAAAATGGGAAGCCACATGGACCGGGAGATTTTTTTGCCTGGACAGTACGAGGGGATCGGCTTTGGGCATTTATGGTTTTGGAAAGGGGTAGGCCAACGTTCATCTTTCAAATGTGGATGGTTGGACGTCCTGTCCAGAGTATTTGAAGTTCAAGTGAGATGTCATCTCATCCCTCTTCTCACACGATCTAAATCTTTTCAGTTGTCAAGTTGGCGAGTTTCCTAAGAAGGCGGCAAGCCTATTTCGTACTAAGTCGCAATCTTCACGGCCACGATTTCTTAGAAGGACGTCAGTCATTAATGGATAGAATGGAGACTTGATAGTTTTCAAGTGTGATTTTATGACAGCTTAATTAATTGGATTGTAGTTATGATTTCATTTGGATCTTCTCGGGATTTAGACAAGGGTGAGTTCGCTTATTTCTTGGATAGGTGGCGTCTTTATGGTGGCAAGGAAGTAAATTTCATTTTCAGTTTCCTTAGCTGTCGAAATCTTCATTTCTTGTGCAGTCTTCTGTGTTTTCAGTCTCTTCCATGGTGGATACTAGACTCAATCAACGACTTTTCTTTCCTCCCATCCGATGGGAGCCTGAAATTCGGGATTAAGATCACAGATGTGATGAGGATGATTGACTATGATTGCACAATGGTGCAATTCGCAGTGCGCAACATAGCTGGTCATAGATGGATGAAAGGGTATAAAGAAAGGACTCTAAATTACTCGGATGTGGTTTCTCACATACTATCTAATATAATGGATCTAGTCCAAAACAGGAATTACGTCCATGCCATAGCTACAGGATTGTTCTTCAATCACATTTATAGTGTTGACAGATGGACGCCAACCTTGAAGGACTATGACCTAATGTAGGGTGACGCTCTTATTGGGGGCTTGTTTAACATTGTAAGCCTTAGATCCTCCCCAATTATATGTAATGTTTATAAGGCTCTGCAGAATAGTCTTTGTCAGGTTTGTATCGATGAATTGGAGAGTGAGCTTTCTACAAATAGCTTCTATTTCACAAAGAGGAAAGCACTTCGCATAAGGGAGGTATTCACCTCAATCAGATTCCTGCAGGTCCATTCTCCCGATTGGGCTCCCCATTTACCACGGGAATTCTTCGAAAACCTAAATGATGCAGATGCCTTTCAGGATGAAGGCTCGGAGGAGGATGATATCGTAGTGCAAGTAGTCCTCCTGAGTGATGGCGAACCTGCAGCGCCTCCAGGTGCAGATGGTGATGGTGCGGTGTAATTGCCTTCAACGGTATGTGGGTGTGGATGTTGGGTTTCCTATATGTTGTTTTCTTTTTGTTACGATGGCGCTTGTTCTTCGCTAAGGGGATTTTTGTGTCTCTAGTTGTGCTTCTAGTCTCTCTTTCTAACTAGTCAGGGCCTTCAATTGTTTTTGTATGTTTTTTGGACATGCTAATTTGGCAGTTCGTTGCCCTTATGTATAAACTCTTTTTTAATATAATTTACAGGTGGTCTACCACCTTTTTCATTTAAAAAATAATAATAGTAGCAAATCTCAGACATTTTATAGTTGTAGATTTTGTAGATTGAATCTAGATCATATACCTTAAGTTAATACTCCTGGTTATGGCTTGTAATAAAAGTATGAAGGTCATAATTGTTAGTATTGTGAAGCCCAATCGACATAACTGATGCCTCTTGGTCTTTTGTCTCCTTTTACTTTACCTTCTCACATTCCCTTCGTGGGTTTAGCTTCAAGATTATTTTGGATGTTGTAATGTAATGTGTGAACTACTGTAGAAAGTTGATGCTGTTGTAGATGTGTATGAAAACAGAGTTTAATACAAAGATCCACTGCTTCCTGTGGATGTAGCCTTTTATGGTTAACCATGTTAAAACTGGTGTTCTGTTTTGTCTTAGTGTTTTGCATCTTTGTCTATATTTATGTGTTTAAATTTTCTGCATTGTTCTTTCATTTTTCAATCTATTTCAAATTACACAACAATTGGTACCAGAGCTCGGCGAAGGAGCGGATTAGGAAATTGTGATAATTTTTGGCAAATATGGAGGAAGTAGATAAATGGAAGATTGAGAAGTTTTATGGGCAGAAGTTCGGGTTATGGAAGGTGCAGATGGAGTCACTACTGATTAGAGATCTCTCACTCGCGCTGGAAGGAAAACTGAAGAAGCCAGCCAAGATGGATGACGAAAAGTGGGAGATATTGGACAAGAAAACAAGAGCTACAATTCTAGTATCACTATCCAGCAATGTCCACTTCAACGTCACAACAGAAAAGACTTCAAAGGCGTTATGGGACAAACACAACGATATTAGAATAATATCTTTCTATTTATGTTATTAATGGTCATCCAGTAGTTTCTAACTTCGTCTTGTGTTAACGATTGTTTCTTTTTAGAAACATCGTCCTTGTAATTCTATTTAAGGAGCCTTTGTCTCCTCTATATAATGAACAACATCGATTCTTTTGTAACATGGTATCAGAGCCGATCTGAGTCAAACTCCCTCACTGGAGGGCTCAGGATCTTGGGAGGGCTCTTTGTTTTTCAGAATTTGGCGATTTTTTTTTTAATTCGTGGCCTCTTGCTTTTTAGCATTTTTTTTTTTTTTTAAATTCGTGGGTCCTGTTTGCTGGAGAAATCGAAGGGTTGGAGATTTTTTTTTTTTTAAATCGTGGAAGGAAGAGACGCAATTTTAAAATCGCGGATTTTCTATAACCTGCATTTTTCGTCTGAAAAATTCGTCTCTCTTTGATAATCCCGTGTCTCTAAGGCGTGTGTCCTTCAAACTTTTTGGCATGGATTTTTTCTACGAATCAAGGCATGTTTTTTCTTCTCATCCTTATTTGCTGCGTTTTCTGGGCGTTTCCTATATTTCCAGAAGTTTTGCAATTTCTGGGAGGGTTGGTGGTAGACTCATCTCAAGTGGCAGAGTCAGTGGCAGGCTCTTGTCTTTTGTTGCAGAAGCATTCTGAGGAGGAGGCAGCCTTCTCTGTATCTCTTTGGGTTTTTAATAATTTTTTGTCCCTCATAAAAAAAAAAATCTGGCTTGTGATTTTTAATAATTTTTCTCCTTTTAAAAAAATTTTGTTGGGTTTTACCGTTTTCCCTCAAAAAGGGAAGTTTTGTACTCTGATCCATGACTCGGATTTCTTGTCTGGTTTTGATCAATTTTTCACCTTAAAAATTGTGTCCGGTTTTGATCGTTTTTTATCTTGGGTTTGGCAATTTTTCCCCTCAAAAATCGTGGTTTGCTACAGTTTGTTTTGGTCGCACCTGGTGTTGTTGGGGCGAATATCTGCATAACTGGCTTCTTGTAGTCTGTTCTGGAGCATCATGCTCATCTGCCGAAGTTTGGAGGGTTTGTCGATTTTTCCTTAAAATCGTGGTAGCTGTTCTTGGTGTATCTCTGGTTACAGGGAGGGATAGTTCTCCAACATCAGGTTGGATGATTGGTGTTGTTTTAAGGGAGGGACAGTTAGAATAATGACCATTAAGGGAGGGTATTAGAATAATATCTTTCTATTTATGTTATTAATGATCATCCAGTAGTTTCTAACTTCGTCTTGTGTTAACGATTGTTTCTTTTTAGAAACATCGTCCTTGTAATTCTATTTAAGGAGCCTTTATCTCCTCTGTATAATGAACAAAATCGATTCTTTTGTAACAAAAGATATGTATGAGATGGCTTCATCTTCGAATAAAGTTTACCTCGTGAAAAAGCTGTACAATCTGAAAATGAAAGGAGGTATCGTGTCCAATCCTTTGAACGAATTCAACAATCTAATCAGCCAATTGATTTCCATAAGCATTGATTTGGATGATGAAATCAAAACTATTTTATTATTGTGCTCTCTTCCAAATAGCTAGGAAAGCATAGTGATGGCAATCAACACATCTGTATCCGACAAAGCCAAACTCAAATTCAATGACGTTGCTAGAACTCTTCCTAGTGAAGATATGCGAAGAAAAAATCAAGGAACCGCATCCGGTAATGCCTTGATTTTTGGCAATAGAGGTAGACAACAAGATAGAGGCAGAAATAACAATCGGAGGAGGTCTAAATCTGCAAAAAGATCAATGTCTATTGGTTTTGTGGCAAAGAACGCCATACTAAGAAGAATTGTTGCTCATATAAGAAGGCACAAAATCAGCTAAAAGACAATGAGGTTAATATTACATATGTAGAGGATGGAGGGGCTTTAGTCTTGACAACAAGTGAAATTATAGCTGATTCGTGGGTATTGGATTCCGGTGGTTCTTTTCATGCAACCTCTTGTCGAGAAGTTTTTCAAAACTATGAAGAAGGTAAACATGGGAAAGTCTACCTTGGTGACAATGAGCCATGTCATATCATTGGCAAAGGTGATGTAATGTTGAGATTAAAGAATGGAAACAAGCGGTTGTTGTGGGATGTGCGACATGTTCCTAAGCTCAAGAGGAATCTAATTTCAGCGAGACACCTTGATGCTCAAGGGTGTACCATCACATTTTCTTCAAACACTTGGAAGGTGACCAAAGGAGCTCTAGTCATTGCAAGAGGCAGCAAATCTGGTACTTTGTATGTGCTATAGTGTCACGCTGAAGTGGGAGCTGCAATGGCGGTTGTGGACAACAAGGCGGAGCTTTGGCACAAGAGGCTAGGGCATATGAGCAAGCAAGGACTTAAAGTTTTGCTCAAAAGGGATCAACTTCCAGGTTTGCAATCTGCTGATTTAGAGTTGTGTGAGCATTGTATCTATGGCAAGCAAAGGCAGATCAGCTTCTCTAAAACCGGACATGACAAGAAGACAAAACCCTTGGAGATTGTGCACTCAGACGTGTTTGGTCCTACTGAGGTAACCTCCATTGGAGGGGCAAATTATTTTGTTACTTCTCTTGATCATTGCACTCGCAAAGTTTGGGTTTATGTGTTAAATAGAAAATCAGAAGTATTTAGCAAATTTAAAATTTTCAAAGCCATTGGTGAGAATCAAACAGGGCATAAAATAAAGTGTTTGAAAACAGATAATGGAGGAGAGTTTTGCTCTTTGGAGTTTGACAATTTTTGTGCAGATAATGGCATCTATCATATTAAGATTGTTCCATTCACCCCTCAAGAAAATGGTGCAGCTAAGAGGATGAATCGAACAATCTTGGAGAGAGCTAGGAGTATGCTCTCTAATGCAGGATTAGGCAAGGAATTTTGGGCAGAGGCAGTGAATACATGGGTGTACTTGATCAATCGAGATCCTTCATCTCGATTGGATCTTGACATTTTGGAGGAGAGATGATTGGGAAGAAGGATTTCTTACAATCATTTACGTGTCTTCGGCTTCGAGGCTTTTGCTCACATTTCTAAAAAAAGAGAATGAAACTGGATGGCAAATCAAAAAGATGCATTTTCATTGGCTATGGAGAGGAGCAGTGTGGCTATCGGTTGTGGGATCCGATTGCCAAATAGGTAGTGCATAGTCGCGATGTTGTCTTCAATGAAAAGGTTTTTCCAAAGTTTACAAAAACCAAAGACACAAGACAAAGAATATGTGCTTGTTGATGTGTTTGAAAGTGGAAGTGATATGTTTAAAACTCCACATGCTCTGCCTCAGCGTTCATCTTCTCTGCCACCTGTTTCATGTTCATTTCAGCCACATGTAAGTGCTATACCCAACCTTAATGTGCAGCCTCCTTTGAATGTATCACAACCTGTTTTGAATTCAACATTACCTATTATGCATTCCACACAGCCCTCTTATATGCATACACAGGCTTCACCAAGTTCCACACAGCCCTCTGTTGAATTCCAAATGCAGTCCCTGCAAGACTAACCACTGTGTAGAACAAGATCATACACTCTGGAGTTGTAAAAACAGGCCAATAGATATCCTGAAAGGAAAATTAAAGGAAGTGGAAGCTTCTCACACTGACTGAAGAAACTAATGAAGAAAGTGGAGATGATGCCAGTGAAGAAAATGGAGAAGGTGACTGAAAATTAATCTCCAATGTTGAAAAATGGTCTCTAGTGTTAAGTCCCTAGATATGCACTATAGAGAAGAGTCTCCTTGATGCATGCCAGTGCATTGTGTAATGTTCCATTTTTGGCGCATTGATTATTGTGTGCATTATGCTTGTTCCTAATACTCCCAGAGGCTATCCAGCATGTTTGGAAAGGACTCCAATGTTCTTGGTGTGGTCATGGTTCAGTCTGCAAAACAGTTATTTGGGTTTTCCTTGTGTAAATGGATTATTTTTCATGGCTTTGAGCTCAGTTGATGTTCCGTGTGACAGTGATGCTTTCAGAAATTGGATCGAGCTTCCGGGTTGCTCTCCAAGATTCTTGGAGGAGCCGTCTATTTATAGTAAGTCACTCAGATGACATCGTTCTTCATCCCAAACATCATAGAAGGCAGTGGTATGATTTATTTTGCAGTTCGCCTAAGTTTGGGATTTTCCGTAAAGCCAAGTGATTTAATGAGCTATTTAATTATTATTTTCACTTAAGTTTCCTAAGGGTGAAAATAATTAAAAGGTACCTAAGTGTTTAGCTCATTAAAAAGGTTTTTAAGTGTTCTAAATGATAGACACTTAAAAAGGGGGCCTCACACTTGATATTTTATTATTATTTCAAAAAAGGCCTTTTTGTGAGAAGAAATATGAAGAGATCAAAAAAGAAATAATATTATATTCTCAAAAAGGTTATAAATAAGGGATGAGAGCTCATTTGAGGGTTATGTTATGTTTTTGATATTGATTTTGTTTGCAGACGGATTGAACCTGTGAGTTCTTCTATAATGTCCCCTTCTAGTAAGCTCAAATTGATCACAACCTTGCACACAATTTCAACTTACAAAAGAGAACATTAGTATCCAATTCTTCTTTTCATATCATGATTAGAGTTAATAACTAAGTATCAAACTCATATATTTTCCACAATTGTATTTAAGGCTTATAATCTTTAATCATAATCACATACATTTCATCTCTATACTTGTAGTTATGATTCGTATCAAGTTCATACATTTCATATTCATAATCTTTCTCTCATCGTTCCCATGTATTATCTAAAGAGAGTTCTTGGTTAGCCCTATCATTAATCAACCTTGTCTTCCACATAAGCATGGTTTGTTAAGATGTTAACGATCCCACGCGGAGGCCCAAAGGTTTCTCCCAACACCCGGGGTCCTTCACCATTTGGCTCAATGGAACTTCACGCAACACCCAGCATTCTTCATCCCATTGAGAGTCACCAACCGTCGAGCACATTTATTATGAGCTCATAATACCATAGGCCCAAGAGCTTCTCCCAACACCCGGGGTTCTTCGTCTCTTGGCTCAAGGGACTTCACACACACCCGGTGTTCTTCATCCACTTGAGGGTTACCTATGTCCAATTTTACATCCTTAACTTAACCCCATACTCATGGGTTGATAAAAGTGATTAAGGATGAGGCTTGAACATCCCTTTTGATTTCATCATGAGTTCGTGAGCCACAATTTATCAATTTGAGATCTTATATCTCTATTCTTGTTCCTTCATGGAACCTTATTTCATCCTTTACTCATAGCCTCATACTAGGCTTCATTGATAATTCATTTTATGCTTATTTTTGACATATAAAAGGTTTCATTGCCTTAGATTCACAATATTATCATATAGTTTATATCATTCATATTTACTTTCAAGCATAATTAACTAATGCTTTATTTCATTTCTAATCATGATTCATTTATACCATAATTATATTGTTCTAGTATTATATTTCTTGTTCATACCCATGTAATCAGTTTATGTTATTTACCCATACATTTACATATCTTTATTTATTTACTCTTCATTTATTTCTGAAATCATCATATATTTCACACACTATACATTAAAATACCACCGATATATACTATACTATATATTCAAATGCTTAATTAACACCGTACCTGTAGCAGTTTGCAGACTTACCTTGCTGCCCCTGTATACTCCTTATGCTGCGTCGGGGTTTGATGCTGCTCTGTATTGAATTTACCTTAGACTGTGTTGTTTTTCCTTCGTTGATTCCTTCTCTTGAATGCTATTTGAAATCCTTCAGATTCCTTATTCTCTTCTTCCATGATGATCAATGTCTTATGGGGCCAGCGTACCTTTAAATGTGTGAGAGGTTGTGATTTTATTCAGAAGGCACAGCGATTATCAGTCGCTGCCTTTCATTTGCCTTTCATTTGTTTTTCTTTATCTCTTAATAAATATGAGATCGGTGCTCTTAAGAAGCCCGATTACCTTTTTTAATATAATTTAAAATATTATATGGATTAATGAATCCATATACATATTATGATTAATAATATTTATTAATTAATTCTATTTCATGTTTCTTATAATATTTAGACAAGTAATATTTATATTATTAATTATATTTATATTTATGTATCATAAGACATTTGTCTTATATATATATATATATATATATATTTATTATGTGATAATTATATTATAATAATATCTATTTATATTTATTTTTATATTATAAATATATATCATATATAATATCATAATTGTTTTCTTATATTTATTATTTATAAATACAATAAATATAAAATATTCATATAATATTATGTAATATTATTTATTAAATATTATATTATTATTGTTAGAAGCATTCAAATGGACATGATGTTTAAATCTTTAATTTAAACAATGGCTTAATATCGGGACATGACATCTTCCATATTCTCTTGAGGATGAAAACCCTCTTGAGTTTTGGTGTGGTTTCATACAGAAATCACCGTGGAGCTTTCATAGATTTGGTGCTTTGTGATTTTGATTATTGATCATTTGGGATTTATTGATTAATGGAGATTGTCATGATGCTTTTTGGTGTTAATATTTTGTTGTTCATTGAGCATTGCCACAGCTGAGCCGTACAACTGTCGTACCATTCATGGAGGGCATTTTTTATTAAGACTTGATTCTTGTCTTTTTAAAGCCGTTATTGATTGGAGATTGATTTGTTGATATAGGTGACAATATTAGTGTCAATATTGTGGAGTTTGTGTTCATTTTGGACAGTAGTCACTGCTGCCATACATGTTGAAGGCCGTACTATACAGATGGTGATGATTTTGATTAATAATTAATGTTGATGTTTTTTTGATACAAAGTTGTTTGAGATGTATTTATATGGTCTTGGCAATTCATGTCAAGCTGACTTGAGTGGATTTTGGGCAGTGTTTCAATTTACTATGAGGAATCCATGCATATCAGGGCCGTACGGACCTGTGGTGGAGTGTATTAAAAAGAACCAAATGAAATTTGTTATGCATTGGATCTTCATTGTATTGTATTGGAGTATTATTGATAATAGTTGGTGATTGATTGTTTTATGGGTTTGGTGATTTGTGACTATTATTGTGAAATTGTTATTATCAAGGACACCGTATAGCAAGCATAAACTGATTTTAATGTGCATTCCTCACCAGCAGATGGATTTCTTGTTTGTTTGAAGCTTATTAAGGTTGGCTAATCATTGTTGTGTGGGGGTAACATTATTTATCCATCTATTATGCAATTCTGGGCAGTTTCAAATGAGTATGGAAGTGAAAATAACCTACAGGGCCATACAGTTGACAGCGACTTCTAGCAGATTTCAATAGTTTGATCAGTTTCCTTCTCATTTTTGTGTGATAATTCATGCACTAAGACAGTTTGCTGATGCAGTCTGAATGTGATCATTGTGTATGAGAATTTTATATGATTACATGACATTTTCAGGACATCCGTACATATCAGAGAAGCCTGATTTTGCTGCAGTGCAGTTTGGACAGTAAGGCAATTCCAATGTGGGCAATGAATTCATGTTTATATCAGTATTATATGTAGGGTATGATCTCTTGTCTGTAGCTCCTCAAACTAGTTGACAATCATACCTAATTAATCATCTGGGTTATCAATTGCATTGATTTCATTGTAATTTTATTAATGTAAAATCACATAAGGACCCCTAGATGGTTTACCGCCAGTGAGGATAAATGAACTCTTCTTTATTGTTCTCACCCACTGCAAAAGTGGAGTATTCACACTGAATAAGTGGATGGCTCTTTAATCTTTCATGCTTGCTTATTTACCCACTAAAGGTGGTGAATTCCCACAGTTTGTGGATGCCTGCATATGCAGATGAATGTTTATTTGTGTGCACAATATTTTTAATATTGTAATCCAAAGCAAAATATGCTCTCACCTCACCCAGTTGGGATCTTGGTGATCAGAAGTGTGGAGGAGTTTAGTTGTGCTAACACTGTCATACCATTGTATGTGATCTTGAAAAAAATTGGGGTGGCATCTTACACATTGAGTCTTCCATTACTATACATTATGAATCCATATATATTATGAATCTATCTTGTTTTGTTCTCATTCTATCTCAAAAGGATCTGCAAAAGTTGTGTTTGATGGTGCATGTTTGTGTATCCTGGGCTGAATAAAATCATTAAAATGCTCAAATAAAAGAGTATTGAAAAGTAAATGAGTGTTAATATTCTTAGTTGGTGAATGGTGAAAGCGAGCAGGAGCAGCCGAGTGGGAGGGAGTGGCTGAACAAGCAAAGTAGCAGTTGAAGAAGTGGAAGAACTTGAAGCAAATGGGAGACTCCAAGCAAATGGACAAGAAAGGAACAGTTACAAACCAGAAAAGAGGGTTTCCAATGTGAAGAAGGCTTCTAAGATTGCGGCTAGTGAGTAGTTGGAGGTAGAGGTTTCTCTCATCTACAGGGAATGCAAGAACGCCCTAAATGCATTCCAAAGCTGTGGGGATTTCTGCAAATGGTAGCTTGAATTAAATTTCCACAACCTCTCCCCTTTATTGGTTGACCAGAGTCAAATTTATCTTCAATCTCCCACTTCAATTTTGGCACAAGATGAATTAGAGAATGCAACCGTTAGGGTTCCTCTGTCTTCTAGTAATATGGGGACGGGAGATTCTCTGTTGAGGGAGCAGGTTGAGACTCTGTTTCCAATGTTTTTGGGTGATTCTGAGGTGTGTTTGGCAGACAAGCCCTTGGATTTTCATCTCCAAAGAAAGTTTGGACACCATTGAATGACATCAGCAATTGGTCTCTTGTTTTTAGATGTTCAGGGAAGCGTCCTTTTTTTGAAAATATTCTGGCATGGATGAAATCTAATTAGAGCAACCTAGCTGAGCCTTCTCTTTCTTTTCTAGACAGAGACTTGTTCCTTGTTCAATTTTAGAGTGTCAAAGATAGCAACTTCGTGAGAAACAATGGCCCATGGTCCTTTGGTCAGGTCAGTGTTTTTGTGACTCTTTGGACTCCTTTTTTCAACCCAGTGGCAACAATCATCATCAAAATCCCTTTGGTTTTAAGATATCTTGGTCTAATTCAACAATTGGCTGACCAGGTGGATGATTTTGTGAAGATTGATTTGGAACAAGTCAGTACTCAGAATAAGTTTGTGCTCGATATTTTCAAGCCATTAATTCATTCTTTCAGAATTTTGTCTTCTAAGGGTTCCTGGACTCAATTTTTAAAATTTGAGGGAATACCTTTCTGGTGCTCAGATGCAATCATTTTGGGCACATGATTGCGGAGTGCCTTTCCCCTCTTTTGGTGGGAAAACACACCTTTCCTTTGCAATAACAGAAGCAGAAATCTGGCAGCCATGATGAGGATTTTATCTAGCAAAATCATGGTTTTTTTTTTGAGAAAGGGGATAGTCCACCTAAAGTTTCCTCAGGTCCAAATTGTGGTGCGGTCCTCAGTCCAGAAGAGTTTATACAGCCTTCTGTAGGATTCAATCGTCAGAGGGATCCAAATTTTATGAGTGGCGAAAATAAATTTTAGAAGAATGCCAATGTACTTGCGAATTTAGGCCTCAGTGGTCTACCAGATTTGCAATTGGCAGGAATACCAAGGTTGGTGGGAGAAAGATGATGATCAACTTTTCTCTACAGATATCTTAACCATCTTTCAAGCAAAAAGCAAGAAACTTAGAGCAAATTGTGGGCCTCCCAAACGAAGAGGCAAGACATTGGAAGAAGAAAGATTGAGATCGAAAGCTCAGGATTTAGTGGGGTATTAGCTAACATTGGACAATGAAGGCCCTTCTCTCCCACATGGGGAGAAGTAAGGCTGTGGCCCATTGATAGATATCTGATTCCCTATTGCTTTTTTTAATACATGGATCTATCAGGCTATTTTACTATGGAGGCTTTTGAGATTGTATTTCTAGCTCAGTTGATAAGCATTCGTGGGCTTTTTGGTAGATAGATTTTTTTGTCAATGTCTAGATCATATTAGGTATTCTTTGTCTTTAATGGGCAAGGGCCCAAATAGATTCCCTCAATTCACGAAGAAAAAAGAGTGTTGGAAAGAGGGGCATTACAGTAAATAGTTAGATTAATTAGTGTCTAATTGTTTGAGTCTGTTGGGTTGTCAGTTGAGAAGGTAGATCTAACCACTCACCATAAAAACAAATGTATAAATGATGTAGAATTTAAAAAATTGCTCTTCTATTTTTAATTTTTACCTTCATCTCTACCATGTTTTCCAATATTTGCAAAATTCTAATAAAGAAAGACATATGAAAATGTTACTAGCTTTTCCAGTATTGATTATATTATCACTTGCTTCAACTTAACAATTTACGGACATAAAAGAAAGAAAAATGGAAAACAAAGTTTCAAGAATTGCATTTTACCAAATAAGGTGGATCTGCCACGACAACTTGATATTTATGCTGGTAAGTTGAAGGAAAGTCTTCAGGTTGGTTGTAGTCATAAAATATGAAATCTATTCCATATTTTTCAAATCTTTTGTCAAATTCAAATATGTGCGCCTCAAAATATGGATTAGTCCTCTGCAGTTCATGAGAAAAGCATATCAAACTCCAGAAAAATGTAACAAAAAGAAAGAAAGAGGTGGATAAAAGGATGCAAAATTTCATCAGAAATCAATGTAAAAAAAAATGAGGAACACAAGGTCAAAACATGTTTATAAAAGACTGAATAAGCTTAAGACTTTTGCAATAAAAATTATCCCACAAATGTATCGGTTCCTGATCATTTAGAATGGCAAAAAGCATTATCCTATGCTTTGTATCCACACAATAAATTAGAAAGCAATAAAAGTATTGACAATAAACTATCCATTCTGGTATAAGATATATGACACTTTTCTACATCATGATCTTGGATGGATAGAAAGCTCAATGTTAGGAGGAACTATTAACGCCAAACGACTTTTGCTTCATATAACTTCCATTTGCAGTGAGAGATGATGATGATGTTGTTTCTACTTGTGCCTTACTACAAACATGTGAAAGTACCTCCTCATAGTCTCCAGCTCTCACCTTCATCAGCTCCATGCTTCACTGAGGGGTCCTTCCTTCACAGCTTATTGTACTTAGTTCTGAGAATTAGTAGTTTAGCGATAACCACTTTAACTTTACCCTCTTCTTATTTTACTTACATTTTTTCGATGATAGGCATTTGGTTGCTTTTCATAACATAAAAGGTCTTTTTATCTTAGCACTTCTCTAATGTAATTGGTTGTACTTTCTAGTTCAATCGATCTGCTTTGGTCATTTGTGGACGCTAAAATAATTAATTTCTTTCTTTCTATTGTAGCTGAATGTACTTTCTAAGTCCCATAGATATAGTTCAATCAATCTGCTTTGGTCATTTGTGGACGCTAATATAATTAATTTCTTTCTTTCTATTGTAGCTGAATGTACTTTCTAAGTCCCATAGATATACTTTGGTCATTTGCTGACATTAATATAATTTCTATCTTCTAAACTTCAAACTAGTTAATATTGCATGTGTGAATTACAACAATACAAAGCTAATGACAGTATCATTTGTTGACAATAAATTCAAAGCAAGATGAATGAGCTAATAATGTTACTTGCAACAACCATATGCCATGTCAACAAATAAACAAAAGGAGACAACAAAGTGCATAGAGTGGGGTAACATTGACATCTTAAATCATAAATGTCATCAACCTGTATAACAATCAGTGATAGCTGATTGCATATTTATTATTAAGGGCTTCAATGATGAAGAGAACGAGGGGTGATGTTAGAAAACATCTTAGCATATATACAACAGAGTTCCATCAGCCTTTAGAAACCATACTTCCTCTTTGGCCCTTCCCTCTTTACAAACATTTCCAATCTAACAACAAAACACTCTCTGCTCCAACTTTTGAGATGTGTAACAGTCCAGTTCTGTTTCTGCAACAGCATTATTCCCTCGCTTTTAGAGATATATTGCCAAAGAGCACACTTAAGGATATTCCTAAAAAAAGCTCATTGTTTTACATGGTAATTGCTTATGTCATTCAGAAGCAACTTCTTTGCACAAAACAGTAGGGATATCTGTTTTATTGCCTAAGCTCCTTGCAGGCCTCCTAGATGCTCCTTATCTCAATATCCCAAAGAACTAGAGAAACAAGGCTGTGAAAGATAAAACAGAGGCAGCCTATCTTTTAGACAAAGTGATCCGAATGGATTCCAAAATGACTAATCAATTGGTATAGTAATGAACAAAGTAGAAAATGTAAACAGAAAATTAGATCCAGATGTACGGACAGTTGAGGAATCAAGTTCTAAAGGAACAGAGCAAGGAAAAGTACATTGGACACTAATGCAGTTGCACAGACGTCCACGCAGTTGTGGTTTCGTGCATGACAGGTATAGTTTCTAATTATGAAATATGAAGTGAACTAACATTATTTGAAGTTTCCTGTGACAGTAAGACTTCTTGGAGGACTTCGAAGATTCTGTTGTACATGAGAATTCATAGGAATGAGGAAATAAAAGATCATGTCTCTTCATTTCTTCTTTGGGAATTATATATATATATATGTAGAATGTGAGCTTGGGTTTCAGGAGGCGAACCCAAAGAAGGGACAATCATGTGTTGTACCTTCTCCAAACCAACAAGAGAGAACAATCGTGTAGAAGAACAGTTGCCTCTACCAACTAGGTTTTTTACCCCACATTGGGATTTTCCCAGCTTAAATATGGTGTTATGTTGTAGCACTTTTTTTATAAGTAGCATGGAATAATCATCAATCAATAAACAACCATAATTTAACCATGAATTAAGTAGCACAGTAATGAATCTCGGTTTTGTAAATTCTACAAACATAGTTCTTGAGATTTTATGGATTGCAAAGGGACCTTTTATGGCTAACCTCTATTCCCAAAGTTGGTGTTTTTCAACATCTACATTGTAGTCAGTCATGTTATCATTTTTATCAGCGTATGAATAAAATAAATGATTTTGTAGCCAACTTTGTTTTGTAAATTATTGTATTGTTGACTTTGGTGGTGTATTGGTCACTTTTTAGTTAAGTGCAGATGGGCAATGGTTGTCTCTTGACCAACAAAATACAGCCATTTAGTTTGATATCAAGGTAAGAGAGCTGCTGTGACAGATCCTCCTTATACCAAGCATTGTACTGTACACTATTATTGGCAATAAAGCTATTGTTCTCCTATATTCTTTTGTGTTACATTTATGGTATGTGATTCTACTTCTGCAACTGATGTTAATTGCAGGTGTAGCATGCTCTTAATATTTCCAATGCAATTTCCTTTGTGAAGTCAGATCAGGCAACAAGCATTGACGACAAAACATTACAAGGATGTAAGCGTAATGAGGATTTAATAGGCCAACCAATTCAAGGGTCAGGCCAAAATCAAGCAACAAAGAGAAAACTAACAAACTCAAGAGTTCAAACATTTGTGGGATCTTTTAGTACGAGAACACATCCAAGAAGAATCTGAAAGAAACAAAGCGCTTACGGTCCTATCTAGGGCACCATTATCGTAACTAAAAAAGTAGATCAATTATTGGTTAATGTGCCTAGACTACTCATGAGGACAACATCATCCTGGGAGATCTTTGTGCCAAAAGAGACTGCAACTCACAATGACAAAAGATTTTATGATGGTACAAGGAGAAGTGTCACCAGAAAGAAGAGAAAAGATCTGAAGTGTGATGCCAAACAAAAGGATTAATGCCATTGAGCCCAAAGAAATTTGGTAGAAGAAGATAATGCAGTCAAGGAGTGGATCAAGAAATCAGCCAGTCCACTAGATTGGTGGAACAAGAAGGAAGACAAAGACTATGAAAGGCACACAATTCTAAAAATCCATCAAGGCAAGTTCAAAGTATAAGTGAAAATCAAAGCCTGGGGAGAAGCATTCATAGAAACTAGTGACTGAGCCAAAAACAAGGAAGGGTTCA
Organism: Cunninghamia lanceolata; assembly: GCA_027924645.1. Lineage (NCBI taxonomy): Eukaryota > Viridiplantae > Streptophyta > Pinopsida > Cupressales > Cupressaceae > Cunninghamia > Cunninghamia lanceolata. The sequence goes on from BSBN01000942.1 coordinate 3,444,257, forward strand.
TTGAAAACTAAAGAACCTCACATCACTCAAGAATGAGGAGTGGATAGAGTTTGCATGACAACTGCCCCTTCAATGCTAAGTTCTAAACTTGCCGACCAAGTTGGGGTGTAGGGTGAAGATGCACAAATCAAGATAAAGTCGCAATTAATCATGAACCAAAAGTGTTAAACCCAATGAAATTTTTCATATGATGACAAATTTCAAATTAAATCCGTGTTTCCATTAAAGCCAAAAGTCGCATTTCAAAACTTGTCTTGTTCGTTTTTGTCGTTTTTCTCTATCTTTGTAGGAACAAATTCATCAAGCAAAGAAGAGTAAGAATTTTTAAAGATTCAAAAGTTGCAGTCATGATGGATTGTTGTGCCAAGGATATCAAATACAAACTTTTGATCAAATGGAAATTGGCGACTAGGGTATAAAACGTCTGTGGTATTGTCGTGCACACTCTATGGAAGAAAATAGATTTTTCAAATAGAAAATCGTGCCTAATACAAATGCATGTCTATCTAGGGCACAAAATTAAATTTCTTAGTCACAATTGCGGCCTTACAAAGGTGTGTGCAGGCAAATCGGGGCATAAAAACTAAGTGTTTCAAGATCAAATTGCGGCCATACAAGTGACACACACGAGATGATCAGAAATGCGCCTAGTAATGAAATTTGAATGTATTTGTTGGGAAAAAGACACATTAACAAACATGTGTGAGATGAGGGCACAAAATGAAATTTATTTGCTAAAATTGCAACAGTCAAGGGCATGCATTGACATGAAGGGTTTTCATGCCCAAAAAAATTGCGATGTTCAAGTGCACATGGCAAGCAAAGAGACGCCTAATGAAGTTGTGTTTTGCAAAAAAAAATCAATAGAAAAGTGCACGCCGAGGGTCTTGGTGTACACCTACTAAAAGGGAATTCTTTTCAAAATCAAACCAAAAAAAAAAATCTTATGTTTGAACACACATGAGATAGTTAGACATGCACCCATGTTAAGGATGATGCCAACAGACTTATACATAGCGGTAAAAGGAAGCCAACTCAACAGTTTTTATAATTAGCAACGGTTTATTAATAGCAATGAAATAGATAAAACTGCTGACCAGTCAAAAGAAAGATAAAAATATAGTCGACTAGTTTTACCAAAGATAATTCTTCTATTTGTGGGAGGAAACGCCATTTTCAAAAGGCCACGACTTTTCAAAATAAAATCAAATGGCTCTATTAAAATCAGCGCCCAGTTTAGTAGGAGAATTAGGAGCCTTTGCACATTCAATCTTTTATACAGCAATATCAAGGTATAGCAGCAGCGATTCTCTTCAGGAGTGTTAACAGTCTTCAGTAGGTTGCAGCAGTACAGCAGATTCAGGCATAGCTTCTAACAATCTTCAACAGCAGCGGGACATCATTTTTCAAAGAGAAAATCAGGCATTCAATCAGCATATAGCAGTCTTCTTTCTTTCATTGTTCTTTAGCCATCTGAAGGTGGAAGCAGCCAAATTTTGGTATCAGCAAAACGATGATTGTGAAAAAGAAAGTCAGAATTGCAATCAAATCAGATAAAGGATAAGACTATCAAAGGGTATGGGTGACAAAATCAAAGCCAACTATTCAGAGGTGAATTTCAATGAAGAATTGGTGCAAAGATCAACAAAGTCAAAGAAGGAATTTCAGATTCAAAGCTCAAGTGACTGTCAAAGTTTCTAAATCTCAAAGAATCTGCCATGATCAAAATAGAGGATAGCACCATCAAAATTGTTCAAAGCCACTAGGGAAGTCTATTTTTAGCCAGCACTATAAATAGAGCCGCCACCATTTTCAAGAAGAAGAGCATATTCTGAAACACACTATTTTTATCTTCTGCTATTCTTGGCATTCTCTATTTTTAGCTCAGAGTTGGCTATTCTTAGATTATCTACCTATAGATCTCTTGTCGTGTGAGAGATGTAAGCATTAAGTCATAGTTTAAAATAAATTCAATCTACAACTTAACTGGAGGTTGCGTGGTTTTAATTTTAGTATTAAGGGATAGGATTTTGTAATAAAAATTACATTTGATGCAATCAATTATTCTTAGAGTAGAAGTAGCACTTAGCTTTTTATTTATTTTCACGCAATAGCTTTGTAAACATTATAAATAAATATTATTTTGCACTTAGATTTTTAATAGTAATGCTCACGCCTACTTGTTGCTGAAATTACTTTTCACTGAATATTTGAGATTGTTGTTTCCAGAATTCATTGTTCATTCAATAGTATTCAGTATGCCTAATGTGCTTCTAAATTACTGTTGAAGTGTTTCACCTTGTGTTATTGTGCTTTTATGATTTAAAACTTAATAATTATTGAAAGCTTTGTATTGCAATAAGCGTTAGGACGATAGTTGCAGCTTTGAATGCAACTATCGTGTTTAGCTTATAACATCTATGTATGTGTTTTAGACTATTTAATCTTCATGTGGACTTGCATTGTCCAGTCTCTACTTTTAGTTGAATGATGCAAGCTTTTAGTCATAGGATTTATTTTCAATCAAAAAGTGTAAAAACCTTTTGTCATGCATTGAAGTGCTTTCTAGTCTTTTACCCTAGGTAAATCCAAAAAAGGTACACATTTTTTTTTATTCTACATGAATGTGAACCACCCTAGAAACGACTGTAAAAATTGTGAATACAATACATATTGTCCATAGTAGGTTGGTCTTTTGTTTTACAGGAAAATTCCCCTTCTAATTCGAAGAGTAATTCTACTGCACATTTGTTTCATTTTGTGTTGCACTGAAAGGTGCAAATTTAAACGCTAACAAAAAATGCAGATCTTCAAGACACAATCTAATCATGATTTAATTCCAATTTAATTGGGGATTGAACCAGTTTTTTCATTTGCCTATTAAAAAAAAAAAAAACAATTTTTCCCTCATTTTTACACTAAAAATTTGGATTTTCTTAGAGCGGAGGTACAGGTACATGTCAAAGATTTAAACTTATATTTGAAAATTATGCACAATTTTTGAGAATTTATTTCAAAATTGTGATTGTTAACTTCTAATTACTAATCTTGTGGTCTCAACCCCACTAGGGACTGCTGTCCCCAAACCCCTGATTCAGAGAAGCTTTAATTTTGACTCCACAACCAAATGGATGCAAGCTTGTTTCTAAGTTCGATGCTTAGCAGGCAAGCTTCCCTGAGAAATCACCAAAAATGTAGTGAAACTGTCATTACTGAGCAATTAATTGCTTAATTTCTCCAGTTCCAGTATTTTTCTACTTTTGGCTTTCCCCATATGGGAAATTTTTGATTTTGCATAAAGGATGAAAGGAAAGCTAAATGCTTTGCTTTTATACTATTGTAATTTCAATTTTATGTTCACTGATATAAGCCTTGAAATATAGCCTCTAATTAAAAACAGGGAGCATGAATTGTATGCTAAAGCCAGCCAAAAGTATTAAAAAAGGAGCCATGGACCTCATAAAGTAGTAATTATGCCATTAGTTCTATCTCAATGCACTTTATTTGGTATGAAATATAAAAAAAACCATTTAGAGTTTTTACCTAGTTGCTCAATCCATGTTCCTCTTAGCAGAGGCACACTTCAGCAGCAGCAGATCCAGACCTGTGTGCAACAGAGGGTTCAGCATGGAGAGGGCACATGCATGAAGAGAATAACACCCAATTATGTAGGAAGGGGTACATGCATGTAGGAGAGGGCACATGTATGCATGCACGCACCACCTCATCCTCTTTCAAAATTAGAATTCTTTTTCAAATTTAGCTAGGCACCATGTTTAGTTTCAATTATATTTTCAGCTAAAGTGCAGAAGTTGGAAAACTTCCAATTTTTAGGTGGCTTGACCCATGAAAGGTAGGGCGCACTTCCAGCTCCTCACCTCCTTCATCTGTAAAAGAAAGGGAGGGATGTGAGTGATTCACAATTCATTCTAGTTTTGAGCTGGTGCAGTGTATTTCTTTTTAGATTTAACGAGAATATAGTTGCGGCCCCGCGGGTTTGAATGGATTCGTTGTTCAAATTTTCAGCAGTATGTGTTTGTCAATTAGCATATTTGAAGATTATTGTTTTGATTGAAGTTTTTTGTGTTTTAAGCTACCTAGTTTTAGGGTTAAATTTTCTAAGTGCAAAATTTGCTTAGCATGGTCTGAAAATTTAACATAGTATCAGAGTGGAGAATCTGAAATGTTCCAAGGTTTCCATGGATGGAAAGGGTTGCTACCTATGAGAGGGAGTAGTTGGAGGGTATCAACGGATGTGATACCTAAGCTTCAGCGATTGAAGTTGATTCATACCTATGAGAGGCACAAGTGCCTGGGATAGTTTGTTGGGTTTGATGCTCAGGATCTTCCGGTGATCGGAAAGTTAATTTTAACCTGAGATAGCTGGCTGATTTATTTCAGTGCATGTGATGCCCAAGAGTCTTCAATGATTGAAGAGATCCAAACCTATGAGAGATTGTAGAGTGGAATGTCCTAAGTGCTCTAGTGATTAGAGTGTTGATCTGCACCTATGATAGTATTAAAATAATATTTAGAATGTTTTATTAATGGTCAATATTGTATAGTTTCTATTTTTTGTATTTTAGAGTGTTTCTAAATCCTCCACTTTATTAGCTGTACATTATTTAGAAACATCTCCTTGTATTCTGTATATAAAAGCTTTGCTCTATGTTGATATATCATCTGATTATTTACCATCCTATTTTTCATAATATGGTATCTGAGCATAATCGAACTAGGAAAATATTTTTTTTGCCTTTTCATTTTTTCCTGCTCCGTACGCGACAGTACTTCTCTGTATGGCACCGCTTCTCCTTCGGGTCTGTGAAAATTGCATTTTATCCTGGAGACGTTTTGTTTGCGTTCAACTCTGTCTAGTCACGGTTTACCTTCCTGAAGGTCATGGGTCGCGATTTGAGTCTGTTGCGGATATTTTTTGTTGTGCTTTTTTACCCAGATCATCGTTTTCAACCCTTCTGATCGCGTTTTGTAGATTTCTTCAGCGGCGGTTTTCAATCCATTTAGGGTTTTGCTGGAGACTTCTAAAATTTTGCTCTGTGATCGTGATTTTATCTCTGCTCGTCGTGATTACTGTTTGGGCCACGATTCATGGGTTTAGCGAATTCCTTCTAGGATTCCTTTTTGGCTACTTTTGTTCCTGTTCAAACGTTTGATGAAGCCGTGTTTTTCCTCAACGGCAGTATATTTCTCTTGTATTTGCGTGTTGAGACCTTCTTTGGAATCCTGTAATGTGCCGTACCTGTTTGTATTTTTTTTAAATCTTTATTGTGTGATTTTTATTAGATTTTTGTGTGTTCTTTCAGATAGACAGAAGATGCAGAAGGGGGATTTATGTTTTCCTACAGATGTAGTGCCGGAGCACACAATGTATTGCATATAATAGAAACCCAAAAAATATACAATGAATCTGAAGAAACTAAAGACAACCCAGATAGTAAAATAGCCAAGAAACAATTACTATCACATACCCATATGAAAATATGCAACTTGGTACGGCCGCCGGAAATGGACCAGCAAGTGGGTATGGCTGGAAATGCATCAAATCTCCATAGAATGTCACAAATGACTCATAAAAATATAAGAGCAACAACTGAAGCACTAAACACCTCCCAAAGACCATGAATGAGTAGTAGAAGCAAAGAAGAAAGCTTCCCTACAATACCCACGTCCCTCCTTGACATGGTACGGCCATGGCTGTTGTGTGTGCTTGCAAACAGCACTGAAACTACTCTAAATCCTCTGCAAAACTGATGGGAAGTAATTGCTACAGCTAGGCGACTAGCTATCCACTGGTTTCAGCCCCAAATAACACTCCAAAACTCCTCTTTATGCAGTACGGCCAAGCTTGGATAGTACGGCCAGTAATATGGAAAGGTACAACAGCAAGGAACTACTTCAAACACTGATTTCTGCCTTCTATACCATCCATTATCAACTTATAACAGCAACAGAAAAAGATCTTTCACTCAGCACAAGAAACAACCTCAAATGTCTCCATTTCAGCACATATGTGAATGCCAAATACATCCACCTTCAATGGCACCGTTGGGTGGTCTTTCACACCTGTGGGATACCGTCACTAATGGAGGTTTCCATCTCCAATAGCCGGATACAAATTCTCAAACTCCAGAAACCCTAGCAAAGCTCTCACAAGCAAATATCAAAACATAGCATAAAAACCAAAATGAGCTCCAAGTGACCTTTTATCTTCCTCCAAGATAGGCGTTGGGCAATTAGGAGGGAAATTAACATTTTAATTTCACTTTATGTCTCCTAGGAATGGGCGCCCAAGGTCAAGACATAAGCTTAAGTCTTTATTTCATTAATTTCACTTTTTCCCGCAAATATAATAAAGTCCATATTAATATAAATTAATAAATCTTCGGACTTTAAAATAAGTATGAAGACAGTGTCGAAAATCACTGATCTTTAGCTCGCCAGAAAGGTCTCGACGAAACGCATCTGATCCAACTTTGAAAATCACAAACCGACACAGTACCCGAACTTACTAAAAATAGTAAGTAATGACCAAGAGCCCACTGAACCAACCACGAGGGTGCCAACTGGATCCACTGAATGCGAACCATAACTCCCTCACTGACAAGGACCTCCAGTGCCAACTAACCACAGTTCCCTAACCAAACTGCTAGCCCACGGGAACTCCATGATGGACTAACCATGTGTCTAGAAGGGGACATTACAAGTCCTTCAACGATCTTAATTGCTGGTTTTCTGCAGACCTGGTCGCGGGTCTCTTCTATCCGTGGTAGCATCTTTTTTGGGTCTGTTTTCTGTGGGTCACGATTTCTATGGGCATTTTCTCTGCATTTCGGCTGATTTCCTCATAGCCTGGTCGCAGATCCTCTTCTGCTTTTGTTTTGTGATTTAGAATTCGCGGGATTCATACCCGTCTAGTTCAGAGATCGTGTTTTCGATGTGCAGATCGCATTTTCAGGAGGTGTCTATATGCTTTATGCTGTGATCGCTAAGACCTTTGCAAGCATCTAAAATCATTGTTTTTTGCAAATCTTCTTGCTTCTACATACAGTCATATTCCTGGTCCTCGGCATTTGTGCGGACCATGTTAGGACTCTGCAGGAACTTTTTAGTCTATATCTCGAAATCTGTGATGCGGATTTTTTTAAGCCATCTTATCTCGAGATTTTTGCCGTCTGTTTTTTGTGCATCCTCCGGTATCTCGTTTTTTGTGCCTCGAAAAGCGTGATGATGGCATCTTTTACCAAGTACGCTGAGCAAGAGGAGTATGCGGTCTATGCCTTTATGACCAAGCGACCTGCAGATCCTGTCAAATATTTTGCCTAATATATTGATTCAGGTGCTTCTCAACATTTCACACATAGGCAAGATTGGTTCACAGAATACACGCCATTCAGAGATTCTGTCATCTTTGGAGGAGGCGAAGAGTATACTGTTGTCGGAAAGGGCAACGTGCAGATTCAGTCTGATGGGAGAAATTTAATATTTCTCGATGTAGACTTTGTACCTGGCATGGAGCTGAACCTTCTCTCAGTCAATCAAAGTATGCAGCACTCTCCTCATCTAGATGTTTTCTGCATGCACACATGCAGCATAGTAGATCGTGAGACATGCACCACTGTTGCCCAAGGGCTTGAGGATAATGGTCTGTATAGACTCGTTGATTCTGGTGATTCTCAAGAACACGCCATGGCAGCCAGGAGTACATCCATCAGCAAACTCTGGCATCAACGTTATGGGCACCTGAACATGCACTATCTCTCTCAGTTAGCTCAGGAGGGTCTGGTTGGTGGTCTTCCGGAGATTCAGACTCAAATTCCTAGCGTATGCGATGAATGTCAAGCTGGCAAACAACATCGGACTCCATTTCCAAATGGTGATAAATGGAAAGCATCCAAGGTTTTGCAGTTGGTTCACGCTGATGTATGTGGACCAATGAACACTCCTTCAGTTACTGGATGCAGCCATTTCCTACTATTTGTTGATGATTTCAGCATAAAGATGTGGGTGTATTTTTTGAAAAACAAATCAGATGTGTTTAGTACATTTCAGCAGTTCAAGGCCTTGGTTGAAAAAAAGTCAGGCTGTCCAATAGTCACTCTTAGGTCTGGTAATGGGGGGGAGTTTTGTTCTTCTGACTTCTCTCGTTTCTGTGCTGCACATGGCATCAAATGCCAGCTTACCACACCTTACACCCCTCAGCAAAATGGTGTCGTTGAACATCGAAATCGCACCATTACTGAGATGGCACATTCTATGCTGGAGCATCGAAGTGTTCCTAAGAAGTTTTGGGTTGAAGCAGTCTACACTGCTGTCTATCTTCTGAACCGGTCTCCTACCTATCAAGAAGATGACTCCTCAAGAAGCCTTGTATGGACGTAAGCCTCAAGTCAACCATCTGAAAGTTTTTGGCTCCACTGCTCATGTTTGAAATCCAGATGCCAAGCGCACCAAGATGGACTCCAAAAGCCAAAAACTTATGTTCACTGGTTACAATGAAAATCATAAGGCATACAGACTAATTGATGTAGACACTGATTGTCTCATATTCAATCATGATATAGTGGTTGATGACTATTGGACCCTTTCTTTTGTCTACTCCTGTTATCCCTAAGGATCATCCTTTGAAGGCTTTAGATGTGGGTGTTCGCCTTCCCCTAGCTCCACCTGATGGGAGGGATTCTACAGTTGTCCAAGCAACTCAGCCTATTGTTCCACCACCCGCCCCTCCTCAAGATATTCTAGATCCTCCTGATCTTGTTCCAGCCACACCAAGTGATGTTGTTGCACCTGTTTCGGATGTTGGCACATCTACTCTCCGGCCTAAATGGTGGGTCAAAACCATTGGTGATCTTCATGATAATGAATTGATCAAGGGTAGATCTGCTCGGAAGAAGAGCAAGTAGTAGAATACTGTCAATTTTGCTCTTATGGCCAAACTTCACAGCATCTCGAAGCCTCAGTCATATGCAGAGGCCAAAGGCGTACCTGAATGGGAACAGGCTATGGAAGCTGAGCACCATAGTATCCTGAAGAACAACACTAAGGTCCTTTCTGATCTTCCACTTGGGAAGAAGCCCATTGGCTGCAAATGGGTGTACAAAGTTAAGTACAAGGCTGACAGAACCCTCAATAAGTATAAGGCTCGGTTGGTAGCCAAAGGGTTCTCTCAGAAAGAGGGCATTGACTACGAGGAGACTTTTGCTCCCACAGCCAAAATGAGTACCATTCAGCTTGTCCTCGCTATGGCAGCCCAGTTTGGATGGAAAGTCCATCAAATGGATGTCAAGAGTGCCTTCCTCAATGAAGATTTGCAAGAAGAAGTTTACATGACGCAACCTCCTGGCTTCAAGGTTGCGGGTAAAGAACGCAAGGTGTGCAAACTGGTGAAAGCTCTCTACGGCCTAAAACAGGCACTACGGGCATGGTACATAAAGATTGATAAGTACCTCGTGGATCATGGTTTTCAGCGAAGTCCTTTTGATTCCAATTTGTATGTCAAACAATATGTTGATGATAGTCTTTACATCGTTGTCTATGTTGATGATCTGATCATTACTGGCAGCTCGAAGCAGGTGATTGAGGACATCAAACATGATCTCAGTCGAACATTTGACATGACAGATTTGGGACTTCTGCATTATTGCCTAGGTATTGAGGTTTGGCAAACAACTGATAGCATCTTAATCTCTCATTCCAAGTATGCTAGAAGTCTGTTGGACAAGTTCCAGATGACAGATTGCAAACCTGCATCCACACCTATGGAGAAAGGGCTGAAACTTTCAGCCAATTCAGACTCCCCTGTGGAGAATGAATCCGCAGTCATGCAACTAGTGGGCAGCCTCATCTATCTCACTGCCACTAGACCTGATCTTAGTTTTGCAATGAGCTACATCTCTCGCTTCATGACAGCCCCTAAAGTTGAACATTGGGTTGCAGCGAAGCGTGTGCTGAGATATGTGAAGGGCACTTCCGACTTTGGCATTCTGTATGGAAGGTGCAAAGATCCTAAGCTGATAGGTTTTACAAATTTAGATTGGGCAGGTTTTGTTGATGACAAAAAGTCTACCTCTAGGTATGTTTTCAGTTTGGGCACAGGTGCAGTCACATGGACCAGCAAGAAGCAGCAGGCAGTGGCTCTCTCCTTGACAGAAGCTGGATATCGAGGAGCTATTAAAGCAGCGTGTGAGGCAGTTTGGCTTCGAAGGATGCTTTTGGACATGCAAATGTCTCAAGCAGGGCCTTCACCCTTGTATTGTGACAATCAAGGGGTGTTGAAACTGGCCAAAAATCCAGTCTTCCATGAAAGGGCTAAGCATGTTGACCTTCATTGTCATTTCATCCACCAGCTTGTCGAAGACGGATCCGTGGTGTTGCAATATGTTCCAACTGAGGACCAGACTGTAGATATTCTCACCAAATCTCTAAGCCCGAATAAGTTTGTCGAATTTAGGGGGCATCTTGGTGTAGTTGATAGATTGACCATTAAGGGAGGGTATTAAAATAATATTTAGAATGTTTTATTAATGGTCAATATTGTATAGTTTCTATTTTCTATATTTTAGAGTGTTTCTATATCCTCTGCTTTATTAGCTGTACATTATTTAGAAACATCTCCTTGTATTCTGTATATAAGAGCTTTGCTCTATGTTAATATATCATCTGATTATTTACCATCCTATTTTTCATAATAGATAGGCTATTGTTATGAGTTATTCCCAGCTGATCTATTTGGTCTTAGCATGTTCCAAGAGTTGAAAGTATGACTAGTCCCTATTTCAAATAGTGTGATTGTCTACAGGGCACTTGCAACTTTACACCTTGGAAGTGCAAATTGCAAATGCTACTAGAGGAGGTTGGTCTTTAGAGTTTTGTGGAGACAAAGGTTGTAGCTCCTACCAACCTTGTTCAGTTGGCCAAACATTTACAAAAATGTCAGCCAAGGCAAAGAGAATCATCCTAGATTCGGTGAAGGACCATTTGATCTCTCACATTGCAAAGAAGAAGACATTGAAGGAGATGTATGATGCCTTGATCACTCTTTACTAGAGTGTGGACATTTCTCACAAGATGCTACTGAAGGACAAGCTCAATGCCATACGCATGAGCGATACAAACACACTGACCAATTACCTTATGAAAATCACCAAACTTTGAGATCACTTGTTGCTTTCCAAGTGAAGGTGGAGGGCAATGAATTGGTGTCCATAGCTATAAATGGGTACTCTCCATCCTGGGACCCATTTATTTAGGGTGTGTGCTCGTGAGAAGCTTACCTCTTTTGAGAAGCTTTGGAATGATTTCATCCACAAGGGGACCAAACTAGAGATTGTTTCAGCCAAAGTAGAACATAATCAAAACCTAGCCCTCATCAGGAAGATGAGGAGAGGTGGTAACAAAAGATTTGAATCACGTTAAGTGTCTCAAGTGCCACAAGATGAGACCATAGAAGCAAATCACGGCGAGATCTCGCGATAAATCACGAGATCTCAAATCCCGGGGCACATTCCGACTTTTTCCAAAAAGTCGTGAGGATAACTATGCGAAAAATCTGCAATAATAACTCCCGCCATTTGCAAAAAAATAACGCCTGTTTTTGTGGTTTTTTCTGTATTAAATAGCACCTGTTTCTGAATGCATGAATGAAGATTTGCCTGTGCGCGACCTTGCGCGAGCTCGGAATAGTTTTTTTTGCTTGTGTCAGATTTCATTATTTGTCGTGTGCGCTTCTCCTGTGCACAATCTTCTATGTGTCTCCTGTGCGCGATTTCATCATTTGCTGTGTATGTGTTTCCTGCATCTCCTGTGCGTGCGTCTTGTCTACAAACGATGGTGAGTTGGTGCCCATGATGAATTTCATTTTTTATTATTTCTGTTGTTTATTCTTTGTTTGAATTTATTTAATAAACAAATTTTCCATTCCTTGTAAAGTTTTTTTTTTTAATTTTGTATATATTTTAAAATTTAAACGGTATAAAATTTAAAAAATAAAAATTCTGTGTGTATTTTATTAGTTTAATCTATAATATTCTCTATGTAATTTAAAATTCTATATGTATTTTTATTAACTCTTAAGTTTAAACCGTATAGAATTTAGTTTAATGTATAAAATTTAATTTTTATTCTTAGAAGTAATATAGAGTCTATTTATTTTAAAATTTAAACCTGCATGTTATTTTATTAAAAAAAAAAATTAATCATTTTTTTTACAAAAATTGTAATATATTATTTAAATTTTCTTTTAATTGTAACATAGTTATTTAAATTAATTTTTAAATATTTTGTGTTTTTTAAATAATTTTATATTCAAATTTTTATATTAAAATGTTACTTTATAAAACTATAAACTTTTTATGATGAAATATTTAAATTTTTTTTAAACATTTAAAATTTTAAAAGGTTAAATGTGAGCTTGTTTTTATCTTTGCTTTAGATTTGGTCAATTTTTTTAATCATTTAAAATGCTAGACGTAAGTTTTTCTTTTTTTCCTACAGATTTGCTCATCATGCCACGTGATAAAGACTTTGCATGGGCATATTGCACGACAGTTGAGGGTACGAACAAAGTTAAATGCAATTTTTGCCTCAAAGTGTATAACGGAGGGATTTCTCGTTTCAAATATCATTTAGCAAAGCAACCAGGGCATGGTGTGAAGGGTTGTAAGAAATGTCCTTTAGATGTCACCCATCAAGCAAAGCAAGCTACAGAAGTCCATTTAGAAAATAAGGCAAAGAAGGCTAAAGTCGATCATGTGGATGAGGTAGCACGATCAAAACAAACTTTATCAAATGAACAAATTTGTATGCCTTCTTCTGGATCACAAAAACGTAACACAGGTGGGGGGAACATTAATAACTTCTTTGCACCGCGTACTACACCTAGAGCACAAACAACTTTGGAGAGTATGGGGTGGAAAAAAAATGTGCATGAGCAAGCCAAAAAGGCCATTTCTAATTTCTGGTACTATTCTAGCATGCCATTCCATATTGCAAGGTCTCCATACTGGCAGTCCATGGTGGATGCCATTGCAATTGCAGGTCCTGGGTTCAAAGCACCCTCATATGAGACCTTAAGGACAAGCATGTTGAGAGATGCAGTTGAGGATTTGAAGAGTGTTCGTGCAAATCATCGCAAGGAGTGGGCTAGAACAGGTTGCACCATAATGTCAGATGGGTGGACAGATGGGAGGAACCGTACACTCATCAATTTCCTTGTTTCATCTGAGCTTGGCACAGTGTTTTTGAGATCAGTGGATGCATCGGATAGAGTGAAATCAGCACAAGCACTATTCACTCTATTTGATGAGGTGGTAGTTAAGGTGGGGCCACATGTGGTCCAATTTATTACAGACAATGTTGCTGCTTGTGTTGCTGCTGGAAAATTGTTGATGGATAAGCATCCTACTTTGTTTTGGAGTCCATGCGCAGCACATTGTCTCGATTTAATCTTAGAAGACATTGGGAAAATTGAATGGATTAAATCAGTATTGCAAAGGGCCAGGAACATCACAAAATTTATCTATAATCATACGAGGGTGTTACATATGATGCGCACCTTCACGGATGGGAAGGAACTTCTTCGGCCAGGGGTCACACGATTTGCCACACACTTCCTAGCATTGCAGACTCTTTGTAACCAAAAGATGAATTTGAAGCGAATGTTTGTTTCAAATGAGTGGGCACAATCTGGCTTTGTTGATCATACAAATGGTCAAAATGTGGTGGAATATGTTTATGCTGCAAGTTTTTGGACAGAGGCAGAGGAGATTGTAAGATTTTTAGAGCCTTTAGTTAGGGTGTTGCGACTAGTTGATGGGAAAAAATCCCCGATGGGCTACTTGTACGAGGCCATGGATAGGGCCAAAGAGGCTATCAAGGCAAGGATGGACCATGAGATGAGTAGATACATGTCAATATGGGAGGTCATCGATGCAAGATGGGATCGACAAATGCATTGTGCCCTCCATGCCGCTAAATACTTCCTCAATCCAACATTGTTTTATAGTGACTCCTTTAGTCAAGCTGAAGAGGTGAATGAGGGCATATTCCAATGCATTGAGAGATTTTTCCCAGAATCACAGGATCGACGGGCAGCCATGGCAGAGATACCCACATACCAAGGAAAGGGATTTTTTGCCACTCTTTGTGTTGTAGAAGGCAGGAACACTTTGAAACCAGGTAATTGGGAATTTGTAAGATTGTTTTGTTTTTAAGATTGAAAATTTTTAACGTAATACAATGTTCATTAAAATTTATGTTTTTTGTAGCCGAATGGTGGAATTTTTTTGGCAAAGATGCTAAGAAATTAAGATGGATGGCAATGCGCATTTTGAGCGAGCCATGTAGTTCATCTGCCTGTGAGGGTTCTGTGAGGGTTCTTGGAGTGTGTTTCAACACAAACACTCCAAAAAACGCAATCGTTTGACTCAAAAACGAATGAATGATTTGGTTTTTGTCCACCATAACCTTCGACTTAAGATGAAAAAACTTCAAGGTAAGTAAATTTTGGATTTCTATATATAAATTGTTATTGTTTAGCAAATTTTATTCTTATTTTGTACAAGGTTTCAAACTAATGCTTTTGAATTGATTATATAGGGAGTGTTGAGGATGATCAACCAATTGACCTTGACGAGATTGATCCTGACTCATAATGGCTTGTTGATGAAGAAGAGTTAATTGATGAGGATGACCTAGATATCATGAGGGAGGCTTGTGCACTTTCTGAAGAGGAGTTGAATCAATTTAGGAGGGAGCATAATATTGGAGCTTCATCATCAAGAACTATAGCTCCCTAGTGGATTGTATTTCACAATAACTATCTTTCTTAGCTTTGTCTACCTTGTGTTTCTTCGTAGCTTGTCAGTTTGTAGCTTCACATTTGTATTTTGTAGTTTGAGATTGATTTTGAGGGTTCAAACTTTGAAGTCGAACTATGTAATAACACACTATATTGTGTGAACTTTAAATAATGATTTCAAACTTAATGGGAAAGTCCATATTTCAAAAATTAATGGTGTATGTTTCTTTTACTTTATCTATCTCCCTCTCCATGCAACTAGGATACCTTTAAATATTAAAAAAATCAGTTATTTTTCTTTTTTTTGTAAATTTTCTGCATTTTTCGGATTCCCGATATTATCCCGAGAAATTGAAAATATCTTTCTCTTTTGGTTTGCCAAGATATTCTCAAGAAAGATATTTGCTTCTATGGATGAGACAATATGCATCTCAATGTCCTAAGAGGGAGAAAACCAGGCAACAACAATAGGGGTTTGTAAGGAGTGCAGAAATTTCAATCGGAGCAGATGAGTTAGCATCCAAACTTGAGACAGCTTTCTCCATGGTGTTGTAACTTGTCCCTATCCACTAATGTAGTTTTTTGTTTATGGTGGTATATGGACAATGGAGAATCTATAGACATGACCTTCAACAAGAAGGCATTCAATAGGCTTCAAGAACAAGAGGACATACAAATGAAGTTAAGCAATAATGCCATGTATGCAATTACTGAATTGGGCTTTGTCTCTTTCTACGTGCCTCCAAGTGATGTTCCTGAGCTAAATGATGTCTTGTGTGTTCCTCATTTAACAAAGAGTCTTCTTTCAATTTCTTGCATGACAAATCTACACTATATCATTGAGTTTGATTATCAGCACGTGATCATTAGAAAACACAACCTTAAACCTAGTCCAGTTTTGGCCAAAAGGAGTTTGAAATGGTGGCCTTTATAGGTTACGTGTTGATCCAATCGAGAAAGTTGAAACGATGGCTTTTACAGGCTATGTGTTGATCCAATCGAGAAAGTATGGCAGGAAACCATGATGGAGGAGTGTCCTTCCATCTTTGTGGAGACAATTTCTAAACCTATTGCGAAATCAATGATTGATTCCATCCATGCAGCTGACAAGAGTATTGAAGATTACTAACAAATTTATTGCTGATACATTCTCTCAAAAAGAGGGAGTTGAACTTGATGAAACTCTTACTCCAGTTGCCAAAGGATTCTCTCAAAAGGACGGAGTTGATCTTGTTGAGGTTTTTACTTCAGTTGCTGATGGTTTTGAGGTGCATGGGCAAGATACCCATGAATTCAGATTGAAGAAGGCCTTGCTGTGCTGATGCATGCACCACGAGTTTGGTATCTCAGGATCAATGTGTTTTTACTCAAGTTGGGGTTTTCCAAGTTTAGTGCAGATTTTAATTATTTATTTGATAGATCTGATCCACTTAACTTAGCCATGTATATAGATGAGTTTATTATTGCAAGGAGTCCTGAACAACTCATGATGTGGTGTAGGGAGAATGTGACCCGTGAAGTTGACGTGAAGGATGAAGGAGGTTGGAAGGTTGCTAATTAAGTTTTCCTTGTATAAGGGATTTACACCTTGAAAATTCTGAATAGATTTCGAAGTACTGAAGGGTGCAATGATCCAAGGTTATATTTCTTCAAGTTCACAAATGGTCAACATGATGACAATGCCCCTACCAGGGGTTCAAGATGCTGTGACAATATCTTGGCTTGGTGAAGAACACCTTCCTCACAAAGAGGGAATGCTAAGAGTTTTACCTAGTTGCTCAGTTCGTGTTCTTCTTAGCAAAGGCGCACTTCAGCAGCAGCAAATCTAGACCTGTGCCAGGCAGAAAGATCAACATGAAGAAGGTGAATGCATGAAGAGAACAATACCCAGTTATGTAGGAAAGGGCGAATGAATGTAGGAGAGGGCAGTATGCATGTACCAACCTCGTTCTGTTTCAAAATTACAATGTGTTTTCAAATTTAGCTAGCTGCCATCTTTAGCTTGAATTCTATTTTTGGCTAAAGTGTATAAGTTAGGAAACTTCCAGTTTTTAAGCAATTTCACTCATGAAAGGTAGGGCGCACTTCCAGTTCTTAGCCTTCTTCATCAATAAAAGAAAAGCAGGGCTGTGAGTGATTAACAATTCATTCCAGTTTTGAGCTAGTTTAGCGTGTTTCTTTTCAGATTTAATGAGAAGATAGTTGCAGGTTTGAGAATTCAATACTGTGTATTCATTTTTCATATTTTCAACAGTAAGTGTTTGAAGATTAGCATATCCAGAGATTATTGTTTTGAATTGAAATTTTTGTGTTTTAAGCTACCTAGTTTTTGGGTTAAATTTTTTGGGTGCAGAATCTGCTTACCATGGTCTGAAGATTTAACAACAACAATGTTTTTCCTTGTTTTTATGAATATTTCAGCATTTTTTAGTTTGCCAATTTCTTCGCAAGCTTTTCTTGATTTAATTCCAAGTTATTGAATTCCATTTATACTTTTAGTTTTGGTTTATCAAAACAATCCCGAGTCCAAGTGATACTACTATGGTGTAGGGTGTTGCAAAGAAACGATTGAAGAGTCAACCAAGGCCCCTTATTTTGAAGGAAGTTTTTTTCACTAAGATAAAAGCTAACTACTTCTCACTAGAGAAGAGAGAGCTGCTCCAAAAGAAACATCAACACATGGAAGATTTGTTAATTGACAAAGACAAACCAAGAACATTGGAGCAGCCAACAACACAAAGTGAAGTGAGCAACGATGATAAGCAATGTAACATATAGATCTCTTAGGCCAAATCAAGAGTTGAGGATCTCAATGTGTCAGATAGTGCTCAGAAAGCAAAGGAACATCCAAGACATGTCTTTCTAAGGAAAAGCTGCATCAAATCTGACAAAAGTCAAACAAGACCAATAACCATTAAGTCCAAATTTGGAAAGAAAGAAATTGTTGAAGTTAAATGGGGATAGTTCAGAAGACCCAATTCGGCAATAAAAACATGTATCACAATCTCAACTACAAATGGACTGACAAATGAACACAATTGGTTGCAATCATTTCCATCCATGGTCAGAAGGAGGCTATTGACTAGTTTACAAACTCACTAGGGAATGGCAAGACTTTTCGTAAACACTACTTTAAGCATTTCAAAGAGACTTCAAGCTCCTCAATGAAGATAATGAAATTGTTGCAGAAATTTACAATGCCTAGCAGGGAAAACACAAAATGTATAAGCCAATATAATAGAAGACTTAAAGAATTACTAGGAAACTTGAAAAAGAACTAGATGGTGATGCAATTGAAGGTCAGGTGTCCAATGAAAGACAGCTAACCCAAGCAATAATCCCTAAGATAAATGACAGTCTTGAAGATGAAAACACCTCACTCAGCTACATAAAGTATGAAATCTTATTATCTGGAAGAAAATAATTGAACAGTACTCGCAAAATCAGAAATAGACAAACTTATGGACTGTTTACAGCCATTACACTCAGGCTTGAAGCCTGCAACAATACCCATAACTCAGAATCTATATATACTACCAATTTGAAGATTTGTCCCAGTTGACAGTCCGCTCCTCCTTTTATACCAGTCCAGACTCTGTTACGACTACTCATAACTACATGACTTTTCTCTATTACTATTCAAAAACCTCCAATCACTCCTGGCTCGGGCAAACAGCCAGCCATGTCTTTACACATTTGACTCCGTAATTCTTTTTACCAGCATCCTACACCAGCTAGCTGAAAAAAAATTAACTCTATACTTTTACAACCTACTGTACCTGCACATAAATCTCTTCACATAATTTTCTGTGTTGTATCTGTTTCATCCCCCTTACCTTTAGCGATGACTTCTTGATTTAAATAAGATATGCCTTTCTGATTTTCTCCATGACTCCTGTCGTGGGAAATAAATCCAATGCTAAGAATAGAAAATCGCCAGTTACAAAGCCACCACATTTCATCCACAAGCCGTCAGTGGAGGAAAGGAAGCGCCAAACAGATAATAATAAATGAGATAGCCGCCAGCACCAAAAGACTCACGATCAGCTGCACTCAACAATATTCAATTCTGTAATCGCCAGTTTTAAAAAAGATAAACTGCCAACCATAAGAGGTAACGGATGGAATATTCACCCTGGCATGTGGGGCCCAGGAAGAACTGATAAGTGTATAAAATGTTTGAAAACCTTCTATAATCAAATCCACGACCAGGTAGAAGTCTATGGTGGGTCCCGACACAAGCATGTATTTTTTTAATTCAAATATTTTCAAAACAGAAGAGATGCAATGGTCCCACCTCAAAGCCACGTAGGCACCAAAGTGACCACTTGATTCCACATTAGCATCAAAAAAGGAACTGTGGGTCCCACAAAAATCTTCAGCTGGATGCTCTTGCATCATGGTGACCTAAAAAAGCAATGGTCCATGAAGAGATTAGTAGCCTCATTGTGGAGGAACATGAAGCAGGTATCACCTTCGTCACACAAAGATGCATTAAAAAGCAATGGATGTCAAGAGATAATAAAACATCCACATGCTCAAGAAAGAGGAGCAAAGATGACAACTCAAGTTCTAACAATCACATGAACTAGGATCAATGCACTCTCTAAGAAGAGACATGCTTCGAATGATGAAAGAGCTAGAGGAAGACATGAAGAAAGAAGGCAAGGATCTTTGGTGACTGATGGCAAGACAAAAGGTCTGTTGATGTTTGTTTTTCGACAAGTCAACAATAGAGTGAAATACAGAGTATCTGACTCTCTCTTGAGCAAAGCCTCTCGAATGCTGGACAAAGTGATCAAACAAGATGACTCCAAGGTTCCTTTTTATGATTTTATGAGGGATAGCTCAGTGACTTAGTATGATTCTGTTGGTAAACACAAAGGGACTTACACAATTGTTTGGACAAGCTGTTGATTCAATAATAAAGGTAGACACCGGAATATCTAAGTACTACAATCTACAACGTATGATATGGTAATGAAGTACTTGATCCTAACTCTAACCAAATCGACAAAAAAAAAGACAAAAGATGAAAAGGTAAACTGGAAACTAATCTAATCCTAGATGCAAGGATAATTACTGCTCGAGTGAAATCAAACCAAATCTTGCTTCGCCAAGCCAAACAACTACACAAGATTGATGCAATCTTCTAAGGTTATACAAGATATTTAAATCACGTATGCTCATGAAGAGTTCAACAAACATAGGGATCAAAGTTAAGCTCAATTTTGTTCAGACCAACCATACACTGCAATTTGCAAGCCACAAACTACAAATGGTGTGAACGTAAAGATTTCACCACAAACAATAATGAAGCCTTCCACCAACTAATATAAAACTTAAAGGAAACTTAATCAAACTTAGTATTCGCTTGAAGAAATCCAAACCATGCAACACTTAGAAACATATATAGAGTCACCAAAACAATGAGTCTTATATTATTTCAGAGAGCTCTTGCAACAATTTCAAAGTCTTCAATCTTACAAATGAGAGCAACAAGAGCCCTTTTATAGACCTCAAAATGTATGAAGGGTCAAGATCGATTGGCCAAGCCAATGGACCAGATCATGCCACATCACAAGTAGTTATAACAAACTCCTGTCTTTATTAAATGAAAAAGGCTAACTTTAGTAAATGAAAGAGGCAATGAAGGCATGCTTCCCAAGAAGATAAGGATGCCACATCATATCCCTTTCACATGATAGTACTATGAGATGCAATGAATTTAGACACAACTTGAGCAACATCTCCAATTGGTACACTTGTCGCAGCATTAATGGATCCTTCTGCCATTGTCACATCTGACTCATAGACACCAAGTGTCTTCTCCCAATCAGCTATCCAAGATTTGTTTGCTCCAAGATGAAATGCAAGTGTGGATATGTTATCCAACTGTCCTTCATCAATCCCATCAACCTGAAAGTAGAATGCCTTGACTTGTTGCTTCATGTTTTCAATGGTGATATCTCCATAAGGATTGCATATTGTGATCAATGAAGTATGTACATGATTCTATGTCCTTAGAAGAACACTCCTTATCCTTGACATATCTATTTCAATCTTGTCAATCAGTTGTCCCTTGTTGTGAAAGGAGAAATACCAAGTGGTGAAGTCATGTGGAGTATTTTCATCAACCCCCTTTTCTCAAACTAGATCTTCCATGGGAGTTTCCATCAAATTCTTGAGCTGTGGCATGTATTGCTCCTTGATGGGTTTGAACTCAGCACATATCTTTAACAGAGCCTGAACTCTATCCTTGAGACTAGTGACTCTGTCATAAACTTGCACAATCTCTTCAAGATAAGTATATGCTTTCTCTTCTGTCTTTTCTATCCATCCCTTCATTATCCGAGATGAAGTTCTCATATTTTCAACTTGAGATACTGTTTCTTGTGGAAGAATGGACGGAGGTATTGGAGTGGCTTCCTTCTGCTGGATAGGTTGCATGACTTGTTGAATGTAATGCTTTAGTGTATTAAAGTCTTGTTCCACCTTTAGTTTAGCTTCTCTTTCCTGCTTTAGCACGATTTTTACACTATTCATTGATTCTTGAAGTTCCTCCTCTATCTGTTCTCCTGTAATTGGACCCATGCCAATAGTAGTCACATTGTAATCTTTGGGCGCCATGTCTTCTAGATCCTTTTCAACTCTAGGAACAGCTACATGTACCTCTCTATTTCCAAAAGGATCTTGAGTGATCTTTGAAAAAACAATTGCTTTCTTCTTTTGATTACTCTTTTGTGTATTTGTGAGCAATTCTTCTACCGGAGCAGGTTGATATGTCTCTATGACTGTACTTTCTTCAATTCTTTGCCTCAACCAAGGTGGAAACGCAAAAAGATCTTGTTGCTTTTGTACCTGATTGTATTGTACACGTGCTACTTCTTCATCAGATTCTGCTTGACCTTCCTCATCTTGATCAGCAACATCATCTTCCTCTATTACAATAGTTGGACTTGAATGAATTTCTTCGAATGGAATCAAAGCAGTTTCTTCCACTACTTCAACTTCTTGTATTGGATTCTGAATATCTGAAGTACCTTCCTGTAGATTAGATGAAGTAGATTGGCTATTCTTCTTTTTAGGTCTTTGACTTGATTCTCCTTGACTCTAACTAGGTCTTTTCCTTTTTCTAGCCGGATTATCGCCTTGATCACTTCCACTGTGTTGGAGTCCATTATGCGCACTGTGTTGTCTTGACTCTTCTTCATCCATCTTGTTGTATGTAAGAACTTGCCCTTCTTCATTCATCTCTTGTAGCAACTGAGTTATACATGCTTGTGTCATGGCTAGGACTGGCTCCATCAACTCCTCTTCGGATACATCCCTCCTTGACCAATCAACTGTATAAGGTAAATCCTTTATCTTTTCAAACTCATCTAACAACATAGTGTCATCCTCTATGACCTGATCCGGGATTCTGAATACTTTGGATGCTCTAACTAAATCCCATATGAGTCTTGAACACTGGAGTGTTTGAAGATCATCTTCATCTTTTACACTGGCCCAATGGTCTTCTAACAGCATGACATGCTTGTACTCCCTATTGTATTTCCAACAAACTTTGAAAGGATCAAAATTAAGCCTCTTAGTACCATGAGTTTGCAAATGATATGCCTTAAGCTCTGTCTCAGAATATTCAGCTACTGCTAATGATGGACACTCCAGATTTTGCCCAAGAAGAAGTGGAAACTGAATCCCGCCTTTCTTTTTCAACTTTTGGACCCTGATGAGTTCCAGGAGTTGCCTTGAGACTTCTAACATCACCATCCTATTAGTTGGGTATCTTGGTAATCTATATGGATAAGATGTGAAACCTTGGATCCTTATGTAAGTGTACCTCTCATGCTGAGTATACCAATGTCCATATGCCGCAATGAACTCCCTTGCTGCATTTGACAATCTTTTGTGGAACTCTCCTCTTAATTTCTTCAATATGAACATAGCAAACGCATCATTGAACCTTGTATAATGATTGATATTCTTGAAATGTAACTGAGGGTAACACTGATGCGACAAGTACTTATTAGGCCCAATTCCAACTTCTCCTTTTCTAGTCAGACCTGAATAGACTTCATTCCTTGCTAGAAGGTATACCACATAAGAACTCATATGGAATGATTTGGTCTTTGAAAAATTGATGAGCTGTTCATGTATACTTTGACTGATAAGCCCAGCGCAATCAATCATCTTCCCTTTGAGGACCAGCTTGATGAAAGAGTACATCCATGATTGAAAGGTTGCGGATTGTGGCATTCCAATCACTCTGTTGAGGAACATGATCAAGTATCCGATTTCAGGATGAAAGTCTAACTTGTGAAACTGTGGAGGATTATTCGTATTGAATTTTATGGATGGATTGGCCATCCAGTCTCTCTTCATTTCCTGCAACCTCTTCTTTGAATCAGCATCATATTCTTGTTGACCTTGATGTAT
Organism: Cunninghamia lanceolata; assembly: GCA_027924645.1. NCBI lineage: Eukaryota > Viridiplantae > Streptophyta > Pinopsida > Cupressales > Cupressaceae > Cunninghamia > Cunninghamia lanceolata. The sequence goes on from BSBN01000942.1 coordinate 3,467,514, forward strand.
AGAAATGCTGACCATCCTGTCCTTAGTTGGAATGTTGAAGGTGTCTCCGATTGCCTCCTTTTGCAAGTAAGCTAACACTGTTCCATCCTTGGCCACAATTTGCCTATTATCCACATCATACTTTTTAACACATTCAATGATCATTTCTGAACAAGGTAGAGCTGGTGGAAAACAAGCAGCTTCAATAGCTCCACTCCTCATGATGGCTCTAACAAGACTACCTCCAGTGGGTTCCTCAAGCACGGACTTGATATCCTCTAGGTTGCTATTGCCCATGTTCGTGTCTCCAACGTTTGTCCATCTTGAAACAAGTTTTGATTCCGGAACTTTGCCCTTAGCATCCATACGGATCCTCGCTTGCCTCTCTTTCGAAGTCATTGCCATGATCCTACAAACTGGACATGAATAAGCAATCCTCAAATAAAATGATCAACAATCTACTTCAGCATTTATACTCCTGATTTCTATCCTTCTAGGAAGATCATGTCGTCTAGATTCAAGAATTTCATCATAAATATGCTCATCTTCTTATAATTTACTAATACTTCGACAATTTTCAATGCACCTATTGAAAATAAAAAAGAAAAATCAGATCAGATATGCTCAGATCAAACTTACCAAATAAGCTGACTTTAGATGGGAATTTTCAAGATTTGATCAAACTCCAACTCAATTTTGACAAAATCTGATCTGCACTTTTATGAGAATTACCTTACTTCTGCTCCCAGAGTGAATTCGTTCCTTAATGATGATGAAAATGAGAGCAACAACAGCTATAAATACCCACTTTACTTTAGAATTTTGCCTAACTGCCTAGGCCGACCCTATTAAATGCATTGTAAATCATTTAATTTGATTCCTCTTTATTCAATTTACTGCGAATTTCAATGGAAGTTAAAATAGCATTTAGAAAATCTTGAGAAAGTGACAAAGGCGCAGTGGTTAGGTATTGTAATTTCTTCCTCCTTAGGCACATCAGATAAGACTCTTGGATCTCCTTTAATTGGCGCAGCAGATTAGGCTAGTTGATTCTCCTTGAAATTTCATGATCCTAAGCTTTGATACTTCAACCTTATTCCCCCTCTTGGCGCATTGGATGATACTTTCAGGATCTTCATCTTATCCAAAGCTTAAAGTGCATTAGATTAGGTGTTAGGCGCATTTGATGATGACTTTGAGTTCTTCTTATAATCCAAGTGCATTAGATGAGGTATTTGAGATCCTCTTGTCATTGGAGCATTGCATTGAGATTTGAGTTTCTTCAAATATTTAAAACCCCTTGTTTACCTTTTGGTGGATCTAGATTATAAGTTTGAATTCCTCTCTTGAAAGATTGACAATCTCTTTGTGGCGCAACAGATGCAAAATCTGAATCCTCTTGAGTTTCAAACATTATGAGAACATCGCCTTCACCTTTTCTAATGGTGCATTACTTCATGGTTTTAGAAACTTCTTTAGTAGCTTAAAATACCTTGATCTTCTCTTCATAAACCTCTAAGCTTTAGGCGCATTAGATTGAGTTTCCAAGGTCTTAAACTCCAAGTTCACTATAAAGGCGCTTTGGATCAAGGGTTTGGAGTCTTCTTGAGGTTAGCGCATCGGTTGAAGAAACCTTGAAGATGTTTAGAACTTAAGTCAACCCTTCTTCAAACTCCACATTTTCTATGATCAGCACATTAAATGAATGTTTTGAGTCTTAATAAACCATCACTATCTTCTTCTTGTAAAGGCGCATCAGATTAAGATTTCAAGGTCTCCTTGATGTATGTCTTGATGATGTCAAAGGTTGGCGCAGCAGATGGAGCATTTTGATTCCCTTCTCATTGAAAACCTCACATTACCCTTGGCGCAGCAGATGGAGCATTTTGATTCCCTTCTCAATGATCATTTTGGTTACTTCTTAAGGTTTCAGTTATGGCTGCGCAATAGATGAGATTTCTATGTCTTCTTAGATTTCTATGTCTTCTTGACTTTCAACATCTTCTTGAAGGTTTTGGATTCTCCTTGCTTGCATGCTTGGAAGGTAATACATTAGATGATAATCTTGGAATCCTTTCAGGATCAACGCATTAGATCAACATCTTAGGATCTTCTAGATAACCTTCCCTTCACCCAAATTCAGTCTTTCTTTATGGCGCTGGGGTTAATGATTGCTTTGGTTAAAACTTGCTTCTTAAAACTCCTCAACCCTTCCTTTTGATAAGGGCGCTCTAGATCAAGAGTTTCTGAATCTTCTAAAAACTTGCTTTAAAGATGTTCAAAGTTGGCGCTCTAGATCAAGAGTTTGGACTCTTCATCTTAAATTATATTCTGATCATCAAAGAAGGATCACCTACCTTGTAGTGGCGCATTGGATTGAAGTTTTGATGTCTCCTTGAAACTAGTAGTTGGGGCGCACTAGATCAAGAATCCGGATCTTCTTTAGAGCTTGTCAAAACTCCAATACAACCTATTCAAATTGGCGCAGCAGTTCACAATTTTGTTGTTAGGTTAAACTGCCCTCTAAAAGTCATCCTCACATCCTCTTGATGTTGGCGCATCACATGAGGATCTCAGTTCCTTCCTCTTGAAAGATGATCAAAACTCGATTTGGACCTTGTCTTATGATGGCACATTGGTTCAAGATTTTGTTCTCTGGTTGGAAGATTCTCATCTCATCAAGATTTTGCGCCACATCCAAACCTTGTCGCACTGGATCAAGATTTTGGATCCTCTAGAGCAGTTAGGGGTTTTTCAGGGTCTCTCAGGGCAAAGGTATATTAAAAAATATATTTAAGTATAAGTTGTTATACTTTAAATATTTTTCAATATACCTTTCAGGATGTTTGAGATAGGTCTCAAATCCACCGGATTTAACATGCAAAATCTAGAATTTGGAGGATCCACCAGATTTCAGACTTAGTCAATTTTTTCAGGATTTCAGGATATCAGGCTACCAGACTTAGTCATTTTCAGGATCTCAAACATACATCAGGATTGGTCTCAATATTCATGAATTGGATGGAAATTGATAAAGACTCTTCATTACTGCAAATTCATGTTCCAGATAAGACCTCCAGTTATAAAGCAAAACCTTCTAGGAGAGAGACTTATTATTGGATTTGCAGAGGAAACGAACCCAAGACATCATCTAAATCTAAATGTAAAGCATCAGAGCTCAAAAAAAAGGGGGTCCCCATTTGCAATGGGGCGATGTGTGATTTGGTCACAACAAGGTCACCCCAAGGATAATTGCCCAAAGAAGATGTTCCACATAATTTGTCACATTATAGGGCATGCTATCAAGGACTGGCCCTACAACCTAAGGAAAATGAGTGCCCTCGTAATCTTCACACAAGGGGAACAATCAACACCACCCACTATGCTTACTAAGCCACAAAACAACCAAAACAATAAGTGGACATCTCCTAGAAGCTACTGAAATCAAAGAAATAACAACGAATGTGTTGTACCCATACAAAACTTTCACATGTGTCAATCCTAACAAGAAAAAACCTCATTTGTTTGCTCTGAAAACCTTCCTTCTTACATATCGTTCTGTCGTTTTAACTAACTCTACAATATCAAAGCACTCAACCAATTCAAAAGGCATCATTTCATACATTTGGTCTTCGATCTAATGTAAAGGTGCATCCAGGGATTATCTGATTAATCAAGCAAAGAAGGGATGAAGTTCTAAATAAAAGTGCCTTCTCCTGACTCTAGACGCGCCTAGACAACAAACAAAAAAGACTCTGACCAATGGCGTGTCTGGAAGCTATCTCATGTGCCTTAACAAAGGTCATCATCATCAGGGTAAATCATGAGCAAAAGCACACACAGGAAGAGAGAAGCATGCCACAGAGAAGAAAAATGATGTATTGTTTGTTGGAGCGCACCCGTCCCTCATGTCACGTGCCAAAACAAAGGTGGGATTCAAAGGTTTCAAGCAAAGGATATGTTAAAGCGTGCTTTTCTCACACCTCACATGCCACAAGAAGGGAGAAGTTGAAAGAATAACTTACTCTTTGCAGTGGCGTGCCTAAAGACTCTAAACACATCTATACAAAGAAAGGTGAAGTGTTTTGTTTAGGTGTGCATGCCTGAGGCTTAGCACGCCTCGAAAGAAAAACTTGCTCTTTGCAGCGGTGTGCCTAAAGACTCTAAACACATCTATACAAAGAAACGTGAAGTGTTTTGTTTAGGTGTGCATGCCTAAGGCTTAGCACACCACACTACAGACTGCACGTGCACCTAGAGTACTCACATGCCTGTCCAAAGGAAAAGCACACTCATATCTCATCACACGCACCAAAGCAAAAGTAGTGAAGAATCCAGTGTAAAGGCACACAAGAAAATCATTACACGCACCTAAAAAAGGAAGGTCAAAGTTCACTGTAAAAACGCACCTCCGTGGAGATGGATGTGCCAATACAAGATAAGGAAAGTTTGATGAAGTGTGCCTCGTTGCTTTCAAGCACCTACATTCTTCGCCCAACACATCACAACAAAGGAGATCAAGTAGTTTCCAGGCGTACACACGCCTGAACAAGGAAGGTCAAGGTCACTGTAAAAGCGTGCATCCATGGAGATGGATGCACCAATACAAGAGAAGGAAAGTTTGATGAAGTGTGCCTCATTGCTTTTAGGCACCTACGTTCTTCGCCCAACACATCACAACGAAGGAGATCAAGTAGTTTCCAGGCGTGCTCAAGGAGCATCACACACGCCAGACAAAAGAGAGGAAAATTTTAAAGCAAAAGTGCACCTAAATATAAAGAAGCTAAGATTTTATGATTTATGATTAAGTAAAAGCATGCCTCTCAGCCCTTAGGTGCGCTTGATCAAAGTCAAATGCGTGCCCCTCCCTCACCTCACGTGCCTGTACAAAGAGAAAAGCGCGCCTGTTGAAAACTCGACACGCCTAACTACAAGGTTAAGGGTGAACAATGCAAGCGTAAGGGCACGCCAGTTTGGCATTACATGCATTCAAACAAAGAATGAAGTGCAAAAGCACACCTATTTGATGCATCACGCGCCATACAAAGGAAGGCAATTTTCAAAGCTAGTGTGTCGACGCACCTAACGATCATCTCACACACCAATACAAAGGATGCATTTTAGTGTATTGGTGTGCCTAGCGACAATGGAGCGTGCCAATACAAAGGAGGATGAATGAATAGATTTTTAGGGAGTTTGCTACAGAATCATCAGAGTCATCTAGAGCTCCCTATCCAAAAGTCCATTTTTAACCCGTACTAAAAATAGATTTGCCATTTTCAAAGAGAGCATATTCAAAGACTTGCTATTTTTAGTTGAAGCTATTTATAACCCGTGTTATTTTTAGCAATCTCTATTTTTAGAGTTAACTTGGAGTTGACTTTTGTTTGATCATCATGCCAAAGATGTGAGCATGAGGTCATAGTTTCCAACAAATTCGATCTATAGTTTAATCATAGCTTGCATGTTTTAATTGTCAGTTGAGCTGGCAATTGCATGTTTGTCATTTACAATTAGTGGGCCAAATAAATTGTAATAAAGTTTGCATGTCATGCAAACAATTAGAGTTAGGATAGGAGTGCAATTATTTATTTTATTTATTTTCATGCAATAGCTTTGTAAATAGTATAAATAAGTACTTTTTGCACATAGTAGAGAAGTAGTATTCAGTATCAGAGTTAGGGAGTTGTATCAGAGAAATCAGTTGTATCAATGAATGAACATCAATGAAATATCAATTTTCATGTCTGCATTATGCTGAAATAGCTATTTGGTGACTACTCATTCCTATTATGATTTTTTGTGATCAATTCCATGATATTTATTATGCCTATTTTGCTTATGAATGTTGATTGAAACATGTTGTTATGTGCGTTGAAAGTTGAGTCGCTTCAATAAGTGTGCAAGCTTTGTATTGCAGGCGAAATTGAAGTTGTGGCTCATGACTTTGTGTCGAGCCATACATTCAATTTAACTGCGATGTTCATGTTTAGGTGTTAGTCTATCCAATCCATTTATTTAATCGTTAATCTATCCAATCCGCATGTACTTCCCCTGCTCAATTGCTGAATTTAACTGAACAATGTGAGCGTCTAGCAGTAGGTTTTGATTCAAGTCAAAAAGCACAAAACCCCTTGCTTCGTGTTGAAAGTGTGTTTTAGCCTATTGCACATCACAAACCCAAAAAGATTGCATTTTTATGTTTTATCCAACATAAACGTGAAAACACGTATGTAAATTGCAAGTACATATACAGTTTTAGGTTAGTTTTTATTTTACAGGGAGCTTCCCTTCTAATATGAAGGGCGATTTTATTGCACATCTGTTCCATTTTGCATTGCACTGAAAGGTGCAAAATAAAACGCTGACAATATGTCAACATAACAATGATCAAGGTTAATCGATTATGCAATAGTGCATTGCTAGAAGTGAAAATAGTGGAGGCATCTCACAAGAGATTGTCCCACAAACCATAGTAGTACCAGATTTCTTTGTAGATGGTGTGGGCCTCGGAACCATAGCGATATGAAGTATGAACTATAAAAGCAAACAGCCAAAGAAAATATCAACATGATTGACGTAGTCAAAGATGAAGAAGTAATGGCAATCAAAGAGCATAAGCAAGAAAGTCTATTTCCCCTAACTTAAGATCAAAGAAGGAAATACCTGTGGTGAAACAAGTCTACCAAAAACACCTCAATTTAAGGCTGAAGCAAAGATTGAAATTATGCCATTTAATGGAGAGGTAGATGTTGAGAAGCTTAACCATTTGGCACAAATGGAGCTATATTTCAATATGTATACTCTTAGTTTGGAATAAAGATTTTCCTTTGCGAGATTGAGAATGGCAAAGCATGTTTTAACTTGGTTCGAAATTCTCTTATATTGTATGGCTTTAAGTAAACAATCATATTAGTTCTTGGGATCAATTTAAGAAATTGATTAAGAAACAAATTTACCCAATATGTCATAGAGAGGAAAATTTGATGGAGTAGCAATTTTTGAAATAGAAGGACAAATTGTGCAAGAGTACACAAGTGAGTTTTGAAAAAGGGTTGTCCAAATGGACAAAGATGTGCAAGATGAGGAGGTGTTGATGAAATACATTGAAAGCCTTTGTAGCCATCTTCAAAGGCTCATATTGCTCTCTAAGCTAGTGGACATTGATAAAGCATGTGCACATGCTCACCACCTTGAAGTAGATAGTCCTCCATTGTCTCCGAAGACTAAAGTAGCCAAGGCCAAGACAAAGAAGGCTAGTGTTGCAAGCACTAAAGCAAAGCCTACAAAGCATTGTGCCCATTGTGATGCAGATAGTCATATGGATGAAACATGTAGGAAGCTACATCTAGAAAAATGTCCATATTAGAAAGGTAAAAAGGGTAAGAAAACCACTATCCCTAACGTTCATTATGAATCAAAAGTAATTGATTGTAGTTTGGAGGTTGAATCTAAAATTTCTTGCCCTACAAAGGTTAGTTTTTATAATCAGGCAAAAGAGGGAAAGACGCATACAGTTTTTTTTAATATATTCAAGTCAAGAATGTAAAAGTTGATGTACTTTTCAATTCTTGGTCCCAAGCTACCCACATTTCTTAATAGTTGGTTGAAAATCCTGGTTTAAAAACTTATCAACACCCCAAGCCAAAGAGGGTGCTGATTTGTTTGTTAGTAGACAATGCAAATTGAAGTTTGTTGTGAACCGAAAGTTTGTTGATAAAGTGGTTGTAGATGTTGTTCCTTTGAATGTGTGTGGAGATGTCTTTAGCAACCTCTACATGTATGATAGTAAAGTTGTTTATTACCTAAAGGAAAACAAGTATCACTTTGTAATGTCCCATTTTGGCCAATTTAATATTTTCCATGAACTTGGAAGAATGTGTGGAAAATATTTTTAATTATTTAATAAAGGGAATATTTAATTAATTAAATTAAAAGTCATCCTAGGTATTTCTAAGGATTTCTTTATATTTAATTAATTATTGTGTTGAACAAAGGAAAATAATAAAGTAACTTTATAAAGTGTCAAAAAGTGGAATTTATTTTAAAAAGGGGACACTTTATAATTTGAGAGGAGAAATAAAAGAAAATAAAAGTAATTCCTCTCGAAAAGATATAAAAGGAGATTTGGGAATTCATTGAGTTATTCTAGATATTTGCATTTGATTGAAACCCAGTTGTGGAGGTTGAGTGGGTTTGTTCAACAGAAACCCTAGGAGGAAATCCCTTAGGAATATTGATTTCGGAAGTGAAATATCTTCCCTAGTCAATCGAGAGGTGAATCTATTCAAGGTTCACAAGTGTGCAGATTGATACAGGTTTGAAGGATTTGTGCGGAAGGATATATCATTTTATGCAGGTTTTGGTTATTTGCTTCCATGAAGGATTTATTGCCAAAATTGTGAGATTTGCAAGCAAATACAATTTTGGAGATTTTTACCAATACTGTGTGTGAGATTGAAATACAAATCAGAATTTATGTGTAGGAGGGTTCAAGACCCTAGCTGTACACATTCCAGCTAATTGCAAGAAGGGCCGATTCATATTGAAGAATCTTAAGACCTTAATAATATTGGCGTAGTTTTTTGTTTTTACTCTCCAAGTCAGCCATACATACACTAAGTGATTGAACAGGGGCAGCAAATCATATAAAAGGGTTTGAAAGCCTTATGAAAAAGCTAGCACAGCATTTTAAAGTGGAAATCACATGCTACTAGGAGATCATACTTCCTTTAAGGAAGTCGCTCCCTCTTCTTGGAGCCGTACCACATATCCAAGGATTGATGATATATATAATTTCTGATCAAAAGCAGATTTCAGATTTCTACAGGTCAGCGGTTATTACTTATATATATGTTTCTGATCACATCAACATTTTGTATCAGCATTATGGGTGTAATTTATCAGTATACATATCCACCTGTGTTTATCATGGTTGACATACTCATAAATTCAGCTGTTGCAAACTGTTTATCTCTTTATTATTTGTGAATTTTGAGATGCATTTGTGAATGATTTATGATCTAAATCTTTAAACAAGCTGTCCTATAACACACATACTCAGAAATTCAGTTTATAAGCATTATGCAAAGTGTTTGACGAAATGCCAACAAGGGAGAAATCAGAAAATTTGTGAATTTGAGTTAAATTCTGGAAAAGGGATTTTACACACTTGGTCAAGGGTGGATAGAGTTCATGTTGAATGCTTACAAGGGCTAGAATGAGCAACCCAAGGTCTTGAATCTGCAAGCAAGGAGGATACTCGGCGGAAGCACCAAAATCATTCCTCGAGTGGAGGAAAAAGAGTGTTTATGTAATTCCTCCAGCTAATTCAAGCACTTTAACCCTTCAAATACCTTCAGACAATTGGATAAAGATGTTTGCAGGCTCTTGGTTGGAGTGGTGCTAGGGAGTGGCAGCCATGTCATCCATTGAGGGGGTCATCCCTCATTTTCTGAGTCTTCATAGATTTTGGGAACCAAAAGCCTCTATATTGGGGAGGTGTGATATGAAAATGGATTAAAAATGAGTTAATCACACTATGGATCCATGATAAAGTAAAGCACACTTGAAGAACACTTTTGATCAAGGAAGCAGGTGTTTTTGGGCAAACAATAGAGGAGTTTTTGATTGTTGTGTGAAACCGTCAATTCCAACAAGGGGCAATCACACAAATGGCAATTCTAACAAGCAATTGTTTCATAATTGTCGCAGTGGTTTCACAAACACTAGGGAAACTACAAAACCAAAGGTCTGCAGCAATTTCATTACCCATCCAAAAAACAGCCTATGGTGTTTCAAATTCTACATTTTTCAACTTCTTGACGTCCTTTCACCTTTTATTCTAGCTTGTGAAAACACAAATAGACATTGTAAATATATTTTTAAAAGATGTATGTAAGGAATTGAAGTGAATTCTAAGAGGATTCGTGTGTTCCAAGTGAACCAATAGACTATAATTGGTGAACAATACTGAAGGAAAGTGTGTTAGAGAGCTTGTGAGAGGTCTTAGGGACTGAACATTGTTGTTTTAGGTTGGTTGTGTGCCCAAGAGGCCTAAAATTGTATTTGTCATTGGAGACGGTGAATAAAGAGATCATTTCCTCACTTTTGCTGGAGTCACCTCCCAGAATTCAAGTTCTCCAATGTAAAAATCCTTGTGTCTTCAATTGTCTTGTTGGCTGCTCTCATTTTCCTTTCATGTTCAAATTTATTTGCTTACCTAAAGAGTATGGTACTCATTTCCTTCATTTATATCTATATGTTGGTGACTATTGTTTGGTATAACCATCATAGTTTATAGCTATGTCACAAGGTTCATGTTCGGCAAGGATAAAATTCAGATCAAATTTGACAAAGATAAAATTCACCCAAAAAAAGTCATGATTAAATTCGACTAATATAAATTTATAGATTTTTTTACTATAACAAATAAATCCACAATATTAAAATATAAATAAGTTTTAAAAGTTTAATTCAAATATTGTAAATACTAAATATGTTGAATTTTGTATATTAGATTATTAATAATTTAAAATCTAAATTAAATGTTCTAATATATTTCATTGAAATGTATTCATTTTTATATACTAAAAAGGGATAAAAACAAAATAAAACAATGTCCATGTAATGTCCCCATTTTCGAGTTCTCTTGCAGTTCAATCAGAGTTGACTTTCTGGGTTGGTGACAGCATAATCAGAGGAGTATTTCGATGTCACCAGGGTGTTCGGATGATCCAGTGGAGCTAATTGACACTTCATGAAGAGATTTCGGACAGCTTGTTCGTACTTACTATTTATAGTAAGTGCTTTCATGTCGGCAATCTTTCTAGGTTTTTCTGGGTTTGTTCTCTTTGGTCCTCAAGGAACACTGCTATTTTTAGTAAGTGCCAGTTTGGCGCTATTTTGGTGACTTGGCAATCAGCTGTTGGCTCTCCCAATCGTTGCATTGAACTCAAGGTTATCAAATGGTTTGTGGATCCAGTTGGCACCCTTCGAGTTGGCTCAATTTGCTTATGGCCGTTACTATTTTTAGTAAGTTCAGGATTGGCACCGGAACAGGATTTTGAGAGTGGGGTTGGATTTGTCTTGTCAAGACCTTTCCAACAAGCTATAGATCATTGGTTTCCGACATCATCTTGGCCTCCGTTTTAAAGTCCGTAAATTAAACATTATTATTTAATATTGGACCTTGGTGCCTAGGCTCGACAACTTAATGTTGTTTTAAAAGAGGGGACTTTAAGGGTGATGTTGAGAAAAGAATTAAAGAGAATTATAATATTTTAAAATATATTTTCCCTCTCATGTTTTATCCCATATGCAAGAGGATTTTAGAGACTCCCAGATGAAAAAGTATAAAAGGAGGAAAAGGCTCTTCATTTGATATGCTTGGATATTGATTTTTCTCTCTTGTTGAGATATTCCCGTGAGGGTTTTTGGAGCTTGTCTCCCTAGTTTGGTATTGTCTTGTTGAGACGAAAACCTCTGCAAGATAGGATTTGATCTTTGGCTTTGTGGATGAAAACCCACTTGGTCAATTTCTTGGAGGCTTCATCCAGAGGTCTCATTTGTGCATTCACTGGAGGTAGTTTGATGAGGGTTTGAGAAGAATACATTCATTTTTTATGAAGAATTCATGAGCAGCTGAGAAGGACCAAGTTACCAACAATTTTAAAATATTTATGCATTGTTTTGGAGCTGCCATTCATTGTTACAGCAGGTCGTACCATCATTTCTGCAGGTCGTACTATGTATGAGGCCATACCATTTCCCAAGTGAAGATTTGATGCTTGTTTGGGCTCGGATGGAGTTAGAAGGTGGTCGCCATTAGTGGGAATACCTTGCTGATATATCATAGATGCATTTGAAGGAGATTTCAGTTGGATGTTTGCTGATTTATGCTGCTACATAGGCCGTACTAGCTGAGACAGTTCGTGGGAATCCAAGAGCAGCAGCAACTCACTTTGGGCTTTGTTTATTGATCATATATGGACGTTTAGGGTCTGATATTGAGCTGCTATGAATTGAAATACCATACATCTTCATTGCTAGGAGCTGTGAGCATTTTTCTATGACTTGTATTGCTGAACCTTCGTCAGCATCCGTATGAAGTTGTAAATCTCCATCTGGGTATGTCACTGTAATTCATATTTTGGTATAATATAATCTGGGTCCTCATCAATTTGTTGATATCTATTCTAGTTTTTCTGGGTTTTTGTAATATGCTCTTTATTCTATGTATTCTATGTAAAAACAAACATGCAAGCAAAACCCATGAAACCTTGAACATCAATCAAGCAGAAAACAAAAACAATATACAAAGTGGAAAATATATACACAACAGGGGTGTATGTTACAGTGGTATCAGAGCTGGTGTATCTTGCCAGCCTGTTGGGTTACTTCTCATTCATTGCAGATTTTCAAAATGGGGAACAAATTTCAGCTTGCCTGTGGGTGATCAACACTTACATGTGTGTTCAGTAATTTGGCAGTTGAAAGATTTTTATCAATGAATGTGAATTCATGGCATTCCTCATGAAGGGTGATCTATGGGAAAAACTTTTTGATGCAGGATGGAAACTGAAATTTTTGCCATGGGCAAATGATATTCTCCGCACTTTGGAAGAAATTGAGAAACATTTATCTAAAATCCCTCAGGCACCTTCTAAGTCAATGCGGTGGGCTTTGGTTCCTTCAAAGATTTCGCTGTGTAGGCCCGAGTTGTTGAGACATCCAGACAAGAATGTAAGATTAGCAGTTATCACATGCATTAGTGAAATCATGAGAATTTCAGCTCTCGAAGCACCCTATAAAAATGACTTAATGAAGGAGATTGTACAGCTGATTATTGAAAGTTTTCATGGCTTAAGTGATACCAAAAGCTTATCTTTTAAAAAGATTGCTAAAATGTTAGAGATTATGGCTCAGGTCAGGTCATATCTCTTATTGATTGATCTTAAGTGTGATGATTTAATTCTCAAAATGTTCCATTGTTTCTTTGACAAAATCAGAACATATAATGCAAATGACGTTAAAGCAACAATGCAAACTATCTTGTCTATGATTTTAGATGAAGATGTTGATATCTCCAGGTTGTTATTATCTAATTTGCTAAGTATTTGGAGAAAAAAACATGTTTCACCTGCAGCACATTGGTTGTCAAAGACATTGGTTGAGCAGAAAATTGAGAAAATTAGATCTCTTGACAAAAGAAGAATGTATTGCTTGTGGTTTACAAGTTACAAGGATTTCTATAATGAGCAAGAACCAAATGAGAAGACAAGGCCTATGCTTCTCTTGCAAAGAAATTCGGGAGCCTAACCACCAATGCACAGATAAAAGGGACTCACAAATTGATGTTGGTTTGGCAAATGAAGTTACTTTCAACACTCAAGAGGTTGTTATCAGCCCTGATAACAATTCTAATTTTTATGACAGCAGTCATTCTCCTGAGTGTAGTAATGATTTAAATGTTATGGCACAAGAGGGAAAAGTGGTAGAAGATACTTCTAATGTTGGCACGCAAAATATGAGTGTCAATCACGAGGAAAACCAGGAGGATACAAGCCATAACAGTTCTGATTTTTGTGACAGCAATTTGATCTGTTTGCATCAGCGTGAGGATACTGTTATTGCACATCACGATGATGGGTGTGTGGACTCACCCAATGCAAACACTCCAGTTTTGGGTGATAGTGATGCAATAGGTGTTGTGGATTCATGCCACGAGTTTGATTTGGTATATCAGACCTTGGAAGATGGGAGTAAAACTGAAGAGCTGCCTAATGGAGATGATTCTGAGGATTGTTTGACGGATGTGCATGCATCTATTTTGATAGGGGAGGTGTGCATTGATATTGGCAATTCAGCAGCCTCTAGGATGTCAGTTGAGCCATCCCAAGAGATTCATAATAGCAATACACTTGACGAGGATGTGTGTGAAGTTGATAGCACACATGAGGATGCTTACCAATCGGTGAGTGATGATGATTCAACCTCTTTCCATAGTGCAGATTTCAAATCAAAAAATTTGTGTGGAGACAATTTGTCAGTGGGGTCTAATCATTTAACAGGACAATTGAAGATGAATAAAGGCATGATTATCGCAGCCATAGAACATTTTGATGTTGCTCAGCAGTTGTTGGTAAATTGTTGTTGGAAGACTCCAGAAACACGAGCACTTTGATAGTGAACTTTCCCTTGCCGAGTTTCAGGCACTCAGAGATGCAGTTGGAGTAATGAAGAATAATTACCTACAGTTGTTATCAGACAGAGATCATCTTCTCATGCTCGATGGTATTTATCATGATGCTCTAAAGGGGAAGGAAGAGGAGGTTGATGAGCTCACCTATGAGCTCGAGGTCACCACAAACTCTTTGAAGAGCACTCAATCATCCCTTCAAGAGTCAAAGCTACGGATAGATGAGCTTACCATGGAGTTGAGTTTAGCACAGTCTTCATCTCCAGTAGTTACAATTCCGATTTCTATGACAGTTACTAGTGATGAGCATACACCCACGGATAGTGGTAAGGAGTACTTTGTGGATGTGGCTACATCCATTACAGTTACAGATGCAGGTAACACAGATGGGATGGGTGTTATGGTTGAGAGTAGCAGAGAACCAGATGTTGCATCAGGGGTCTCTGAGGTTAGTCCCATTGCAGGTATGACAGAGTAGGTAATTGATAGCGCTGACGAGAAGTTGATAGATTTCCCCATGAGTTGTGTGACAGATTACCACACTACTCCATCTTTTTCACAGGAGACACGCAGGGCATCTTTCAGTGGGGAAGTCAATTCTCATGTTGATTTGTTTCCCTCTCTTGGAAGCAAATCAAAGATTGCATCCTATGCAACTGATAGTGATCGACAGCTTACTAGACCTCAGGGTTGGAGAGATCAGCTGAAGGTTACAGGAGAGAAGGTTGATTCAACCTTATCTCGTCTAGATTGCACTCATAGGAATGTTGAGAACCTTCTTTGGACCGCAGAGTTGGAGGAGAGACGATATGGGGTCTCGGCTGGTACTCACATTCATGATTTGCAGTTCATCAAGAGTGCTTTGGAGGAGGTAAAATAAGAATATCTTCAATTATTTCATGATAGGGAGTATGCTATTGGGTACGTAGAAAGGATTGCTAGAGTATCCACCCAATTAGCTATTCAGGATCATAGACATGAGCCATCCTCTGATTCGTGTGATGATGGTGACGAGAAGTGTGTTCCCCATGACTATGTTGATCAACCGTTGACGCAGGTAGGGGCTTTTTATTTTGACTGCATAGTGAGGAGTGCTCATCATTTTTCCTTTAGTCCACACACAGATGACTTGATGATGCGTGTGGATTGGCTCAGAATTTATACCATCCTTTGTGGGATGAAGGGTTGCCATCTAAAGAAGATGGAACTAGGGATTGTAGGTGGCTGACTCAGATACATTCAGAGGATTATTTGCAGAGTCAGAGATCAAATTACCATCATGGTGATATGTATCGGACAAAGTTTGCAACTTCTTGGCCTCGAAAATTTCCATTGGAGACATGGCTTCAGAGAGGTTGCAGTGTCAATAGACATGATCGCATGTTTAGTTTTTATAGTGGTGATGGAGGAGAGTTTAATCATTCCCTCGATTTGAGAGGAGCAGTTCCATATCTTCCAGCACCTATGTTGGATAGTCAGTACATCCATAGGAGTTTTGCAGAGGATGGAAGGGGATGTTGTGGTTCAGACATTTCGAGATTTAATTACCTCTTCATGATTGATGGATGTAAGGTTCTGATGTGTTGGGATCCAGGTGGTGACAAGTTTGGCATGATAGTTCAGTTGGATTCCGAGGTGTTGCTTCACCACTCTGTGCATGGTCAAGGATTTATCAGAGTACCGCAGCGTCAGCATGGTGGTTCTATGTTGAGAATAACTTGGGACCCCGAGATCATTTTTGGTTTCAGTTTGGTTCATGCTGTTGTTTGAAGGCTGTATTGGTATTGCTTGAGGACAAGCAATCTTTGGAAAGGGCGGACTGTAATGTCCCCATTTTCGAGTTCTCTTGCAGTTCAATCAGAGTTGACTTTCTGGGTTGGTGACAGCATAATCAAAGGAGTATTTTGATGTCACCAGGGTGTTCGGGTGATCCAATGGAGTTGGTTGACACTTTTCGGAGAGATTTCGGACAACTTGTCCGTACTTACTATTTATAGTAAGTGCTTGCATGTCGGCAATCTTTCTAGGTTTTTCTGGGTTTGTTCTCTTTGGTCCTCAGGGAACACTGCTATTTTTAGTAAGTGTCAGTTTGGCGCTATTTTGGTGACTTGGCAGTCAGCTGTTGGCTCTCCCAGTGGTTGCATTGAACTCAAGGTTATCAGATGGTTTGTGGATCCAGTTGGCACCCTTCGAGTTGGCTCAGTTTGCTTATGGCCGTTACTATTTTTAGTAAGTTCGAGATTGGCACCGAAACGGGATTTTGAGAGTGGGGTTGGGTTTGTCTTGTCAAGACCTTTCCAACAAGCTATAGATCATTGGTTTTTGACATCATCTTGGCCTCCGTTTTAAAGTCGTAAATTAAACATTATTATTTAATATTGGACCTTGGTGCCTAGGCTCGACAACTTAATGTTGTTTTAAAAGAGGGGACTTTAAAGGTGATGTTGAGAAAAGAATTAAAGAGAATTATAATATTTTAAAATGTATTTTCCCTCTCATGTTTTATCCTCTATGCAAGGGGATTTTAGAGACTCCCAGATGAAAAAGTATAAAAGGAGGAAAAGGCTCTTCATTTGATATGCTTGGATATTGATTTTTCTCTCTTGTTGAGATATTCCCGTGAGGGTTTTTGGAGCTTGGCTCCCTGGTTTGGTATTGTCTTGCTGAGACGAAAACCTATGCAAGATAGGACTTGATCTTTGGCTTTGTGGACGAAAACCCACTTGGTCAATTTCTTGGAGGCTTCATCCAGAGGTCTCATTTGTGCATTCACCGGAGGTAGTTTGATGAGGGTTTGAGAAGAATACATTCATTTTTATGAAGAATTCATGAGCAGCTACGAAGGACCAAGTTACCAGCAATTTTATGATATTTATGCATTGTTTCGGAGCTGCCATTCATTGTTACAGTAGGCCGTACCATCATTTCTGCAGGTCGTACTGTGTATGAGGCCGTACCATTTCCCAAGTGAAGATTTGATTCTTGTTTGGGTTCGGATGGAGTTAGAAGGTGGTCGCCATTAGTGGGAATACCTTGCTGATATATCACAGATGTATTTGAAGGAGATTTCAGTTGGATGTTTGCTGATTTATGCTGCTACATAGGCCGTACCAGCTGAGACAGTTCGTGGGAATCCAAGAGCAGCAGCAACTCACTTTGGGCTTTGTTTATTGATCATATATGGTGTTTAGCGTCTGATATTGAGCTGCTATGAATTGAAATACCATACATCTTCATTGCTAGGAGCTGTGAGCATTTTTCTATGACTTGTATTGCTGGACCTCCATCAGCATCCATAATCTGGGTCCTCATCAGTTTGTTGATATCTATTCTAGTTTTTCTGGGTTTTTGTTATATGCTCTTTATTCTATGTATTCCATGTAAAAACAAACATGCAAGCAAAACCCATGAAACCTTGAACATCAATCAAGCAAAAAACAAAAACAATATACAAAGTGGAAAATATATACACAACAGGGGTGTATGTTATACATTTTAATGTATTAAATTTTATAAAAACAAAAGAACCAAAAGAAAGCAAAAATAAAATAAAAACAAAACCTAAAAACAAATGACACTTATCCCCTATTTCTACCTCCCATGGCCCTATCTTGCAAAGTAAGGGAGAATCGTGGCTAATCATTAGCTATGGTTTGACATGGAAGTATTCTACATCAGACTGACTGCATTGATGTTAAACAATCTCCCTGCTCCCGGATCTCTAAGCGTCCATTACTTACCTCGCAACAGCAATTGCAAGGCACTAGAGATCTATGAATGGTGAATCCACCGGTTCTATAGCGCATTCTTAACCCTGGAAAGAAGCCGCACAAACGAAAACTCCTCCACCGAAGCTGCCTACATCTCCACCAACTCAATCTGTGTGACAGGACAAAGACAAAGACGCTCACAAAATAACAATGAAGCTTACCAAAAAAATCCGAAAGAACCTAATTGAAAACACATTTTTTAAATATATTTTAATTGAAAAAACCCCTAAGCCCTTTTTTGTACAAATTTTGGGGCAAATTGAAACGATTTTTTTGGGTTTTCTTTAAGTTTGCTGGATTTTGAACTTTTTGCTTGAAATTCAGCGAACCCTATGACATAGGTTTACATATTAATGTCTGTCAGATCAGTTAGATACTGATTTGCATTGCCCTTACTCACGTATTTATCCTCAAAAGCAAATAAATATAAACCATGATAACCTTCATGCGCTGCAATCACAATTCATTCAACTCATACCTGAAAAATGAAACTGTCATGTCCCGTTCTAGGTTTTGAACAATAATTTTGAATTTTGCAATGCTTCAAATGAAAACCCTAGGACTGAATTCTGATTTTTTTATTTGCACCTTTCAATTTGTCTTCAACAACACGAAATATAGAGGGCATGTACCAAATATTGATGGTGAACAAACATTCACTTACAAACTACTTCAAAATGAAATGCATCCAATTGACATACAAATTGATAGCAAGAGGATTGATAAAACCAATCAGACCTCACTGTTATGAAATCAGTCTTGTCTTTTGCATTACTACATCAACTTCGTGGAAATATGGCAGCCAAAACACAATGTGGACTGCTGTTAAAATATCAGAGTTAAAATGATGAACACAACATACCAACTTGGTGATCAAAGGCAATGTAATGAAGATGACAAGCCTGCTGTAGCAAATCGGCCTTCTTTTGATGATGAGATGCCAAATGAAAAACTTCTAATGCTGGTCGCTGGCCTCCAAATCTGATAGCTGCCACTGAGTATGCAGATCGGCCTGCGCAAGGGTGTCACCACCACCATTACAACCTTCAATGATGGGCAATGAGCTTCAAAATCCCAGCAAACTCTCCTAGAGTGAAATCGCTGCCTTCCTCAAAGGATTTCAATCCACAAATGGGTGGTGGCTAGGGTTTGCTTTTACCAATGAAGTCGCTGCTCTGAAATCTGCAAAGAATATATATCAAACAGCCAACGTCTTCCTCCAAGCAAGGCGCTCCAACTAACAATTATGCTTCTAGAAAATCAGCGCTCAAGGATGCAAGCAAAGATCTTCGATGTCTTCAAACAAGATGCCAAGAGTCTTCAATCTATCAATAAGTCTTCAACGATGTATCAATGATGCTCCATGAATTTCTCCAAATCTCCAATGAAGGGCAAATGTGAACTCCGTATGAATCCACCTCCAAGATGTGATTGGGCTTTCGTCCAACACACCAACTCTACAAGGATTTTCGTCCTTAAAAGTCTTACAATACAAATGCCAAAGTTGCCAAGATGTTCGTGATGCCGGAATGAGCTCCTTCAACCTTCTTTTATACTTGGTTCTTCTTTCGCCTTCGAAATAGGCCGACAAATTCAAATTAAAGATTTGAATTACTTTTCCCTCCAAATCGGCCAATAATGTATTTATTTTTGTTTCTCCAATGTGGCCGCCCAATTAAACAAATATCATTTTATTATTTTTGAATTTCTTTCTCCAAGGTTGAGCACCCAAAATCAAATGTAATATTATTTAATATTTATTTTCCCTTCTCCCACGGTGAGCGCCAAAATCCAAGGGGTCATATTTTATTATTTCTTTTCCCTCTTTTCCAATGTGAGTGCCCAAATTAAATAATATTATTTAATTTATTTTCTCTTTTTCCCTCTCTAAGCGCTAGGAATAAAAATAATAATTTATTATTTTCCACATGCCAAAAAAAACCCGGAGTAATTATCTTATTATTTTTGTCACTTGATAATTAATGTAAAAAATACATTAATTCATTTTTCCATCTTTGCCAGTGTAATTAACTGAGCCTTGTAAACCAACATTCCATTCTCCAAGCCTCTGAACAATATTATCTTTTCCAAGCCTTAGCTCAACCAGAATATTCCCTTGTTTTTGATGAATTAGCCTACGGGAATGATGATAGGCTAACTCAGTTCATTGTTTGGTGGTCATGCCGGAAATGGGGACATGACAGAAACTATTCTTGAGCTTGATCTGAATTCTCACTGAAAAAATCACTTGGATGTAAGTTTTTGCAGTCAAATCACCATTGCATACTTTTGTGAATAAAATACTCTAGTTCAACGACTTGAAAGTTGATTAAATATTAGTCCTACCTCAAACTATCTTCGTGTTTTTATAACAATACCTTTAAGCATCTGCATATTTTTTTGAAAAAACTAAAGAGTTTTATATACATAAAATCAGTGATTTAAAATTCCCAAACAAGATCACATGTATCAGATTGGGATGTATTTAAAACCTTCAATAGGACAAAGAGGAGCATGGGAATTTTACTAAAATATCAAACCGATACTAAGCAGAGATGCTAAAACCAGAGGGTTAAGTCCATGAGACATAATTATAAGCCATTAACTTAGGAAACATAGATTAGTTGGTGGCAAGAGATCCATATCTTCAAATGTTCATCCTATTGAGGAGGTGGTGTTGTTTGCCATTGTGAGGGCATGATAAGCATCCGCATACTGTACAATATTTAACTGTGACCCATCATCAGAAACAAAAATGGCATATTTGTATAGTTGAAGTTAAACAGGGAGAAAATAAATGCTTTATTGTCTTTTTTCCAATGTTTTCTTGTTTTCACAGCCATGCATTTTTGGATTCAAGAATGCAAAAGGGCTGGCCTAGCAAACACAAATAACACATATACCAGCACTCATACACAAAATTTTAAAAAATAAGTCCATTAGATCTTATAGACTGTATGGTAGTCGCTGTGTAAAAATCTTAAACAAAGCACCAAGTTGCAGGGTTGAGTCAATGAAATATTTCTTTTAAAATAGACAAAAAAACAATCTCATAATTAAGGAATGTGTCTGATAGCATTTATTGTTCCATTTTCATACTGAAGGCCCCAACTATACAACAAGGTCCTCCTTACCTATCTTGTCATCAGAGATAATGATCTAGATTCTGCCTTCCCAACCTACTGGATGCACTACATCATATATGCAAGAATGGCTGAAAGATTGAAATCTAACACACTCGGAGCCAAGAGCGGCAGATAAAATTTGCACCCAGACAAGCACTAAGAAAAAATGCAGGTGGCCATTGCAGTGCCGAGTAATCCAGGGGGGAGATGTAGTGGACTGCTTTAATTTTACTGAAACAGATGATAGCCTGTTTGCACATACTCCTTGCATCAAAACCCTTGAGCAATGCATTCGAGTTATTTTTTAAGTTCTTGTGCCACACCTACTTTGTTACTGTGGCTAATTTGTTTTGTGGTGCAAAACTTCTGTGCAGTATGAATTCGACAAAGTGGGCCTCCAAAAATTGGAAATACAAGACATGAGAAATGGAATCTATATCAATGGCCAATGTATAAAAAATATAAACCCCAATAAAATCGTGTCTGAAATGAGCCAGGGCCCAACAAAGGCTATTTCAAGTATTCTTGCACCCATGATGATGGCCTCTGCTAGGCCCTTTCCAGCCCTTTGACACCCGCCTCAGGCTCTTTCTTTAACAAGTGACACTGTTCATTGCAGAACTATTGATTAATAATTGATTCCAAGTTCAGATATGATTGAAACCCTCCCATCACTTGCTGCTCTCACAACCATAGTTGGCATAAATTAAGTTACAACTGTGAACTCCCTTATCACTTATGAAAGACAGCAAAAATGATGAACATGGATATATAAAGCTAGGAGGTGAACCATAGATAATAAAAGCACTGTCTTGGACTGTTATCTCAAACTTATAAAATGTTATCTCAAACCAACAAAATGAGAAGGTCATCTCGGGGATTGGAGCACACCTGTCACTCAAGAGGATTTGTTTCTGTTGATTACGTTTCTGAATGCCTGGGACATTGATCTTTGTGTTTTTTAATTAAGACTCTTTAGCATTTCTGATGTTTGAGCCATTAGTGCTCTTGGTTTCATGAATAGGGCAATGAGGATGCAAACCCTATGGTATGGACTTGTAATAAGCTGCCCTGAATTTTTTTGAAACAAATAACAACACTGAAAGATGAGTGCAATAATGTCTTCCACACTCTTCTGATCACCCAGATCCCGATGTAGTCAAGGTGAGAGCATACAAGTGCTTCGGAGTTAGCATTCAAAACCCAAAACCAGCAACAGAAACAACTTCCACTTATTCAGTGGGCATCCACTTAATCGTGGAAATGAAACATGAAAGGAAACATCCACTTATGCAGTGGGAAACCACTTATTCAGTGGGAAGTGAAAGTAAACCAAATGCATCCACTTATTCAGCGGGAACCTGAACATGAAATACTGAAATGGAAATAGGCACATCCAATTATTCAGTGGGAAGCCATTACAATGAAAGTAAGCATATCTATCCTCACTGGCGGTTGAACCTTCCAGGGGTTACAAGAGATTTCACAAACGTAAGAATTACAATGAAGGTACAATCTGAAGTATTAGACCACCACCCCTGATATGAACATGTCACAGCTGTAACAAATAGAGCATAGGAATATCTCTTATGAAATGAAGATGGAACAAACAAGATTGAATATGAAACCACTATGCAAATACCACATGAAGGATCATGAAGGAGCACATGCTGGGCTGTTTGCTGCTGCTGTTGTAGCTGATTGTTGGACTGTGGCAGCCATGAACAAACTCTAAAACATGCTCACACTCTACTCAAACCAATCTCAAACCTCCAAACTCCATCAGTCCTATGTTACACACCCACCAAAGAATGGAAACCATGCCTCAAACATAGGCGATTCTCTAAGGAAGTTCCACGCCCCATATGCTGCTGGTACGGCCTGCTCCAAACCTTCTCAAATCTGCATCAAACTTCAAACTATCTGGACTGCAATGGTCAGTAAGATAAGGGCAGCAAATATCCAAGCAAGAAACAAACATTACATGCATAGTACCCTCCACAAATCAAAGTTCCAGCATACCCATGGTATGGTCAAGTACAGGTATGTACGGCAGGGGAAAAGCAAGTCTAAACAGCAGAAAACTCTCTATAAACTGCTCAAAACTGAACGCCTTCACTGTTCAAATGAGATGCAATCTTCAACAAAAAACATTACTTAAGAATCCACTCACAACAACATAACCCTCGTGCCATAGTACGGCCTGGTGCTGTACGGCCAGCAGGAGAAAAGCAAGAAACGAGGAAACTCACAATATCACTCCAAAAATCCACACCAAACTCCAATACAAAAAACACAATCACTTCCAGACCAAAAACCATTAGAAAACATCAAACTACATGATTGCTCAATGCAACCCCTGCTATGAAGTCACCTTCTTCAGCTAGGGTGGATATCTCACGACAAAAACTGAACTTCTCGAAGAGGGTTTTCGTCCTCAAGAAGGGAAGAATATCTCACAGGTTCATTCTCAAGCATAAAAAGCAAAATGAGCTCTCAACTCCCTTGTATAGGCACTTTTTGGGAGTTTGCACATAAAATGAATTATTAATTAAAAAAATAGACTTTCTCACTCAAACTCCAATATTTCACATTTTTCACCACATAAGCTCACACTTTTATGTGCCTAATAAAAAAGAGTGATTTTTCCCCATTCCAATGAGCTATAATACCCATGCACTTTATAATTATTTCCAATTTTATAAGACTAATTGCAAAATAATTAACTGTTAGCTCATTAAAATACTTGCTTTTACGGAAAATCCCAAACTTCACCAAACTGCCAAATAAACTGAACCATCATACTCCATAAGATTTGGGATGAATAACGAAGCCTTCTGGGTGACATTCTAAATATAGACAGCTTTTCCAAGAAGTTTGGAGAGCCATCCAGAACTCGAACAAACTTCCAAAAGTTGCATTGTCATCCTGAAACATCACCAAGCTCAAATCCAACATCAGAAACCAACAAGAACAACTGAACCACAAATCTTCGCAAAGAGGAACCCCTTACTATAGGCTATCAAGCCCACAGCTGACTAGGCTTGATAAGGGGACATTACAGGACTCTGCTATCATTCCCTGCAGATTTTTATTGTACTCTACTTTTGAGTATTCAAATGTTTCCCAATATTAACAATACTGCAATAAAATTTACTGCAATATCATCTTGGTCCAAGGAATTGTGGTGAATGGTAACTACAGATACCCTATGAGGATGATCTAGGTTCAAATCTCCAACAACAATAACCGACATGTGGTAAGGTTGTGATATTGTGGTGTAATGGTAAGGGGATACATTTCAGCATGACTTATATTTAGTATTTACAAATATTAAAAATATAGTCCAAGCTTACTTCAAATCCAATCTCCAACAACAACAGCCCACAAATGCCAAGTTTATGAGGTTGTGGTGTAAAGATAATGGGATACATTTTAGCTTAACCCATTTTTACAAATCTTAAGAATATTGTCCAAGCATACTTCAAACTCAAGGTAAATGAATATTGGCATCCTTTAAGCCAAATTTACCTTTCTGGCCTATCAAGTATAGTTTATTTGTTGCAATGAATGTTTCTACTGGTGTCCAGTTTTAGAATGAATTCTACTGGCTTTGTTCGATTGACGTAATATAAATCCTCGTGAATGTTCTGGTCTTAAAAACATTTTCTGAGACAGAAAAATCAATAAACAAGACAAATTTTAATGTAAGAGTTAAGGACTAACCTTGAGCTGTACATATAGAGTTGGGCAAGCAATGCAGGCAACAGGGGACCCACTTACACCACTAAGGTGGTTTAGCTCGTCTGCAACTGTTTGGGCAGTGGATGAGTCATACCAGAACTGACTCAGCCTCCAATCCTCTTTTAACAATTGCACTTTCAAGCTCTCATTTGCATTATTATCATCATCATTTTGGGGCTGATTTTTTTGAAGCAAAAACTCCTGCAGAGCTGCAAGAGCATGGGAACTCAGGCATGGTGGGTCGTCGTCGTCGCCATCTTCTTCTTCATTAACCTCCTTAAAATTTATGTGTACTTCTTGCTTTTGTGCAGCATCAAGTGGCTCTTCCTTGTCTTTACATTCCATAGCTTCTGTGCCCAAATATCGTTAGACCCTTTTCTTGAAATCCCGGATATTTTGTTTTCCGGATGGTTTAATAGCAACCCAACAGTTCACTGACGTCTACAACTACAAACACGCTCCCTTCCCAAAAAAACAAAAACCAAAATTCCTTATGGCTCCTCAAGGCACAATCCTTATAATACAAAAACAATTGTAAGAAATAAGAGATAGTGGTATGGTCAATATAAATAAGAGAATAATAGGCAACAATAGATTGATAACAATAATTCATAAAGCTTTCTACCTGCAAAAGGTCTAAACCTAAGATAGGTAACAAAAACAACTTTCTAGCAAATCTATAGTATGATGAAGATTGAAAGGTAGCAAAGAGAATGTTGAAAATATTGGGAAAGGAAAAAGAAAATAAAAATTCTTATGAAAAGCTAATGAGATCTAAAAAAGAGGAAGACATACAAACAAGGCAGAAAGTATTGTAGCAAAAAAATGGCTAAATAGAATAATATCACAGACTTCCAATCTTTGGAATATGCAAAACTATTGTATGAAAGAGACCAAGATAAAGGCATTCACCCAGTAATCAATTCAATGGCTAAACTCTTTTCCACAAAAGACATCAAGGAGGGAATTAAAAAGCTAGCAATGGGTAAAGCGCAAGACATAGATGGTTTACAAGCAGAATACATAAAATGGGGTTTGAAAGCCCTCGCGCCGCACATCAAAAGGATATTCAATGGAGTCACTCAAAATGGATTTTCAGCAAATTGGACAACCAATGTCATCATTCCTTTGCTCAAAAGTGGAGATGTCAATATCCCATCAAACTCCGCACTATAATAATTAATTTTATTTTTGAAAAACTCTTTGGGAGTATGATAGAGCATAGAATCAATATTTGGGCATAAAAGGAAGGAAAGAGGGAAAAGGGGCAAGCATGTTTTAGGCCAAAACACTCTACAATTGATTATTGCATTACCCTCAAGCACCTGATTGAGAATGTTTGGGATAAACAAGGGGAAGAATTCTTCTGTTGTTTGTCAACTTCGAGAAGGCATTTGACATGATTCTAGAAGCAAATTGTGGGGGAGAATGGAAAAGTTGGGAATTCCAAAAATGTGTAGGGTTGTTCATAGGTTGTATGATCAAGTTCGGGCCAAAATTAGAACCAAGTGAGGATTATCAAAATGTTTTGAGAGTGACATTGGGTTCAAACAAGGATGTCTGTGATTTCCTACCCTGTTTGGACTGTACATTGACAAGTTAGAGGAGTGGATAGACAAGTTTGATGATAGTGGTGTTCACCTAGCTAGTTCTATAATAAAGTTGCTTGTATATGTGGATGATCTTATTTTAATGGCAAAAATAGCGCATGATTTGAGAGAGCACTTGAGAGATTTAGAATTGTTTTGTCAGGAGGTAGGGATGCAAGTGAATAGTGACAAAACCAAGGTCATAATTTTTACCTTGAGGAGAAAGAAGACTCAAATAGACTTTGTTTTCAAAGGCAATGCCTTACAAGTGGTAAATAAATAGAAATATCTTGGCCTCGATTTCTACAACAAGCTCAACTAGGAGACTTGTAGGGAAAAAAGGATATAGGAAGGATGGTAAGATCTATACTAGTTGCAAAATAGATGTAGAAGGGTTGAACTATGGATCTTGGAAAACTAAGAAGACCCTCTTTGGGTTTCTTGTTATGTTGATGGAGTTATCTGGGTGAAAAGTTTGGGGTAGCAACACATTAGCAATGAAGTGGAGATAGATGGAGAGGTTACAAAAGCACCTAATCACGGGTAGTTTCAAAATAAAAAACATTGATTCCTTAGGAGATCGCTTTAGCTGAGGCCAGTGCCTTTCCTTTAGAGGTATCGACTTTGATCTAGATGCTAAGTTATTTAAAGAGATTAGAGAACATGGAGTTGCACCGCTGGCCCAAAATGACAACAGAAGAAAAGTTAAATAGAAGGAAGAGCATGTGGATGAAACAAAATGACAAGTGGATGAGTAAGTGATATATTAACATGAAAGAATGCCCAAACACCAATGTGGAAATCAAACGATATGTGCTAGAAAAAATCAAGGCAACTTGGGAGAAAAAGAGAATACTATGTCAAGCATTTAAATCCTTCATGTGACCACAAACAAAAGAATTGTAAAGGAGTAAAAATAAAATGGAAAGTGAAATTATTAATAGCTCAACTAAGGACTAGCTCGCACCATCTTAGATACGAGATTGAAAGGTGAACAATGCCTAAGGAAGAGTGGGCAGATAGAATATGTTGCTTTTATACTTTGGGGTTAGTGGAAATAGAATGGCACTACATCATGGAATGTCCACCTTACAAGGATATTTGGATCAATTGCGGTGATATTTTAAATGCAAGCTCCTTGGTTACCTTATTTGCAGAGGAAAGGATAATAAAAATAGCAAATTATTTGATTGAGATTCACAACAAAAGATCCAAGATCCAAAAGGAAAGAGATGCCAATCAAACATAGTACAAGCAACCTGCATGTGGGGGCTTTTGTGCTTGTCAGCATCATTTAATATCCTGTGGTGCCATAGGTTGCTTGGCCTCATGGACATTATTAAAAACCTTCATTCAAAATACATTTTATCCCCCCATCGAATTTTTGCTTACAAGATTTATGAAATAACATATATACTAGTATACCTATTTCAGATAAATCTATGTAAAAGATGCCAAGAGATATTATTCTAGAGGCATTTATTTCACTTATATTACAAATTCACTAAAAAAAGTTATAAATTTTATTCATATCTTATTATTTTTAAATGAAAGTAAATTATTTCTTTACTTTATATTTTACTTAATAGTTATTTAATTAATAAATGACATCACTAATATTATAGTTGTTAATGGAAAATGTGAACAATAGTATTAAACAACTAATCATCCAATAACTCAATGGAAATTGATGTAAATACAAGTAAACAAAGATTATACCTTCGAAGACCGTTTTACCTCTATGTTTCCATTGTTCGCCTATCTGCTCTTGATCTTGATGGTAATGGAGTTTTTAGAAGTGTGCACTTCCTTGCTGTTGAAGATGACAATATTAGAATGGCTGTAGGTGTACAATGCAATGGAGATGACACTACAATGCAATACTAATGGATATGGATTGAGTGAAACATGATTGGATGATGATTATCATAATGAGGTTGTGTGAATGCAAATGGAGATAACTTTGCCAAAGGCACACTGGTAGGATTCCTGTAGAGTAAGATTACGAATGCTTGAGTGATATGAAATGGGTATGAAGACCTTGCTTAAATAGGTTGAGGGAAGACCAAATCCAAGTGTCAATAGATCCATGACTGGAGGAATCATCTGTGAGGTGTATGATTGAGGAAACTTGAGGGAATGTGCGCCAATCAGAAGAGGACAAGTGTCCAAGCCTTCTTCATGAGTTATGGGAGTTAACAGAATAGATTGACCAGTGAGCTCAAATGACTAATTAGTTAACTGATTTGATTGATGAGTTAACTAATCTAATTGGAGGATAAACAGGACATGTGGGTGAGGGGATATTAGCTAATTAAATATTAAAATATTTAATTACATTTGCAACATGGTGAGGTGGAAAGGTGATGTGGAAGGATGAGGTGGAATGGTGAGGTGGATTTATGGAATTAGGACTTAGGGTAGAGAAATTTGAGATTAATTAAATAAATTGGATTAATTAAATAATTTGAAATTATTTGATTAGACGAGACCTTGGAAGAATTAGGGAATTTAATTAAATAAATTGATTTTATTTAATTATTGGAGGGATGTGAACCATTTAAATAAATTAGGATATTTATTTAATTGATAGATGAATGAGAATAAAATAAATATTAAAATATTTATTTAATTCAACTTAGCCATTTTTAGGTGTATACATTTTGCCCCTTTTTGATGCAATGTATTTTATCACGTTGTTTCAAAGAATTATTTTTTTTTGCGATTGATACTGCTACTAAATTTTTGTTCACACTAAATTTAGTTAGACCTAAGTGCAGTTGTTCAAAAGGAATAAAAGAAAACTTTGAAATTATTGCATTCAATGAACAGTTGATGTCTTGACAAAGCAGAGATGTAATTTAATTGACAGGATAACCTATCAGTCCAATCAAGACTGATGAATCATCATTACAAGAGAATCAAGTTGTCAAGCTATCAATCATTCAAGAAATACAGTTGATCTAACATAGTGTTAACTTTCAGGAGTTATAAGTCAGATTGATTGTTCACTTGATAATATTTGAAGGAAAGAAAGAAAGATGTTTATTTGAACTGATTATTTCATGTCATATTTCAAAAATACAATTCAGTATCTGTTACTTTATCCTATGCATTGGTTGAAAAAGAAATACACATACATCAAGTGCATAAGATAAATTAACTGGTCATGTTTAAAAGAAGTGTTCAAATGTGTCCCACACAAGCCATGGGAGTAGCTAGACTAAGCAATGCAGATATGCAAGCTATACATCTGATGATAAAAGAAGTAATGAACACATAATAAAATTAAACATCCATCATTGTTTAAGCATGAAGGTTGTTTTGTTGATGTTGATCTTCAGTCTTCATCTTTAGCTCCTATCATCAGTTAAACCTGCAAAAAATTGGGGAAAGTCCCATAAGAGCTCTGAATGTTTAAAGTTATCATATGCTTTATCATGCAGACTTATCAACTTGTCACATCATGCATTTCATATAAAAGAGATACAAGTTGTGCTACAAGTCAGATACCATAAAGAAGATCAATCAATACCATCAGGTATATTTTTCATGCAAACTTGTTTGTTCACTGTGCAGGTATAGGAAAAGTAATGTTGTTGATTTGAAGACAAATAAACATGTGGAGAAAATGTGGCTCCCACAAGGGTTGAGCCCAACATGTTTCATTTTTATTCATTTTGAAAAGGAATATCAGAAAAAAAGACAAGATGCATCATTCAAAGTACATCATGCATCATTAATCAACTTACAGAGAAAGTATGTCATCATGACATTTATTACAATTGATTAAAACAAATTAGATAAGTTTAGAATGCCTGAGTCAGGTTGACAAAATGCAGAAATCAGAATTGCAATCATGAAAGGTATTCCTCTTGTTCATATCATTATCAGAATACTTTATTGCTATCATATTTCATGTCACTTTTCACAAAAATCAGACATAAGAAATGACAGAAATAGGAAAATGAGATAAATAGTAGACTTATGATTAGAACAGTCAAGGACAAAAAGACATATATGCCAATCAGGTCTCAATTGCATATCAAATAGAAAGAACAGGCTGTAGGAGCCATCATTTTTTCATATAACAGTTGGAGACAAGTCTTAGGTCACACTTATGTATGTCATTAAATTTATCAGTCACATAAGTGTTTACATTGTTACCTGATAAAGAGTAAGCTACAGAATAACGCTTACAAGAGACATACTTGTGTATCATTTACTTGACATACAGGATACAAACATGAAAAGCATCATCTGATTATAATCAAAGGAGTAAGTAAAATGATCAGATACAGGTTTTCATAAAGATCATGTACGACTAAGACAAATGATACAGTCCATGCATCTAGAAAGACATAACCCAACAAAGTTTATCATGAAGAGCATCTGATAGGCATAATTGAAGAAGATACATCAAGAAAAGATCAAATGACTGATACAGTTTCAGGGAATCATCAAGTATTATTATTATTTCTCTGACAGAATGATAAATGTATCTACAGGTATCTGATACACAACATAAATCAAATGATGCTATAGTAATACCTTTGACTGGTGACAGTCAAGTATCTCTTATTCATACTTCATAGCTGCTAACTGATAGAATGATGGAAGTGAAATAATAGAGGATCAATTATATGCTATATATGATGCTACATTAATACTGCTAAAAGAGATACAAGTTGTGCTTTTATCATTACTTCTGATTGATACAGTTATGACAGGCATGTACAATAATGAAAGACAGAAAGAGATCAAAGACATGATATGCATGCTACAAGGAAATCAAAATACCAAGATAAATGTGAAAGAGCAGCATAATGATGATCACCTGATAGTGAACCAGCTAATACAAAATGGAATGCCAATTTAAAATCCCTTGTATACAGGACTGTCATTTATCTCTTTATAGAAAATGAATGCATATTGTTGCTTAGGGTTACAGAAAAAGACATTAAATATCACTCATGGGTGTCTAGAAGCAATCAAAGAGGTTACAGAACTAGAGGAAAATATTTTTGCATTGTAAGAGTTAAAACCCTAGCTCTAAACTCCTTAAAAGAGTCTTGTTTTCATGCACAGAAATGATGATAAATACCAACAAGTAGGGTTTCTTGCTTGAATGAAGATGCCCAGATGGAAAAGGTTAAAACCCTCATTTTCATGAAGCCCTAGTCTTCATTCTTTGCACAGTGAAAAAGGAAGTTACAAATAAGTGTTTCTGCATCATAATCGTGCCTGAAGGTGAGGTTTTCTGAGATACCCATATGGGTTTATTATGAAACCCTAACATAAGTTTTGCAGTTTCAAGAAAATGATGAAGATACAGTGGATACAGTACATGTCTGTTGTAGCCGTACATGAAAATGGCATTTTGAAGTAAAAGCCCTTGCTACAGGTATGAAATCCTTCATTATCTTTTTACAGAGTAGTCGAAGAGGGAGAAAAGCATGTATTTCCAGTATGGTCGTCTGCATATAATACATTTATGTGCATTTCTAAAGAAACTCTCATGACAAAATTAGAAACCCTTCAAATTTTCATATCAAAAGACCAGTAAATATGCTACAAAAGGTGACTATGGCCACGACCATATGAGAAAAGTGAGAAGGAATCAATACCCAGTTGTTGTAGTTAAAAGAAAAATCCTTATCTCTTTTTTATTTTTTATGCATTTACAGTAAAGAGGAGTGAAGATTTTACCTTCTAAATGCAGAGGAAAAAGAATGCCACAACCGTGACATCATGGAGGGGTTTCTTCCAGTTTTTATCATAGTTGCATAAAGAAAACACAGAGAGCAAAAGAGCATTGTCAAAGAAATGTTACAAAAGGAGCAAGAAAAGCAGAGATGGTCGGGGCCATTGTCATAAGAAGCCACAGAGATGATGACAAATGCCAGTTAAAACTCAAAACATCATACTCACCGTTCTCTACCGCCTCATTTCACTCTGAAAATGCAAGAAAATCATGGAGTTCGAGCTCAGAGAAGCCAGAGAGAGGCTCAAATAACCTTCAAACCCTAAGTGCCATGGAGAGTTGCAGAGCGGTGGTTGGAGGAGAAGAACAAGTGAAAATGACCAAATGATTAGGGTTTCTAACACTTTTTATTTGAAGTTTCTTTTCTTCATTGAATTTTTTGACTTTGCAAAAACTTAAATCATTGCCATATCTAAATGCCGACGGGGGTCAAAACTTTAAATCATAAGATCTCCTAGCAATCATGGTTAGGAAGGGCCGACAAAATATATATGTTGCATATTGTTTGAAATCAAATGATGGTTGACTTTCATATGGCCGAGGATATTCAAAACTATTACATGGTCAAAGGTCTTCTTGTAGTATTTGTATAAGGTGAGGTGATCGACTACAAAATGGTCAAAGCAGAGATGCCTGAAGACAAGTAGTTTTTATAAGGTGGCAGATAATGGATATTAGAGTATATGCTTTGCATGATGGCTCTTATGACAAGCTGGCAAACATAGTAAATATATATTGGGCAAAGAGAATATATTTTGCATGAAGGTGATATGAAGAGGATAAGGTACATTTGGCATGGTGAATACACATGGCAAGGTGGAAGAAGAGTTAGGGTTATAATTTCATGGTGAGTATATGTGGCAATAAGGCCAAAATTTTAAATTGTAAATGGAGTAATAAGGGTGGTAATTTTTGCCTTAATGCATGAATCATGCAATTAGGTATTTTTTCTCACAAGGGGCTATAAGGGGATTTTATTTTCTCTAAAGTCCTATTTTTGTTCAAATCATACAAATTAGGCATGTGTATTTGGAGAGATAAGGAGAATTTGTTTTTCTTTTCATGCATGATTTTACAAATAAATCAATTGTAAATAAATAATGAAGTAATATTCTTCAAATTATTTTATTGTTTTTCACAGATTGTAAAATCAAAAGTAGTACAAGTTGTAACCAAAATAGAGTAATTATTTTAATTACTTTATTATTTACTCACAATCAATTTTGAAAAAGCAAAATCATGCAAATTGATAAGTTGAGTTAACTAGGCCATCTAGGGGATTTTTTGCATGATTTGAGGAGTGTTTTGAGGAATCTTGGTCAACTTTTTGGTCAAGCATATGGAGAGGACCAAATTGAAGCTATTTTTGCTCGATTTGTGGTAGTTTGAGCCCTTATTTTTTGGGATTTTTCAGTTTGCTCGTGAATCACTTTGGAGGACATATTTTTAGAGGCAGCTAGTTGCAGTTTATTTTTTGCATGCCTCTTAGTGAGAGCAAAGCTATATATTGTAAAACAAAACTTGTTTTTGCTAGTTCTTACCTTTTTGCTCTTATACACTTTGAGAGAGAAGAAGGTTTTGTAGCTCAATTTTTTACAGTTTCATACAGATCAGCAGGTTACAGGTTCCATTTTTGTCTCTCTTGCAATATTTCCTTTGTTCTTTGAAATCAAGTAGTTGCCTTTCCATTTGATGCTAATTGTATGAAGTGATTTGATGAAGTTTTACTGTGTTTAATCATTAAAACCTTTAAAATTATTGTCTCACTCTTACTTGCAGTATTAAGCATAGTGATATTATAGGTCTTAGGTTGTGTTAGTGAAAATAATCCTTTTTGTGTTGTGAGAAATCATTTTCCTTTATAAAAGGTCTATTTTCAAGGCTTCCTCAGAAACACTTTTTGTGATATTTGTGCCAAGATTGAATTGTGTGAGTCAGATTTTTGAGTTATATTGTGAACCAAATTGCAAATTTTCTATCCATATTAGGTGCATCACCAAATTTTACAATTTTATTTCCTTATAGTTTCTTTCTTACCCTTTTTCAAAAATAGAAAATCATACATTCCAATAGAATATTTTAAGGGAACCAGCCCATAATATGGAGGTTTTAACTCGTTATAAGTCACCCACAGCCTAAGTTTGTCCCCATGTTTCGAAAGATTACAGAGTGTCACAGCATTGCATAAGGGTGCAATCCTCATCGACAATAGTTTTTGGCACGCCAGGTGGGACATTTGAACTGATTTTCAATTCAATAGAACTTATTTTTTCTATTGTTTTGGTATGAACAACATAATTTTTAGCCTTTTTAGAGGTTCATTTTCAAATACCTGATGACTCTAATACTTTGGTTTTATAGATCAGATCTTGCAGCTTATGAAAAAATATCAAACAAGGTGAAATAGAGATTTCGAGAAGAAGCACATCCAATTATCTCCACCAAAGAGGAGAATAAAAGCAAATAAAGTAATCAAATCAGCAAATTCAACAGTTGTTTCAGATCTACCAAGTACACATCCAGAGTTTGCTTCTCACCAGAATCCATTATTTGCAAGTTCATCATCAGATTTTCATAGTTCTCCACCAGCAAGCCCAAGAGAGAAGATTCTTCTTTTCCAAGAGGAACTTCTTTTAGAGCTTGTAGAGGAAGAACCTGTGTTACAAGAAATACCTCAAGTAGTTTCTGTCAAAGTACCAGCTCAAATACCATCTACTCCAATGTCTTTAATCGAAGGAGGAGGCGGAGGGCCTCTTCCACCTGAAGGAGGTGGAGTAGGAGGAATACCGCCTCCCGGTGGAGGAGGAGGAGGTGGAAGAAATCCACCACCACCTCGAAATCAACTTTTGTTACATTTAATGGAGGTAATCCCTTGAATCTAAATCAGCATGATGACATACCAATGGCTGCATTGAAGAGTTTACCAAGTTTCACAAGAGAAGACGGGACTACACCTATTGAGCATATTAGAGATGTGGCTTCTTTATGTTCTGTTCATCACATTACTGAGGAGAACATAGGAATCAGGTTATTAGCAGCATCACTAAAAGATAAAGCTCTTCAATGGTTTAGAGGCTTAATAGTCAATTCAATAAGATATTGGGGTGATTTAGGTTCTACTTTGAATAGGCAATTTCAGGATAAATCTGATCATTTATCATTAGTTGAACAAATGACCACTATTAAGAGAGCTCCACAAAAGCAAATGTCAGATTTTAATTTCAGATTTCAGAAAACATAGAATAGAATTCCTAAAACAGTGAAACCTTCACCAGAACATGTTTTTTTGTATTATTTGAGGGCATTAAATTATGATATTGTTGTTATGATACAATCTATAGGTGGGGTAACTTTATCAGTTGCTTTTGATATTGCAATAAGAGCATAAAATAATTTAATACAGGCTGGTAAAATAGCACCTAGACCACCAATGCCAATTTTCTCAAATATACAACCTTTAATTCCAATTTCAACCCCACATATTTCACCAATACCATCTTTTGGTTATCAAGTAAATGCAAAAAATAGTGCAGATCCCATTCATTTTGAGTTCCAAGAGTTGAAAGAAAACCAACAAAGTATAGCAAAAATATTGCAGACTGTAAGCAATGATTTAGTAAGTCTAAAAATTCAAGCAAACCAGAATAACAGGCCTTACCAAGTAGCTCCATACCAAGCAAATAGACCTAGTTATCAGGAAGATTATCAGGGTCAAAGGAGAAATTACAACAATGGGCCAAATCAACAATATAATCCAAATGTTGTTAGTACATCAAAAGAAATAGTGCCTATACAGAATAACATGGTTCAAGATTATGTATAGTGTTACCCATGTAATCAGCCTCATAACCAGGCCACTTGCCCGAATGGGATAGTAGGTCAAGCTTTAATGGTACATAATAACTATGTTGTTGCTGAAAATTCAGCAGGTGATATGAATAACCAGATGGATATTCAGACTCAGTATGTTAATCCTAATGCAGCTTTGATGAATTGGCAAGCTAATGAATTTTGTGGTGTAAATCAGTTACCATGTTAAAAATAGTCTTTTACTAATATTACAGCAAACACAAGATAAAAAAGAGAGCTGTTGACTTGCAACAACAAGCTAGAACTGCAAATCAGCAAGCTGATACTGGTAAACAACAAGCTAGAAATGTATAGCAGTAAGTTGATAAAGGTAAAAATATTGTTTCTACAAACCAACAAGGGCAGAATCAAGCCTCTACATCTAATGATCTGCATATTTTGTTAAGAGGACAATCAACTGCAGAAAAAAGACAGCCAGAAGCAAATAAATAGCCAGCTACAGACCAACCAGAGGTGGCTATCTCGAAAGTGCAGCAAAAGGTTAGTGGTCCTATTTTCAATATTTTGGATCATATGAAAAAGGCAACATTAAGCATGTCTATTTTAGATGCTTTACATATTCTAGGACAAAAGGATTTATTACAAGATGTATTATCTCAGTTGTCTTTGTCAAATGAAGTACAAAAATTACATCAACCTCAAGTTATGTTTACAAATGAGGCAGAAAAAAGAGTAGAATAGCCTAAACCAGGAGGCAAACCTCCACCATTCTATGTCACTCTGATTGTAGGTGACCATTTAGTAGATAATTGCATGATAAACTCAGGAGCCAACAACTTAGTTATGCCAAAATAGCTAGCTGATAAGTTAGGCCTGAAATATGAACCTATTGTTAGGGGTGTTGTACAAATGGATGGAACTGAGGTTAATATAATTGGAATGTTCAAAAATTTAGGCCTTACTTTGCATGCATGTCCAAACTTTGTTATATATCAGGATATTTATGTCATTGATCTGCCACCTACCTTTGTTATTTGCTTATCCAGAGATTTTACAGCAAGGTTAGAAGGTTATTTGTCTTCTGATTGGACGCATTTGTTCTTCAGAAACCAAGGTTACAATCAAATCTAAGCCATTAGCCAAAGATCACCTTGAGCCTTATACACCTAATTTAATAAATGCCAACCTTTCCATTTTTGATCAAGAAGATCTGATTCCTGTTTAAGACCCAAGTAGACCATTAGAGGGAATTCTCAATCTGGTTTTACACCAATGGGCAGTAGAGAATCATAAAATAGATCCATTCGAGTAGATGGATGAGATAGGCCTTGGTGTGTATATGATCCAGGAGAGAAATACAATCATTCCAAATCTGATTAAAGGAGAAAAATAGCACGCTATTGAAGCTAAAAATTATGTTTGGGAACTTTATTTTGATGGTTCTAAAAGAAAGATTGGTGTTGGAGGAGGGTCTGTTTTAGTTTCTCCCACAGGTGAGAAATACTATTCATCTTTTATATTTGCTTTCAGTTGTTCTAATAACACAGCTGAATATGAAGCCTTAGTTCATGGATTAGATTGGGCCAAGAAGAAAAAAATTAAAAGTTTAAAGGTCTTTGGAGACAATGAATTAGTTTTTAAACAAGTCAGAAACCTTGCTGCTACAACTAAAATTATATAAGCATAGAGTTTGGGACATGATAGAAGAATTTGATGCATTTAATCTGATATATGTACCTAGAACTGATAATAAACAGGCTGACAAGCTAGCTGCCATAGGAGCTGAATATGATATTCCTGTAGAAATGAAGAATATTCATTCTCCTTTGTATGTCAAGGTTGCTGTAAGACAATCAGTCCCAGATAATAATATCAGCTGGCAAGTGTTTGACAGTGATGAACAGATTGTAAATTTCTTAATGGAAGAGGCTAAATTTTCTACAGGTAATCAACAAAATTTATGCAGCAATATGATGATCAAATACTTCAGTTAAGATCAAACAAGCTACCTAAGGGCTTAGTGACCTTAGAATCAATCTTTAATACTGATGATCAAGTAAGAAAGGATAAGGCTAGCTTGTCAGTGAAACAGGAACACTATGAACCTATTGAGATCTTTAAAGGGAAGTTACTCAAGCTTTGAAAGATATGTACAAAGGAAGAACAACAAGCATTCATCCAGCTTTGTCAGGAGTTTAGTGATATATTTGCATGGGAATATGGAGATCTGAAAGGTTTCAACCCAGAGTTGGCTCAGCATACAATAGAGCTTGAACCCAAGGCAAACCCTGTCAGACAAAAACAAAGGCCACTAAATCCTAAGCTAGAAGTGCTTATGGAGACTGAACTCAATAAACTCATTGAAGGTAATATTGTTTTTCCTATCAAACATACTTCATGGGTTTCTAACTTGGTTCCTATCAGAAAAAAGAATGGAGAAATCAGATTATGTGTTGATTTCCGTGATTTAAACAGAGCATCTTTAAAGGATCATTATCCTTTACCATCTATGGAACAGATATTGCAAGTGGTTTCTGGATCAAAAAGATTCTCTTTGTTGGATGGTTATTTAGGTTATAACCAAATTCTTGTAAAGGAGGAAGATCAATACAAGACAACTTTTACCATAAAATGGGGCACACTAGCATACAAAAAGATGCAATTTGGCTTGTCCAATACAGGAGCAACTTTTCAGAGAGAAATGGACATGGCCTTTCAAGGTCTGATTAATAAATTTGTGCTTGTATACTTAGATGATGTGACTGTTTTAAGAAGGCTGAAGATCATTTTCATCATTTAAGACTAATTTTTGAAAGATGTAGAGAATTTGGGGTATCACTTAACCCAAAGAAGAGTATTTTTTCTATTCATGAAGGTAAACTATTAGGACACATAGTGTCTAAAGATGGGATATCAATTGATCCTGAAAGGATCACTGCAATATTGGCATTAGCTCTTCCTGCACACAAGAAAGGATTACAGAGCTTTCTAGGAAGAATTAACTTTGTAATAAGGTTTATTCCTAACATAGTAGCACTTTTACAACCTCTAACAACAATGCTAAAGAAGAATATTCCTTTTAGATGGACCAAAGAAGGAAAGCAGAGCTTTGAAGAGATGAAGAAGGCACTTGTTGCTGCTCCAACTTTGATAAATCCAAATTTTGATAAAGACTTCATTTTATATGCTTTTGGCAATGTGGATACTCTATCAACTATGCTTTGTCAGCAGAATGATGAAGGAATGGAATAGCCTGTGGCATTTTTCAACCAAATTTTGCATGACTATGAGGTAAGATATTCTTTTGTTGAAAAGCATGGATTGGCTGTTATCAGGAGCCTAAAGAAATTTAAACATATGCTTTCAAATAATAGAATTCAGTTAATGGTTGCCCATCCTGTTGGTTTTTCTTCTGAATCAGCATCAGGGTTTGCCAGTTCCTATGCACATGCAGATTCAGCCAACTAAATTCAGGAGGTTGCGTGAGCTACCTCCCCTTCACTTCTGGTTTTGCCGCACCAAGGGGGGTATCCCTATAACTAAAGATGTAACCTTGACTAGCTCAATGATAGAAAGATCTAACTTGACAACAATAGGCAGAATACTCTCATGTATGGACCAAGATCTGCATGATAGATCACAAGGTTGGCAACATTCTTGGACATCTATGTCTGGTTGGGTATGAGAGTATGCAAGGGGTTCCTAATCCTACTCCTACAACTAACAGGTGGAAGTAATGAAATGGGTGGACATAATGTCTTGGATGCAAGACAAGGGGTTTTGGCTCATAACTACTGACTCAGAAACAGACTGGTGCCTATCCATTGGGCAAGGAGTCAACTAGACGTATACAGCAGATGGTTTGCAACTTTCACTCAAGTTTTAGGTGGTTGGACTTGATGCTTGCCTTACAAACATCACCCAAAAAAGGGTATCTAACTGCCTCTACTTACAGATATCCCTGCAGACATACAACCTTCTTGATGCAGAGTGGAACGCAACGGAGGCAACCTAACAGGAAGGAGCTGCCAACAAAACAAACAGCATGATAAACTTCTCTATCGGCTGAACCTCATCATCATATTTCCTAACAACACCAACTGCATCATCATATTTCAACAGCATCATCATATTTCTGATGATCGCAAATATCCTCCTGTCGATTACTATTTACCTCCTTCGACTGTCGCCTGTCATCATCATCATGATAATCAACGGGCGCAAACATCCTCCGGTTGCACTGTTCATCGGGTGCCAAACACAAGCGACATCATCATGATATTCAATATCACCTTCGTCAGCAGGATATCCAAATATCCGGTTGTCCAAATATCCTGATGACGTTCCACTTCAACAACTTGCCTTCGACGCTTCACTGCCCGACGATACAAGCAACAGCATCATGATATTAAACATCTGGTTCTTCGAAACCTCCTGATGATGCTAATACAACTTCCTGCCTACGCCGATACCTTTCCACTTAGCGACAACAGGATAAACACGCATAGAGGGATTTCTTAATATCCTGATGACGATGACGTCATATCCTGATGACGATGACGTCACACATCATCCTGATGAACTCTTCAACACTTAGCAAAAAAAACTCAACTTTCACATCCGCATCCGTTAGCAATATGCGGATGATGACCTTCCCCGAGAGATGATCCTGACTGCGATATATACACTGAGTATATATCCAACTCAAAACATCATGATGCACCTGCAACATGCAAATTTCAACAACTTCATGACCTGATCCTGATGGCGATGGATTCGCAGATGATGTTGCGGCTCGTTCCGACTGGAAACACACATGCAGACTCCTGTGTATCCTTCCACTGCATGAAAACACTCACAACCGCATAATTTCACAAAGATCATGTGACGACCGGGCCGGATCACCTCCAAACCAAAATCTAACAGTTTATCTTCTAGACCTAGCACATGAGGATGCTAGGCTGATTTACAGCATGCTTCTAACAGATCTCCTGAACAATGCAATGCATAAACAGAAAACACAAATGCAATCTAAGCTATGATACAGGACCATTCCACCGATTTGCCGGATCAACCGGTGGAAGGGTTGAAAGTGGTCATTAGCTTGCAAAACGGAAAGGAAATCAACCCAGATGCAAACAAATAATGCAAAAGACGAGATCTTATTCAATTGAAATTCAATGTCCTGAATACAGCTTCACAATGTCTGAACTGCTCTCCTGAATCTCAACTCAACACCAGTACATCAATATCACAACTATATCAAAAACTATCTCTAAACCCTACAGATCGAAGGTATATATAACAAATCCTTCGAGTACTACTAACATCACTTCCCAGCGGCTGGGAGCTTCCAAGCGGCTGGGAGAGAGGACAGCTCAGACTCTCTTATCCCGATCTCTAACTGCCTACACATACTCCTATGCTGAACTATTACATAGCATCGGTCCAGTGGACCTTATTACATGATAAAGTCAAACATACTAAAAATAGATTATCCCGTCATCATGATGATAACTATCCTACATCCTGATCATGTATGTCATCATGCGGACCTATATCCTGATCATGCAGACCTATATCCTGATCATGTGCGGGTGCTCCTGCACCATACTCCCCAAAAGAAGAAATCTCAAGTCCACTTGAGATGAGAGTATCAAGGTCGGCACCATGTTTCTGTATCTGTTCTGCAGTCATCCATACTGCTTCAGAAGTCGGCTGTCCCTTCCAAGAGACGAGGTATTCCAAGTACTTCTTGTTCCTGGTCTGTTTGACCACTCTAGTGTCCAAAATCTGCTGTATCTGTGGAGGATCATGTGGAGGAATGTCTTCAGCAACTGGATCCTGGAGAATATCCTGATCTGCATCTGGATTAGCCTTGTATGGAGTTAAGTCACATACATTGAAGATAGGAGATAAACCAAGATCAGGTGGTAGTTGGATCTTATAAGCATTTGGTCCATGCTTTTGCAAAATCGGACATGGTCCAACTTTCTTTTGCATGAGCTTAGTATACTTCCCCTTAGGGAGCCTGTCTTTCTTCAAGTGAACCCAAACCAAATCTCCAACAGCAAATTGAACATCCTTCTTCTTCTTGTCAGCATACTCCTTATACTTTGAAGTGGTTTGCTGGAGTTGGGTCTTAACCTGATCATGAACTTCTTTGATTGCTTCAGCAAAAGCTTCTCCATCTGCACTAACAAGATCTGCTGTAGGTAGTTCCCGTAACGCCAAAATACCTCTGGGATGCATTCCATATACTACCTGAAAAGGCGATTTTCCTGTGCTCCTGTTGACAGTATCATTATATGAAAACTCAGCTTGAGACAGAATATTGTCCCACTTCTCTCCATGCTGTTTTGTCAAGCATCTAAGTAGATTCCCTAAGGAACGGTTCACAACCTCAGTTTGGCCATCCGTTTGAGGATGATATGCAGAGGAAAATGACAAATTGGTTCCCAGCTTCCTCCATAGGGTTCTCCAGAAATGACCCACAAACTTCACATCTCTGTCTGAAACTATGCTCAAAGGCAACCCATGAATTCTGACAACTTCCCTGAAGAATAAATCTGCA
The DNA here is from genome assembly GCA_027924645.1 of Cunninghamia lanceolata. NCBI lineage: Eukaryota > Viridiplantae > Streptophyta > Pinopsida > Cupressales > Cupressaceae > Cunninghamia > Cunninghamia lanceolata. The sequence continues at coordinate 3,510,069 of BSBN01000942.1, forward strand.
ATATAGGAGGCATCTGCAGTGGTTTTGCATGGCAAGAAATGTGCCATCTTACTGAACCTGTCCACTACAACAAAGACACTGTCAAATCCTCTCCTGGTCCTTGGCAAACCTAAAACAAAATCCATACTGATACTTTCCCATGGTCTGGAAGGTATGGGTAAGGGCTGGTATAACCCTGCATTAGTTGACCTGCCTTTAGCCTTCTGACAAATTACACAGGTTTCTACAAATTTCCTGACATCTGACTGCAACTTAGGCCAGAAATAATGCCTCCTGACCAGATCAAGAGTCTTGTCTAGACCAAAATGACCTGCCATTGCTCCACAATGTTTCTCCTTGATTATATTCAACCTCATAGAACATCTGGGAATACACAACTGTCCACCCTTGAACAGCAATCCATCTTGGATCAGGTATTCAGAGAACTCAGCATGGTATTTCTCCCCAAAAGAAGTACAGACCTGATATATTTCTCCAAAATCTTCATCAGACTCATACATGGTCTTGAGTGAATCAATACCAACACTCTCTAACTGAATCTGATTGACTGTGAGAACTCTTCTGCTCAAAGCATCTGCAACTTTGTTCTTAACCCCTTTCTTATGCTTCAAGGTAAAAGTGAAAGCCTGTAGTGTTTCTACCCACTTCATATGTCTGTGGTTCAGCTTCTCCTGACTGTTGATGAAACTCAAAGCTTGATTATCTGTGAAGACTATAAACTCCTTTGGCATCAGGTAATGCCTCCATTTCTTTAGGGACTGAACTAAAGCATACATTTCCAGATCATATGATGAATACCTTTTCTTAGCATCATTGAGCTTTTCACTGAAAAATGCAATTGGTCTACCCTCTTGACTGAGTACTGCTCCAATGGCCATGTGACTGGCATCACACTCTACCTGAAAGATCTTATTGAAATCTGGAAGTGCAAGGACTGGCTGCTGTGCCACCTTCCTCTTCAATGCCTCAAAGGAATCATCTGCTCCTTGAGTCCAAACAAACCTGCACTTTTGTCCTCCTTTGATGGTATCCAACATGGGTGCACAAATATGACTGAACCCTCTGATGAACTTTCTGTAGAAGGTTGCTAACCCATGGAAACTTCTGACTTCATTCATGGTCTGTGGAGTTGGCCAATTCAAAATGGCACTCACCTTCTCCTTATCCATCTGCAGCTTGCCTTGTGAGATGACAAAACCTAAATAGGTGATCTCCTGTTTCATGAACAAACACTTGTCCAAGTTTATCATCAGCTTCTCTTCATGTAATCTCTTGAGAACCAGCTCTATATGCCTGAGATGCTCTTCTCTGGTGTTACTGAAAATCAGAATGTCATCTAAATAGACTATGACAAACTTACCAATGAATTCCTTCAGAACCTCATTCATCAGCCTCATGAAAGTACTAGGGGCATTAGACAAACCAAATGGCATAACCTTCCATTCATACAAACCTTCATTTGTTTTGAATGCTGTCTTCCACTCATCACCTGGTCTAATCCTTATCTGATGGTATCCACTCTTCAAGTCTATTTTAGTAAAATACTTGGCATTTCCCAAACAATCAAGTAAATCCTCAATTCTGGGGATTGGAAACCTATACCTGATTGTGATCTTGTTGATGGCTTTGGAATCTGTGCAAAGCCTCCAAGTGCCTTCCTTCTTAGGTGCTAGTACAGCTGGTACTGCACATGGGCTCAAACTCTTTCCAATCAGACCTGAATTCATCAATTCTTCAATCTGCCTGGCTACTTCTGCATTCTGTTCTGGGGTAAGCTTATAAGCTGCTTTATTTGGAAGTGTAGACCCTGGAATCAAGTCTATGCAATGACTGATATCTCTGATAGGTGGTAGGGATCTTGGCATTCCCTCTGAGATAACACCTTTGTACTTATCCAATAACTCTTGGACAGCTGGGTCTATCAACCTTGGCTTCTTCTCCTTCTTGGCTTCTTGCTGTTGTTTCTTATTCACACTCATACAGGGGATGAGGGCATATGCAACTGCACCTTCTGCTGCCACTTCTTTCATAAACTGTTTGCCTTCCATCAGCATGACCTTCACTTCTTTGCCTTTAGACTTCTCCTCTTTCTCCTTCAATGGGAATAGTGTTACATCTTTACCATCTTTAGTGATTTTATAGGTGTTTTTAACACCATCATGCTGTGCCTTCAGATCATATTGCCATGGTCTACCAAACAAAAGGTTGCAAGCATCCATCTTGGTGATATCAAACAACAACTTATCTTTATATCCACCAATCTGGAATTCTACCCAAGCCTGCTCTTCTACAGTTGTCTGCTGACCTTGAGTAAGCCATGAGACTTTATATGGAGCTGGATGAGGCAATCTCCTAAGCTTCAGCTTCACCACCATTTCTTCAGACACAAAGTTCTCAGTAGAACCAGAATCAATCAAAACTTTACAAGCCTTACCTCCTGCTTTGCAAGTGGTTCTGAAAAGGGACTTCCTCTGAGGGGCTTCTTTATCAGGTACCTTCATGGTAGTTACTGTTCTTCTCATCATCAGGGACTCTCCACTTTCTGGATATCCATAATTCTCAGGACCATTTACACTCTGAAAATCATTAGAACTTGTCCTACTCTGATTATCAGGTTCATTGACCAGATTTGTCCTCCTTTCACCTGCTGAGCTTGTGGCCTTGTCTGGACATCTGCTGGCTATATGGCCTTCTTTGTTACAGTTGTAACACCTGATGGATCCTCTGCCCTGGGATCTTCCTCTGTAAGGTCTTCTACCTCTGAAGTTTCCTTGCTGACTGAAATTCTCTTTCTGACTCTGGCTATTGTTGCCCTTGCTATTGTCTTGACTAGACTCTCCTTGATATCCCTGTCCTTGTCCTCTGCCTCTGAAAGGACTTCTTCCACCTCTTTGTTGTCTTCCTCTTCCTCTGTTGTTCTGATCTTGCTTTCTCTTCAACTTTTCTTCCACCTTCAGTGCCAACTGAAAACTTTTCTGCACTGTATCTGGGTTATGCAGACTCAGATCTTCCTGAATATTAAACCTCAGTCCATTAAGGTATCTGGCTACCTTTTCTTCTTCACTTTCTTTCACCTTGGTCTTCATACAGAGTTTCATGAACTCTTCTGTATATGAGCTGACATCTAGCTCCTTCTGCTTCAGGTTCTGTTTCCTCTTGTGTAGCTGGATACTGTAGTCCAACGGAATATAAGCCTCCTTTACCAATTCCATCATTTTCTTCCATGTGGCAACTCTACGTTTTCCCTCCTGCACTCTATCATCCTGAACAAAGTTCCACCATGTCAAGGCAGCTTCTTTCATCTTTGACTGTGCTATCTTCACTCTCTGCTGTTCTGGTATCTCCTCTGTCACAAAGAAATTGTTCAGACAGTCTATCCATTCCATTACTGAATCAGGGTCCATCTTACCTGTAAACACTGGCAAGTCCAGCTTCACATCCATGGTTCTCCTCTCCATGGCCTTGAGGGCGTTCAACAGCGGTCTCTGGTCTGCAGGAACGACCTCCTCGCTCCAATTAGGGATATCCTCTTCTTCCCTATCATCTTCTCTACCAGAACCTACTCTGCTCCTCAACTTTGCTAACTCATCTTTCAACTCCTGATTCTGAGCCTTCACGGCCTTACTTTCTGCAATCTGTTTCTTCACCAGAACTGCCAACTCAGCGTTGGTCATCTTTGTTGGGAACTCAGATGTTCCTTCTTCGTCTGACATCCTGCTTATCTTTTCCAAAAGATCCTAACCTTTGCTCTGATACCACTATGATGCAGAGTGGAACGCAACGGAGGCAACCTAACAGGAAGGAGCTGCCAACAAAACAAACAGCATGATAAACTTCTCTATCGGCTGAACCTCATCATCATATTTCCTAACAACACCAACTGCATCATCATATTTCAACAGCATCATCATATTTCTGATGATCGCAAATATCCTCCTGTCGATTACTATTTACCTCCTTCGACTGTCGCCTGTCATCATCATCATGATAATCAACGGGCGCAAACATCCTCCGGTTGCACTGTTCATCGGGTGCCAAACACAAGCGACATCATCATGATATTCAATATCACCTTCGTCAGCAGGATATCCAAATATCCGGTTGTCCAAATATCCTGATGACGTTCCACTTCAACAACTTGCCTTCGACGCTTCACTGCCCGACGATACAAGCAACAGCATCATGATATTAAACATCCGGTTCTTCGAAACCTCCTGATGATGCTAATACAACTTCCTGCCTACGCCGATACCTTTCCACTTAGCGACAACAGGATAAACACGCATAGAGGGATTTCTTAATATCCTGATGACGATGACGTCATATCCTGATGACGATGACGTCACACATCATCCTGATGAACTCTTCAACACTTAGCAAAAAAAACTCAACTTTCACATCCGCATCCGTTAGCGATATGCGAATGATGACCTTCCCTGAGAGATGATCCTGACTGCGATATATACACTGAGTATATATCCAACTCAAAACATCATGATGCACCTGCAACATGCAAATTTCAACAACTTCATGACCCGATCCTGATGGCGATGGATTCGCAGATGATGTTGCGGCTCGTTCCGACTGGAAACACACATGCAGATTCCTGTGTATCCTTCCACTGCATGAAAACACTCACAACCGCATAATTTCACAAAGATCATGTGACGACCGGGCCGGATCACCTCCAAACCAAAATCTAACAGTTTATCTTCTAGACCTAGCACATGAGGATGCTAGGCTGATTTACAGCATGCTTCTAACAGATCTCCTGAACAATGCAATGCATAAACAGAAAACACAAATGCAATCTAAGCTATGATACAGGACCATTCCACCGATTTGCCGGATCAACCGGTGGAAGGGTTGAAAGTGGTCATTAGCTTGCAAAACGGAAAGGAAATCAACCCAGATGCAAACAGATAATGCAAAAGACGAGATCTTATTCAATTGAAATTCAATGTCCTGAATACAGCTTCATAATGTCTGAACTGCTCTCCTGAATCTCAACTCAACACCAGTACATCAATATCACAACTATATCAAAAACTATCTCTAAACCCTACAGATCGAAGGTATATATAACAAATCCTTCGAGTACTACTAACATCACTTCCCAGCGGCTGGGAGCTTCCAAGCGGCTGGGAGAGAGGACAGCTCAGACTCTCTTATCCCGATCTCTAACTGCCTACACATACTCCTATGCTGAACTATTACATAGCATCGGTCCAGTGGACCTTATTACATGATAAAGTCAAACATACTAAAAATAGATTATCCCGTCATCATGATGATAACTATCCTACATCCTGATCATGTATGTCATCATGCGGACCTATATCCTGATCATGCGGACCTAGATCCTGATCATGTGCGGGTGCTCCTGCACTACTTCTCCATACATTGACCTAAAACAGTTTAATCCACTCCTTGAATGGAAGTTACAGATCAAGCATGCAGTATAGATATCTATACCCTAGAATCTATGAAACCCTTAGCAACCAGATTCAAAAGAAGGATGACATGTAGCAAATGGAGACAAGCAGATAGACACATGCAATAAGCATTTTTCATATAAATCAACATTGAAACTGAAAATATGTGCAAAATACACTCATGCTGCAACACATAAACTCCAAAATAGGATAAAAACAACCAAGATCATGCCCTGTTATTCGTTATTTACACAAAAAAAGATGCCCAAGTCTTCAACAACCTAAAATGAGTGACACAGTCTGCCTTTTATAGCAAAACTATGTACTCAGCATTAATTACATGGTTGACTCAAAAATTTTGCCAAATACACGCATGAGGAAATGGCGCTCAAAATAGACAATGCTGTAGAGGGACAAGGAGGAGGGACAAGAAGTGATATCGAGCCCCACACTGCCGCCCAGGGACATTCCTCATAAAACTGGTGGTTGAACCTGTCAACTCGACCCATCGCGCCCCTGCAAGATCGCCATTAAAGCTTCATCTACCCGCAGCCTTTGGAAAGCAGCCGCAGCAAACCTCAAGAGTTTTCCCGCCCAAAAACAGTTGCAGACACTAGGGAAAAACCCGTCGCTACAGGTTCAAAATATGGCCGTCGATCTAAAACCCATCGCAGAGATCCACGGCCCCAAAAAATGCTAAAAAGTTGCCAGCCAACCAGATCGTGCCACGTAGGCACTTGAAGTTTCTATCGCTGGCTTTTCCACATCTTCATTTGCTTTTCAAAAAGAGGACACGTGGCGGCATCCGCAGCATCGGCCATCGGGACACGTGGCGGCCTCCGCAGTCTCCCCTGAAACACAAAGAAACACTTTGAAACCCTCACGAAGATCGACATCTGGCAAGTTCCACGGCCACCAAAGAAACAAAGAAACCTGCCTTAAATCCCCTGCGGATGGCGACACTTGGCACTGCCCGCAACACTCAAGAAAGAAACTGTGTCATAATACCAAAGTGGCTTCCGCAGGTGACACATGTCACAACCCGCGGCCTTGAAACCTAGAGACACAAAAAGAAACAGGGCCCACAACCCCCCGCTCGCCACTGAAAAAGGAAAACAGGGGCAAGTCCGCGGAAGCTGACACTTGTCAAGCTCTGCGACCCTTTCTTGAAACATTAGGACCCTCCGTGAAACTCCTGTGGAAGCCGACATTTGTTAGTTTCTGTGTCACTTAGAAACTCATTACTATGGCTGGGGAAGGGTCAAAAACAAATGTAGCTTTGGCGCCGCATTGAACACGTGGCGCATTCCGCGTAACTCGACCCCCATAGCAGTGGCCCACCACCAATTAATGCATCGCAGGAAACAAAATAGAAACTTACGCGGAAGCTGACACTTGTTAGCTTCCGCAGCAACCACAAGGGACACGTGGCACTGTCCGCGGCAGCTTAGAAACTTTTAGAAACTTTGGCGGAAGCTGCCACTTGGCACCGTCCGCGAGGCTTTTGAGTTGCTTTCTCTGTGTCTCTCGGGTGCCTCCACGTGGTGCCTTCCGCGGCACTCTTGAAACATAAAAGAAACTTTTAGAAATTACGTTGAGACTCACACGGAAGCCAACACGTGGCACCTTCCGTGCCTAGTTGAAACTTTAAGGGGCTGCTTCCGCCGTTGACACGTGGCACGCTCTGCGGGAAGCAAAAACAAAGGCACGGATTTAAACTGGGGCACAACACTTGGTGGTCCCACAGCACTGGCACAATTAGACCCTCTCAGCCACTGTTAGAAACAATCACAGACATTGAAAACTGTGACCCGATATGCATTTTTTATGCATTTGACCCATTTTTTATCAATTTTCAAGGGCCGATGGAGATTCCTGACCCGCCACTGTATATTTTGACCCTGAGCATACAAGGTGAGATGCATTTTTGATAATTGCAGGGACCAAAACATTAGAACTTTTTTGGATTTTTAGGGAAGAGACCTGACTCAAAAACCCAAACATAAATTATTACTAACACATCCTACAGTGAAAAAATTCTTGCTTAGTAAGGATTTAAGTGATAAGAGAGCAGGGTGGATAACAAAGGTTATGGAGTATGACATCCAAATTAAAGTCACCAAGCTGGTCCGAGGCAAAGGACTGTGTGAACAACTTGCAGAAAATGAAAAATATAGCAAGGAACTTGAAGGAGAAGCTGAGACAGTGCTTTAAAATGACGAAACAGCTGCTGCCCCAGATTCCCCTACAAGTTGGGTGCATGATATGATCCATTATCTACACACTGGTGATTGTCCACATGGCCTAAATAGATCTAAAAGAAGATATTACAGATTGCAGGCAATTCCCTATGCTATAACTGATGGGATTCTGTATAAAAGAGATTTTAACAATGTTTTATTGAGGTGTGTATAGCCAGATCAGACCCAAAAGATTCTAGAAGAATTTCATAATGGACCTTCTGGAGGTCACTTTGCAGCTAGAACAACAGCTCTAAAAATTATGAGAGTTGGTTACTATTGCCCCAACATGTTTAAAGATGATCATGAATGGGTAGAGAAATGTTTAAAGTGTTCAGTTTTTGTAGGTAAACAGAGACTTGCAGGAATACCTTTACATCCAGTTCAAGTGGAGCAACTATTTGGCAAGTGGGGATTAGACTTCATTGGTCCTATTAATCCACCTTCAAGCCAAGGACATAAGTGGATTTTGACTACTATTGATTATTTCACTAAATGGACTGAAGCAGTTGCTTTGAAGGATGCTAATGAAACATTAGTCCTGAATTTTTATCAAGATCTAGGGTCCAAGTTTCGAACTCCTGACTCTATTATTTCAAATAATGCTTTAACATTTATTGGATTAAGAGTATTTGATTGGCCTGTCAAAAATAACATATTTCTGAATACTTCATCAAATTATTACCCTCAAGGTAATGGATAGGCTGAATCAACTAACAAAAATCTGATTAAAATCATAAAGAAAAATAGTTGATGAAAATCAAAGGTCTTGGCATGATAAGTTAAAGTTAGCCTTATGGGCTGATAGAATTACACCTAAAAGAGCAACAAGTAATTCACCCTATGTGCTTACATATGGAAAAGAAGCCAAGTTACCAATTTCAGTGGAGTTACCAACTCTTAGTTACATCAGAGAGCTAGAGTTACTTGAAGAACAACCAATGGAAGCCTGGCTTGCACAACTGATAGAACTTGAAGAAGTCAGAAGAGAGGCCTTGAAAACATTGGAAATACACCAGGCCCAAATGAAAAGGACATTTGATAAAAGAGCAGTTTCAAGAGTCTTTAAGGAAGGAGATCTGGTTTTCAAATGGAATGAGTTAAAGAGCAAACCTGGTCAGCATACAAAGTTTGATGCAATGTGGGATGGACAATACGTAATAACAAGATGCAAGCAACACAATGCATTCCAGCTTTCTAAGTTAGATGGTGAAGTGTTGCCAATCCCAGTTAATGGGATTCACCTCAAGTTATGTTATTAGAGATGCAGCCTTATGCTGCAAATAAGTGCTTTTGCACATTTACTTTAGTTGTTGTTTTGTTTTCCAAGAAGTGCTTTTGCACATTTTTTGGCTTTGTTTTAAGCAAGTTAGTTTTAGTTTCAGTTTTCAGTTTTGTTGCTGCTATAGTGTTCAATCAGTTTTGAGTTGCAGATTTTTTTAAGGTTCAGGGCAAAAATGACTCTATGCCCAATGGAGTTACAAAGGCTACTTGTTCAAAATTGTTTAGCAAGCAAACACCCCTAAGAGGTCACTAAAAATGTTACTAGATTTTTGTTCCCACTAAATTTAGTTAGACCTAAGTGTAGTTGTTCATGTTGGTGCTCATTTTTGGCCTGGAAGTAAAGCTTGCAGGTGGAGGGTTTCTTTTTCAAACCCTAGGTTTCCCTCTTCATCGGCGTGAGTTTGTGTTGTGTCTTAGCGATCATGTTGATAGCACGGTGTCTTCTTCCATCGCTGAGACTTTGTGCTATCGGTGAATGAGATTGTTGTTCTACCGATGGTGTTGGTCTTGCCGACAGGGGTAAGTCATGTATTCATCGACAGGAGTGGGAGCTATCAGGTGAGCGGTCAGATGTTGGGTCGACAGTGTAGTGTTTGGCCGATGAAGATTCATCGACGTGTGTCTTACCGAAGAAAGTGGGGTTGACGTTTGGCGATCGGCGAGACTTTTGAGATCGGGCTAGCAGTTGGAGGGTCCGCCGATGGGTAATGTTTGGCCGATGAGGTTTCATCGGCGTGTGTTTGGCCGACGGAGGGATGAGGCCATAGTTCATCGGCATGAGTTGTTATATCGGCGAGGGAGTTTTGAGCTGGGCCGATGGTATATGTCATAGCGATGGGTTCTTGGCGAAGGGTTGTGTGTCAAGCGTGGCAAAATGCTCGACACCTATCATGTGTGCGACCATGTTTATAAACTACTGATGTGAACTCCTCACCATGCATGTGGGATTATTCCCTTGTGTATTTTCAAACTTTGAGCGAAGCACTTTTGGTGGGAACTTCTATTTGAAGTGTTGCGACAGTTTCCATGTGGTTGCGGGTGGTTGAGGCCCTTAATGGTGACATTGTAGAGTTATGGGCGACGGTACAGGCGATCAGGTTGCCCAATTTTTGAGCGGAGGCTCCAGATAATGGCGCTTGGCTCGAGGCTCCTCTTTGTCTGCTGCATTTATTTTTTCTGAGCGCCATTCCTTCTGAGGACTGTACTTGGCAGAATTTTTGTCAAAGCCATGTAATTAATTGCTTGTGGTACACTACCTGGCTGTTATAAGCAGGAAGTGTTACCACTTTTTTAGAGGTTGTTGAAAGTTGAACATTTTGGCTCTGTGATACAAGACAGCTGGTTTTGGCTGCTCTATCCACAAAAAACTTGTGAGTTTATGTATCTCCTGTTGTATGTTTTTGTATGAATCCACTGATTTCATGGTTAAATTTATATGACAAATGCTATGTTAGCATGTGTTTTGTTAATTCTGTCTCCAGTATTGCATGTATCTTTCTTCTGAGTCTAGGTATTTAAGGAATGTTGAGACTCTAGAACATAGAATTCTTGTGTTGAATGTCTGATCTTTTAACTTCTGCTCAAAGGTAGATCAAACTGTTTTCAGATTAAACATTGGGAAGGGTATACTGCAGTAGGGATGCCATAAGTATAGATAGATTAACACTCTGTATCGGGAGATATCTGTAAGACAGGTATCATATGTATCCCCTTGAAATCCAGTTTTAGCTATTCATGCTGATCATTCACAGGTGTATGTCTACTAACTCCAGGCCCTGGATAGGCACCAATCTTGCTTTGTGTTTGTGTTACAACCATGTCCAGCTTTGTATCCAAACTTAAAATCAAAGTCAAACTCTAAAACAACCATTAGGACATTAGAATTAGTTTTAGGATCCTCAGTCCTCTGTCTACAACTGCAAATAGGCCCAAAGCTAGCCCCTTTGCTCTTATCTTTCAGTTTTGGTCTACTTATAGGAGGACTCATCTGCTTTCTGTCAGCATCCCAGCCTTAGTATGCACATTATCATGGGTGTTGAGTAGGGAATACCCCCTAGGTTTTGCAGAGCCTGAAGATGAAGAGGAGATAAAATATAGAGTCTATCTCCTACACTGTTGGCCCCTGGCCCAGAGATCCTATTGATCATTGATGGCTACCTTGTAGGGAAATCTGGGAATAAGCATCCAGTTTGGGAAAGAACCAACAGTTCATAAGGAATAAAAGAAAACTTTGAAGTTATTGCATTCAATGAACAATTGATGTCTTGATAAAGTAGAGATGTAATTCAGTTGACAAGATAACCCATCAGTCCAATCAGGGTTGATGAATCATCATGAAAAGAGAATCAAGTTGTCAAGGTATCAATCATTCAAGAAATACAGTTGATCTAACATAGTGTTATCTTTCAGGAGTTAGAAGTCAGATTGATTGTTCACTTGATCATATTTGAAGGAAAGAAAGAAAGATGTTTATTTGAACTGATTATTTCATGTCATATTTGGAACATACAATTCAATATCTGTTACTTTATCCTATGCATTGATTGAAAAATAAATACACATACATCAAGTGCATAAGATAAATTAACTGATCATGTTTAAAATAAGTGTTCAAATGTGTCCCACATAAGCCGTGGGAGTAACTAGACTGAGCAATGCAGACATGCAAGCTATACATCTAATGATAAAAGAAGTAAAGAACACGTGATAAAATTAAACATCCATCATTGCCTGAGCAAGAAGGTTGTTTTGTTGATGTTGATCTTCAGTCTTCATCTTCATCTCCTATCATCAGTTGAACCTGCAAAAAATTGGGGAAAGTCTCGCAAGAACTCCGGATGTTTAAAGTTATCATATGCTTTATCATGCAGACTTATCAATTTGTCATATCATGCATTTCATATAAAAGAGATACAAGTTGTGCTACAAGTTAGATATCATTTAAAGAAGATCAATCAATACCATTAGGTATATTTTTCATGCTAACTTGTTTGTTCACTACACAGGTATAGGAAAAGTAATGTTGCTGATTTAAAGACAAATAAACATGTGGAAAAAATGTGGCTCCCACAAGGGTTGAGCCCAACATGTTTCCTTTTTATTCATTTTGAAAAGGAATATCAGAAAAAAGATAGGATGCATCATTCAAAGTACATCATGCATCATTAATCAACTTACAAAGAAAGTATGTCATCGTGACATTTATTACAGTTGATTAAACACAAATCAGATAAATTTAGAATGCCTAAGTCAGGTTGACAAAATGCAGAAATCAGAATTGCAGTCATGAAAGGCATTCCTCTTGTTCATATCATTATCAAAATACTTTATTACTGTCATATTTCATGTCACATTTCACAAAAATCAGACTTAAGAAATGACAAAAATATGAAAATGAGATAAATAGCAGACTTATGATTAGAATAGTCAAGGATAGAAAGACATATATGCTAATCAAGTCTTAATTGCATATCAAATAGAAAGAACAAGCTACAGGAGCCATCATTTTTTCATATAACAGTTGGAAAAAAGTCTCAGGTCACACTAATGTATGTCATTAACTTTATCAGTCACATAAGTGTTTACATTGTTACCTGATAAAGAGTAAGCTACATATTAATGTTTACAGGAGACATACTTGTGTATCATTTACATGAGTTACAGGATACAAACATGAAAAGCATCATCTGATTATAATCAAAGGAGTAAGTAAAATGATCAAATAAAGGTGTTCATAAAGATTAGGTACAATTGAGACAAATGATACAGTCCATGCCTCTAGAAAGACAGAACCCAACAAAGTTTATAATGAAGAGCATCTGATAGGCATAATATAAGAAGATGCATCAAGAAAAGATCAAATGACTGATACAGTTTCAGGGAATCATCAAGTATTATTATTATTTCTCTGACAGAATGATAAATGTATCTACAGATATTTGATACACAACAGAAATCAAATGATGCTATAGTAATACCTCTGACTACTGACTGTCAAGTATCTCTTATTCATACTTCATAGCTGCTAACTGATAGAATGATGGAAGTGAAATAGTAGAGGATCAATTATATGCTATATATGATGCTACATTAATACTGCTAAAAGAGATACAAGTTATACTTTTATCATTACTTCTGATTGATATAGTTATGACAGGCATGTGCCATAATGAAAGATAGAAAGAGATCAAAGACATGATATGCGTGCTATAGGGGAATCAAAATACCAAGATAAATGTGAAAGAGCAGCATAATGATGATTGCCTGACAGTGAACCAACTAATACAAAATGGAATGCCAATTTAAAATCCCTTGTATATAGGACTGTCATTTATCTCTTTACAGAAAATGAATGCATATTGTTGCTTAGGGTTATAGAAAAAGACATTAAATATCACTCAAGGGCGTCTAGAAGTAGTCAAAGAGGTTACTGAACTAGAGGAAAATATTTCTGCATTGTAAGAGTTAAAACCCTAGCTCTAAACTCTTGAAAAGAGTCTTGTTTTCATGCACAGAGATGATGATAAATACCAGCAAGTAGGGTTTATTGCCTGAATGAAGATGCTCAGATGGAAAAGGTTAAAACCCTCATTTTCATGAAGCCCTAGTCTTCATTCTTTGCACAGTGAAAAAGGAAGTTACAGATAAGTGTTTATGCATCATAGTCATGTCTGAAGGTGAGGTTTTCTGAGATACCCATATGGGTTTATTATGAAACCCTAACATAAGTTTTGCAGTTTCAAGAAAAGAATGAAGATACAGTGGATACAATATATGTCTGTCATAGTCGTGCATAAAAATGACAAATATTATGCATTTTGAAGTAAAAACCCTTGCTACAGGTATGAAATCCTTCATTATCTTTTTACAGAGTAGTCGAAGAGGGAGAAAAGCATGTGTTTCCAGTATGGTCATCTGCATATAATGCATTTATGTGCATTTCTGAAGAAACCCTCATGACAAAATTAGAAACCCTTCAAAATTTCATATCAAAAGACCAGAAAATATGCTACACAAGGTGACTATGGCCACAACCATATGAGAAAAGTGAGAAGGAATTAATACCCAGTTGTTGCAGTTAAAAGAAAAACCGTTATCTTTTTTTATTTATTTTTTATGCATTTAGAGTAAAGAGGAGTGAAGATTTTACCTTCTAAAAGTAGAGGAAAAAGAATGCCACGACTGTGACCTCATGGAGGGGTTTCTTCCAGTTTTTATCATAGTTGCATAAAGAAAACACAGAGAGCAAAAGAGCATTGTCAAAGAAATGTTATAGAAGGAGCAAGAAAACCAAAGATGGTCACGACCATTATCATAAGAAGCCACAGAGATGATAAATGCCAGTTAAAACTCAAAACATCACTCACCGTTCTCTGCCGCCTCATTTCACTCTAAAAATGTAAGAAAATCATGAAGTTCGAGCGCTGAGAAGCCAGAGAGAGGCTCAAATAACCGTCAAACCCTAAGTGCCATGGAGAGTTGTAGAGCGGCGGTCGAAGGAGAAGAACAAGTGAAAATGACCAAATGATTAGGGTTTCTAACCCTTTTTGTTCAAAGTTTCTTTTCTTCATTGAATTTTTTGACTTTGCAAAAACTTAAATCATTGCCATATCTAAATGCAGACAGGGGTCAAAACTTTAAATCATAAGATCTCCTAGCAATCATGGTTAGGAAGGTCCGATAGAATATATATGTTGCATCTTGTTTGAAATCAAATGATGGTCGACTTTCACATGGTCGAGGATATTCAAAACTATTACATGGTCAAAGGTCTTCTTGTAGTATTTGTATAAGGTGAGGTGATCGACTACAAAATGGTCAAAGTAGAGATGCATGAAGACAAGTAGTTTTTATAAGGTGGTAGATAATGGATATTAGAGTATATGCTTTGAATGATGGCTCTTATGACAAGGTGGCAGACATAGTAGATATATATTGGGCAAAGAGAATATATTTTGCATGAAGGTGATATGAAGAGGATAAGGTACATTTGGCATGGTGAATACATATGGCAAGGTGGAAGAAGACGTAGGGTTATATTTGCATGGTGAGCATATGTGGCAGTAAGGCCAAAATTTTAAATTGTAAATGGAGTAATAAGGGTGGTAATGTTTGCCTTAATGCATGAATCATGCAATTAGGTATTTTTTCTCACAAGGCGCTATAAGGGTATTTTATTTTCTCTAAAGTCCTATTCTTTCTCAAATCATGCAAATTAGGCATGTGTATTTGGAGAGATAAGGAGATTTTATTTTTCTTTTCATGCATGATTTTACAAATAAATCAATTGTAAATAAATAATGAAGTAATATTCTTCAAATTACTTTATTATTTTTCACAAATTGTAAAATCAAAAGTAGTACAAGTTGTAACCAATAATAGAGTAATTATTTTAATTACTTTTTTATTTATTCGCAATCAATTTTGCAAAAGCAAAATCATGCAAATTGATAAGTTGAGTTAACTAGACCATCTAGGGGATTTTTGCATGATTTGAGGAGCATTTTGAGGGATCTTGGTCAACTTTTTGGTCAAGTATATGGAGAGGACCAAATTGAAGCTATTTTTGCTCAATTTGTGGTAGTTTGAACCCTTATTTTTGGGGATTTTTGAGTTTGCTCATGGATCACTTTGGAGGACATATTTTTAGAGGCAGCTAGTTGCAGTTTATTTTTTGCATGCCTCTTAGTGAGAGCAAAGCTATATATTGTAAAGCAAAACTTGTTTTTGCTAGTTCTTGCCTTTTTGCTCTTATACACTTTGAGAGAGAAGAAGGATTTGTAGCTCAATTTTTTACAGTTTTATAGAGATCAACATGTTATAGATTCCATTTTGGTGTCTCTTGCAATATTTCCTTTGTTCTTTGAAACCAATTAGTTGCCTTTCCATTTGATGCTAACTGTATGAAGTGATTTGATGAAGTTTTACTGTGTTTAATCATTAAAACCTTTAAAATTATTGTCACTCTTGCAGTATTAAGCACAGTGATATTACAAGTCTTAGGTTGTGTTAGTGAAAATAATCCTTTTTGTGTTGTGAGAAATCATTTTCCTTCATAAAAGGTCTATTTTCAAGCCTTCCTTAGAAACACTTTGTGATATTTGTGCCAAGATTGAATAGTGTGAGCCAGATTTCTGAGTTATATTGTGAACCAGATTGCATATTTTCTATCCATATTAAGTGCATCACCAAATTTTACAATTTTATTTCCTTATAGTTTCCATCTTACCCTTTTCCAAAATAGAAAATCATACATTCCAATAGAATATTTTAAGGAACCAGCCCATAATCTAGAGGTTCAAACTCATTATAGGTCACCCACAGCCTGAGTTTGTCCCCATGTTTGAAAGGATTGCAGAGTGTCATAGCTTTGCATAAGGGTGCAATCCTCATCGACAATAAATACACGCCCCAGTTTTACCCCTGGTACAGGTTTATGACGATAGGATGCCCCCTCGGGAGATTGGACGGGAAGAATGCGATGATAGGATGATAGACAATCTCACGATGAGATATGAATGAGAAAGGATGGCTAAGAAAATGGAGGATGCAAGATAAGGGATGGATGAAAGAGATTAATGATATGTTATGCAAGATAAAATGATAACACACACAAGTAAGCAAGCAAGTATGTACAAATCATACAAGAACAAAAAAGGTATCGCCCCTGTCAAGTTGTAAACTAATGATTAATTGATAATGATTGATGATAGTGTTTTTCATTGCAGGGAACGATATATCCCTAGATAAACACAAGGACGCGGGAAAGATATATCCCATTGATGATGATGATTGATTGATTTGGTTCACGACAAGATTAGGATCAAGACCACTGATTGCGATTGGATAATTTGACAAGATTGATTTACTCGATTGGTATGGATTAAGGATGGACTTGCATTTGGATCATCACTTGGATTAATTGGATTGATTTGATGATCGGATGTGGTGGTGCCAATCTAGGGTTAGGGTTTTGAGTCGAGTCTGCGGGCCTGTATTTTTGTTTCCTCAAACCCTTTGTCCCTTAGGTTTTGTTTTCCCTTATATATCATGCATTATATCTTCTATTTCTGCGTTGACCGTCTGCAGTAGGTTGTCTATTACTTAAGTTGCATTTTCATGCCTTACCATTTGTAGGTTGACCAGCCCCTATGCATTGTGTTACCGCTTCCTCCCATCGCACTAAAGGGAGATATTAAAAAAAATGCTAAGTCAAAAAATCCTCTATGCGACATTGAAATTTGTTGCATGTATCGGGTTGTATATGGCCGTTGTATCTAACATGCAAGTTCGCATGTACAAATACATATGTGCAAGGCTGGACCTGAAAGGAATTTTCAATCGGCCTTTGAAGATGGTGAAAAAATAGTTGTATGCTTCTTTTGTATATCGAGTTTGTATGTGCTTTTTAGATACATACCTGAAATATTCTACAGTTGTATATCGCAGATTCCACGCTTGTATATAGGGGCTTGCATGTATTTTGTTGTATCTGTTAGTAATAATTTATGTTTGGGGTTTCAAGTCAGGTCTCTTCCCAAAATCCAAAAATCTTGACACATTTTGGCCTCTACAGTTGTTAAAAATGCCAGAAATCAGTTAAGGTGCAAGTCAAAAAATGTTGTGGTAGGTTAGAAATCTCCATCGCCCCCTGAAAAATGTTAAAAATGGGTCAAATGCATAAAAAATGCATATCGGGTCACTGCTTCAGGCCACAGTTTCCAGCTTCTAAAATGTTTCTAAGTGTGGCAGAGAGGGTCTAATTATGCCAGTGCCGCGGGACTGCCAAGTGTTTAGCCACAGTTTAGAATCTGCGCCTTTGTTTTTTCTCCCCGCGGAAGACGCCACGTGTTAACAGCCGTGATGTCCCCTAAAAGTTTCAGCTTGAGTGTGGATGGTGCCACGTGTCGGCTTCCGCCAAAGTTTCTACGCAGTTTCTAAAAGTTTCAAGAGTGCCGCGGAAGGCACCACGTGACGGTCTCCGCCAGAGTTTCCGAAAGACCCTTAATGTTTCTATTATGTTTCATGCTGTGCCCCACAGAAAGCGCCACGTGTCACTCTCCGTTGAAGTTCCTTAAAAGTTTCCAAGCAGGGGCGGAGCGTGCCATGTGTCTTTTGTAATTGTTGTGGAAGCCGACAAGTGTTAGCTTCCGCTGGAGTTTCTTTTTTGTTTCGAGGTGTGGCGAAGGCATGGTCGGTCCCAAAAAGTTTCTAAGGTGCAGCGGATGTTGCCAAGTGGCTACCTCAGCAGGAGTTTCAAAAGTGTTTTAGTTTCTTTGGTGGCCGCGGATCCTGCCAAGTGTCAGTCTCCGCGGGAGTCCCTAGTGTTTCCTTTAGTTAGCAGTTGCTGCTGCGGATGGTGCCACATGTCGCTCTCTATTTTTCTAAAAGTTTCAAAGCGGCCCCTTAAAGTTTCTGACCAGCACGGAAGGTGCCAAGTGTCACAGTCCGCTATGTTTCAAAGAAGACTCTTTTGTGTTTCAAGAGGGTGCAGAGCCCGCCATGTGTCTACCTCCGCCAAGCTTCCGAGGGACTTTCTATGGGTTTCAAGGGTGCCGCGGAGCTTGCCACGTGGTGGCTTCCGCATGAGGTTCCGACAGTTGACTCTCGGCGAAAAAAAAGGAAAATGAGAAGCGATGGCCCAGCGATGGAAACTCAAGGTGTCTACATGGCATAGTCTAGTTGGTTTGTGACTTTTCAGCTTTTTTGGGGGCCGTTGGATCTCAGCGACTGGTAGACATGATCGACGGCCACGTTTTGAGCCTACAGCGTGGGTTTTCTAATGAGCGTTTGCAACTGTTTTGGCGGGAGAAACTCCATGGGCGCACTATTGCCACATCTTTGGGGCCTGCGGGTTGGTGAAACTTTAATGGTGATTGTTGCATAGGTATGGGACGATGATGGACAGGTCAACCACCATTTTTATGATGCAAATCTTCAGGCGGCGGCCCAGATCCTGATCTCACCTGCTCCTTCCTCTTTGTCCCTCTGCAGCATTTATTATTTTAAGCGCCATTTTTCACAGTGCATTGTATCTGGTGAATTTCTGGTGAGCCATGTAATTAATTTGCTGAGTACACAGTTTTGCTATAAAAAGCAGACTGTGTGACCCATTTCACGGTTGTTGAAGGCCTGGGCAATTTTTTGTGTAAATAATGAAGAACAGGGCATGATCTTGGCTGTTCTATCCCATTTTGGAGTTTATGAGTTGCAGCATGCATGCATTTTGCACATATGTTCAGTTTCAGTGTTGATTTATATGAAAAATGCTTATTGCATGTGTCTATCTGCTTGTTTCCATTTACTGCATTTTATTCTCCTTCTTTTGAATCTGGTTGCTAAGGGTTTCATAGATTCTAGGGTACAGGGTTCTGTATCACATGTTTGATCTCTAACTTCCATTCAAGGAGTGGATTAAACTGTTTTAGGTCAATGCATGGAGAAGGTTGCATGTCAGCAGGGATATCTATAAGTAGAGGCAGCTAGATACCCATTCTTGGGTGATGTTTGTAAGGCAAGCATCAGTCCAACCCCCTGAAACTTGAGTGAAAGTTGCAAACCATCTGCTGTATACGTCTAGTTAACTCCTTGCCCAATGGATAGGCACCAGTCTGTTTCTGAGTCAGTAGTTATGAGCCAAAACCCCTTGTCTTGCATCCAGGACATTATGTCCACCCATCTCATCACTTCCACCTGTTAGTTGTAGGAGTAGGATTAGGAACCCCCTGCATACTCTCATACCCAACTAGACACATATGTCCAAGAATGTTGCCCACCTTGTGATCTATCATGAAGATCTTGGTCCATACATGAGAGTATTCTGCCTATTTTTGTCAAGTTAAATATTTCTATCATTGAGCTAGTCAATGGTACATCTTGTGTCATAGGGATACCCCCCTTGGTGCGGCAGAACCAGAAGTGAAGGGGAGGCAGCTCACGCAACCTCCCGTAATCTCTTGGCCGAATCTGCCCGTGCATTGGAACTGGCAAACCATCTGCAGATTTAGAAACCAACAGTATCTTTGATATACAACAGGTATATACAAGTGGCAGACTTCAAAAAAGTTTTCAAATCAGGTTGAAGGCAGTGGTCTGGCCCACGGATATGCAAGGGGATTGTATGCACGTGACTTATACAAAGGAACATACAAGTCCCGAATCTCAAAAGTTATCAAATCTGGCGGGTGGTCATACAATGGTAAGAGTTGAAAAGTCAATGGCTTTTTTTTTGTATATCGGATTGTATGTATCTCTGACATACAACGGTGATATACATTGGCGACATACAACGAAAGCTACAAAGTTAAAGATACATGCCAGATTTCAAAGGATTCTCCAATCTGCCTCATAAATGAGATGACGTCCGCAGCTTGTATGTATGTGTGCATTGTATATGCCGATATACAAAGGAGGTAAGATACAACTTGGACCTGATAGCATTTTCAATTTGCTCCATAATGATTTGAAGTCTATGGGTCGTATATTGCATGTTGTGCATGCGATATACAACACAATATACAAGAGGAATATACATGCAAGCCCGACCTGTTCCCAAGTCCAATTTGGCTGATAATCTTCTGAGTTCCACATTGTATGTGTGTTAGCCATTGTATGTTGCATATACAATCATATATGCATAGGGGATTTCAGCGTGACTTAGCACATCAGCGGATACTTTCAGGATCATTCCGACAACCGATGGAGATGCAAGTGCTCAGCAATGAAGAACAAATCAGCGACTGTCACGTGTCCAAAAGCGATTGTATATACATGTTTTGGTATATACAAACATTTGAATGTGCAAGCGGTTATATGTATATGCATTTGAACATACAAAGGCAGTTGTATGTTTGCGTTGGAAAAAGGGCGCTTGTGCGGCATGTTTTCATTGGTTGTTGACTTGTCAGCGTGATTTAGAGCCACAGATCTTGGCGATAGGATGGAAATCAATGACCAGTTTTTAATTCTCAGAGAGCAAAGGATTCCCTGTGTTCGATGCATCATTTCAAGCAAGAAGAATTTCAAAGCTCGTAGTTTCCAGAGGTCACGAGTAGGTTGGCCATTATGACAGAATGGCGGAGGTATGGGTCTTGATTGACAGTCCAGCTACTTTCTTCAGGGGCGAAAATCTTCAGACAGCTGCACGACTCCCAATTTCAACCACTCTTTCGTCTATTTCTCTTGGCCGCATTGAATGTTTTGGGCACCATTCCATGGTGCATTGTATCCATCAGAGTTTTGAATTGACCCTGTACTTGATTTGTTGAGTACACATTCTTGCTATATAGCAAGCTGTGTTACTCATTTTAGTGGTTGTTGAAAACTGGACAAATTTTGGGCGGAGTAACAAAATACATTTTTGCTGGTGGCTCTGTTTTGGTGCTGTGTGAGTTTATGAATCATATGTTGTATGTTTTATGCATAATTTTGTTGGTTTCATGTTATTTTCATATGAGAAATGCTCTGTTGCATGTATTTAGTTGTTTGTCTCCAAGTTGTGGGCATCTTTTCCTTTGAATCTGAATAACTAAGGGTTACTTAGGATTTTGGAGCATGGATTTTATGTGTTGAATGTCTGATCTCTTACTTTTGTTCAAGGAACAAATTAAATGTTCTAGGTTAAACATTAGGAAGGGCATGCTGCAACAAGGATATTATTAAGTATGAATGGCTAAATACTCAATCCTGGGAAGTATCTGTAAGGCAGACACTACAAAATCCCCTTGAAACTCAGTTATTGATTCAAGTTTATGGTAATCATTCACATGTGTATGTCTATTGACTATGAGCCCAGATATAGGCACTAGTCTGATCTTGTATTGAGGTTACAACCTAAGGTCTCAGTTTTGCATCCACATACAACACACAACTTCAAACTTCAAACATAAACCTTTAGGATATTAGAAGTAGTTTTAGGACCAAAATCCTCTATCTCACAACTGAACATACACCCAAAGCTAGCCCCTTTTGCACTTATTTCACAGTTTTGTTCTACATAAAAGAGGATTTATCTACTTTGTGTCAACATCCCAACAAGTTTATGGATGCATTTCATGGATGTTGAATAGGGAATACCCCCCTTGGTTCTGCAGAATACCCTCCTTGGTCCTTCTAGCCTCAGGGATGCTTTCAGAATTGCAACCAACATTGAAAATAATAGGAAAGCATCTGGTAAGACAAATAGAAGGGATGATGTAAAGATTCTGCAAAATCCAAATAAGTCTCAAAATACTCAAGGTAATGCATCTACTTCTGAGGAGAAATTGGATAAAATGACAACTGTTGTTAAGGACCTAAGTTATAGAGTTGCTAAAAATGAAGAAGGGATAGGTCCAGAAAGGTAGGTTTACCAAAGACAAGAGAAAAGACCATCGTTGCATGATATGCCATATAACACTAATTGGCATAATGGTAAACCCATTCTCCCAAATAGCAACACTAATCAAAGAGCTCAAAATGTTAAAGAGACTCCCGATCCTTTGAAGAAGGCTGTTAACATTGTTGATGACACCCCATGGTGCATAATCTGTCAGATGCCTCATTCACAATCGCAATGTATGATTGCTCAATCTTTGTATGATAATGTTGTTGCCTGTGATGAATGCACTGAGACGCATTATATGGAGGATGGTAGTGTCAATATGTTGTCCACAAATATAGAGTATTCTTCTTGTGATGCTGATGAAAGCACGAGTTATGGGACTCAGATCTGCCAACAAATTTCCTATGATGAGGATGATGAAGATAACTATGCTTATGCTCAAGACTCACGCGTCTTTCTAAATAACTTTAGGAGGCCTTCTAATGAAGAGATAAGAACTCTCACAGCTGTAGCAGTGGCTCAGGTCAAAAGCAATTATAACCTTAGAGGTAAGGCTCAGGTAAGTGATCCACGTCAACCAGATGACACCTTTGTGAACCAACTAGTGCATAATCACAAAGGGGCTGAACCACATAAGACTCGATGGAATAATAATAAGAATAATTATAAGCAAAAACCAAGTTATGATTCTCAAAGATTAGAAAATAAAGTTCCCCAAAATGAGGATCAAAATAAGAATTCTTAGGTCATGGATGACGGTCAGAAGGCTGTTAAAATTAAAACTGGATCAGTTCAGGATAAGAGTAAAACCGCGGCTCAAGCTACAATTGTTATACAAAATTATGCTCCCTTTGACATAACTTGGGTTTTATATCAGATAAAGGTCTCTGTTCCATTGATGGAGATGATGAAAGTTGAAGAATTCAGGAATAAAGCATTGTCCCTAATTTCAGGTGTAGCTTGTCAGGCTGAACAGAATGTTGAAACTCGGGGTAAGAAACAAGCCTTGTGTATTGATGAGGATGAGGTCCCTGAAGTCTATCTAGGGGTGACAATGACAAAATGCCCTTCACAGGTTGAACCATTTTATGTCTCCCTTGTTATTAATGGAAAAGTAATCAAGAATTGTATGCTTGACTCAGGAGCATCAACAAATATTATGCCTCTGGCTATCATGCAACAAGCTGGATTGAAAATAGATAAGGCATGTGGAAAATGCTATGCAATGGATGCTAGGGAGGTGCCAGTTATTGGAATCATGAAAGATGTGGATTTTATGCTAGCGGCATATCCAGAAAAGACTTACAAAATGAACATAACAGTAGTTGACATAAAGCCACAATATGGTATGCTGTTGTCAAGAAGATGGGCAACATTGATTGGAGGAAGTATGCAGTTAGATTTACCATATGCCATGATCCCAATGAATGGTAGAGATGTCAAACTGGTCAGAGAAGAGAGGTCACTAGAAGCAGTTGAAGATCAAGATTCAGAAGAGCATATCTGTTTTATGGATACTGACTGTGAGAATTTTAGGGTTGTCTCAGATGATCGAGGGCTCAAAGAGAGAGATTTTTGCATTCAAGAGCTTGACCAACAGGGTCTCTGGACTATGTATTTTGATGGAGCTTATTCAAAGGAAGGTTTTGGTGCTGGAGTTGTGTTTTTGTCTCCAACAGGTAAGCTCCTGAAGTTCTCTTTCCTATTAAAGTTTGTCTGCACAAATAATATTGCAGAATATGAAGCTCTGCTACTAGGATTAAATGTTGCTTTGAAGCATGGGATTAAGATGCTGAAAGTGTTTGGAGATTCATAATTAATTGTTTCCCAGGTGAGAGATAAATATGCTTCAAAAAATAAGAGGTTAAAATAGTATAGGCATGCTGTATGGGATACAATTGAATTATTTGATGTTTTTTTAATAAATTGGATAGAAAGATCAAAGAATGTCATGGCAAACTTTTTAGCTAATGTGGCCATAAGGTCGGATGATATCACTCTGTCTGATGTTACAAATGTTGAAGTTAAGATCAGACCTATAGTGCCAGAAAATATATGCAGTTGGCATGTGTTTGATGATGATAGAGATTTGTTGAGGTTCTTACACTACATAGATGAATATGTGAACCAGGAGATTGATTTTCAAAATTTTGTAAAAGTTGTGAATGGAAAAGAAACTCTTTTGGGGAAAGAAGTGATTCAACTTAAAACAAATAAAATTCCCAGAGGACTAGTTGCTTTAGAAAGGGCATTTTACAATAGAGACCAGTTTGTTACAAAGGCATCTCCTACAAACAAGGATGACTTGGAGGAGATAAACTTGGGGACATGCCATGCCCCCAAAAAGGTATATATTGGCAAACAACTCAAGCCACACATCAGGAGCATGTTGATTGCATTGTTGAAAAAATATGTGCATGTCTTTGCATGGTCATATGAGGACCTAAAAGCTTATAGAGAGGACTTATTCCAGCATGAGATTTCTTTGAAGCTTGGAGCTAAGCCATTTAGACAAAAACAAAGACCTATTAACCCAACTCTGGCTCCAAAAATGCAAGAAGAGCTTGTGAAGCGTAGGGGGGCTGGAATAATTGTGCCTATCAGACACTCAACTTGGGTGTCTAATCTTGTCCCAGTTAGAAAGAAAAATGGTGACATAAGACTTTGTGTTGAATTTAGAAATTTGAATGTATCTTCTTTAAAAGATAATTATCCACTGTCTAACATGGAGACTATGTTGTAGAAGGTGACTGGTTGTGAGCTTTTATCCATGATGGATGGATTTTCAGGATATAATCAGGTGAAGGTAAAAGAATCTAAACAATACAAGACTGCCTTCACCACTCCATGGGGGACTTATGTATATGTAAGAATGCCATTTGGACTAACAAATGTAGGTGCTACATTTCAGAAGGCTATGGATGTTGCTTTTGCAGGATTGATTGACTCAATTCTGGCTGTATATCAGGATGATTTAACTGCTTATTCAAAAAAGGAGGAGCAACATTGCATGCATCTAGAATAAATTTTTATTAGAGCATTGGAATATGGCATTTCACTTAACCCAAAGAAATGTACTTTTGGGGTAATAGAAGGAAAACTATTGGGGCACATTGTTTCCAAGGATGGATTTAGGATTGATCCTGAAAGGGTTGCTGCAATTGACAAAATTCAAATTCCTAAAACTATGAAGGGCATTCAGTCTTTCTTTGGGCAGATTAATTTTGTTAGAAGGTTCATTCCCAACTTTGCAGAGATCACAAAGGATACTTCTAAAATGTTAAAGAAGGGTGAAACTATCAAATGGGAAAGTGAAGCAACCAGATCATTTCAGAACATCAAAGAAGCTATAAAGATGGCTCATGTGTTGAGATCTCCTAATTTTTCTAAGCCACTTCAGTTGTTCTCATTTGCCTCTTTTCACACTATTGCTGCATGTTTATTACAGAAAAATGAAGATGGTTTTGAGCAACCTATTGCTTTCTTTAGCATGTCATTGCAGGCAGCTGAGTTGAAATATAATATCATGGAAAAGCAGGCATATGCATTGGTTAGGGCAGTCAAAAGCTTCAGGTCATACCTAGTAGGATCTCAGATAGTTGCATATGTGCCCCATGTAGCAGTTAAAGACATTTTTACTCAGCAGGAAGTGACAGGAAGAAGATGCAGGTGTATTAACAAATTACAAGAGTTCAACATTGAGATACAAATCACAAAATTGGTAAAGGGACAAGGTTTGGCTAAGATGATGACCCAGTCAAATTTGGAAGCATGCCAGGTAAATGTAGTTCAAGATGAAGTTGTCAACATGTCAAGATCTGAATGGTACAAGGATACTGTGTATTATTTGCAGAATTTGAATTGTCCTTCCCATCTCGGTGATAGTCAAAAGAGGACCTTAAAGTTACATGCCATCAAATACATCATTATTCAAGGAGAATTGTATTGGAAGAATCCTGATGGTGTACTACTGAGGTGTGTGGATGAAAATCAAGCTATGGGTATTTTAAATGATATGCACAAAGGAGTGTGTGGTGGACACTACACTGCCAAGACAACAGCTCACAAAATTCTTAGAGCAGGCTATTGGTGGCCCACCCTTTTCTCAGATGCACAAAAGATGGTAAGAAAATGTGATCCCTATCAAAGGTTCTTAGGAAAACTTAAATATGATGGTGCATTACCCCTTAGAACTATAACTGTGGAAGTTCCATTTCAACAATGGGGAATTGATTTTATAGGGGAAATTTTAGAAAAGTCAAGTGGAGGACATAGTTGGATTTTGGTTGCTACTGACTATTTTACTAAATGGATTGAAGCCATTCCAACTAAGAAAGCTACAAGCAAGGTGGTGATGGATTTTATTTTGGAACACATTATTATCAGATTCAGAGTGCCAGTCAAAGTGGTCACAGATAATGCCATGTGCTTCAGATCTGGTGAGTTTGTTGATTTTTGCAACAACTATGGGATTAATTTGTCATATGCATCACCATATCACCCATAGGGAAATGGTCAGGCAGAATCAAATAACAAAAGCCTTATGAAAATCATCAAAAGGATGGTAGACAAGAACAAAAGGGCATGAGATTCAAAGTGGCTAGCACTATGGGCTAACCGGATGACATTGAAGAAAGCAATTGGAAAGTCACCTTTTGAGGTAGTATATGGTGCAGCAACTAAATTACCTGTGAATAATCTCCTACCAGTTTATAGATTCATACAAGAAAATGATGAAGAGATTGAACATTCAATGAATGAAAGGATAAATCAACTGGTTGCATTGGATGAAATTAGAAGAGAAGCATAGAAGACAAATATCAAGAAACAACAGAAGGTGAAATATTTGTTTGATAAAAGGGCTGTAGAAAGCAAGTTTCAGATAAGTGACTTGGTCCTGGTTTGGAATGCAAAAAGTTAGGATAAGGGCAAGCATGGTAAATTTGAACCCTTATGGATGGGCCCATATCAAATCAGCAATACTCATGGAGAAGATTCCTACTTTCTCCAGGCCCTAGGTGGTGAACTACTGGAATTCCCTGTGCACGATCAGTTCCTAAAACCTTATTTCTCATGAATGAATATCTTAAGTGCACATTGTAAATCAAGTGTAAATAGTCTGTATATACTTTGTATAGTCGGTGGTGTTTTGTGTTTTGCGTTTTGCCTGGTCTATCCCGGAGTGGTCTGGTTCTCGCTGTAGCCTTGCGCCTGCACATCCCCAATCAGAGCCAATGGTGGTGCCCACCTAGGGTTACGATTTTGAGTCGAGTCTGCGGGCCTATATTTTTGTTTCCTCAAACCCTTTGTCCCTTATGTTTTGTTTTCCCTTGTATATCGTGCATTGTATCTTCTATTTCTGTGTTGACCATCTGCAGCAGGTTGTCTATTACTTAAGTTGCATTTTCATGCCTTAGCATTCGTAGGTTGCGGCTCCTATGCATTGGGTTACCGCTTCCTCCCATCGCACTAAAGGGAGATATTAAAAAAAATACTAAGTCAAAGAACCCTCTATGCGGCAGTGAAATTCGTTGCATGTATCGAGTTGTATGGCCATTGTATCTAACATGCAAGTTCACATGTACAAATGCATATGTGCAAGGCTGGACCTGAAAGGAATTTTCAATTGGCCTTTGAAGATGGTGAAAAAATAGTTGTATGCTTATTTTGTATATCGGGTTTGTATGTGCTTTTTAGATACATTCCTGGAATATTCTGCAGTTGTATATCACAGATTCCACGCTTGTATGTAGGGGCTTGCATGCATTTTGTTGTATCTTTGATATACAACGGGTATATACAAGTGGTGGACTTCAAAAAAGGTTTCAAATCAGATTGAAGGCAGTGGTCGGGCCCGCGGATATGCAAGGGGATTGTATGCATGTGACTTATACAAAGGAACATACAACTCCCGGATCTCAAAAGTTATCAAATCTGGCGGACGGTCATACAATGGTAAGAGTTGAAAAGTCAATGGCTTTTTTTTGTATATTAGATTGTATGTATCTCTGACATACAACGGTGATATACATTGGCGACATACAACGAAAGATGCAAAGGTAAAGATACATGCCAGATTTCAAAGGATTCTCCAATCTGCCTCATAAATGAACTGACGTCTGCAGCTTGTATGTATGTGTGCATTGTATATGCCGATATACAAAGGAGGTAAGATACAACTTGGACCTGATAGAATTTTCAATTTGCTCCATAATGATTTGAAGTTCGTGGGTTGTATATTGCATGTTGTGCATGCGATATACAACGCGATATACAAGAGGAATATACATGCAAGCCGGACCTATTCCCAAGTCCAATTTGGCCGATAATCTTCTGAGTTCCACATTGTATGTGTGTTAGCCATTGTATATTGCATATACAATCATATATGCATAGGGGATTTTGGCGTGACTTAGCACATCGGCGGATACTTTCAGGATCATTCCGACAGTTGATGGAGATGCAAGTGCTCAGCGATGAAGAACAAATCAGTGGCTGCCATGTGTCTAAAAGCGATTGTATATACATGTTTTGGTATATACAAAGATTTGAATGTGCAAGCAGTTATATGTATATACATTTGAACATACAAAGGCAGTTGTATGTTTGCGTTGGAAAAAGGGCACTTGTGCAGCATGTTTTCATTGGCTATTGACTTATCAGCATGATTTAGAGCATCAGATCTTGGCGGTAGGATGGAAATCAAAGACCAGTTTCAAATTCTCAGAGAGCAAAGGATTCCTTGTGTTTGCTGCATCATTTCAAGCGGGAAGAATTTCAAAGCTCGCAGTTTCCAGAGGCCGCGGGTAGGTTGGCGATTATGACAGAATGGCAGAGGTATGGGTCTTGATTGACAATCCAGCTACTTTATTCAAGGGCGAAAATCTTCAAACGGCTGCACGACTCCTGATTTCAACCACTCTTTCCTCTGTTTTTCTTGGCTGCATTGAATGTTTTGGGCGCCATTCCATGGTGCATTGTATCCATCAGAGTTTTGAATTGACCCTGTACTTGATTTGTTGAGTAAACGTTCTTGCTATATAGCAAGCTGTGTTACTCATTTTAATGGTTGTTGAAAACTGGACAAATTTTGGGCGGAGTAACAAAATACAATTTTGTTGGAGGCTCTATTTTGGTGCTGTGTAAGTTTATGAATCATATGTTGTATGTTTTATGCATAATTTTGTTGGTTTCATGTTATTTTCATATAAGAAATGCTTTGTTGCATGTATTTAGTTGTTTGTCTCCAAGTTGTGGGCATCTTTTCCTTTGAATCTAAATAACTAAGGGTTACTTAGGATTCTAGAGCATGAATTTTCTGTGTTGAATGTCTGATCTCTTACTTTTGTTCAAGGAACAAATTAAATGTTCTAGGTTAAACATTGGGAAGGGCATGCTGCAACAAGGATATTATTAAGTATGAATGGCTAAATACTCAATCTTGGGAAGTATCTGTAAGGCAGACACTACAAAATCCCCTTGAAACTTAGTTATTGATTCAAGTTTATGGTAATCATTCACATGTGTATGTCTATTGACTCCGAGCCTAGATATAGGCACTAGTCTGATCTTGTATTGAGGTTACAACCCAAGGTCCCAGTTTTGCATCCAAATATAACACACAAATTCAAACTTCAAACATAAACCTTTAGGATATTAGAAGTAGTTTTAGGACCAAAATCCTCTGTCTGACAATTGAACAGAGGCCCAAAGCTAGCCCCTTTTGCACTTATTTCACAGTTTTAGTCTGCATAAGAGAGGATTTATCTGCTTTGTGTCAACATCCCAGCAAGTTTATGGATGTAGTTCATGGATGTTGAATAGGGAATACCCCCCTTGGTATTGCAGAGCCTAAAGAAGAAGATGAGATATTTATAGAGTCTATCTCCTGTACTGTTGGCCCCTGGCCCAGAAATCCTGTGGATCAATGATGGCTACCTTGTAGGGATAACTGGGAAGCATCCAGTTTGGGAAAAATCCAACATGATGAATGATTGGATTGGTTGTTGGTGATGCCCCGGGCACCCAAGAGCTAGGGGGACAAGGAAAGATAATGGTAAGTTAGCAAATAAGATGAATGGTGATGATGACGCCCCTTCAGGGGGACAATTGGTGTGCTCTCAAAATGAAAAGAGAGAAAAGGGTGAGTAGATTAAGAGATGCAGTTAAAGAAAGGACTTGGAGCTTAAGGCACTTGGAAAATGATATGTATGAAATGCTTATAGATGAAATGAAATGCAATTTGGTATGTATGATAGTGGATTTTGTCATCTTCTTATACAAGTTTTTGAAGTACTTTGTTTCATCATTGAGCTTTTAAAATGTTGTAAGAAAATACAAGCATCAAGGTATATTTAAACCAAGATGACCTGAGTATCTCTTACATGGATTTTGATATAGCAAGTTAATACAAGCATCTAGTCAAAATTGAATCTAGATGACCTAAGTATTACTTGCATATCAATAGAAAAGGATTGCCATGTTTTATGTTTAGACCTAGAACATCCTCAATGATCTTTTTTCGATCATGTCTTTAGACAAAAATCGTCACATTACTAAAGATTGATCCACAATCAACAAACAAATAAGATAATTATGCTCCCATCATAGCTCCTCTAGTTTTTTGTGATAGTTATGTTTTCTTGCAATGAAAATAGATACAATCATCATGGTGGTTGAGGTCCATTGTGTCTTGTTTATAGGTCTATTTCTTGCATCAAGCATGTTTGTAATGTTGTCTGTTGTCTGGTGATAGTATCATGATCCTTATTGTTATCCTTTGAGGTGCGTGACATTCAAGAATCCAATTCTCCAACTAGGTCAAGGATTTTACCCCCAGTCAAGTAAAGGATTGATTTATTGTGGATGAACTGATAATTGACATGAAGAAACGGGCCCTTAGGGACTGACCTAGTGCCTCGGGGGCGCATCGATGATGGCCTTGCCTACGTGACGACGCAGAGGCAACATAGTTCAGGGTGTGGACTTTGTAGACCTAAGACCCAGGCGATGGGAAATGGTGCGGATTGGATGGACAAAAGGATGGGCAACATGGGATGGAATGGATGGGAAAGGAGCCTCGGGGGCGCATCAATGATGGCCTTGCCTACGTGATAGATCAGAGGCAACGTAGTTCAACAATGGTACTAATGATGGGGTTGCAGATGATTTGATGTATTTGGGATTTTTTGGATTTTGCTAATGTTTTGATGTTTGTGGGAGTTTTCTAGATTTTGCTAATGTTTTGACGTTTTTGGGATTTTTGGATGGGAATTTGGATAGCCTAAATGCTAGATACCGACGACAAAGGAACATCATGGATAGGTAAACAGATGGGTGATAATAGTTAATAGATGGGTAGGTAGAAGGATAGACAATAAGAGATAATAGATCAGAAACGCACGAAGGAGAGATGGATGGGAGAATTTAGGATATGATCTCCAAGGACTATGTCGCAGAGGAAAAACATGTCGTACAAGAAATTGGACTCAAGATACAGCATGACAAGGCTTGCAATGATATGATGGTAGGATACGTTTGGAAGTATTAGATACATCAGGAGTTGTCCAAAGCTTATTTCAACATTTTGCCCCTATCTCTATCAAGATCAACAGAATGATTGGATGACAAAGTGGATTAAAGGGATAAGTATACGGACATAAAGGATACAAAAGATATGTGAGGAAGGGTAGGTACAATAACAAATAGGATGGGTAAATGAGACAACATGCCCCCAAGTGTAAGGTACATAGACAATCAATCTACGCATGATGCTTGTTTGCCAGGTTTTCATTGTGGTACTTATCCAAGGCGCTTGTTTGCCAAGTTTTCACCATTGGACGAAAGGATTTCTCTTTACTTTTTTTTTTGTTTCACTTTTTTGATAGGATAGGTGGATATGGATGGGAGGGACTCAAGTGCCAAGTTCCATGAAGGTGATAGTGTCCCGTTAGAGATTCATGTCAGTGCATGGACCATGTCAAATGTTCTCATAGATCTATGTTGGTAGGGGATTGCATGAAAGTGAGATGGAGAAGGTAGATAGCAGATTATGGAAGGTGCGATAGTGGATTATGATGCGGATTATGTAGGACTTATGCATGGATGGAGGGAAGGCTTACGCAAAAGCATGGACCATAGGGATAGGATGGGTAAGATATGTAGGATAATAGTGGAAGGAAGGGGGGGTGGAGGTATGTGGAAGTGTCGTGGGATGGAAGGGAACCATGACCAATGGTTGTACATACCATGATAAACATTGAAGCTTATGATGGGAAGGTGGTGTAGGAAGCAATGGAGATTTTTGCTTAGTGGATGAGTGATTTATGCATTTAGGGACCCACACAAACTGAGTATTTTTCTAATTTTTGCTTGTCATGTGGGATGGAAGAATTTGAGATTGTTGGATGGAATGGGATTTTTGGATGGAAGAGGAGAAAGTGGATGATTGGGATTCTTGAGTGGTGGATGCCTCATTTAACTTGATGGATTTTTGCTTAGGTACCCAAACCATTTTGCTTTTAGACTTAACTTGTGAAGGTATGGGCTTGGGTACATGCAACTTTTGTGCAGCTTCTGAGGTAATTAATTGTGGCTTGGGGACCCACACCTTTTTCAGTTTTGCGTTGAGGTGTGTGGGTGTATGCAACTTTTGATATGGGGTTTTCTTTATTTTTTGGATTGATTTCCTAAGGTATTAGGACCCTTAGGATTTTTGACTTTATGAAAGGATGCATCCCAATGTTTATTTTTGAATCCCATAGGTTTGGTGGAATGAGTGGAAGCTTCATGTTTAGACAATATGTGCATTTGTTAGTCATGATTCCAAATGTGAGGGAATGTGTAGATGGATGAATTTGGAGTTGGGAGAAGTGGAAGCAAAGTGGATGGAGGGATAGTAGGAGTTGGAAGGAGTGGAGGTAGAGTGGATGGTGGAAGGTGTATGGTCACATGCTTTTGACATTTGTAGGATGATGGAGGTGGAATGGCGACATATGTTTTGGGAATATGATAAGGTTTGTGATGGGAAGTGGTGGATTTAGAAGGCATGGAGGAAGTACCAACATCATGAGATTGCTTTTCTTGGGGATTATAACCAAGGCCATAAGAGGGTGGAGGGACTTCAACATGGATAGGCTCCAAAATACCTTGTTCATGAAGGCCTAAGCCTTTACCTTGATAGTTCATATTTTGGAGTATGCGGTGGACAATGGGATTATGGGTGATTTGGACACTATATGTGATCTCAATATTTGATGGGGAAGGTGAAGTGGTAGATAATGGTTGTTTCTCTCCTAAGGAAGAACATACATGGATGAAGGTAGTGAGACCAAGGGGATAGGATAATGGATTTGTAACATGGTCAATAATGGATGGTGGAGGATCATTAGGATCTTGATTATCGTTATGCTCACTAAGATCCAAGTTATTGGTTTGATCATATATGTGCACTTGGGAGGCAAGTGTGTCATCAAGGAAAGTGTGTGTTGTTGGATCATGGATAGGACTATGTGGAGGATGGATAGGAGTAACGGAGGTTTCTTGTGCATGGATGGTTATGGGGTTATGGATAGATGGGGTAATAAGTTCGTAACCATGGAATGCATAAAGTTGGCTAAGAGGATCATCATGGTTCATTTGATCATAGATAGGACCTTAATCATAGACGGGATCTTGATCATAGATAGAATTAAGTGTGATATGGATGGGATCAATTTGCTCATGTATAGGTTCTTCATCAATGATAATATCTTGATCATAGAAAAGATATAGGTTATGGATGGGTTGGATTTGGGTTTCTTTCTCATGTATGGGTATAGGATCAAGTTGTTCATGGATATCTTCTTCATAGGTAATATCTTGATCATGGAAAAGATAAATGTTATGGATGGGTGGAATGAAAGTAATTTGATCTTGATTAGGACTAGGACTTGATGTTTTCACATGCTTAGGATTAGGTTCTCGACATACCTCTTGGATTACTTGAATAAAAGTGATAGGATCTTGGATAGGCTTGACATGCTCTTGAGGGTTATCAATATGAGGGGATGATGGATCTTGACTTGGATTCATTGGTGGAGATTTTTCAATAGGCTCAAGGGGTTGTGGACTATATGATGGGGTTGAAGTAATGGACGTGTTTGAAGGCTCTTTGACAGGCTCTTGGGTAGGTGTTTTATGACATGGAGATGGTTGGTTCCTTGCTAATAGCCATTGAATCACATCCTTCATGAGTGTATGGGTGGATGGGAAATATAATGGATGGAGAATAATGGTAGAAGGAGTAAGCTTATGATTAAGGTTAGGATTGCTTGTGCTGGATGGGGATGACATTGGATGAGTGGATTTTGATTTCTCCATAGCTTTTCTTTTGTTGTTATATTTTGGAAAAAGTCTTTGGAGAAGATCGTTCAAGGATTCTTTGGTTGGTGGATTAGAGCTTGGGGAACTTGATGACAGTGTTGGTGTAGGACTAGTATGCTTTGGGATATGCATTATAGGGGACGATGATGGAGGACTAGTAGATGGAATGGTATATGATTCCAAACATAAGGCGGTGGGATTTCCCTTGTCTAGAGTATCATTAAGATGACCTGAGGATTCTACAAAGTTTTCATCATTACTAGGATACACAAAGTTCTCATAATCACTAGGATCTACCAAGTTCTCATCGTCATTAGGACCAAATTTTATGCCACCTAGGAGTATGTATGGTTTTGGAGTAAGTCTAGATTTGTTGATGATCACAACCATTTGGATGAATGGAGACTGGACTAGGTTGAACTTAGGTGTTTTGAATGCGTAGGAAGATGTATCAAATGCGCAACTTTGCATAGAGGTTTTATTTTTGGTTTAGTTCAGTTTGCTCTTCTTTTTGCACATTTTTCTAGAATTTTCCAAGGTTTGTGGTACTGTTTTTGACTCAAGTTATTGCCAGAAAACACAATAAATAAGAAGGTGTCATGATTTTTATTTATTTTTCTTTGAAACAAGTTTTTGATAAATGAAAACAAGCAAGTACAATCCTAAGGATGGCAAGGATAATATTTGTTGAGTTCCAACTTGAATTTTACCCCAACCACTTACATAAAGGCGTGACAGATAGTAACTTGGTAGCACTGACTCCCCTCCATGGCACTCACTTCTCATGCATACCAAGTTATAGTTCCTCTGAAGAGTTGAATTTTTCTGTCTCCACACTAAATGAGTGTATGATGTTGGACGACTCTAGAGGATTATCCTCCTGTGTCAACAAATAGGGGTTTTTGGCTTTCTAAAACAATTGGCTTTTTAGTTTGGGCATCCATTCAGGTGGTTATACATGCGGTGATTCACTCCAATAAGGAGGCTTCCCAACCTGTAGAGGTTACGCTCTATAGGGTTTTGGGGGAAACATTGGTCGATATAACACAGCAGCACCCGTTGTTTGTAACTTTCATCGCAAACACAATTTATTTATAGCGACTTGGAAGTGGCTTGGCTTTAGCCCATTATCGCTCGAGGTCGTCCCGCTTGGAAGAAATGAAATCCTAAGGACAGGCCTCTTCTAAAGATGACAAAGATTAAATGATAAGTTTGGCATTTTGGTGAGGGGAGAGCATACACCTATTATCATTTAAAAGCACGTAAAATAGTGGTTCTTTATCCTCCTAGTTAAAAGAAAAATAACTAAATGTGTTCAATCTATCAAGCACATAAGTTCTTAACAAGATAGCAATAACTTGGAAAAGATTTTGTTAATTTTAACCTTCTAACAAATCTAGGTGTAGATTGTTGCTTGAAGAAATAAAGTGTTACTTTCCCCTATTAAGCTATGTGATAGATTGCAATGCAAGATAGTAAAAACATAAAGAAATTATTCAGTTTTTAACCCCTAGGTTGGGACTAGATGAAAGTTGTGATGCAACAAAATGATTTACTTTCCTCCTAGTTAAAAACTAAGTGAATATTGTATGCAAATTGTATGATAATGCTTAAACCAAGCCTATTCAACACTTAGTGTAAAGATAATTGTCTTTAGTGGACGTTCTGCACCAAAACCGGATTAGTAGTCTCAATTGTTTATAGTTTTCTTTGTCACACGATATGCAAAGGGCCTTGATGTCCACCTGTAGTCCATGAAAACAAAAAAGAATCCAGAAGCTTGCAAATCAAATGTTTAGGTGAAAAACACATAATCTAGAAAATTTCATGGAAATATGATTTGTGATAGCAAAATAGATATTAAAATTGGAATCTACATGAAAATCTATGCTGTTTCAAAAAATATTCCATGAAAATTAGTTAAAAAATGCAAAAGTTATAGTTGTTTGAAGTTTCCAAGGTAAGGTTGACTTTGATTGATTATACCTGATATTGTTGACCAAAAAAGTTAAAGATACCTCTACCAATGAAAATTTTGTCGAATCAGCTTTCCAACAACTGTAAATTTGCAAAAATATGATGTACTTGCAAAAAGTTATGCCAAAAAGAAAAAAAATCACCTATTTGGGCAAACAAGGGCAAACCTAACAGTCACTTAACAACTAGAGGTTAGCAAAAAAGTTGGTCACATGTGTGGTTTGTTGCTTGCAGTCAAGTTTGTTGTTGAGTTTTTTCAATAGGCCCCTGGTCTTCCATATGACTAGGGGCTGAGTGTTTAAAAAAATAAAAATAAAAAAAAAATTAAAAATTAAAAGCTAAACCTAAATACTCTAGGGTTTGTTGTGCATTATTTTATTTAATTAATTTGTTTGTTTGTTTCTAACATGTTTTTGTTATTTTATTTTTGCTTTTTGTGGATTTTTTTTTGGATGTATGCTGGTGTGTGTGCAGGGTGGAGGAGTAGCGGCAATGGTGAGGGTGAAGACTAGGCGGAGGAGTGGCAGGTGAGCGGCAGATGATCGTAGGGAGGTGGACAGGGGTAGGGATCAGGCTGGGGACAGGGCGGAGGGGACAAGTCTGCAGGGTAGGACGGGGGGTCTGGGGATCAAGAGTCTAGGCGTAGGGCACAACACGGGGAGTGTTAGGCGGGCGGGGTAGATCGCAGGGGGAGGCGGGGCAAGGGGGTGGCGGGATAGCAGGGATGGCAAGATCGAGGAAGGGAGCTAGGAGCGGGGGATGGGAGGGCTGGGGAACAGAGGGGAGATCAGGGTAGGGCAAAGGGGAGGTGGGGGAGTGGGTAGGGGGGTGGCGGGGGATAGGTTGGAGGGGTTAGGGACGAGGATCTGGGTGGAATGGGGAGTTGGGGTGCAGGCAGGGGCTTTAGCCCCTGTCTGTTAATTTTTTTGTTTGTTTTTTTGAAATAAAATAAAATTTAAAGAAAAAAATACTGCTATTTTTTGTTGTTGCAAATAATAGAAAATAAATTTAATTTAAAATGCTGCCAAATATTTTTTTTTTTATTTTTTGTTTTTTTTTGAAACAAATAGGCCAATTTTTTTTTTTAAAAAAAAAATTTCAAGTAACAAAAACTAGAGATATTATATGTCATTGTTTACCTCTGAGGCCTTCCGGACTCAATGGTGAGCTTGGTTTTTGTGTAGGAGGTTGTTTGTGAAAGGTGATTCCCAGATTTATAACAAAACACGCCTGAATCTATGACAAAAACAAACTCAACAAATGCTCACAAACAAGATGGGTCAAATCACAGTGGGCGCCAGAAATGTTAGTGGAAAATGTGAACAATAGTATTAAATAACTAATCATCCAATAACTCAATGGAAATTGATGTAAATACAAGTAAACAAAGATTATACCTTCGAAGACCGTTTTACCTCTATGCTGCCATTGTTCACCTATCTGCTCTTGATCTTGATGGTAATGGAGCTCTCAGAAGTGTGCACTTCCTTGCTGTTGAAGATGACAAGAGTAGAACAATTGTAGGTGTACAATGCAATGGAGATGACACTACAATGCAATACTAATGGATATGGATTGAGTGAAACATGATTGGATGATGATTATCATAATGAGGTTGTGTGAATGCAAATGGAGATAACTTTGCCAAAGGCACGCTGGTAGGATTCCTGCAGAGTAAGATTACGAATGCTTGAGTGATATGAAATGGGTATGAAGACCTTGCTTATATAGGCTGAGGGAAGACCAAATCCAAGTGTCAATAGATCCATGATTGGAGGAATTATCTGTGAGGTGTACGGTTGAGGAAGCTTGAGGGAATGTGTGCCAATCAGAAGAGGACAAGTGTCCAAACCTTCTTCATGAGTTATGGGAGTTAACAGAATAGATTGACCAGTGAACTCAAATGACTAATTAGTTAACTGATTTGATTGATGAGTTAACTAATCTAATTGGAGGATAAATAGGACATGTGGGTGAGGGGATATTAGCTAATTAAATATTAGAATATTTAATTACATGTGCAACATGGTGAGGTGGAATGGTGAGGTGGATTTATGGAATTAGGACTTAGGGTAGAGGAATTTGAGATTAATTAAATAATTTAGGATTATTTAATTAGATGAGAACTTAGAAGAATTAGGGAATTTAATTAAATAAATTGATTTTATTTAACTATTGGAGGGATGTGAACCATTTAAATAAATTAGGATATTTATTTAATTGATAGAGCAATGAGAATAAAATAAATATTAAAATATTTATTTAATTCAACTTAGCCACATTTAGGTGTATACAATGGTTATTATTAAATATCAGTACTTTGACGTGTAAATGACTATCAAATTTAAGGTAAAAGGTAAGAGTTTTTATTTCACGATCACAACATCAAATTCTTATCCCCCTATTGCCATTGCAGGGTGCCTCTCAACATAATTAAAACCTCAAAGCTCAATGGAAATCTTTAATGGATTTAGGGTTGAAAAGTAGTTTTACACTACTTTGTGTGGATGTTTTAAGTATATTATTTTAGTACATGATTTTGATTGATTTGGTACTTCATTTAACCTAAATTCAATTTGATCTAAACTCTTTGATATGAAAAATAAAGATTGAGAAGTGGTTGACAAAAAGGCAAGAAGTTTAATTAAACTTTGCCTCACAAATTTAGTGCTCCTAAATGTTTTGGAAGAAACCACCATCAAGAACCTTTGGAAGAAGTTATGAAACTTATACTAGACAAAGTCCCTTGTGAACTTTTTTTTCTATAGAAGAATGTGTACTCTTAAAGGATGAGTGATAGAGAATTTGTAATGGAGCATTCAAAAACAAACTTTTTTATGGAAGATGTACTCTTTGAGGATGAGTGAGAGCACCTCAATGCTTTCAACATTGTGATGAGCTAGTTAGTGTCGTTGGATGTGAAAATAGATCAGAAAGACCAATACATAACCCTCACATGTTCGTTGCCTAATGTGTGGTACAACCTAGTTATGATAATCATTAGCACCATCTCAAAGTTGAAGCTTGAAAAGGTGGTGAGTGAATTAGTCTCAAAGGAGACAACAAAAACATCTAAATTCATTAAAGATGCTTTGACCATCAAATATCATTTGAAGGATAAGGGTGAAACTAATAATAATGACGAGCAATCTAAATCTAAGTGGAAATCCAAATCTCCTAACAAATCTATGGTCAAGTATTGAAACTATGGCAAGACTAGCACATAAAAAAGGAATGTAAAAAGAAGAAGGCTATGAAGGAGCTTGATGATGATAAAGACTCAAGAGCCTCTAATGATTACACCAGTGATGTGTTTGTTGTAGCCCTTAACATGCATGCATGTGAGGATGCATGGTTGATCAACTCTAGAGCCTCCTTTAACATGACTCCCATAAACAATGGTTTTCTGAGTATGAGAACTTTGATGGTGGGAGGGTTTACTTTCAAGACAACTCATCTCCCAATATCATTTGTCATGGTAGATTCATGCTCGTTTTTCAACATAGGAGGACCAAATCCTTTTCTAGTGTTACACACATTCTTATTTGGAAAGGAACTTATTATTAGTAAGCAAGATGAATGATGTGGGTGTGCAGGTGGTCTTTACCAAGGAAATATGTAATATGGTGCATGGAACCATGGTATTGACTAAGGGAGTTTGTTATGAATCTTGTTTCTTCTTTATGCAAGCACTATAGGATGTAATAGTTGTGTGATTCCTAATTCAAGGAATAACAAATCTTCTTGCTAAGAAGACAATGTTGTGGGATGAGTGTATGGACCACATTGGTGGAAAAGGCCTTGGGGCCTTGAAATGTAAAAACTTAGTAGAGGAGCTAATTAATTGTTCCCTATATTTTGACTTTTGTGAACATTGTATACATGGAAAAGCGAAATCATTTTAAGTTTTAAGGTTAGGGATTTTTACCTTTAGTCAAATTATCGGTGCATTAATCTCCCCTTGTTTCACAACACTTTATGAGAGATGGTTGTAGGTTAAGTCAAGATGAATAGATGAAGATCTTAGTAGACTACAACTAGGGACTCTAAGGGTTTGGTATACCTTGTTAGAATGACTCTATTCTTGAATATTCAATACCTAGAGATTTGTTTTATGCAATTCAAGCTCCTCTAACAATATATACTCTTCTTCTTCTCTAGGTAGATCCAAGATTAGAATGAATTGTGATATCTTTTATTGTTGTGTCCTTTAAAATGATAAAAGGGGAGACATATAAATATGAATATGAGCTTTAGAATCAAATCTAAGTTTTGGTTCTTGTCATACTCTAGGTCAAATACATTAGCTAAAACATTATTGCTACATAATACCTCTAGTTAGGTTAAATTGTTAACTACAAACAAGCCTTGGAGAGAAGGGAAGCTAGAAAGAGAATCAAAGAGGTGAGTAGACAAATCTACTAACATGAAGGTTGTTGGGTCCTCTCGCTACACCAAATTTTTATGTAGTATTTTCCTTTTTCGGTAGATAGGGTTTAAGGTTTGATTTTGTGTCAAGTCCTTAGGTTTTGTGGAATAACGGTGATTTGAGAAATTTTAAGTGAGTCTTCCTTAGTCAAAATTTGCCTAGATATTGCTCCTAGTCATCCCCCATGCCATTACCATATGTTGAAATGTCCAAAAAATCTAAAAAGTTATGTCTGGGAAGTTCCTTGTCATTTTCTAGTGTTTATAGTGTTTTGTGGGTTTTCTATCTACTACCGGATGTGTTCTACACTTCATATATGGTTCCTTATTCCTTTTTCCACACAAAAATCCCACGGATTTCATTAAGCCCTTCATCCCTTTCATTTCCCTCCATTTTCCCACCTTGTGGATTTTTGACTTCCTACTTGATGTGTTTTCCTCTTTACATCCCATCTAGTTCCTTCATCTTGTTCTACATAAAAGTTTCATGGAATGCCATCGAGCCCTTAGTCTTTTTTGCTTTTGCCCATTTCCTCCATTTTGTGTATTCCTGCTTGGCTATCAAACTTCGCATTTTAAGTTTTGGCATTCACATACCATCCCCCTATTTTTTTTGTAAATCTTGTTCCCTTCTTTCTTCCACTTTCCTTCACTTCGCCTTTCATCTTGTTCACAAAATTTCCCTCCCAGACAAAATATTTTTAAGTCTAGTTCCTACCCTTGATTCCCCTTTATTTTCCCACTTTTATTTCCTTTGCTTTCCCTTCCTTTTTTTAGGGACTCCTTTTGGAACCAAATTTCTTTCTACATTTCAACTTCTCGTCCCTCACCTTTTTCCCACATTCCTTCCATCCCCTTTGCAGAAAATCTCCTCACTTTTGAATCGCCTTCACTGAGCACATTTGGTTCCCACATCCATATCCTCATCAATTTTCTACAAAGTTCCTCTTGGTCAATTCCTCCACTCTCTTCTTTCATGCAAACTTTCTATAGGCTTCAAGATGTCTTCCCTCCACCCCATATCCTGTCTTATTGTCTAGTTTCACATCCAAACCCCACATCCCTTTACACCTTCAAAATCACTTATTTCTCTTTGCAAAAACCTGATAGCCTTCTAGACTTCCTTCATGCCATTTCCACATCTAGTTCCATATCCTTTTCTCACATCATTCCACTTGTTCATTTCCTTCCATTTGCGAAACTTTTGTAGGTTATAGGATTTTGTCCTTCCACTTTCATGTCCTATCTTAACATCTTGCTCCTTGATTCTTTTTTGCATTCACTTCATTCACTCCCTCCACTTCCCTATAGTTCCATAGTATTTTTCTACAAAGTTGCCAAGTTTACATCCAGTTCTGCATCAAATTTTCACCAAGATTCCAAACTTCTTTGAAACACTCCAAAATGTGCCAACAACCTCTCATATCACATTTAATGTCGAATTTGACTCCTTCAACTTCTTAAATGTAATTTTTCTGCCCAAATAATTGTTGAAGTTGTAAAAGCCAACCTCACAGAACCCAGTGATCACCTGCAAGCAAAATAACCTGTCACATAGAAGAGATTCGAACAACACACAGATATTACTCTTCAAGCCAAGAGAGTAAAATTGTATAAACAATAATGAATAATTACAAAGAGATCAATCCTTAAGAAAGGAGATCAAAACCCTAAAGTGAACCCTAGGATTTAATAGAAGAATTATTAAAGAGCCTAAGTTTAGCTTAAGTGAAAAATAAAGTAAAGGTGACTTAATTAATTAATCAATATGATTAAATTAATTAAGTAATTAACCTATTACTCTAACACCCCCCCTTAAGATGAACTTAGGGACAAGCTAAAAACTAATGGATAAAAGGATGCGGAAGCACCGTTTAGACTGCTGGATAAAAGGATGCACCCTCAAAAAATCACAGAGATTTTTTTCAGTCTTTGATTTTGGTGAATGAATAGGTGATTCTAGGGTTTTCAGCCCTTTTGAGTGCATTGGTGACGACGATTTTGGCCAAAATGCTCTGAAATTGCTATTCCCCTCCAGATCTAAAAAAACACTATTGAAACCTTCATAGATCTAGCTTCCCCAAACCAAATTCAGCCAAACAAAAGACAAATATGTCTTTTCCAGCTGCTCTGAATCCAATGAAATACTCCATTTTACACATAAACACACCCAACAAATGGCTCTTGCTTGAATTTTTCTCCAAATTTGAGAAGGGGCTTGCAAATCTGCTCTGATACCATGTTGAAGTTGTAAAAGCCAACCTCACATAACCCAGTGATCACCTGCAAGCAAAATAACCTGTCACGTAGAAGAGATTCAAACAACACACAGATATTGCTCTTCAAGCCAAGAGAGTAAAATTGCATAAACAAGAATGAATAATTACAAAGAGATCAATCCTTAATAAAAGAGATCAAAACCCTGAAGTGAACCCTAGGATTTAATAAAAGAATTATTAAATAATTATTAAAGTGCCTAAGTTTATTTTAAGTGAAAAATAAAGTAAAGGTGACTTAATTAATTAATCAATATGATTGAATTAATTAAGTAATTAACCTATTACTCTAACAATAACAATAACATCACACATCCCAAGGGTGTGATTCTAGTTACATATTCAACATCAGATGATGATAAGACACAGATCATCATGAATGTAGTGATTGATCTTCAACTACTATTTGTCTTTACACAGCTCAGACACAAATTTCCTAGGTTTTCATTCAGTATGTATTCAATGTTTTAACCTCTTGACATGCGTTGAGTTTCCCCAGCACCAAACTCCTGTAGATTAGGGCATCTTCAAAGATGTTCATGGATAAAAGAGGGCAGTGATGTCCATTGATCGACCAATTCCAATGCCGCAATACCTCCTAACCTTCACATTGATTCAATGCATGAGTTACTAATGATTGTTCCTTTTTTCTAGATTATCATTTCCTACAAGAAGAAATCATCAGTTTCTATTGAGAGTGGTGGATTGGAGTGCTTAGATGATCTCTAGTTCTCATTGCATAAAATGGATTGTTTTTCATTTGTAGAAAGGTTAGAAAAAGAGCGAAGATACCTTGTAATTGTTGTAGGCAAATATTTTGAGAAATAAAGAGGATGGTTCTTGTTGTGAAAGTTTTATGTTAATGATTACATTTGGTTGCTTTATATGAGTAAAAACTTGTTAAGTATAATTGTCTCCTGTAACCACATTATTTTTCTTAAGAGTACCTATTCAAGGAATACGGTAAACTCTTGAACACACATTTTCTATAGGAATTACTATTTTAGTTAGTACGTATTCAATGGATATGGTAAAGCTTTTTGAATTAGTAATAGGATCTGCAATGTCAGTTAAGGATAACTAAGAATGATTATATCTCAATGAGCACAATCAACTAGTTTATATCATTGTCAGGCAATGATACCAAGAATTAAACCGTTAAAGTTGTTATTGCTAGGATAGCATTTGTTGCAACATATTATTAACTTTATAATCCCATAAATTGCCACCAATCAATTCCTGGTCTCCCAACCCATATCTTCATCAAAACATGACAATTTTT
Organism: Cunninghamia lanceolata; assembly: GCA_027924645.1. Taxonomy (NCBI): domain Eukaryota; kingdom Viridiplantae; phylum Streptophyta; class Pinopsida; order Cupressales; family Cupressaceae; genus Cunninghamia; species Cunninghamia lanceolata. The sequence continues at coordinate 3,554,675 of BSBN01000942.1, forward strand.
AGAGCATAACTTAGTAAATAATCTATTATGTTTGTGTTTGAACTTAAGGGTATAAGGAATGGTTGTGAATGTTTTTAGTCCTGCAAATCCTTGTTATGTCTTCATGAACACTATATCTACAAGTCTACTAAGATACCCAAACTATGTTCCCTTGTATTTATCCTATGATTAATCATAGGGTGAGCTTCCTAAGTCTAACAGGGCTCAAAGTGCAAAAGAGGCTTATCCACCTCTTATTCGTTGGCCCACCCCTTCAATGATCCTAATCATGGAGAGATTTGCTCATGAGATTTACTATACATCTTAGGGATAATTAATAATAATGGGTGGAAACCTAAAAAAGGAACTGGAACAAATTGGTAACTCTGTTGGGGAGGATTCAGAGTTAGTCCTATCCTGGGTTATGAGAAATTGATGACTCTACTGGTGAGAAGACCCAAAAGAAATTTCAACCTTGGTGGTTTTGTCTACTCCAAGGATTTCCTCATTCTATGAGGTGTTGACTTTACAATATAATTTCAACACTCCTATTGATAGTACATGCCTATTGGTCATGCAAGAAATCTTCTTCAACACATCAGTGTTGCAACAGGTTAAGGTACATGGAGTTTTTTCTCCTTGGTGTTTCTTCCTTAAGATATTTTTTTTTTTGTAAGAAGTAATTTCCTTTTTCAGCATGTTATGAATTTGTCATCATGGCCTTTAGGTCAGAAAGATGCTCTAGGGAAGTTTCCCCATATTCACATTCCTACAATTGAAGCCCTAGGAAATATGTATATGAGTGTGACTCTGATTATTATAGTGATACATCCTATTCCTGCTCTAATAGTAATACTCCATCTCCATTCTATTCCCAATATCAAGCATCCATGCATAAGTAAAACAAACTTGTTAGGCAACAAAAATAAATTGAAAAACAAATCAAGCTTCTTGAATCCAAATTGCAGTTAGAAAAATGAAAAAATTAAGTTGCTTGAGTCTAAGGTGCAATCTAATGCGCATCATGTTTCCACAAAAGCCTAGTTGCTTGGTCTCCTTCCATTCCCCTTAACTCCACCTGTGAATAGCTAGACCAATCTTTAGTCAATTATTAAATGCAAACCAATGATAGCCAATGTCTACAACTAGATGCCTATCTTTGATGAGTGCGATCTTTATGAAGGGGATACACATGTTGATGTATTTGTAGAATTAATGGGCAAATTTTAGTTTGAAGATGAGGACATTTGGATGAGACTGTTTATCAAACCTCTACATGGGATGGCAAGGAAATGACTTAAGGTTTTCCAAAATACTTGTTTGCTTCTTGGAAGGACCTTGTTAATGCTTTAGATGAGAAATATGTAATTGATGTAGACTTTGTTGCTCATATCCAAGAGTTGGTAAATATCAAAAGGCAAGAGGATGAGTTGATTCTGGATTTTTATCAAAGGTTTATGGTTGTTGTGTCTTGCCTACCAGATAGTTATAAACTGAATGAGAACAAGTGCATTAATATGTTTTGTCATGCATTTCATCCTGGAGCTAGCCTTTGTCCACCTAAGCTCAAACCTATGGTTCTAGACGGTCATATCCTAGTGTGGGTAAATGTTGTTGAGGCTTCATGTGAAATTGAAGTCTCCTCCCTCGATGTTAATGTTGTTGGTAATGAGTTGGTTGTTGTGAACAACAATGAAATGAATGCAACATGAGTTAATTCAGATTGTGATGTAGGGGATAATGGTGCATGCCATAGTGAAGTCATTGCAACATCTAATTAGTATGATAGTGTAATTAGGAAGGTAGAAATTTGTGATGGTGCATCATGTGAGATTAGTGCAAATAATGATGACAGTGTATGCACTTACCTTCAATTGGACAAGTCATCAATTGAAGATGATAATGATGAAATACATGATGACCTTCAACTTGAAGTTAAGGTACGTGGCCTGGTGGACAAAGAGAAAGTTGTGTGCATAAATGAGCAGTCAAATGGATTAGTTGATGAAATTGATTATGTGGAGCATGTATATGTCTATGAAATAAAAGATGAACAGAGAATTAGTTCCTTTCTTGAAATATTATCTTCCTTTATTTTTGTTAATGATGATGAAGCTAAAGGCATTTGTTTACATGATAATGGCATGGATGTGCATGCACCCAGTGATGATACTATTGAGAGAAATGATGGTGCAAACATTAAGTTTTAGTTTGAAGGCCTTGCCATGGATGATGGTGTTGTTTTTGCGAATGCAAGTAAGGAAGTTGAGGTGCAAGAGCTTTATTATTCATTAGATGTTCTTCCTTGCTTTATTGATCCCAAAGGAGATGATGCTTACACTTTCTATGCTACAAGTGTAAAATATGAATATGAAGGCGTGAATGACTTAGTTTCTCCCAGTCATGAAGATTTCAACATGGAAGAATTTTTAGACCTTGGTTTGGAGTAGCCATTCTTTGCTGATCAGGATTGCATTGAAGACATATTCTTGAGCTCATTGGTTGAGCATTCTGATGTTGAGGTTGTGTGTTCTCAAAATGATCAATTTGCTTGTTTGTAGGGAGAAGAGAAAGAACAAATTGTCGATCAATTTCTTAAAAACAATAGTTTTATAGTAGGTTGCAGTGAAAGATACGAAACATAGAGACAATTTGAAGAAAATGGTTCTTCACTTGAAGTGCATCACGATGTTGTTAGTTGTGTTGATGGTTTGAATTGTGATGTGGATCATGCTTATGATTCAGATGTTGAGAATCTTAACAATACATGTGAAAGTGATGTATGATGGCCACCTATTGTCTAAAATTTTGATGAGAACATTTATGACTATGAAACTCTCCTTTATGATGAAGGTCACGTTTCTAATGTTGTGGATGATAGTGATGAGCCTGAAATTGAATCCTTTGTGTGAATCCAACATACAAGTGAAAACATGTTAAGAAGCAACACATATGCCAAGTTGAAGATCAACATGTTGCAACTCATCTTAAAGGTATACCCAAGCTCGAGGCATATTAGTTTGGAATGCAAGAAGATTTTCTCATTTGTGCAAATCAACACGATAGGCAAGTATACTTTTCCTTACCATGTGAGTCTAAAGCATTCTCATGTTGCCTTGATTCACATAAGGAGGTCGTATGATAATGTTGCATCTTTGAATGATGGATGTCTGCTTTCATCCATATGTATTGATGCTAACCTGGTTTTTAGTGTTTCACCCCTTGTTGTTGTAAACACTCATGATTTGGTATGGAAAAGGTCATGCTTCTACTATTTGTGGTTGTCATGCAACAATAAATTTGAGCCTTCACTCCCCAAGCAATCATCACATGATTAGGCATGCTTCTAGGAAATATCATTTATTGCAACTAAGTGGTAAGTATTTTTTGAGTTTGAGAGAGATCAATTCCTTCATTTAGCTTGTCTTTGATAGAGGTAAGTGATCTTCAACAATTTATCCATGGCCTTATGCCAAGAGTATTCTTTGTAGGGTTTAACCTACACTTGTTTTCAAATTTTGTTTATAGCCATACTTTTCAATGTATTTGGGGCCTTCATGTCATTGGCTATAGGTTGTGTGTTGCCTAGTGTAACCATGGTTGTTTGTGACCCATGGTGAAGTGTGTGTTTTTACTTGTTCCAATAATGGTGGTCTACATCTCAGAGTCTTTATGGATTCTTGCTATGTTCCATTGGAACATACGTCCATGAATTAGAGCCACTATTGGGTCCTCTCATTGCACCAAATTTTTATGTAGTATTTTCCTTTTTTGTTAGATAGGGTTTAAGGTTTGAATTTGTGTTAAGTCCATATGTTTTGTGAAATAACGATGAAATAAGTCCTTATCATTCCCCAATGTACTTATCATGTGTTGGAAGTTGTGAAATCCAAGAATATTCTAAGACTGGGAGATTTTAAGTCATTTTCTAGTGACGATGGTGTTTGGTGTGGTTTTTGATTGCTACTAGATGTATCTTGCACTTCACATCCAATTCTTTCTTCCTTTTTTTGCATGAAAATCCTACAGGTTTTCATTGAGTCCTTTAATTCTCTCATTTCCTTTATCTTTCCTCTTTTGCGGGATTTTGACCAAATATTGCTTGTGTTTATGTGTATTCCATGTTTTGTATCTACCTTTTTATTTTGCATGAAATCCCTATAGATTTTATTAATTCCTTCATCCCTTTCATTTTCCTCTATTTTCTGACCTTACAATTTTTGACCTGCTACTAGACATCATTTCCTCTTTGCATCCCATCCAGTTCATCCCGATTCACATAAAACATCCACAGAATTCCATCAGGCCCTTAGTCTTTTTCACTTCTACCCATTTCCTCCATTTTACAAATTCCTTCCTACCTATTAGATATGTTTGCATCTAGTTCCCCTTTCTTTTCTCACTTTTCTTCCCTTCACCTCCCCTTTCATTTTTTAGAGACTCTTTTTGGAACCAAATTTCATTCATGCATTTCCACTTTCGGTCCCTCACCTTTTTCCCACATTCCTTCCATCCCTTTCATGGAAAATCACCTCACTTCTAGATCACCTTCGTCGAGCACATCTTGTTCCCACATTTGGATCCTTGTCAATTTTGCGTAGTTCCCCTTAGCCAATTCCTTCACTCTCTTATTTCATGTGAACTTTCCATAGGCTTTAGGATGTCTTCCCTCCACCCCATATCAAGTCTTGTTGTCTAATTCCACATCCAAACCCTACATATCTATACACCTTCAAAATCACTCATTTCTCTTTGCAAAAATCTAATACCCTTCTAGATTCCCTTTATGCCATTTCTACATCCAATTCCATATCCTTTTCTTGCAATTTTCCACTTGTTCATTTGTGGAACTTTCCCAGGTCACGCGATTTCATCCTTCCACTTTCCACATCCACTTCCCACCTTCAATCTCGTAGTGTTTTTCCACAAACTTACCAAGTTCACATCCACTTCTACATCAAATTAAAGCAAAGATTACAAGCTCCTCTGTAAAACTCCAGAACACGCCAATAACTTCCCATATCACATTTAATGTCAGATTTGACTCCTCCAACTTCTTAAAGGTAATTTTCCTACCAAAATAACATCACGCATCCCAAGGGCATGAATCTAGTCACGGATTCAACAATAGATGATGATAAAACATGGATCACCATGAATGCAACCATTGATCTTAACTACCATTTATATTTACACAACTTAGATGTAGATTTCCTGGGTTTTCATTAATTTTGTATTCAATGTTTCAACCTCCTAAAGTATGTCGCGTTTCCCCAACACCAAACTCTCGAATATTAGGACATTTTTAAAATGATCATGGATAAAAGAGGGTAGTGATATCCAATGATCAACTAATTCCAACTCTATAGTACCTCCTAACATTCACACTTATTTCATGCACAAGTTACCAATGATTTCTCCTCCTTTGTTGCATTGCCATGTCCTATAGGAAGTAATCATTAGTTTCTATTAAGAATGGCGGCTTGGACTGCTCAGATGATCTCTGGTTCTCATTGTATAAAATGGATCATTTGTAAAAGGGTTGGAAAAAGGGGGAAGATACCTCGTAATTATTGTAGGCAAATATTTTGAGAAATAAAGAGGGTTATGTGTTGTGAAATTTGTGTTAATGATTACATGTGGTTGCTTTCTATGAGTGAAAAATTATCAAGTATAATTGTATCATGTAACTCCATTTTTTTCTTAAGAGTACATATTCAAGGAATATGGTAAATTCTTGAACGCACATTTGTTGTAGGAATTACTATTTTCAGTTAGTACATATTCAAGGGATATGGTAAAGCATTTTGAATTAGTAATGGGATCTATAATGTTTGTTGAGGATAACTAAGAATGATTATATTTGAATGAACACAATCAATTGATTTATATCATTATAAGATGGCACAATGATATAGGGAATTAAATCACTAGAGTTGTTACTCTTAGGATAGCATTTGTTGCAACATATTCCTGACTTTGTAATCCCGCGAATAGGCATCAATCAATTACTAGTCCCCCAATCCACATCTCTATTAAAATATGAAAAATCTTCAGAGTATAACTTAGGTAATATTTTATTTTGTTCATGTATGAACTTATGGATATAAGGAATGGTTGTGAATGTGTTTAGTCCTACAAATTCTTGCCATATCTTCATGAACATTATATCTGCAATTCCACTGGGGTGTCAAAATTGTGTTCCCTTATATTTATCTAGTGTGTAGTCATAGGGTGACCCCCCTGAGTCTATCAGAACTCAAAGTGTAGAAGAGGCTTATCCACCTCTTATTTGTTGGCCCACCCCTTCAATGATCTTGATCGTGGAGAGATTTTATCGTGAGATATAGTATACCTCTCAGGGATAATTGATAGTACTAGATGGAAACTTGAAAAGGAACCAACAAAGGTGATGTGACGAATGATAGATAATGACACATCTCTCACAAAGTATTGAAAGTTGGCCCAACATGATCCAAATATATGCATGAAAAACATAGTACCATAGATAAAAATATTGTAATAGTGTAATTAGAAAACAAATTCATTATCCCCTTGTTTATGGGAAGATTCGGACTCATCCTTTGCACAATCTAAGGGAAGATGCAAAATGGGTTCCCCCAGGTGAGGGATGGTTCAAGTTAAATTTTGATGGAGCGACGAAAGGTAATCCGGGGATCTTAGGGGTAGGTTGTATTATCTGAGACAACAAGGGGACAATGGTAATTTTAGTAGCAAAGAAACTAGTAGTGGGTACAAACAACGAGGTAGAAGCACAGGCACTTTTGTTAGGTCTCCAGATGGGGGAAAGGTTGGGAATCAAAAGGTTAATTCTAGAAGGAGATTCCCAGATTATTATAAATGGGATAAGGAACTATGCCAAAGACAAATTGAGTCAGAAATTGAAAAATATCCTAAGGTTATGCATGGCATATATAAATGAACTTGAAGATTTTGAAGTTGGCCATGTCTAGAAGTAGATGAGCTTGCAAACGTGGCAGTGAAGATGCATGACAAGGTTTTTGTGACAACTAAGTGAGAAGAGTGGGAGATGCTTAAGCTTGATGATTAATTATTGCTAAAGAATGACCAAAGTATGTGAATTAATGGTGTATGGAGCTAGTTAAGTGTGAGAGTTGATGGTGTGATGTAGAGGAGGGATGAAGTGATGCTGGTGAAATCATGACAGGGAGTCGAAGACTAATTTATAGTATGTTGCCAAACAAAACGATGGCATCAAGAATGTATACCCCATTGAGATTGCAGGGAAGGAGTAGACAGATGTCTTTTAGAGGAGTAATTTTGAAGAAAAGACTTAAGATCTTCAAAACAAGGTCAAGCATTGTGTTGCTAGGGATTAAAATGGTGTTGGGGATGTGTATGTCTTGGTGGCCAATAGGTATAAGGTAAACATTGATGTGGTCTCCATGTTTACTTTTGTTCTGCTTGATTTCGGGGAAGATAAAGATAATATCGAGGCTATTTTGAAGACTTTAGTCTACTCAAAATGGTGTGGGGGATTGAATGAATTCATGGAAATGGCGGTGTTGGGCTTGGGATTTCTTCCAGACCAGGGGGTGTGGCCAATGCTTCTGTCCAAGTATAATGGGCCATGGATACCCTTTGTGGTTAAGGTTGTCAGTTTCATTGTTGAAGCGAGAAGGGCAAAGGCTACCTAGGGATTAAATTCCTGAAGAATGTGACTGGGGTGGCGGGTGAAACTTCAATGTACTAATCATTTGCACTTGTTCCAGAGGACTCGATAGAGGAGGAGAGTGATGAGGGACTGAGTGGCATGGCTGGGGATGTAGGGGAGATGATGGTGATTAGGTGATAGGGCTAAAATATGAAATTTGGTAATAGGTATAATATCCTATGTTTGTAATAGTATACCACCCATAATGGGGGTCTTTTGCTTAGATAGTTCTGGACATAAACATAATGTAAACAACTATATTACTACTAATAGAAGAAATCTGGTTAATTATGTATTTGGCCCTCTTTGGATCAACCTGGTTCTCTATGCTTTTTCCATTTTGGTTTATGGGTAGGCCCCCTATTGGCCAATTCATAAATTAAAAAATCTATTATAAATAAAAGTAAATGATTATATTACATACTTTTTCTTATCTGGATAACTATGAGAATAACTTAGCATCTCTAATTATTAGTGTTAGGTTGAGTTCAATTAAAAGGTGCTAGGACAAGTCCTACGGGCCTAAAAGGTAACAAGTTTTCCAATCTTTTTGTAAAAATAAACCATTAGTAAAATAAAATTCCTAGCATTATCAATGGGAGCACATGGGAAGGAATGGGGTTACCATTCATGTCTTGTTGAGGTGGTTATGTGAGTAAGTAGGAGGTCATGTGTCTTCATCATATTAGATGAGGATGTGTGACATATCACTCCCGTATAAGACTTCCTCTTTTATCTTAGAAAGGGTAATCTTGTTCATTCTTATTTTTCAACTTAGAAGATTTGAGAAAAAAAAAAGAGGGCTCTCAAGAAAAATTCTTCCATTTTTGTGTAAATGTTAAGAAATTAGAGGATTCCTAGGTGTGAATTTGGCCTATGTATGCTTCTAGAGAAAGAGATTCATCCAAGTAAGAAAGGTCTTTCATCTATTTGCAAACTACCTTAAGAGGTAAGCTCCTTCATCTCCATACTTTGTTTTTGTTGCCTTCTTGCATGTGTGTATGAGAAAAGAGAGTGTTAAATGTGTTGTGTTGAATATCATTGGGGTCTTCTGTGTGTTGTGTTTTTTTGCACATTCAAGGGTAAGTTGATTACGAGTGGTCTTCTTTGGGAGTAGGAGTGTGATGAATACACAAGTCTCCTAGTTGATTTTCTTGTGTTGCATGAAAGTTGCATGAGCAATATTATTGTTGTTTTGAGTGGGAAATTGAGGACTACAACCCTCTACCTTTCCCAATGTGATTCTTTTATGTGTGTGATGCAGTCAAGACCAGGGGGTTTTATCAAACTACCCAATCATGCAGCCAGTAACACACAATGAAAGCACAGATTCATTCACAAATATGAAACTATTTTATTAACTTAAAAAAAACATCAACATTTGTAAATTCATTGGCCTTCAAAGCTTCAACATTAAGCATTATACTGCAATATTCAATCGAACATGTACTTACAACACCAAATCATTCTCCAACTAATATAGAGATCACCCCCAATCTACTATCGTCTTGCCTATGTTCTGAAAGGAATAACTACAATAATCACCCACCACCAACCCCCTCCTTTGAATAAGCCATGGCTTCCATTTATGCATAGATTGGAAAGGGAATTGAAAAGTTGATAGTTGCATAACAGTTATAGAACAGTTGCCAAGTAGTTGATCAATTATAAAACATAATCGCCACAAAACTTGACACATGCCATGTCTAGAATAATCCTCCTGGTTATGAAAATAAATGCTTATTTCATTAGGACCCCTTTATCTATAAAACATACTACCCTCGAACTAAGTCAAAATGTCTTCATTGGTGTTATCGATAAAAATTGTACTTCTCAAACTTAAAGGTTTACCGACACAAGCTATCAGCTAAATCATTGGTTCGCAAACTAAAAGGTTTGCCGATACAAAGTCATAAGCCTTTAAGCTCCTTTTATTAGTGACTTTGCAAGTTCAGGAACTTAGACATTCCCCGATACATCTTGTCGGTAAAAATACCATTTGCAAACTTAAATTGTGCCGACACACGGTTTATCAACAAATCTTCAACCCCACGAACCTTGGACTCAACCATCAATTGCTTTTATGAACTTTGAGTGTTTTAACTTCAACTTTATTGCTAATCGGCGAATTAAAGAAATTGCGAACTCCACTCCTTAAAGCCTTTATTGGTAAAATGGCTTATCAACAAACCTAAGGGTTCACGAACTGGTGATATTTCTGAGGGAGTTCTCAAACTGTAAACTTTTTTGATAACAAAGAAAACACTCTTCCAAATGCTCTTCAAAGGTTTGATTAGTAATTCGTACAATCGATGAACTGAACAGTTCGCGAACTGGATAATTTTTTGACTTGTCATAACTTAGCCATTTTCATCCAAATTTCCCCAAATTGGAATTGGAGATACCCAATTGGATCTTCTACATGATGATGCTCTTAGCTTGGCCAAATAAATCTGAATTTACTCCAGAAACACACAACTGACACTGCAAAGAAAACATAAACCAAAAACCAACTTAGAAAATAAAATATATTTTTGGTGACACAGGATTGCTAGTGAACTTGGATGCTCCTGCATCAGAAACGTCGGGTAAGTGAAATGTTCCATGAGTTGGAAAACTCATTAACATTTGAAAATGCTTGGAATGGTGATTCCATGCTTTTTCTTTATCCAAACCTCCTCTTTATCTACTTGACCTCTCCTCTTCATCACTTGCTAAAATACTCCAACTCCAATTACACCTCCTGGGCTACACCTCTCTTGAGACAATTCCAAGTATCCAAACTATGACTAGTGTTGTTTCCTCTCCAAACCACCACTCCTTTGTTTAGAACTCACAATCTTCACCCCATTGGCCACTACTTTATGTCGTTGTTGCACAAAACCAATACCACTCTCTTTATCTTCAACCACAGTCTCCTTCATGGGAACCTTCATTGAGTCATTCCCAATCTCTCTTGTCACCTGTAGCAGCTGTTTGTTAGAGTTGCAACAAACTATTGAACTGCTTTCTTTCACCTTATGCATCTTCTCTTTTACTAAACTCAACACATGCTTATGCCCATCCTTCACAATGGTATACAAATTCCTTTTACCATTGTAGATTTCTTCCCTAATGTCACGTCTCGTACTTTTCATACTTGATTGAATGGTTAAATGCAATAATTACATTGTTGGTTAAATTTGATCGCTTCGGCTATATTAAGACTAACTTATTGATGGTTCTATGAGTTTGAGTTTTGCAGTCTTGTCGAAGACAAGGACATGGTTCAGGTAGGGGGGTTCTAGCTTCGTGGCAACAGATGTTGGGTTTTATCTGGTGTTTTCACACACTCACTTAGATTGCATTGCATGCATGTTTTAATGAATGTTTATTTTGACGAGTGCATCAAGCTTTGGTGAATAAATGCATTTCATTCTTGTTCGTTCAACATTTTTTTACGAATGTTCGCAAATTTCTTGTTTGGATCTGTCTTCTTCTTGCTTGTTTCAAAACAAAATCTGATACCTATAAAGTTAAAGAAAACTAGTTAGAATTTCTGAAGGATCTAAACAAAAATATATGGAATTAAAAATGATAACTTTAGAAAAATATATTTATACCTATTTCATTTATACATTCAAAGGAATCTAAAAAAAAACTAACGTTAGTTTATTAATTATAAAGTATTTACAAATAATTAAGTATATAGAATCGAAAATAATATGAAAAAAGTTAATAGGATATTTGTATATATATATATTTAAATTATTAAATTAATTGCTTATTTTGTTTATATATATATATATATATATATATATATATATATATATATATATATATATATATATATATATATATATATATATATATATATATATATATTCAATTGCAAAGTAGCAATTATGATTTTCATATTTGCATAAAAAGGAAAACAATAGAATCTTAGATTTATATCTTTCTTTTCTAATTAAGGAATCCAAATAAAAGAACTTGGAGTTTTATTTTTTTTAGTCTTATTTATTAAGGGATTGCATGATCGACATGCAAATGAGGGGGAAAAATACTAACACTTAAAATTTTGCATGGACAGGGAGGCAAAAGAATAATTAGGGTTAAAAAAAAATATTAAGACAATATAAAAGAAAGGTAGGGTAAGAAAATAGGGGGATGGATGACAGAAGGGAAACCAGAAACAAAAGGAGCGAACTAGTATTCAGAGAGATCGAGATTAGGGAAGATTGTCAAGAATAACATCATTCTCCAGATCGGTCTAACTGGAATAGGTATTCCTCTTTAAAAGGTTATATTGAATGCCAATCTCTGTCTAGGGAATGCCATTTGCTATTTGTTTTTTATATGTCTTTACTATATAGGTAAGACCATTTACTGTATACCAAATGCCTTTTTACTGTAATATGATAGCCAATCCATTATATAGAGATAGCCGATTCCTTTTGCTTACCCATCAATGTTTATTGAGAGCCTTTTTGAGGATATCATTTAAATCAGCAATCTATTTAGGAGAATCGACCTCTTCTATTATAAACATTCTTGTATTATTAAAACATTCCCTGTATAACATAAACATTCGCTTTGTAATATAAAACAATCTCTGAGTAAGGTAAAAATATTCCTTGTATGTTTATAATAAATCACTATTATTTATGTCATTATTGCATGATGAAATACGTTTTCTGTATATTGTAACTCATCTACTGTTTAGTTATGCCAATTTCTCTGTCTCTTGAAAGCCATATACTTTTTATTGTATGCCGATTTCTGTAAATGGAACATCGATTACTGTTTTATTTTGATGCCGATATCGGTTTAGAGTATGCCAATTACTCTTAAAAGAATACCAATCATTATTAATAGCGATGTCGTACTACATTATGAAAGTTGATTCACTACATTATGCGGACCGAATCTCTGTCTATTTGCAAGCCGTCTTCTATCTTTTTGAAAGCCGCTATACTGTTAGTAAAGCTGATTCTAGTTATTAAATGTCAATTTCTATTTTTATTTGGTATGCATTTAGATGATATCATGTAAATCGATGATCTCTTTAAGAGAATCGGCCTCCTTTATCAAGCCATTCTCTGTATAATATAAAACGACCTCTGTCTGAACAAAACAATCCTTGCATGATTTAAAACGTCCTTAATATGATATAAATCATTCTCTTGTAAATTAAATCATCTCTGAATAATATAACACTCTCTGTATATGTACAAAACGTTCCCTAGATGTTATATGCCGAATCATTGTGTGTTGAAAGTTGTTTCCTATATTAGAATGTCGTTCTTGTATAATATAAACATTCCCTGTATAATATAAACCGTTCTCCATATGATGCAAATCTAGGAAGTGAATAGATCAAATCAAATCGTATCAAAAATTGTATTGAATTGTTTGACCATTGAAGTGGATGATATTTAAAATTAGTGAAAGCTCTAAATTAGCTAACTAAACTTGTTTAATTCTGACCCGCTGATCTCGTTAAAAAAAATGATATGACTAAACAGTTAAACCGATTCATTATTTTTCTTTGAAAGATCTTACAATCATGATGAAATTTTAATGTTTCTTTCAAGGAAGTATATTGGAAACAAATAGTGTTATCATTATGTACCTATGTATGAAAACACTTATGAAATTATAGTGGGATTAACTTTCTTCATTTTTAATGATCATTAACTTAGAAGTATTACCTATACAAAGTCGGTTAGGTAGAAAACCATCTTGTTCTTTATTAACGCAACAATCATTGTTTAGAACTTTAGTCATCATAGAAGCAATTAATATCTTTTGGAATCAAATAAACTTCTAAATTATACTTAAATGAATCATTTTTTCTCTTATACTTATGTTTGCTCAAATAGAGTTTATTTTTCTTCTTCTTCTCATTGAATTGTGTCATGAAAAGGAAATGAGTAAAAATCTCTTCGTTGTCTTCTTAAAAGTTTCCATCAAATGATGATTATTATGTTTGGAGTGAGATTGTTTACTTTGTTTGCTTATCTTCATCACTTGGTTAGAATATTGGGAAAGATTGTCTTTCGAGACGGGTGTCAAATATGGGATAATAGGGGAGTAAGTTTTCTTTTTCAAAACTTACATACCGTTACATCGATTTAAATGCTTTGGCCAAAGCGATTGGAATGTTAGAATAGACACATTCACCATTGAAAAAGATGGATAATTGCCTAGTTTATGTTATATTTTTCCCTGTCATATCCTATTGATGTGATTCTGCATTCATGATAGTAGTGCATGTAGATCGATAGGCACACACCAGATTCCACCCTGCACTTGTTTACAGGTTGCTAGGCCCTTTGAGCAAGGTCGGGTATTCCTCTGTTAAGAGATTTCGGGGAAGCGCAATGCTTCATGGTTGGGCAGAAAAGTGCTTGAACCATGTTCTTGTCTTTTGATGCAGCAGATGGACGGTTGGTCGACGGAGGTCGAGGACTACTCTTTGGATTGATATGATATTAATCAACTTGTACTTCTATTGTTTAAAGATTTGTAAGGCTTGATGCCCTTATTGAAATTTGTAATATTGTTTAATGACATACTCTGTAATCGACTTCAGATATATCTATATGTGTTGTAATCATGATTGCACTTCAAACTTATGAATATAACTATTGTTTTTTATCTCTAGAAATATCAAATTTACTTTTCGACTGAATGAAAATGGAAGTTAGTTTACTTTACTTTGATTTACTGCAGTAATTATGTTTAACTCTAGTTTTGAGTGCTTGTTGGAAAAATCAGTACTTTACATTTGGTATAAGAGCGATGGTTCTACTCTAGGCCTTTTTGGAACCATTATGCGAAAATTGTCAACTCTTTGCAGATAGTTCATCATGAACACTAGAAATTTTGGACGTAGGGCAGCAACCCTAGGATTTGGCAATAATCCCGATACTGGAAACAATGAAGAAGCCAATGTTGGGAACAATGCTGGCGCTGATGCAGGAGGGGCTAATGTTGGGAATAATAATGAGGGAAACAAAAATGAGGCAAACAATAATAATAATGATGGACAAAATAACCAATTGACTCAAATCCTAGCTCTTCTGACTCAGCAAGGAACCTGAATGAACACTATGGAACATGAAATTAGAGGAATAAGGGGAAATAGGGCTAAGGAAAGGAGAGAAGAAGCTGGAGGTCTTGAGGGTGAAGTGAATGGAAACAATAGAAACAAGATTGCTGAGGAGTTAGGAAAGGATCTAAAAAAGGTTACACCTCCTAAGATTGACAATAAGACTATAGGTAACGAAGCTGAAGCATGAATTATTGATATGGAAAAATACTTTGACCTCCGTGACTTGTCTGCTGAAACTAAAGCTATATGGGGATCCTATCAGCTTACTAGGGAAACAACGATCTTGTGGGACAACGAAAAGGTTGAAAAGAAACTGTTACCATGAGAAGTTACGTGGGACTACTTCCTCGATATTTTCAAGAAGAGGTGGTTGCCATAGCTCTATTTTGACAAGAAAATGATAGAATTCCAAAACCTCACTTAGGGAGGATGTCTGTGACTCGGTATTGGAAGAAATTCTCACCTGTTGAAGTATGCTCCATAGTATCAGCTTGATGAAAGGTTCAAGATTCGTAAGTTTATTTTGGGGTTAAGGCCATAGATTGGATCAGATGTTGATATTCATAATCCATTGACCATGGATGAAGTGTTTGAAAAGGCTACTAAACAGGAGCATAAATTACAACAAATTTCAAATTACCGTAAGAGTCAAGATGTGAAGAATGGGAATAAAAGGTTTCAGAATGACAATCGCAATTAGGGTAGTAGTACCAATCAAGGGAACAGTAAGCACCAGATAAGGAATCTTAAAAGAGGCAATAACTATTAGGATAAGAACACAGGGAACCAAGGTGGAAATAACAATAAGAGAGGTAACTATGGCACCAATGGTAATAATAATAGGAGGGACATGCCAGCTAGACACAAAGGACCCAGAGACGGATGTTATACTTTTGGAGGAGAGCACTATGCTAGTGCATGTCCTCGTTGAATAGAGAATCATAGAAATGGAAATCGCCAGGGAGCTCCTCAACACCAGATTCATGCAGCTGTAGATCATCGTTAGGCAGATTTCCAAGCTACACCCATACAGATGTTTGATAATCTCTTTGGCCTTCCAATTTCTATTTTAATTAATACAGGAGCTATGGAATGTTTTGTTGATCCAAAAATTGTAGCTAAGTTATCTATAAAACCTGGACACATGGAAAATTCTTAGATGGTACAGTATGGTAACAATGCAGAGAAAAGAGTAGATTCATGTCTAGTATGCAGTGAATTAGATCTTCCTATTTTCCAAAAACAAGTTAATCTTTATGTTGCACCTCTAGGATCTTATTATGTGATTCTTGGAATCAATTGGCTATCTGAACATAAGTCCTTAGTAGATTGTGAAGAGAAAATAGTAAAATACTTTGATGACTTTGGGAATCAGGTAGAAATTCATGGATTAAGAACACCCCTTAAGCTAAGATAGATCAGCTATGCAATTGAAAAAGGCTAAGAGAAAGGGTTGTTCTATCTATGGAGTGAAGATAAGAGATTTAGATAATCAGGAACCATCTTTTGACAACCATCCTATTCTTAGAGAATTCAAATATGTCTTTCCTAATGAGTTGACAGAACTACCACCTAAAAGAGAAATTGATTTCTCTATTGATCTAATGCCAGGAACTAAACCATAGTCTAAAGCACCTTACCAAGTGACCACAACAGAACTCTATGAACTTAAGGCACAGTTAGAAGAATTGTTAAAACAAGGGTTTATCAAACCTAGTGTGTCACCTTGGGGCGCACCAATCAGCTTCGTAAAGAAGGATGGAACATTGAGGTTGTGCATTGACTACAAAATGCTCAACAAAGCCACTATTAAGAACAAATATCCACTTCCAAGGATAGATGAGTTGTTCGACCAGATGAAAGGTGCAAAGGTATTCTCTAAAATAGATCTTAGATCCGGGTATCATCAGTTACGGATTAAAGATGAGGATATCTCTAAAACAACATTTAGAACATGATATGGTCACTACGAGTTCATAGCAGTACCTTTCGGGTTAACTAATGCACCAGCAGCCTTTATGAATTTGATGAATAGTGTGTTCAAGGATTTTCTAGATGAATTTGTGTTGGTCTTCTTAGATGACATTCTGATTTATTCAAAATCAGTAGAGGAGCATGAAAGACACTTGAGAATAGTCTTGTAGTGTTTGAGAGAAAGAAAACGTGTTGGCAAGTTGTTTAAGTGCACATTTTACCATAGTAAAGTGCACTATCTTGGCCACGTAATTTCAGCAGATGGGATAGCAGTGGATCCTGAAAAGATCAAGGCAATAATGGAATGGCTTGCACCACAAACTCTGACTAAGGCTAGAAGCTTTATGGGGCTGGCAGGATACTATAGGAAATTCGTAGGGGGATTCTCAACAGTTGTAGCACCCATAACCTCGTTGCAGAAGAAGGGTAAAAAGTTCAATTGGATAGATAAATGTGAACAAACTTTCCAATTGTTGAAAGAGAAACTCACGTTAGCACCTATCCTGACCATACCTGATTCGAATGGACACTTCACAGTCATAATAGATGCATCTGGTGAAGGTTTGGGAGGAGTGTTGATGCAACATGGGAAAGTGGTGACATATGAATCTAGGAAGTTAAAATTGCATGAGTTAAACTATGCACATCATGATCTCAAGTTGGCTGCCATTGTTCATGCACTTCAGATGGGAGGCACTATCTCTTGGGTAAACCATTTGAGCTTAAGACAGATCATTTGGGGCTCAAATATATCTTCACCCAACCTAATCTTAATGCACGACATAGAAAATGGCTAGAATTCCTTAGCGAATATGATTTTGGAATCGAGTACATAAAAGGCAAAGAGAATAGGGTAGCAGATGCTCTCAGTAGGAGATGACATCTGGCTACAATGGTGACTACTAGAACCAATTTGAGACAACAGGTAATCCAAAACTTGCAAGTGGATGAGCACTATGAATGGGTTAAACAAGCATTAGAAGCAGATCCCACAGATCATCGGTTTGATGGTTATGTCATAGAATCAGATGAGGCTAATCAAAGAGAAATTGAAGCAAGCCTCAGATAGACGGAAGAATTATGTAGATAACAACATGACTTTTAGGCAATTTTTAGTGGGTGACAAAGTGTTTTTAAAGGTCAAGCCGCATAAGAGTTCGATTTCGTTTGGCAAGGCATCCAAACTAGCTCCAAGATTCGTAGGACCTTTCAACGTTCTTGAAGTGATCAATCCAATTGCCTATAGACTTGCTCTGCCGCCAACTCTCGCCAAGATCCATAATGTTTTTCATGTGTCATTTTTCAAACCTTATCATCCTGATGTTTTGCATATTCTTGATTAGCGTGCTCTACAGGTACAGGATCCAGGAGTGGTGCTAGTGGAGCCCATTTGAGTCTTGGAGAAGCGCAACGTTAAGTTGTGTAATCAAGACATAGTGCAGTATAAGGTCCAATGGGACCAGTATTCAGTGGACAGTGCCACTTGGGAGGATGCTTCTAATATTGATAGATCTTTTCCGCATTTGGGAAATTAGATTATATATTTTATTTACATGCATATTTAGATACTTTGATACTCAGATGATGATACATTATTGTTTGGTTGATGTAATAACACATCGAGATAATGTCTCTTCCAACTTGGAAAGGATGTCACGTCTCATACTTTTCATACTTGAATGAATGGTTAAATGCAATAATTACATTGTTGGTTAAATTTGACCACTTCGGCTATATTGAGACTAACTTATTGATGGTTCTATGAGTTTGAGTTTTGTAGTCTTATCGAAGAAGTAGGGAGGTTCTAGCTTCGTGGCAACATATGTTGGGTTTTATCTGGTGTTTTCACACACTCACTTAGATTGCATTGCATGCGTGTTTTAATGAATGTTTATTTCGATGAGTGCATCAAGCTTTGGTGAATAATTGCATTTCATTCTTGTTCATTAAACGTTTATTTACGGATGTTCAGAAATTTCTTGTTTGGATCTGTCTTCTTCTTGCTCGTTTCAAAATGAAATCTGATACCTATAAAGTTAAAGAAAACTAGTTAGAATTTCTAAAGGATCTAAACATAAATATATGGAATTAAAAATGATAACTTTAGAAAAATATATTTATACCTATTTCATTTATACATTCAAAGGAATTTAAAAAAAAACTAACGTTAGTTTGTTAATTATGAAGTATTTACAAATAATTAAGTATATAGAATCGAAAATAATATGAAAAAAGTTAGTAGGATATTTGTGTATATATATATATATATATTTAAATTATTAAATTAATTGCTTATTTTGTTTTAATATATATATTCAATTGCAAAGTAGCAATTATGATTTTCATATTTGCATAAAAAGGAAAACAATAGAATTTTAGACTTATATCTTTCTTCTCTAATTAAGGAATCCAAATAAAAGAACTTGGAGTTTTATTTTTTTGAGTCTTATTTATTAAGGGATTGCATGATCCACATGCAAATGTGGGGGGGGGGGAAATACTAACACTTAAAATTTTGCTTGGACGGGGAGGCAAAAGAATAATTAGGGTTAAAAAAATCTTAAGACGATATAAAAAGATAGGTAGGGTACGAAAATAGGGGGATGGACGACATAAGGGAAACTAGAAACAAAAGGAGCGAACCAATATTCAGAGAGATCGATATTAGGGAAGATTGGCAAGAATAACATCATTCTCCATATCGGTCTTAACTGGAACAAGTATTCCTCTTTAAAAGGTTATATTGAATGTAGATCTCTGTCTAGGGAATGTCATTTGCTATTTGTTTTTGATATGTCTTTACTGTATAGTTAAGGCCATTTACTGTATACCAATTACCTTTTTACTGTAATATGATAGCCGATCCATTATATAGAGATAGCCAATTCCTTTTGCATACCCATCAATGTTTATTGAGAGCCTTTTTAAGGATATCATTTAAATCGGTGATCTATTTAGGAGTATCGACCTCCTCTATTATAAACATTCTTTGTATTATTAAAACATTCCCTGTATAACATAAACATTCACTTTGTAATATAAAACAATCTCTGAGTAAGGTAATAACATTCCCTGTATGTTTATAACGAATCACTATTATTTGTGCCGTTATTGCACGATGAAATACATTTTCTGTATATTGTAACTCGTCTACTGTTTAGTTATGCCAATTTCTCTGTCTCTTGAAAGCCGTATACTTTTTATTGTATGCTGATTTATGTAAATGGAACATCGATTACTATTTTATTTTGATGCTGATCTCTATTTAGAGTATGCTAATTACTCTTAAAAGAATACTGATCATTATTAACAGTGGATGCCATACTACATTATACCGACCGAATCTCTGTCTATTTGCAATTCATCTTCTATCTTTTTGAAAGACGCTATACTGTTAGTAAAGTCGATTCTAGTTATTAAATGTCAATTTCTATTTGTATTTGGTATGCATTTAGATGATATCATGTAAATCGGTGATCTGTTTAAGAGAATCAACCTCCTCTATCAAGCCATTCTCTGTATAATATAAAATGACTTCTGTCTAAACAAAACGATCTTTGCATGATTTAAAACATCCTTAGTATGATATAAATCATTCTCTTGTAAATTAAATCATCTCTGAGTAATATAACACTCTTTGTATATATACAAAATGGACCCTATACGTTATATGCCGAATCATTGTGTGTTGAAAGTCATTTCCTCTATTAGAATGTCGTTCTTGTATAATATAAACATTCTCTGTATAATATAAATTGTTCTCCGTATGATGTAAATCTAGGAAGTGATCAAATCAAATCATATCAAAATTTGCATTGAATTGTTTGACCATTGAAGTGGATGATATTTAAAAATAGTGAAAGCTCTAAATTAGATAACTAAACTTGTTTAACTCTGACCCGCTGATCTCATTAAAAAAAATGATATGACTAAACAGTTAAACTGATTCATTATTTTTCTTTGAAAGATCTTACAATCATGATGAAATTTTAATGTTTCTTTCAAGGAAGTATATTGGAAACAAATAGTTTTATCATTATGGACCTATGTATGAAAACACTTATGAAATTATAGTGGGATTAACTTTCTTCATTTTTAATGATCATTAACTTAGAAGTATTACCTATGCAAAGTCGGTCAGGTAGAAAACCTTCTTGTTCTTTATTAACGCAACAATCATTGTTTAAAACTTTAGTCATCATAGAAGCAAATAATATCTTTTGGAATCGAATAAACTTCTGAATTATACTTAAATGAATCAATTTTTCTCTTATACTTATGTTTGCTCAAATAGAGTTTATTTTTCTTCTTCCTCTCATTGAATTGTGTCTTGAAAAGGAAATGAGTAAAAATCTCTTCGTTGTCTTCTTAAAAGTTTTCGTCAAATGATTATTATGTTTGGAATGAGATTGTTTACTTTGTTTTCTTATCTTCGTCACTTGGTTAGAATATTGGGAAAGATTGTCTTCCGGGACAGGTGTCGAATATGGGATAATAGGGGAGTAAGTTTTCTTTTTCAAAACTTACATACCGTTACATCGGTTTAAATGCTTTGGCCAAAGCGATTGAAGTGTTAGAATAGACACATGCACCATTGAAAAAGATGGATAATTGCCTAGTTTATGTTATATTTTTTCCTGCCATATCCTATTGATGTGATTCTACATTCATGATAGTAGTGCATGTAGATCGATAGGTACACACCAGATTCCACCCTGCACTTGTTTACAGGTTGCTAGGCCCTTCGAGCAGGGTCGGGTATTCCTCTGTTTAGGGATTCTGGGGAAGTGCAATGCCTCGTGGTTGGGCGAAAAAGCGCCTGAACCATGTTCTTGTCTTTTAACGCAGCAAATGGGCGGTTGGTTGATGGTGGTCGAGGACTACTCTTTGGATTGATATGATATTGATCAACTTGTACTTCTATTGTTTAAAGATTTGTAAGGCTTGATGCCCTTATTGAAATTTGTAATATTGCATAATGACATACTCTGTAATTGACTTTAGATGTATCTATATGTGTTGTAATCATGATTGCACTTTAAGCTTATGAACATAACTATTGTTTTGTCTCTAGAAATATCAAATTTACTTTTTGACTGAATGAAAATGGAAGTTAGTTTATTTTACTTTGATTTACTACAATAATTATGTTTAACTCTAGTTTTGAGTGCTTGTTGGAAAAATTAGTACTTTACACCTACAAACTGCCAAGGTCTACCCAACAAGAAATGACAGGCACTCATTAACATAACATCACACAAGACTTCATCCTTATATGACTCAATTTGAAAACTAACCATACATTGCTCTTCCACCACGAATTCATGTTCCTTTTGCAACCAACTAACTTTATAAGGACTAGGATGTTTCCTCTTTTTCAAACCTAGTTTTTGTACCATTTCCTCTGAAACTAAGTTATCAGTACTACCACTATCTACAATTACTTTACAACACTTACCTCTAGACTTGCATATAGTTCTAAAAAGACTTCTCCTCTAAGATGCTTAATCCTTCTTCAATTTTGGTGTTATCAATACTCTCTCGAACATAAGAGACTCTCTTTCTTCGGGCTCTTCTGCTTTTGGTGATGCCACACTCTCTTCATCTTCTTGTACCATGTTATTTCTATCCATACCTTTCTTTTTTTTCTCCTGATGTAATTGTCGACACTCATAAGCTCTATGTCTAGGCTCACCACACTGAAAACACTTTCCAAGGAACCCCTTGCTACCGCTACCGCGTCCTCCTGCAAAGTATTCTCTTCCTCTAGCTCCTTGACTTGATTCCTTGTTCGATTTTGCATTTGATTCCTTGTCCTCTCTCGACTGAGAATTTCCCTCTTCCTCTTACATTACTTTGTTGTCTTCTTTCTATCTTCTCCTCTGATTTCAAAGCATATTGATATGCCTCCTCTAGCATATAAATCTTTAGCATACTCATTTCATCTTGTATATTAAACCTCAATGCATTGATATATTTGGCTACTTTCTCTTTATCCATTTGATGATGTCCATATCTAATTACCATTTTATAAAACTCTTCAGTAAAGTCATTTACACTCATATCTTTTTGCTTCAAATTTTGAAGTTTTATGAACATCTCCAATTCATAATCTCCAGGAATAAATTTAGCCTTCAATCGAGTAACCATCTGATTCACCGGGTTATTCTCACATCTCCTTTAGCTACTCTTTCTCTTTGCAACTCCCTCCACCATAAGGCAACATGCCATTTTAGTTTTATTTGTGTCAATCTCACCTTCAGAGGGTCCCGTATGTTTTCATATTCAAAATATCCTTCTAATTCACCTATCAAATCTCTCAATTCTTTAGGATTTAATGTTCCAGAAAAATTAGAAATTTCTATTTTATTACCTCCTCCAACTCTAGCAAGTGCTCTCAGGAACCGTTCTTCTCCAGAATCTACTGGTTGTTCATCTTTTCTTTCTCGTTCGTCCTCCACAATTTTGTCCTTATCATCAGCATGATCTTCCATATAGAATGTGTTTCTTCTCAATCTAGCAACTAAATTTCTCAACTCATTCCTCATTTCAACATGAAACTATTCAAACATTTCCTCCATGCTGGGAACTCTTCTTCATGGGGACATCTTCTCAAAATACAAGCTCTACTCACAATTCCAATGTCTCCTTTAGCCCTATGTAATTACAGGACTCCTCTTCACACCTGCAAATACCCTCTCGAGCCCTCTAAGACAATGCTTAAATTCTCTGCAACGTATCTCCTCCCATCAAGAAAGCCTTGCTCTGATACCACTTGATGTAGTCAAGACCAGGGGGTTTTATCAAACTACCCAATCATGCAGCTAGTAACACACAATAAAAGCATAGATTCATTCACGAATATGAAACTATTTTATTAATTTAAAAAAAAAATCATCATTTACAAATTCATTAGCCTTCAAAGCTTCAACATTAAGCATTACACTACAATATTCAATCGAACATGTGCTTACAACACCAAATCGCTATCCAACAAATACAAAGATCACCCCCAATCTACTATCATCTAACCTATGTTCTAGAAGGAACAACTACAACAATCACCCACCATCGATCCCCCTCCTTTGAATAAACCATGGTTTCCATTTATGCATAGATTGGAAAAGGAACCGAAAAGTCAATAGTTGCATAACAGTTATAAAATAGTTGCCAAGTAGTTGAATTATCGCCAAGCAGTTGATCATTTATAGAATGGAATTGCCACAGAACTTGACATGTGCCATGGCTAGAATAATCCTCCTGGTTATGAAAATAAATGCTTATTTCATTAGGATCCCTTTATCGACAAAACATACTACCCTCGAACTAAGTCAAAATGTCTTCATCGGTGTTATCGACAAAAAATGTACTTCGCAAACCAAAAAGATTTGCCGATACAAAGTCACAAGCCTTTAAGCTCCTTTTATTGGCGACTTTGTAAGTTGAGGAACTTAGACATTCCTTGATACAACTTGTCGATAAAAATGGCCCTTTGCAAACTTAAGTTGTGTCGACACACGCTTTATCGACAAATCTTCAACCCCACGAACCTTGGACTCAGCCATTAATTGTTTTTATGAACTTTTAGTGTTTTAACTTCAACTTTATCACTAATCAACGGATTAAAGAAACTTTGAACTCCACTCCTTAAAGAATTTATTGACAAAATGGCTTATCGGCGAACCTATGGGTTCGTGAACTGGTGGTTTTGCTGATAGAGTTCTCAAACTGCAAACTTTTCTGATAACAAAGAAAACACTCTTCTACAGACGAACTGCTGGCTTGACGAATTGAACTGTTTGTGAACTGGAGAATTTCTCAACTTGTCATAACTTAGCCATTTTTCATCCAATTTTCCCTGAATTGGAACTGGAGATACCCAATTGACTCTTCTACATGATGATACTCTTAACTCAGCCAAATATATCTAAATTTGCTCTAGAAACACAAAACCAACATTGCAAAGAAAACATAAACCAAAAACCAACTTAGAAAATAAAATATTTTTTTGGTGACACAGGATTGCCAGTGAACCCATATGCTCTTGCATCGGTGTACACCGTGTGTGTGTGTGTGTGTGTGTTTCTTGTCTTCACCTCCCTCTAATGAACTTAAGAGTGAGTGCTTGGTATGTGCAAACCTTCCTTGTGTATTTTTATGAGGCCTTTAAATTATAGTTAATGTTGTATGTCTCATTCTTAGTTTGATTTCTTGGCTCGGGGGTTGGCTAAGGTCACCATATGATAGAGTAGAGAGCACTCCCCCCATTGGCATAATTTTTCAATCTTGGCTTATGGAGCTCTACATTGGAAAACTATCAATGGACTGCCTTTTTTAAAAGAAAAGATTGTATTGAAGTGTTTCTAAATCTACAATATTATATTTCTTATACCACGGGTATATGTTAAAATTGGAAAATTAAGGTATATTCATGCAAAATGGAAAATGGTTATCCTTCATATAGAAATTTAAAATTGTTTAAAGTAAAATAAAAATCTATATTTCATTAAATTTGATTCATATTTGGAAGAAAAGTAAAGAAATCGATTTTCTATAAATATGATATAATGAGCAATTTAAACTCCATTTTTAATTTTGTCAAAAAATATGTACACACACATATATACATACATCTTCTACACATGTATAAATATTTTTTAAATATGCAAAATATACATAAATATAAATCATATTATACATGTATACAAACACATACATGTGTATGTATGCGTATATGTCTGTTTACATTTGGGACTAAAGTATCCTATTATGTGTATTAATAATTTTATATAAGAAATGTTATATTATTAGATGTGGTTATTAAAATAATTGGATTTTTAAATGTTATCAACCCATAAGTAAATGATGTCAATCTGTTTCCTTTCTTTGCCATTTTGTATTTGGTGACATTTTAGTGTACTTGTATATTTTAATGAAATGTCTTCTCATTTTGCAAGTATAACATATCATAAATTTAGAAAACTTATTATTATTTTTCTTATTCTTTAGACTCAAAACTATGTTATTGTTGGGCTAATAATGTGTTAGTTTTGGTTAGATTATGACTAATGCCCTTGTTACCTTTCTTAGTGCCAAAATCGCTATGCCTACAAAACTTTGGCCACAATCATGTTTGTAGTCTTAAATCATGACATTCTTGTGATGTTATTAGTAGCCACTGAGTTTCTAGGTTGTCAAGTTGTAATTTAGTTTTTAAATTAACAATCTATCAAGATTGTTTGAATTGGAATTTATTTGAATAATAGATTAACATGTTTTCTAATTCATGATGATTTAAGCATGATAAAGAACAAAAGATGATGTAAAGGTTGTCAATCCTAGGAATGAAATGCTGAAAAGATTGACAAATATAATGGATGAGACAATATTCAATGAAGTTCATAACATTCATCCATCAATGCATTCATTGCATTCGTTGATAAAAAATGCGATACAATGTGCATATTAATAATATGAAAATGATTTTTCAGTTTATCTTCTAAATGATTGTTAAACTTCTAGTGCAATTGGGAAATATAAAATATTATCCTAATACTCCCAAGATTTTGTACATTTTTGTTACATCCCCCCTTAATTCGTAGGGGTAGTGGTAAAACCATTATTTGTGTTGCGCATTGGGCAACTTGTTTATGGTGTCTCTTTTTCTTAATACAAAGCTCTAGTGTTTTGCAAAAGGTTTTTCTCGAGTGGTTCCATTCTATATTTTTCAAGAACCAAGATATGGACTTGGTATTTAGACCTGAGTTTGTTTTCTCAAGTTGAGTCAACTTTCTATGAAGTTATATCCCATTTTGAGAGAATACTGCACTCGTTTGTTGTGAAAAATTTCACCGCCATTTTTGTTCTGAGTGATGAAATTCATAGAATGTTGTTCAAATTTTGTCTTTGTCACTTATGTGAATGAAAACTAGAGAACCTAGGCTAATTGCACCCATGAGTAGTCCAAAAGTGTGCCAACTACACCATGTGACTTGAAAACTAGATAACCCAGGCTAATTATGCCCATGACTAACCCAAAAGTATGTTGAAGCATGCGTTGAATGGCCTAACTTTTTTTCAAGTTGAAAATGTGAACCACATGTCATGGATAGTGTTGACACATAAAAAATTGCTACTGTGGTAAAAAAAAGTACATTGAAAATGAAGGCATATGATGATCTCGCTCCATAGCATAGTCATCAAAAACCAAAACAAAGTATGCAATATTAGGTGTCTAGGTGCTAAGATGTTGTAGTAGAAAATCATTAATGGACAACATGAGAAATCTCTAAGTACTATGCTTGAAGAGCTCAAAATTTGAATCTTTCAATGTTTCTCCAAGTACCATGCTCGAAGAACTCAAAATTTGAATCTCGATGCTCCCCTTATAAGATGAGAGTGGAGAGTTTTTGCAAAGTCGGAACAACATACATGAACCTATGTATAAAAATGCACAACTCAATGATGCCCTCTTGGGTTTTCATCGTGAGTCTCCATTAAGCTGCCATTTCGAGTTTTCAACTTACAACTCAAGTATAAAAATATGATCAACAAGAGGCAATATCCATAGCCTCAAATAATCTATACTAAACTACATATGTGGTGGTCTTAGTGTGCTCATTATCAATATCCCAATGGGAAATCACAGGTACAAAAGGTCATTGCTTCTATCGACACCATAAAAACTAAGTTCATAACTATCCTCTGTGGGAATTGAGTGCAACTCTACAATTTTCTTAGTAGGTTGTTGCTCAATAGTACAAGTATTAGTATATGTAATGTTGAGCTCATCATCAATTGGATTGACAACATCCACATTATGAGTAGACAAGCTCAACAATATCCATGATCTCAAGTTTATTATCAATTGGATTGATAGTAGCATTTGAATCAAGCATAGATGATCCATCATCTAAAATGGTGGATTGGACTCTCCTATATGATTTTGACAAAAGGCAAGTCTCTATTTGCTAGTTGGAGTGATCCAACCATCCAAAATGCATATACCTTATTGATTTTGTAGTCAAATCTCCAATATAACATTATTTTTTAGAATGTGTGTGTTGACCACGTGATAGATGAGGATGTAGATCAAAATAGTTTTGGGAGGTATATCCTTGATGTCCACAATGACAACAAGTTTGAACTTGGTGGGTTTTAGTGCAAGTTGATTTTGATTGACTTGACAACTTTTCAATTTCACAAGACTGACCAACATGTGAAAACTCAACTTGATTATTATTTTGAATACCTCCAAACACAAATTTGATTGATTTTGAATATTCTGGTACATGAAAATTCACAACTACTATATACACTATAGACCGATACAATATTTGTTTGGTTATATTGTCTCCTGGACATGCACAACAGGTGGTGATTCAACAATGAGAGGACTCAAAGGTATTGTATCCTTGATGGCTTTTGACAAAACCCTTTTTGATTTAGACACCACATTGTTATGTGGCACGTGCGGGGGCTCAACAATTTTCTTCAAATATTTTTTGTCTTTTCCTACCTTCTAAGTTGTAATTCTTGAAGAAGGGACATTAACATCTTTCTTCTTTGCAACACTATTCTAATGCATGTGAGGGGGATTAACATTCTCCTTTAGGGAATTTTTGTCTTTAGTATCCTTTTGAGTTGAATTGCTTGAAGAAGGAACATCATTGTTAACATCTTTCTTCTTTAGTGAGGCATTGGGTGTCTAATCTTGTAAATCATTTTGTAACCTATTGGTTTCTTGCCACAACATCTTGTATTGGTTACAAAACTACATGAACAAGGGCTTGTATTGATGTCAACATTTTGATATTATCTCGGATTGTTGTTTGTTGTTGACATTAATTTGCAAAGATAACATGCCATTTGTGTATAATGTGGACATGATTACAAAGATTACACACTTTTGAGTCAAGTTCCATTAACAATGCTTGGAGACAATACAATTCACAACACCTTATGGCTTTTTATATCAAGTGGGGATGGATTAGTTCCTTATCACTCCAACAGGTTTCCTTTTCTATATACAACTAGACTAATATACCAAACCTCTCAATATGCTTGCCCTTCCGATGCGTCTATCAGTATGTAGAAGAAGCTCGTCCTTTCTATATACTTGTCAGTACATGAAAGAAGCGTTAAAGCACGTGAGAGCATAGGGGTACATGGAACATAGGTAGCATGTGAAAAATATTTGTACTATTAATGACACTTGCTTAGAAAGATCAAAATTTCTTTCAGTTAGGATTTACACCTTATAATAGCAACAAGTGGGTAATAGAGGGAAATGAAAATGAAAACAACAATATCCTTATTATTCCCCAATGATTTAAAGGGATGAATCCACAAATGTCATTGTTGTAACTATATTAGGCATTGGGTACAATAGTTCAATCACAATGGCTTGACCTAGAAATGTGAACCAAAGGTACCTCAAATGTTGAATGCTATGATTATTTTGGGTTTGCAAAATTTTGATTTTGTTTACAAAAAATGACAAATTATGCTCGAGATATCTAATTCCCCCCTAAAATATCTAACATGGCCTCCTAAATGATCTTCTAAATGAGTTTTCCACTTTCTAATAAGATTCCACCTTCAATAAACTTTTAGTTTTAAATTGAAACACCCCCACAATATAAGAGATGACATGTTTAAAAATACCCCTAATTTTAAAACACTCGACTAAGGTTTAACTCCCAAATCCCAAAGAAATAAAACTTATTACTTTGAGAGAAGCAAAGGAGAGAGAAGCAAAGGAGCCATAGTTCAGAGAAGAAACGAACCCTTAAGCATGTGAAAAGTCACCAATAATGTTGGAAGAGTCTAGGACATGAGCAAGAATAGGTAGACAATTGCATGAGTTTGAAATTGTGAGTTGAAAGCACTCTACTTCTGGACAACATATTTTTATTTCAACAACATCAACAATTTAGAGGAAGAACATTATCTCCATACTGCTGAGTATTATGGTTCATGGTTGTGGTGGGAAAGCATTCGGTCTCCACAAAATCAAGATGTAACAATACATTGGTGAGCTTGTTGTCGTGTACAATGGGAAGATATAGGCCCTTCTATAGAATTTTTAGCACCAATTATTTATTAGAACCCAAAAGAGCACTAGAAATCCTCACAAAACTCTCAAAGCACTCATCAAATATATCTAGATTCTTCTGAAGAAACCTTAAAGTAGTGACTGAAGCATGCTTTTTTTTGGAGAAGATTCAAATTTGCAGTTATGGACACTAGCACAACATTTCAATTTGTAAGTTGTGGTTGAAGTCATCGACAACCTTCTTATCAACAAATTTATGCTCTCCTTATTTATCTCATTGAATAACACTTTATATGTTATCCCGTTTGGCATTTTGGCAGTGATGTGGCAAATTGGCAATGATGTCAAATGGTAAAAGGTCAATGCATATTTGTGATTTGGCATAGCATTGGTTTCATTTGTGCCTAAGGATATTGCATAAAGTGTTAAGTCATATGCTTTGATAAAGATTGTGACCTTGAGAGCAATTACCTAGCACCATATGATGTCAAAGTGGCAATTCTTAATGTCACCCCAAATAAGCATTTTGATAAAGGCAAAGGCAAGATTAATGTTTTTACTTTGCAAAAGGGATGAAGGATGAAATGTTATTACATAGAAGCTTCAGGTTTCCTGTGTAACCTGTCAAAAAGGTTTTTGATAGCAGTAAGAGGTAAAAGTAGTGTTTTGTTTTTTAGCTCTTTTTAGGGCATATCGACACATTCGCTTAATCAACTCAAAAGGCACGAATATTGCAATAAGCATTTTATTTTCATCATTCTGCTGTCTCTTCTCTGCAAGGGTTTGGTTATCATCATGGAAGTTAATGGAGAATCTATTGCATAACCAATTTTGGAATTTGAATGTTGACTTGGGCAAATAGCAGAGTTGAAAAATGTCACTATGAGTTGAGGCCGTTGAAAATCAGTTGTAAAATGATGACTCCAGGTGCAACCGTTCCTCTCTTTCTCCTTGTTTATTTTTGATGGTTGTTTACATGTCTTATTTTCTTTGCTTAATTTGATATATTCTCTTAAGGGTTTGAGTTAAAGTTCTCAGACTAGTTATAAATCATAGATTTTGTTTAAGATCTTAGTTTGGGGTTTAATGGCTTTGCTTTATACCCTATTGTGTTATCAAAGGCCGTGGTTGTTCTTATCGTAGTCTTAATAGTGATACACCTATGTCAAGAGGGTTTCAGTTATGAAGAAAGGTACTAAACAATTCATGGTAACATGGTAACTATGATTTGTTAAGCGTATGATGGCTTTTTTATTACAGTTGTAAAGAATCCTTAACAATCAGATTATGTGAATGCTGATTCTGGTCAGAACAGTGATTCAATGACATAATGATGGTTTGGTTTATGATTTTATGTGGATAGTCTTATGATTTAATTGTAGTGATCTCCTAATCACGGTTATGTGTTACAACTTTACAATGAACACCTAACTTTGGTCATGAGATGCACAACATCATCTTGAGGTAGTAGTGACACTTTAATTACTTCTTGTCTTACACACATGGCAATTATGGATTACATGTCAGTTATAACTGGAAGGGTTAGTTTGACCCTAAACTGTGGTTTAATATTCAGTTATTACCTGAAACAGTTTTATGGAATCGGTTATCTCTTCAAATTGTTTTATGAGAAGAGGAAGATATTATGAAATATATAATAAGGGCATTGAGCATAAATTGTATATGGTTGTGTATACACTTGATGTAATATTGAGGATAGATGATTGAATGCATTATCATTGATATTAGATCAGAGTCTGAGGATCAGTGAAATAGAGTGTCCCTTTCTATTTGTTTTTTATCCATGATTGCAACATGTATTGAAAGGTCAAGTCAGTGAGACAATAAATGACCTTTGCCAGTGAGGCATTTTGTGTAGCCAGTGAGGCTCTGTCAGCGAGGCAACTATAGCCAGTGAGGCTTAAATTAATAGCCAGTGAGGCCTGTAATCAGTGAGATTCTTTTATTAAGCCAGTGAGGCACTTTTTCGAGTGGTTTTTATGCCCCAGAGGGTTTTCCACTCAGGACAATATATGTGTTATGGATTGTCATTGATGGGTTTGATTCTCATGTTTATTTGCTTATCATGTGTCATTTGTTTTGAAGTCATTTAATTTACTTTGGTCTATATGAACACATACTTGTCTTATATCACTGTCTAAAACAATGATACTATGCATGTCCACTTTATGAACAATCATATTTCACAGTTATTCTCTATGTGTTAAGATTTATGATAATGAGTCATTATTTTCAGTCCCTACATTGAGTTGATGCATTCTTGACTTTGATCAATTTGTTTTAGTTGTCCAAATCTCTCATGATGTCATCTACAGTCAATGGGAATTGTTTTTGTATCGAAGTTTTGAAATACAAATTTTAAGGTCACTAAGTCTTGTTAAAATTTGTATACCACTGATTCACCCCCCCCTCTCAGTGGTATTGTACTCCAACATTATATAGGGAGTAATTGCTCAAAATTTGTAGTCAGATGGATGTGGTTGAGAAGATTTTTGACCATTTTATATTAAATATGTAGTTATTCCTCAGATGGTGAAGGCCAATATTGTTTATGCTTCTCTGTTTTCCTTCCTCACGATTGAAGTCAAACCTGTGCAACTGTAACATATAAGAATTGTTGTCTATCGTTACACTGTACGGGACCACCCAAATTTATTTCTACCCTCTCTACCAATCAAACACATGATATACTCAACTCTGAAAGGAATAAAATGTAAAATTTTGAAGTTAACAAATGCGAGAAATAATATATATTTTAATAATATACTGTAGATTGTATTTTGGAAGTCAAATATCTAGGGCAGACCATGAATTGTTAAGACTATCGCTAATAAAAAATGGCTTATAGGATTATGAAGAGAGGATAATAGCGAAAACTGGGAAGTATAGAGTTCATGATGTAGTAATGGGTGTGATAGAACTGAGAGGTCATATGGGTGTACTCATATGCTAGGAAAATTGAATTCCTCTTTTGAGAACAACTAAGAATACCAAGGGGATAGAACTTTACAACATGCCTACTATAGATTCAAGCAAATTATGGTAAGCAACAAAATCTAAAACTTGAAACCTACTCTGATACCAATGTTAGGCTTGGGAATGAAATGCTAAAGAGACTATAGATATGATGAAAGAGACAATATTAACGAAGTTTATAACATTCATCCATTAATGCATTCATTGATAAAAAATATGACACAATGTACATATTTAACAATATGAAAATGACTATTTAGTTCATCTTTTGAATGATTGTTTAGCTTCTAATGCAACTAGGAAATATAATATATTTCCTATTACTCCTAGGATTAAGTACATTATTGTTACAAAGGTTTGAATCCAAAGGGGTTTAGGATCATCAAAGTTGATGAATGGCACTGTTTCAACATTCTCTTCAAGTGACAATGCAAACACAAGGTAGCACATCACAGGGATAGAGGAATAGAACTAGGGCAGTGACATCAACTTTCATTTATAAAAAAATAGCAAGGTTGTCAAGGGAAACATGCTTAATGAAGAAGAAGTTGAGTGTCAAAGATATGGCACATTTTCAAGTGGTTCCAATTAAGCAACAAATCTATTTCGAAGGTGGCAAAGGCACTAGAAAACTACATTAAGTCTTTAAGGCTAGCATTGATAAGAATAAGTTGCATCTAAAGTGGCAAACTCATTATAGATCTCAATGAAGATAGAGAGTTGTTTAAGTGGCGACCAGACACATATATACCTTAACAAAGCCAATCAAAAACTGCACCTAAAGTGTCATGAACACCTCATAGTTGTGCCCAACAATGACAGTTTAAAAATCAACAAAGAAGAATGTCATCAATATCACAGTTTTACAAGGGTAAAGCTCATAAAAAATAATAATTTATTTCGCAAAGCCAATCCTTAATGGAAACTAAGCTAGCATGATGGATCCAAAACCATGACCACAAAGAAAGAAAACACAATTTAAAAGTTTATCACCACTTTTTAGCGGCGAAGCTAGTCTAAAATGGTGATATGAGTGAAGCATGACCAGTAAAGGAAAATAATGACTAAGTATGAAAGTCACACATTTTAAATGGTTGTTCAAACCAAGGTGAAATGTCGATTTAGGTGGTCATAGTGGCTAAAATGTTTATTAACACCATAAGTCCAAGGAGTCATGTCATTTCACACTATTCAAGTAGCTATGCCAAGTAAAATTTGCAATCACAGTGACTACATTGATTAGAAAGTGTGACAAGCATGAATCTTAGTTCAATTAAGTGAAAATCACATTTTGCTAGTGGCAACACTAGCTCAAAAAAATCTGATTCAAGTGGCTAAGTGAATGGAAATCATGCCCATTTAGTAATGACTTAAAACAACTAAGGGAAATTATACTTTTGGCATGGTGTTACCATCCAAAAATTGTGATCACAATACCAGGCGAGAGGGCAATATAAAAATGCATTTTCCAAGTGATTGCACTTGGACAAAATCACCAATATCAAGCATCAAGACTAGTACAAAATCATGACAAATAGGGTCACGTGTTAATGAATCACACTCGGAAAGGATTACAAACAAATTATAAATTTCACACTTCTTTTAGTGTTAGTCCAAAAGCATGACTAAGAGAAAGTTACATTTTTTGGTAGTTGTGCCACTAAAAAAAATCACAATTTTAGTAGCAAATAATGTGGAAAATCATGATGAGTAGTTTAAGTGAACAAAGCAAAATGAGGTTGCACTTTTTAAGTGGTGTAGCCACTAACAAATTTTGTCATTGAAAGGAAATTCATCCAAGTATGGCTAAGGGGATTAGAACCAAACCCTAACATGTAAGTTAAGGATTAAAACAAAAAAGCATGAATCTCGTCAATTCATCAAGAATAAAGCAAAGTTAAAGCATAAATGAGGTATAATTTTGGGTTATTTTAAGTATTTTCAATGGTTGAGATTGAATTACTTTAAGTGACGCTTTAAAGATAATATTTTATTATTATTTTCAACCTTAGAAGTTGTTGTTGGAAGCTTATAAATATGTGTTTCAAACTCATTGTAAGAGAGGATGGTTGAATGTTAGATTTATGATGCAAATATTGCCTTCTGAAAGTGGAAGTAAATCGTCATGTTTGTGTGTGGTGAAGAATGTTGGTGGGAGTCATGTTCATTCTACGAAAGCCATTATTTAGTGATTATTAAATCCGTGTTTGAAATTTCTTGAGAAAGTAGATTGTTTTGAGTCAAACTTTGTATTGGCAAAATCCATCTATTTAAATTGTAACTTTGAATGTAGTTTAATTATTTCCTTCGTGAAATCATGTGATGGTCATCTGTTTAACCATTTCCTATTGATGTAGATTTACTAGTCTTTGATTTAGCCAATCGTCAACATTTGTTAATGTTATTCCATTCTAAATTTGTTTGCTACTAAATATCAATCTCTGATTTAACTGGTAGGAAGTTGTGTTTATTCATGTCTGGGTGATTAGTACTCCTTAAGTCTAAAAATCTTGTTGCAACCTTGATTGTTGAAAGTCTAGTGTTACATCCAGGGTAAAAATGTAGTCAAATACTAATTTACATTTAAGGCAAAACCCCAGGGGACATTTTGGCTATATATATATATATATATATATATATTTTGTTGAACACAAAGAATACTGAAAGGGGGGTGAATTAGTATTCTGTAAAACCTTTCTTTCACATATTCATTAATCCATTTACCAAATTCAATAATATGAAAGCAAAGTAAACATAAGAAGAGCAACCACAAAGTCATAAGACATAGACACTAGGATTTTTACGTGTAAAACCCAAAAAGGGAAAAACCATAGTGAGTGTTAGCTCATAATATATTATGATAACAAAACTGAATTACATGAAGGCTCATTGCCTTGGGGCTTACTGTCCAAAGAGGTGCTCACTGCCAAGAAAAGAGAAGAGAAGATAAAAGAAAGATTGGCTCACTACCAAAAGTTGACTGCTACAAATGCATCTATAGAATGCTGAAGTGCAGTTCCATTAATAGCTCAATACACAGATTCAAATGTCTTCATTATATCTGCTCTGCTTTTTTGCTTTGCTTCACATATACTTTGTTCTTCAGCCCTTACTGCTCCTTTCTTATCACAAAATTGCCTTAGATCGCATACACATCGAATTCACACTGTATTCACATACATTCAAATCACCAATACAAAAATCCATCAAGTATATATATCCGCAATCAGATCTAACTCAAAATCTGGTCGGCTTGTCAGTGATGAAACGTGTACACAAAAAGCTCATACTCTGTCAGCTTGAATTCTTTATATGAAGTTATGCAAACCAATAAGAACCTTCAAGGATCTTCATATAGGTATGGACTTATTTTAGATCCACTTAGAATAACGATTTAAGCAATATATCTTTACCACACAATGATCTAACTGAGTGTCAGCCTTATCCCAAAATACAGACTTAAACCTTATTGTCTGTCATAACATAACTTCTACTACAAACCATATGAAACCTCAAAATTCACATCAAGCATTCATTAGACATCATCAATGATACCTTCAGAATTGTAGGTTATAATGTTCTTGTATGGTGATATGCGGGTCTTAGAACTTTTACCTCTGTCTTAGTTAAACACTGTCAAACTGCCTGTCGAAGCTTGGAGGCTTGCAGATAATCTTTCGGTGAACTTCAAATGCTGCAAATATGAAATTAGATAGCTAACATATGTGTTTACAACACCCTAAAATATCACATCGAGATAACCAATAGCGGAGGAATGCGGAGTGAATTACTTCGAGTGTTCTGCACTATTGTTCACTGTACTCTGCTTACCAAACTTAGGCAATAAAACAACATAACTTCCAGAGACTGTCAAGACTTGAATATTGGAATATAACATTATCAAAGGATTGTGTACAACATACTAGGACCACATATTATGATCTTCAACTGCGGAGGAGTGCCAATTGAATCATTGTCACTGTCTCAATGTACTGCCAATACTTAGTCAATTTGGCTAAGTCAATCTCACCAGACCAAAATACTGTACACATCTTTGTCTTAGGAGTTGTCTTCAAACATGTTAGGTTGATGCCACCAATGACAACATCAAGTCTTCACCATATCAGCAGTGTCTCTTGACAATGTTACACACACACATATATTTATGAATTCCATTAGTTTTAGGTTTAGTTAGGTCACAGAGAGCTTTCCCTTATAATTTGAAAAATGGTTCTACCTTACACTCTTCCATTTTGTGTTGTAGCAAAAAGTTACAAATAAAAATGCTAACAAGCTTATTTTCATGTTAGTGAAGCAAGTGAAAAATGATCTCTCATTTACCTTCTCCACCTACTCTTGATTTGCGAGCTTGTAAGGGATGAAAATTGTCTCTCATTATTAAGTTGTGGTCATATGAAAATTATATCCTTTGCATATATTCAAATATTAGTGATAAGTAAACATTCGAAATAATTATTTAATGCAATACCTCTATCCCTGCCTCTCATAATCGAAAATGATTTTTTTGCTCAGGCTAATGTTATTTTATTTTAAGGGCAACGATCTAAAAGGAATGTGTGAGAATGTCAACATTGTTTAAGTAAACAAATGATTTGGTTAATGAATGTATGTGCAATAGTTTATCACAGATTAAGATGTTAGGAATGAGCACCTTCATTCATTATTCAATTTAACTATTCAAATGCTTCTTTTTTTAGTCAATTTTGGAAGGACATGGACCTTCGCATTCATTTAGGACCTAAGAGGAGTGGTCACAAGGGGGATGCCATTGACTTATAATGCTAAGAAAATTAATGCCCTACCATCTCCATAGTGCTTTCACTATCATGCAGGGTGTGTCGCATGCCACTCGATCATCCATCATGTATTCATTGTCCTACTCCATTTCCTTATGTGCCACTAACACGTTCTTTTGCACATCTTTGATATCATGTTACGTTGCACATGGTGTGAGGCCTAACTTTTACGGTTGCTTACATTGGTTCATCTCAAACTATTAGACTATGTTGCTTTTAATATATACTTTATGTGTGTGAGTTATTTATGATTGCTACATTATGGAAGTTATGCCTTAGGCATTATAATTGAACTTTATAGATTGGATGATATAGATATTTTGATTGAACTTTATGGATGTTATATTTCGGAGTTATATTTGAATTTATGATGAAATGTTTGGTAGATCATTGATCATGTGTTAAAAGAATTTATTAAATGAATTAATTGTTGTAAGATAACGTTTTAAT
Organism: Cunninghamia lanceolata; assembly: GCA_027924645.1. Classification (NCBI taxonomy): domain Eukaryota; kingdom Viridiplantae; phylum Streptophyta; class Pinopsida; order Cupressales; family Cupressaceae; genus Cunninghamia; species Cunninghamia lanceolata. The sequence continues at coordinate 3,592,744 of BSBN01000942.1, forward strand.
AAATAATTTGATCATGAACAAGTTAGGATGTGTAAGTACTTTTGCTTATACATTTATTACATTGCTTCGGCTATATAAATATTCATTGATGTATTGATATTTGAAAGTGAGTGTGCAGGTGGGTGACTAGGATAAATATTCTCAAAGGCTTCTCAAGAACCTTCCTCTTGTGTTTCCCTTTTAACCCAGCCTAACCCATGGAAGGAGTAAAGACTAATGTGTGTCATGTATTTATTTTATAATTTCTTTTATTTATTTATTTATATTGATTTTACTTGTAGTTAATCTTATTTATGTTATATGAAAACTTATGGGGAAAGAGTTTATTTATTTATCATTATTTTTGCTTTGTGTTATTCAAAAAAGGGATAAGGAAGAGTTAATGTTATAATTATTTTGAAATTTTAAAATAAGGAGAAGATTCTCCTATTTGGTTATTTTGGGGATTTGGGATTTTTGCATTTATGATAGTGGAGGGAATATTGTTGCATGTCTTTATTTTTATTGGGATGGAAAATGATTGTTCGTGAATGGAAATAGGAGAAGAAGATTGGAAATTTTTGAAGGGAAGAAATGGAGTAGATTTCAGGGTGAATTTGTTTTGAAGGAATTGCATGATTTGGGCTCTCCCTAACTTGGAGAGAGCTGAGGTAGGACCTTTGCTTCTCTTGTTTGTATGAAATTTATGAAATAGAATTTTATTGTATGAAAATTATTTGCTTGAAAAATCTGAGTCTTTTGTTTTTGTGTGAGTATTTATGTGGGAAACTGGGTTGTTCTGGGAGCGACACTCCTAATTAGATGAGTGCCTCCCAAGTAACGAGGAAGAGAGATGTGGACCTCTCTTGGGGACATGCTGGTTATGATTCATGAAAAAAATATTATTTTCACCATTTTTGCCTACTTGCATGATTAGCATACAAGTGGGCTCGTCACGGGCGTGACACATGGTGATGACATGTGTGCATGTGTTGTGCACTACTATTGTGTAGTGGTTTTGCATTTAATTTTTTTGTTGGTGGCATTTTACATATTTTACCTATGTTGGATTTTGGGCATTACATTATCGGTAATTAAATCTCACAATCACAATCTAGGCACAAATTATATTATCTCAATAATTTTAAACTCACCTAAAAATCATTATTCATTATTTCAATTGAATTCACATCTACTATTCCTAGTTTATTTAACATTAACATCATAAACATTGCTAATTTTAAATATCAATAATCAACACCTAAATTAGGGTTAGAACCAACATTTAATTAAAACCATTTTAAATCAATTTACTAATATGCTTATTAACTCATAATGAATTATCTATTGATAGTGGAATCCATAAGTATGATAAGATATCTATAAACATCATATATAAAAATCAAATCAACAACTAGCATAATCATTTGAATAGTATTACACAAATCAAAATAGTGATGCAGGAGCATTCTAGGGTGTAAGAGCAATCCTACATCAACCAAAAATATTTTCTTTTACTTATAGATTTCCTTTTATATTCCAGTCATAACTAGTTACGGCAGGTCATATTGCATTTCACTATAGTTGCACCTTTTTCTTCGTGTTTTCTATATGATTTGGACCACTGCAAGAGCATACTTTGATTTTTGATCTATTACTGAGCCTAATAGGCTTACAATTAGTTTCACTATTCATGGCTTGCGATAGCTTTCTGGGGCTTATGACAACTAAGCTTGAACACATATGTAGGTACATTGGACCTAGGGGAGCTTATGGTATGAATTACATCAAGTTTCATTGACCAATCATTACACACTCATTTTAGAAGGGTCTTTTTACATGTTTAGCTGACTATAAGCTTTTCAAGGCATCAAGTTTTACACCACCTTGCAATTGACTCAGATCATTCTCAAGGCTAGGGACTACTTTATAAACATCACTCATAATCATTTGAGGTTAGTCAAGTTAGAGATCGGAGATGGGAGACAAGTTTTGGGCATTGTATCATAATATCTTTTGAATTTTGTAATTTATAATCAAATGGATGAGGCCTAGCATGTTGTAAGCCCATTGTGCATACTGTAATTCATTCATGACTAAAAATCAATAAACATCATATTTTATTTTAGTGGTTCATGAGTTTCCATTATGTGATTATGTGTTCTTTCATTTGGCTACATGGTTGGATAATCCTTCATTGGACCCTTCAACTATGACTGCATTAAATAGTATCAAAGTGTATAAATAGGTACAAAGAGTGCAATAAGGGTTATACAATATGTGGGCGTTACACTACTCATTGATTTCTTTTTCTATTTTTTAGGTTCTTAAGTTATGGTACTTATTTCAAGGGAGCATGTTTTGTGAAGCGACATCTATATCCTTATCCCCTTCTTTTTATGAATGTGAAAATAAATTTACTTTCATGTTGGTTGCTTGCTTTTACTTTGACATGCATTCTCATGGTAGTTTGCATGCAAATTGAAGGGGACAAAATGTAATGGTGAAAATTATAGGTAGCTTGCACTTTTCCCATTTGGTTTGGATTCACTTTGACCCACTTTTTCCTTTGCAATGATAAATGTACAAGTGGCATGATTTCTATTGAAAGTTGACACATAATCTAAAACTTTACCTATTGCCATTTGCACTCACTTCCAACGAATGGTCTTCATCCTCAATTTTATCCATTCCTTAACCAAGGTTAGATCCACAATTGTATAAATGATCTGGGTTAAATATGCAATTTGTGGACATGACCCCTAGACTTTTGGTTTCCAAATTCACATTTAGGGCCAACCCAACCCTTCAAATTAGTCATTGTGTGCTAAAGCGAAGCACAAAATGTTTTACTTGCACTCTTTGGAGTTGTATCTAAAGACAAACCTAGTTCATTTTTACGCACCTAGATTCGATACTTAGAGTTCACAAGAGAATTTCATAGCTGTAATTATTCAAGCATTAAGTTAAAGCATTCATTACTATATTACCTACTTTCATCAACATTTAGGGCATCTCTTGCATGTTTGCTTATTGTATTCAATTATTTCCAAAAGTTATTGACTTAGTATCCTAGGGGTTGGACTAAAGGAGATATATTCTCTATCATTAGCAACTTGACCACACGACCAAGTTTTTATACAAAAGTAAATTTAGTTACTCAAGACATGTTGAAATCGAACAATAAGAGATTTATAGAGATAAGATCTACACTTGTACAGGTTAGATCCACTAGTGCATGATCGATCCTATAGTTGTGGAGGTGATCCACAATGACAGACACACAATAACTTCACAAATTCAAAAGCATTCATTCAAACATCACTAAATTTCCTATACATTTGATCCACAATGACACACAATAACTTCACAAATTCCAAAGCATTCATCCCAACATCACTAAATTTCCTATACATTAACGAATCATTTCATTCAATAACTTCTCAAATTCCAAAGCATTCATCCAAAGATCACTAAATTTCCTATACATTAACTAATCATTTTCAACCATCCACAACATGTTTACATCATATTTACAAGTAAGACACACAATAATTTCACAAATTCCAAAGCATTCATCCATCCAAACATCACTAAATTTCCTATACATTAACGAATCATTTCATTCAATAACTTCAAAAATTCCAAAGCATTCATCCAAACATCACTAAATTTCCTATACATTAACTAATCATGAGAATCAAGTCCAACACGAGAATCAAGTCCAAGTGACCCAACCACTCAAGCACACCCCACAAATAGTTATTTTACCTTGAAAGAATAAAATGGAAGGGAGTTAATCTTATACTTTTAAAAGTTATTAGCAGAGGAAAGAAAAAAAATACTCATACCTTAAGCAGAACTTGCCCCCCGAACGAACAGTCCGGGATTGGGTGCATTTTAAAATGAGATGGCTCTCCCTTGTGCATATTTTCGAACTTGAAAAGCAATTAACATTGGATTATAAATTTCCTTAAACAATGGGAAAATAAAAAACAATTGGCTAAATTTGTTTTGAAACTTAAAAAAATGAAAAACAAATATAACTTCTCGCTGCTCTGCGAATACAATGAGGGTGGGAGCCCTCTCCAAACCCTTGCAGCCGTTTCATAGCAGCTTAAAAACCCTCACAGTCGAATAAGCTGAATTATACATTTTGATTGCGTACTTAAACAAATCACGTTCCCAGGGTCGAATCCTGCAATTTAGTATGGAGGAAGAAGATAAACGCTGCAAACGATCAGATGGCAAACAATGGCGGTGCCATGCACTGGCCATGCCCAACAGGACGCTCTGCGAAAAGCATTATTTTCAGTTGAAGAAGAGGACGGCAAATGCAGCTCTGCGTGCCAAGCAGAGAAAACTGAACAAAGCAATAGAGGAAAAGGATGACAATTCTATGCTTCCAAAACCAGCTGCCCAGGTGTCTGCATTTACTGTTCGTTCACAACATGCGACGGATTTGATTTTAGCGCCGAATATCTCCAAAGGTAATGGCTATCTTTTGACGATTCTGCAATTATTTGCCGAATGAAGAAAGAGTTAAAAACCCTAATAATGATGCAATTCGTGCAGTTATGTTGCTTTAAGAAAAAAGCACTAGCAATAATGCAAACGTCCTTCAATATTATTTGCTCAAATAAAAAAAAAAATGTAAATTCTACAATATGAATGAATGAATGAAAGATTTTACAACGTCCACGAGGCCAGCAGCCTATGGGACCAGAAAACAACTCCTCACGCCAGTTTTAACTTTTTTTCCAAGTCAGACCTTCTGCTGTGGATCTTTATCAATAGATTTGCCGTATTGTGTAGCTTCGACTCCTCAAATAACTCACCAAGGCTGCCCCCTCCCCAGCTGTCACCATATTGATCCCAAATATCAGCATATGCCTCACATTCAGTGACGAAATGCCTTTCAGTTTCAACCACTCCTTGGCTACAGACTCTTCTCTGGGGGTTGTCCACCTACCGGTCTCGCACCTAAGATGATGGAACCTGGTCCTAATCTGAGCAACAAGAATCCAAGCCTTCCCTTTGAGAGCAGCTTGCATATACACTTTTTCATTGTGCTCCCACCTGGCATTGAACTCTCTGACATAATGCTCTTTTTTACGACCAATTGGCTTTGTCCACATGGCAGTCCTGACTTTGTCTAAAACAAACTTTTTTTTTTCCTCTTTATTATTAGGACAATCTTGCAAACTAATGCCCCACTTGCACATCCATTGGTTGTTCTGTTTCACCCACGTCTTCTTCCTGCGATTTAATTTCTCCTCCACTACCAGTTTGGGCCAACAATGCCTATCCATATTCTCCACCTTTTTTAAGTAACTTATCAGCCTAATTAAAGCTGACGCCTCCAACGGAAAAGTACCCACCTCAGCCAAAAGGATCTTGTAGGGAACCGTTGATTTGACTTTGAAACTACTGGTGATAAGGTGTTTTTGGATTCTTTCTAATTGTTTCCACTTGTAATTTGACATGCTGCACCCCCACACTTCGCACCCATAAAGAACCACAGGCGTGACCAGCAAACCAAAGAGGGTTTTCTTGGTTTTCCAGTCCCAAAGTTCCGCTGTTCTACATCTGTTCTGCAGTAGGAAAGAAGCTCTCCACCCGCCAAGAATCCGCTTAGCTTTGCAAGTCTCCCAGTTGAGCCTATTGTGAAAGTCAATTCCCAGGTACTTGTATTCTTCCACCACCTCTAACTTGTTACCTTAAAAAAAGAAGTCCACCTGCTGGATCTTCCTTTTTAACGAGAAAATCATGACCTTGGTTTTGCTAGTATTTACTTGCATCCCGACCTCTTTGCAGAAAAGCTCTAAAGCCTTTAAATGTGTATTCAAACCCTTGGCAGTTTTTGCCATTAAAATGATATCATCTGCATACAAAAGCAACTTCACCACATAACAGGATAATTGCAAGCCTTCTCCGCTGGTTTTGTTTAACCACTCTTCGAGCTTGTCAATATACAAACCAAACAGGGTGGGGGAAAGGGGGCACCCCTATTTGACCCCAATGTCACTCCCAAAGAACTCAGACAAACCTTCTCTAGTCTTGATTTTAGCCTTGACTTGCTCGTAAAGCTTATGCACCGCAGCCCGATAATCATCCGGAACCCCTATCTCCTCCATTCTGCTCCGCAGTTTGTCTCTAGGGACCGTATCAAAGTCTTTCTTAAAATCAACGAAGCAACAGAAGCTTCACCCCCTTGAGTGTCCCAAACCTTCTCAATGAAGTGCCTAAGAGCCATGCAGTGATCGATGGTGGAGTGTTTTGGCCTAAAACCAGCCTGCCCTTTGGCTCCTTTCCCCTCTTTCAGCCCAACTGCTGATTCTGCGCTCTACCATGCTCCCGAATAGTTTTCCTAGAAGAGGATTGATCATGATAGTGAATTGGAGGGATTATTGATATCCCCACTTTTAAAAAGAGGAATAACGACACTAATACTAATTGCCGAATTAAGATTTTTTTTGACACTAATGTAAAATTCTACAATGCATTTGCTGAAATAAGATTTTTAAAAACCATAATGTAAAGTCCTATGATATTATTTTCTGAAATAATAAACGTTCCAACGACAATGTAAAATTCTACAATATTATTTACTGAAATAAGAAAATTTCTAACAGAAATGTATAATCTTATAGTGCTATTCGCTGAAAGAAAAAAATTCCAACAATAATGTGGAAAGGATGCATCTTATTGTGTTTTAGTCATAATAATGTGGAAGGGATACATCTTATGTGTAAGGTTATTGCCTGGGCTAATGGATGCTACACCCTCTTCTCTACCTTGCCCCCTTCCTTCGTTCATAGGTAAAATGGAAGGCTCAAATACAGAGCATAAATCACTTACCTGGGCCTTCCTTTTCAGATACATCTCCTATCAACTGATGAGTGAAGTGGTTTCCTAGATAGTTTGGATAGGGGTGCTGGATTTAACCCCTTTGCTGCTGGATGTCATCATCCAGCTACAAAGGCGATCTCTTGGATTCTAAGTTCTACTCTTTGCTTGACCCAGAGATATGGTAGGGGGCACACTCTCTTGAGCTCTCTACCATATCTCTGGGTAGGGCCTATTAACTGCCAATTCTGATGTTTGTGAGCGGGGCGCAAAATTTGGGAACTGGCACTCAACAGGTATGGCTGACGATTGGATTATTTACTGCTGAAGAGGTGGCCTGATATGGATCAATTGGCAATACCTTGACTAGTCTATTAGTGCAGGATACATCTTTTTTTGCTCTAGGTATTGTGAATGGTTCTGTTTGTA